>CM062292.1:348666124-349266124 GCA_031216915.1 Pictodentalium vernedei
ATACGTTGGTAACATCTCAAGAGGGATCGGATTCAAGTTTGTTCAATTTGAGTCCCTGGCTTATTATTTGGGCTCGCTATGGGCAGGGTTGGGGTGGGGGGGCAGGGGGAGCATGTTAGGTTCAGGTTTGTTCATATCCATTTCCATAAAATTTGCCTTGCATGGCTTCATTCCTTTGTAGTGTTGATGAACCATGTCTAACTGAATGTGACCCCAAATACTTCTTTAAACCACTTTGGCCGGTAAGCGATTAAGGCCCCTTGGGGCCTCTTGTTTTTTGTATGAATGTTTAGTAGGATGGGAAACATCACATATAATACAGGTTTTTATCTTGTGCGTAAATTATGCAAATTAGACTAACTTTGATGTGTTTAGTGTTAATTTCAGCACTGTAAGTGCAAATGCCAATACGGCTCGGGCTAGAGGCCGTATTTATGAACCAATCTTTACAAAACTTCTTGGGTACCTTTGGTATCACCATGGGACGAGATCGAGTGTTTTTGGGTCCGGTCCGAAATTCAAGATGGCTGATGACAGCCATTTTGTACAAAATTAGGTGCATTCAGATTTTTGCACAGAACTTCCAAATGAAAGTGCTGATTTGAATAATTTTTTGTGTGAATGTTTAGTACCATGGGATGCATCACATATAATACAGGTTTTTTTCTCGTGCAGAAATTATGCAAATTAGATGAACTTTGATTTTTTCAGTGCTACTAACACACAGTAAGTACAACTTTGATTTTTTCAGTGCTACTAACACACAGTAAGTACACATGTCAATGTGGCTTGGGCTAGAGTCTGTATTTTTTAACCGATTTTCACGAAACATCGTGAGTACCTTTGTTATCACCTTGGGATGAGAATGAGTGTTTCTGGGTGCGGTCCAAAATTCAAGATGACTGCCAGTGGCCATTTTGTACCGAAATTAGGTCTGATCAGTTTTTTAGCTCACCTGAGCGAAGCTCAAGGGGAGCTTTACTAATCACTTTCCGTCCGTCGTCGTCCGTCGTCGTCCGTCGTCGTCGTCGTCGTCCGGCGTTAACTTTACATTATCGACTTCTCCTCCTAAACCACTAGCCCAATTTTATTCAAATGTTGGCTAAATGTTTATTACCTAATGCCAATTCAGATTTGTTCAAATGAAGTTGCCCCTCCTCCTGGGTGGTGCCACGCCCCCAAGGGGCACCAAAATCTTTGTAAATCTTCTTCTTATGAACCAGCAGTAGCAGAGACTTGATATTTGGTGTGCAGCTTCCTTTTGAGGTGTAGACTCAGATTTGTTCAAGAGAAGTTTGTGGGGCTATACTTGGCGTCGTTATGGGAGGGGCAAAATTTTTTGCCCCGCCCAAAATTTCTATTTTCCAAACCGAGAGGCTGATTTGAACCAAATTTTATGTGAGGGCTTATTGGGTCATGAGTACTTGATTTATGCAAAAAAAAATTTTCCCGCAGCCCCGTGGGAACCGCAGGAGCTAAAAATAGAAAAAATTTAAAACGCCCATATCTCCAAAACTGCACGGCACTGAGAATTTTTATTTGGTGTGCAGCTTCCTTAGGACCAACAGAAAGGATTGGTAAAAAAAAATTGCCATCGGTTTTATCATAGGGTACAGTTTCGGGACTTTGAAAAAGTGCTGAGTCAGCACTTTTTAACACTGTAGGCAATGGGAAAAACATTAAAAAATCTTCTTCTCCAGATCCAGCAGGCAGAATCTTTTGATATTTGGTATGCAACATTGTAGGGTGGATCTGATTCAAGTTTGTTCAAATCGGCCCCCTGGTTCATATTTGGGCTCAGTATAGGAGCCCGATTTCGAACTTAGTGCATTTCAGGCAAATTTCTTAAAAAATCTTCTTCTCCAGATCCAGCAGGCAGAATCTTTTGATATTTGGTATGCAACATTGTGGGGTGGATCTGATTCAAGTTTGTTCAAATCGGCCCTCTGCGTTTATATTTGGGCTCAGTATAGGAGCCCAAATTTGAACTTACTGCATTTCAGGCAAATTTCTTTGAAATCTTCTTCTCCAGATCCAGCAGGCAGAATCTTTTGATATTTGGCATGCAACATTGTAGGGTGGATCTGATTCAAGTTTGTTCAAATCGGCTCCCTAGATTCATATTTGGGCTCAGTATAGGAGCTTGAATTCAAACTTAGTGCATTTCATGCACATTTCTTCAAAAATCTTCTTCTCCAGATCCAGCAGGCAGAATCTTTTGATATTTGCTGTGCATCGTTGCGGGGTAGATCTGATTCAAGTTTGTTCAAATCGGTCCCCCTGGATTCATATTTGGGCTTACTATAGAAGCCCAAATTCGAACTTAGTGCATTTCAGGCAAATTTCTTAAAAAATCTTCTTCTCCAGATCCAGCAGGCAGAATCTTTTCATATTTGGTAAGCAACATTGTGGGGTGGATCTGATTCAAGTTTGTTCAAATCAGATCCCTGGGTTAATATTTGGGCTCAGTATAGGAGCCCAATTTCGAACTTAGTGCATTTCAGGCAAATTTCTTAAAAAATCTTCTTCTCCAGATCCAGCAGGCAGAATCTTTTGATATTTGGTATGCAACATTGTAGGGTGGATCTGATTCAAGTTTGTTCAAATCGGCCCCCTGGGTTCATATTTGGGCTCAGTATAGAAGCCCGATTTTGAACTTAGTGCATTTAGGCAAATTTCTTAAAAAATCTTCTTGTCCAGATCCAGCAGGCAGAATCTTTTGATATTTGGTATGCAACATTGTGGGGTGGATCTGATTCAAGTTTGTTCAAATCGGCTTCCTAGATTCATATTTGGGCTCACTATAGAAGCTCGAATTTGAACTTAGTGCATTTCATGCAAATTTCTTAAAAATCTTCTTCTCCAGATCCAGCAGGCAGAATCTTTTCATATTTGGTAAGCAACATTGCGGGGTGGATCTGATTCAAGTTTGTTCAAATCGGCCCCCTGGGTTTATATTTGGGCTCAGTATAGGAGCCCAAATTTGAACTTAGTGCATTTCAAGCAAATTTATTAAAAAATCTTCTTCTCCAGATCCAGCAGGCAGAATCTTTTGATATTTGGCATGCAACATTGTGGGATGGATCTGATTCAACTTTGTTCAAATCGGCTTCCTAGATTCATATTTGGGCTCACTATAGAAGCTCGAATTCGAACTTAGTGCATTTCAGGCAAATTTCTTAAAAAATTTTCTTCTCCAGATCCAGCAGGCAGAATCTTTTGATATTTGGTATGCAACATTGTGGGATGGATCTGATGCAAATTTGTTCAAATCGGCTCCTTAGATTCATATTTGGGCTTACTATAGAAGCTTGAATTCGAACTTAGTGCATTTCAGGCAAATTTCTTAAAAAATCATCTTCTCCAGATCCAGCAGGCAGAATCTTTTGATATTTGGTATGCAACATTGCGGGGTGGATCTGATTCAAGTTTGTTCAAATCGGCCCCCTGGATTCATATTTGGGCTTAATATAGAAGCCTGAATTCGCACTTAGTGCATTTCGGGCAAATTTATTAAAAAATCTTCTTCTCCAGATCCAGTAGGCAGAATCTTTTGATATTTGGTATGCAACATTGTGGGGTGGATCTGATTCAAGATTGTTCAAATCGGCTTCCTAGTTTCATATTTGGGCTCACTATAGAAGCTCGAATTCGAACTTAGTGCATTTCAGGCAAATTTCTTAAAAAATCTTCTTCTCCAGATCCAGCTTCAGAATCTTTTCATATTTGGTAAGCAACATTGTGGGGTGGATCTGATTCAAGTTTGTTCAAATCGGCCCCCCTGGGTTTATATTTGGGCTCCGTATAGGAGCCCAAATTTTAACTTAGTGCATTTCAGGCATATTTCTTAAAAAATCTTCTTCTCCAGATCCAGCAGGCAGAATCTTTTGATATTTGGTATGCAACATTGTGGGGTGGATCTGATTGTGATTCATGAACGTATTTATTTGTAAAGTTGATAGAATCTTAGACAAATTTGCAGAAAAGATCTACTATAGAAGGGGTGGTATCCAGGGTGAACCGTTTACCCAAATCTAGCAGTACTAATGCATTATTCACACAAATCTCCGTCAAATTTTATGACCCCTCATTGGAACACACGCATTCAGCTCATTCCAACAAAGGTCATATGCCATGTTTTCGAGACAAAAGAATAAAAATTTTAGTTATTCATGAAATTTTTAGGCAACTGTTGTCTGTTATTCACATTGCTTCATGAAATTTCAGTACTTTTGGAAGTTACCTCAGTAATCAAGGGTTAATTCCCCTTAATTAAATGTCGCCTCTAAAAAACAACCCACTTTGCATATCTTACCTTTTTACCAGCATAACTGCCAAAACTTGTCAGCATTCTTCGCAAAAATCGCTATTCAAATTTTAATTTTTGTCTCTTAAACATACATGTACTTATCGCTTGTAAATACCCCATTGGAATGAGCTTTTTGAGCTCATTCCAATGAGAGGTCGCACACCATGCTTTTCGAGTCAAAAAAGCAATTTTTTAGTTATTCCAGAATTTCGTACGTAAAACACAGCCTTATGACTTCACATTAAAATGAGCTCTCTAAGCTTGTTCCAATCAACATTCACGCACTATGTCTTTCACACAAAAAATAAAATTTTCCATTTATTCCGGAATTTTGTTTGCAGGAACACTCTTACCCCCCCTCCCCCCACACACACACACACACACACACACACAGACACACACATCTAAAAGTTCGGCAGCAAAAAAACAGTTACTTCAATTTTTAAATGCATTATAGGAACAACTTGCCTAATCAAATTTAAATACTTTTGCATCATTCTGTATCTAGAACAAACCATTTACCATATCTTTACGCAAAATTCTCCAGCATCATTCACAAAAAAAACACCATTATTTATATATTCACATTTCTGTCTCAAAAATATACCTGATCTTCCCATACCCCTATTGGAATAAGCTGTTTGAGCTTGTTCCAATGATGATAAAAAAAACTAATATTTTGGAAAATTTGTGAAAATTTTTGTTTTCTTGCATGCAAATATGTACATGTAGCACATGGAAGATATCCACAGTTGGGGAGAGATGTCCAAGGCTATCTCTTCACATTCCTTGTTTGTGCTTCATGCTAAACCAGTTTGTCTGCAGAGATAAATTTGCTTTAATTAAAAATCATTGGAGATTGGCCACACACCAATGATTTTAAATAAAACTAATTTTAGGTAACAAATGTTGAACTTCAAACAAAATCTATCACTCAACCAGTTAATGTTGATGAGGCATGACATGGTGAAGGTGACCTAAAATACTTCTTAGAGTCACTTTGTCAGGTGAGCGATTAAGGCCACGTGGGGCCTCTTGTTGTACATAACTTCCATACGGCTCAGGCTAGAGGCCGTATTTATGAACTGATCTTTACGAAACTTCTTGGGTACCTTTGTTATCACTGGGATGAGAACGAGTGTTTTTGGGTGTGGTCCAAAATTCAAGATGGCCACCAGCAGCCATTTTGTACCAAAATTAGTGCAATCAGTCTTTTGTACAGAACTTCTGTATGAAAGTTCTGATTTGAATAAATTTTTGTATGAATGTTTAGTAACATGGAATACATCACATATAGTACGGGTTTTTTTCTCGTGCAGAAATTATGCAAATTAGATGAACTTTGATTTATTCAGTGCTACTTATACACTAAGTGCACATGTCAATACAGCTTGGGCTAGAGGCTGTATTTATCAACCGATCTTTACAAAACTTCTTGGGTACCTTTGTTATCACCGTGGGATGAGAATGAGTGTTTTTGGGTGTGGTCCGAAATTCAAGATGGCCACCAGCAGCCATTTTGTACCAAAATTAGTGCAATCAGTGTTTTGTACAGAACTTCTGTATGAAAGTTCTGATTTGAATAAATTTTTGTATGAATGTTTAGTAACATGGAATACATCACATATAGTACGGGTTTTTTTCTCGTGCAGAAATTATGCAAATTAGATGAACTTTGATTTATTCAGTGCTTCTTATACACTGTAAGTGCACATGTCAATACGGCTCGGGCTAGAGGCTGTATTTATGAACCCGATCTTCACAAAACTTCTTGGGTACCTTTGTTATCACCTTGGGACGAGATCGAGTGTTTCTGGGTGCGGTCCAAAATTCAAGATGGCTGCCAGTGGCCATTTTGTACCGAAATTAGGTCCAATCAGTTTTTTGTCACAACTTCTATACAGCTCGTATTTATAAACTGATCTTCACGAAATTTCTTGGATCCCTTTGTTTTCACCTTGGGACAGGAACGAGTGTGTTTTGGGGTGCCTTTGTTATCACTGTGCTATGAGAACAAATATTTTGGGGTTCAGTCAGACCCACTCTGGGACTCAAAGATTTCTTTTCTAGTTTAGCATCTGACTGTCACCCACCTTTACAATACTTTACCTATACATTTGTTACAGGCTACGGTCAGTATTTATGTACAGACCGTTACAATACTTTATATGTACCTTTGTTATCAGGTCCTCACCTAGATGTTTGTCATTGCTGTGTCACATACTATACATGTACATGTCTTAACAAGTTGAGCTATAGTGTCATTGACACTTTCATTTTGGAAATGCTTCAACCGAATGATTTCATTCTTGGTAACCTACTATAGAACAACGACTTACAGGTCAAGTTTGAGTTTCATGCTGATTGCATTATTCTTGTGTGAGTTGTGGCCCTTGGAAATATGGAAAAGCACCAAAATATCAGTTTTCCAGACTTTTTTTGGAAACGCTTCAATGGAATGATTTCATTTTTGGTAACCTACTATAGAACGATGACTTACAGATCAAGTTTCATTTGCACTCTCTCCATCCGTCAGTCTGTCAGTCATACTTTAGTTTTCTGGACTTTTTTTGGAAATGCTTCAACCGATTGATTTCATTCTTGGTAACCTGCTATAGAACGATGACTTACAGATCAAGTTTGAGTTTCATGCTGATTGCATTATTCTTGTGTGAGTTATGGCCCTTGGAAATATGGAAAAGCACCAAAATATCAGTTTTCCGGACTTTTTTGGAAAAGCTTCAATGGAATTCATGCTGATCACATCTAGGTTATAACATTTGTATAATTATTAATGCTCATTAGTCTGGTAGGGGATATTATATTGCTTCAGTGATACATGCGCTCTTGTTTCATTTCTATAAAAAAAATTATTGTCATTAGCACCAGCCTTTGCACTTAGTGCATTTGTATTGCAAGTTATCCCCTTTGCACTCTCTACAGGGAATATTTATGAATTTCCATAAAAAAGAAAACAAGACAATTGCCACCAGGAATGACCTTCAAACTTAGTGCATTTGTGCATTAACATCTTCCTTTGGCATGCCTCAGAGGGCGCATTCATTATCGGGTTGTTTTGAAACTTCATATGCTTATTCAGGGTGACAGTGATAGGAGCTATCGATTTTCTTTTCATTTCTATTAAAAACTGTTTCTTTTAGCAACAGTCTCTGAATTTATTACATTTGTACATTTACATTCTTTTTTGAAATGGCCTTCAGGGCACATTTATTGTAGGATTGTATTTGAACTTGGTGTGCTCATTTGGCGAAACCTCTACATGTAGAGGATCGATTAGCGTTCATTTCTGTGAAAAAAGTTGCCGCTTACAATGACCTCCGAACTTACTGTATTTGTGTATCAACATTCTTCCTTTGGCTAGCCTTACAGTTTACAATTAAAAATGCATGGATTGCTCTGACATTGTGCACACACAATGCGGTTATGTTGAAATTTCACCAAATAACATTGGAACCAATGATCTTTAATTTTACCATTTCACTTACGTATAACTTACCAGTTTCAAGTTTGTCAAGTTGAGCTACAGTGTCATTGACACTTTCATTTCATTAAGAATAGGCAGTCAAGTCAGATTTTCCTGCCAGAAAATGGCTCAGATAGAAAATTGCTTCTGTACACATAAGGTTTGTTTGTACTTTAGAGGTAAGTCTTAGAGTCAGGTGCATCACAAAGTTGTAAACCTTGTTTGTCCCAACTGTGATGGCTCAAGTCTCGAGAAATAAAATAAAATATTCCAACTATGCCTTGATGATGTAATTGGAATATAAGTCAGTCAGGATTAAAGTTAATTTTATTTGTGGATAAATAAAATATACATTTAGTAGTCGTGATGCATCTTCTTCTTATGCCCCTGACCTCTGGAGGATTCAGGGATATCTAGTGAAGCCCTCCATCCATCCATCTGTCCATACAAATATTATGCATTGTAATTTCAAATCCATTAGTCAGATTTGGATCTCCTTTGGTATGCTGATAGACCTGCATGGAGAACAGATATGCACAAGGAATGGGTTCCATCCAATAATTTGCCCAGAGTTATGGCCCTTTTTCACTCTTTCGATTAGAAAATTTTGTCTGTCCCACAATGCCTTTAAGGCTACTTCGAACATACCTACGGGTTTGGGGCAGTGGCCCTCACTTTGTGTTGTTTAATTAACATGCACCATACCAATACTCCAAATTGGTCATGATGCTCCCATCCCAAATAGGGTACTACAGACCTCCAATATGTGTGACCGCTTCCATTTGTGACAAGTCCAAGTATCAAATCTAGTCTTGAAAGAGAGTACATGATTACTAGTGACAGCAAATCAATGTAGATGAAAATGTTCTGACTGGAAATATTATTAAGGGGAGGTGTCCCCCCCCCCCCCCCCCCCCCCACCCTCCCATTGATGCTCTGCCTAGAGTATCAAGTGAAGACCATGTCACAGACACTTTATTTGTTATGAATAAAAGCTTGAAAATGTCCATGATCTCAGGCCTTTTAGATTACCCTAATTTCACACTGTTTGCAGGTGTGCCCAAATTACAGAAGGTGTGATATCATCAAGAAAAATATATTAATTCTCTGTGCCTCTTCTACATTTGAGAATAACTTTCATCATAATATGACCATATAAACACAAAGAAAGGCATGGGAATAAAACAACTGGATAAGGCTGTTAATTCTGGTTTTAATGTGCCCAAATTAGGGCAAAAAGGTGTGCCCAAAATAAATGAATTTAAAGACCTGATGATCCTTCATTCTTATTTCATATACTCAAATACACATATGGGCTATATGTATGTAAATCAAAGAGGCAGTGCATCAGATAAAAAAAAAAAAACAAAACATGAATTCTGGATAATTCTGGGTTTGTTTTTGTTATTTTCAGATCACAAGTAAATCGAACCTTGCAGACATCTCAACTACAAGAAGAATCATTACAGCCTAGACTAGACAGCTATGGCTTACCACTTCCTGTATTAATCACAGAGGCATTAACATCTGCTGATTGTGAGTTTGGTTGAGCTAGATTTTCCTATACACAAAAATCACTATTTTAAAAAGGTTTCAAATTGAGAAGATTATATTTATGTAAATTGGAAGTGTTGGGGAGGAGAGGGGGTGGAATTCAGAAATAATTCCAGGAATGTAGGCAATGCATGGTCCTCAGCTCCCAAATTAAGATTTTTCCACAAGCTAAAAACGTCTTCTACTTTTGATCATATTTGTCAACCAATTGAGTTACAAATAATATTAACTCCTTGAATGCTGCTGGCGGATATTCCTGCCCAGAACAGGATTTCTCTTGTCACTGATATAAGTATAATATGGACTCTCATTTCATCAGATTATCTCCCTGTAAATAGAAAGGATTTTTTCACCAATCATTCCTTGAGTTAAATTGAGAAGAATTTTTTTTATCAAATCTAGTCATGGCAGCTTCATATGAAGCAGCCATGACTAAGATTTGCTGAAAAATATCTTGAAAATACTTAGTGGGTTAAGAGGTAAACCATGAAAATATGGTTCAGTGCTTTTAATTCACCTGAGCGAAGCTCAAGGGGAACTTGACTAATCACTTTCCGTCCGTCGACCGGCGTTAACTTTACGTTATCAGCTTCTTCTCACAAACTACTTGACCAAATTGAACCAAGTCTGGTGAGCATGTTCCCTATCATATGTTAGGGCTGGGCGGTTTATCGGTTTTTGGGTTTTTTGGTTTTTTTTTTCAAAACCGAAATCGAACCGCCACCTTAACAAAAAACCGAGACTTTCGGTTTCAACAAATTTCCCAGAATTGGTAAGTTTTGACCTCTCAATCATTTGCTTTCCGCACGCCAAAGGCTTAAATGTCATGGCAAAGGTAAACACTGTGCCGTTTATGTTTACTTCGAGAGGACTGACAACAAATCCCCCCCAAATAGTGGTAGCAAATTTCTTGTATCTTAAACGATATCGACAGAACCACCAGGAATATGAAAAATGAAAAAGTCTTGCGTAAGAATCCACACATGCAATTCAAGAATCGTTAAGTAAATTTAATGAACCGGACACAGCCTCAGGCTCACTCATATTCGACCAAATAGGTATTGCAAGTTACCTGACAATATATGGTGTAAAAGTAATATAAATTACCTTTGACCGAAAATCATCTCCGTATGGTGGTGCGTACTAAATTAGATTGGAGGTAAACAAAATTTGTTGAATTTTAAAACCTCAAAGTTCACATGGGAAAAATGACGAGTGAATTATGTTAATTAACCGACTTATGGCACGTTCTCTGAAGTCACATGCTTAGAGATAATGCTGCGCATTGGCAGTTCTATTTTTTGTCAACAATAAAATGGTTAAATTAAAATAGAACGTATCCTGTTAAATGGATGGCAGGTAACTATTGAAAGTTTTTTTCATTGAAACTTATTGTGAATTGTTTGTATACTGTTTGAACTTACTTTAAGGAATCACGTAGTACTGCAGGTCTGTCAGGTATAAACTGTCAAGTGTCAAAGTTAACACTACATTCCCAATACGCAGTTGTTATAATCAACACGTGTTTTCCCATGTGTTTTTTGTGTACACAACAAATCCCAAGATGCAATGTTGCAAACTTTCAAATACTATTAGGCAGCTGTCTCCCTTCAAAAACATCAATCGCCTGTCTTGACTGAGATGAAATCAATGCAGGGATCAACCAAGAGGGCGAAGTGAAGTTGGTAATATCTTTGCCTTGGCACCACTCACTTTGCCCAATTTCTATGTTTGGACAAAATCAAAGTCAAAACGAACCTCTACAGTCGAAATTAGGAGAGATATTGTGAAAGCATTGGAGTGAGTGAGTTACCAATAAAAGTGATTCGTATATCACGACTTACTTCAATAATAGTTATCAAAATCACAAAAAATATGATTTGTGTTCCTTTTATTCCACTGTCATTTGAAGCAGGAACCATTAATAAACACGGGGCAGTCTATTTTCAAGCGATGTGAGAATTACTGAAATAAGCACAACAATTGCATATTATCCACCAAAACCAGGGTGACAGCTTAGTGGCTCCTTAAAAAATAAGGAAATGTTGATTTTTGCTAAAATGTAACTTTTCTTGTAAATTTTTGCATCTTGACAAGGCACCATATCTCACTGACAGAACAAGGCAGATCCCACCAGTGGTGGAGCCATGATTTGAAATCCTAGGTGACCATGTGGGTGAAGAGTTTGGGGGAGGGAGAATCTCAGGACTGAGGGTACTGTACTTGTACTGATGGCAGGAAGTCAAAAAGAATCTTTTCAAATTTGGGATGGGAGGAGAAAGTGGGATTTTGGGTGGGGGAAGGGCCGGTCTCCCTAGATACCCCATGGCTCCACCACAGTAGCCCAACACAATATGTCATTTGCTGAGAAGAGTGGTGAACACTGAGTAACCTGGATGACTCCACACGCTGTATGAGCCTCATGACTTGGATGACAAATACAGACACATTTTATGTGTACATAACCCTCTAAAATGTGGATATCTACAATATATTTTGAAAAACCGAAAACTGAACCGAAAACCGAGGTTTTGTACAAAACCGAACCGAAATGCGAATTTAAAAACCGCCCAGCCCTATCATATGTCAATTCAAGTTTTTTCAAATAAAGTTGCCATGCCCACAGGGGGCACCAGAAGGGACATAACTCTGATAGCACCCATAAAATACCAAAAAAATCTTCAGATTCTGTGGTCAGAATCTTTTCATATTTGATAATACAACATCTCTAGGTGGGTCAGATTCAAGTTTATTCAAATCGGGAGCCCAAATTTTAACTTTGTGCAATACGTGGAATATTTAAAAATCTTCTTCAGATTCACCAGTCAGAATCCTCTCATATTTAGTATCCATCATCTCTAGGGGGGAGGGGGGGGGGGCAGATTCAAGTTTGTTCAAATCAAATTCCTCGGTTAATATTTGGGCTCCCTATGGAAGCTGAATTTTAACTTAGTGCAATACGTGGGATATTCTTTAAAAATCATCTTCTTCAGATCCACCAGTCAGAATCTTTTGATATTTGGTACACAACATCTCTAGGGGGTTTGGGGTGGGGGGGGGGGGGGGTGCAGATTCAAATTTGTTCAACTCAAGTTGCTGAGTTAATATTTGGGATCCCAATCAGAATCCTCTCATATTTGGTATACATCATCTCTAGGGGGGCCAGATTCAGGTTTGTTCAAATTGAGTTCCCTGGTTAATATTTTGGCTCCCAATGGGAGCCCACCTTTTAACTTAGTGCAATATGAGGAAATTTCTTTAAAAATATTCTTCTTCAGATCCACCAGTAAGAATCCTTTAACATTTGGTATACATCATCTCTAGGGGGGTCAGATTCAAGTTTGTTCAAATCGAGTCCCAGGGTTGAAAATTTCGGGTCTGGTTCGGACTTAGAAATTTTGGACTGAAATTCAAAAAAAAAATTTTCCACTTTTTTATGCGCATTGTTCAATTTTGAACCAGGAACAACTGACAAGGTTCTTAGAAAACAAGTTTTGAGTTTTACCCAAACAGTGCATGTGGGGCACCTGTTCCTTTTCATTAAAAAGTTATCAATGTCCAAGTCTGAAAATAAGCAATCTGTCATTTACAGAATGAGGTCCCAGTGGGTGAATTTGCTTATGCAATCCCATACAGTGTGCCAATTTATCCTCTGGGTACCTATTTCTGTTTAGGTTTGAGACCTCGATTCAGATTGAGGTTCACAGCCGGTAAATTTAGTGATGCCACCCTGCTGTGCAGGGTAGCATCACCAAATTCATCCTCAGGGGTCCTCATTTTGAAGATGACAGTCTGCTTATTTTCAGGCATGTCAAAGTCTGAATAAGGCCCTTAACATTTCTGGCGCGACCGGCAGCTAAAGTTGACAGCACGCCAACCCGCGGTATAGTCAGCATTTTAGACAACAGTGTGTGTCAATCTCCAAGTGCTATCAATCAAACATCAAAGCATTCCTATGTTTTGTGCACGATTTATATTCTATCCAAGAACAGCTATATTGTCATTGGAAAGCATAAATGTGCCAACTGCAACGCTTCTGCGTTGCATTTGGCACCTTTATGCTTTGAAATGACTATATCACATTATCTCTAATAATGTAGATCCTACTATTTTATTTTGACTGGAAAATACAGACATCAGTAGAGAATGGCTCCACAAAATCCTACTAAAATGTACGGCAATGTATACATAAAATATATATAAAACAAATCATTATCCAATTCTCAAAAAAAGCAATCTATGAGATACCTGGAACGCTTTTAAGAATTATACTCTTTAATCTAATAAACCGTATTTTAGTAAAATTCCTGAAAATTATTACGTGCTGAGAATTCTGTTTCTCGGGATAATCCACGCCAAAAGAGTTAAGGGTTAAACACCAATCTCTAAATTAATAAAATTTTGGGCCAATTTGAAAGACATTATGAATGGGTGACATGTACTTGATTTATGCAAAAAAAAATTACTAGCCTCGTGGAAACCCACACAGACTAAAAATAGAACAGAGAGGCCAACCATGTATACAGGTTGAATACATTCACATGATGAATGAAAACTCAGCCTTTATTGTTTTCTGACAGCATGTAAAATTGTTGTATTTTCATTCTTACAGATTCGACAAAAGTCACAGTGAAGATAGATCCATCTGGATGGGCCTGGCTTGTTGGAGGAAGAAAACTGTTTGTTTGGAGGTTCAACCAGTACCAGACAGGAAAAGTTAGTCCATGGTTCACCCATTTTCTATACATTTTCTCAACTAAATCTTGATAATGGTAAAAAGTGTACCATTATTTTTGTTGTCTGAGATTGAATTGTGAAATGTTTTTTTATTGGTCAAATGCCTGCAAGGAAAGTATATGTGGCTTTGGGGTGGTGGATGAGTATCCAAGATGCACTGGTTGTACATAGACCTGATTTGGCCTGATTAGAAAAATATTAAAAAATAGATTCACGCAAAATGTGAGTTTCTTGGTTATTAGGTCAGGCCTTTATATATTAGTCTAATTTGGGAATATCATAAACTCACCAAGTTGTCATTCAGCACAATTGAAAAAAAACCTTTTGTATTACTGACTGTCTGAAAATGCCATTGTTAATTTCTTGGCATTTGATTTGGTGCCTTGTAATATTTATTTTTAAAAAAATGGATCCATGCAAAATGTGAGTTTGTTGGTTCTCAGGTCAGGCCTTTATATTAGTCTAATTTGGGAATATCATAAACTCGCCAAGTCAGTTGTCATTCAGCACAATTGAAAAAAAAATTTTTGTATTACTGACTTTGAAAATGCAATTGTTAGTTTCTTGGGACTTGATTTGGTGCCTTGTAATATTTATTGATCCTTAAAGGCATAATTCCAGTGTTGATCATTGGTTGCTGCAACAGAACCTGTGCTACAACATGCAGTCTCTGGGTGAACTCAAAATTACATTTTAAGCACCTTGTCAGTTGTTTCTAGGCAAGTCTTAACTGCCTATATATAGACTTTCCTAAAAATCACTCCAAAACCACAAGATGTAGTCTGTCTTTGCCTAGCAAATATGTATAAAAATCCCCAGGCCTTTATGAATTAACTCACTTCATATGAAATAGCACAAAAAACATTAAAAAAAATAAACCAAACTTTCTGTTATACCCCCTATTTTGGGAACATTCCTGTAATTTGGGAACACCGATTACCACTGTGTATTTAAGGGGGCTTTACTTGGTGAGTGTCACTGGTGTTAATCAGAGACCAGCCAACTAGGCGACTTGAGAAAAGAAGTCATCTCGGTTGGCACACTTCTCTCTTCTTTCAACAATAAAAAGTAACTCTCAAGAAGCCTTTTGAAAATTCAGTCTACTTTGAAAATAGATGAATTTCACTCACAATTTAAAAACCAACATTCATACTTTGACTTATAGAACATTTTTTGCATATAAGCTACCACTTCCATAATATGAATCAGTCACACTGTGTAGTTGTGACATAAAAGTGGTAATGTTTGGGTTAACCTCCACTGAGAAAAGTTCAAAACACAATTTATTCAGACAAAACAAAGTCCTGGTATTAAAAATAGATTAAGAATTCAATGTGACATTGAGATCACATTTTTGTAAAAGCTGGGCAAAAAATTTGCCGAATCATTCTTAGCCTTTGCAGGCCTGGCATTTTCAGGAGAGCGATTTAATCGCTCGCATAATGCTCGCCTTAAAAAATTGAGGAGGGTCAAAACTAGCCCTCCTGGCTTTAGAAAATAATGATTACCATAACCGTCTATTCCCAAAACCCACATCTTTTCAGATCTCTGCTATGTTAGTGGTCTCAGTAAGATGCCACACTACCCCTCCCACACCTCCGGGCCTTCCCAAGGCCCAGGGGTGTGGGAGGGGCAGTGTAGCCATCTCACAGAGACTACCTTGTTAGCAGCACCAAATAAAATGTACAAAGCAAACAAGACAGAATTCATCAATATTAAAACTCCATTTTGCCATGTTTAGCTTTTGTAAGTATGAGGAGAGCTAATCGCTCACCTAGTGTGGGGAGAAATTTTTAGCCCTCCTGCATTTTTAAGAATACCAGGCCTGCCTTTGAATGGTTTCCAATCATTTGCCTTATAACACAGGTTAATTTGGCCCAGAGTAGAAATGAAAAGAGGAATACTAAAAGTATTTGTTTCAATCATTTTGCATTACCTGGTATTCACACTTCTCTTTCTGGCTCACTTCTCCCTGTTTTCAGTTCATTTCTCTCTGAAGTCTGTATAGTGTCACTTCTCCCTAAATTTTCCCCAGACAGGTTCAATGGTGTTAATATGTGTTTGGTGCAGTGGGGGAGGCACCAATTAATATTCTATACCATCAGAATTTCAAACAACTGACAACGTCCCTTCTTATCAGACCACACATTATATCAGGAAGTCTATAATACCTACTAGCCACTCTTTTTGGTGTGTACGTTATGGCAGAGGTCCCACGTTGGATTCAAAGAATGCCCGCAAAATTGACAAACCACCATTCAAGGCTTTGAAATCCTGTAAAATAGGCCAGGAGGTCTTGAAAACCCTTGAATATTAATGAACTAACAATGCCGATAAAGTGCGTAATGGCCTTTTTATAACTGTACAGTTTTATATACCATAGTTTGTGAATGCAGGGCCTTGGAAATCCTTGAATTTGGCTATTGTAGGATATGGGAAAATGTCACAAACTGGTCTCGAATAGCATTGAAGTTTATCATGTTTTGGTCTCTTCCCATATTTCATCTAAATATTTTAATACTAAAACCAATGGCCCAGACTTAGCTTTTGCAACCTCAATATTATTAAGGGCCAAACACAAATTTTGAACCCCCCCCAATCTCCAAAATTTGCATACAATACTGAAAATTAAAAGTCCTATCTGTCCCGCCATACTTTTAGTACTTGCACATGCGCTTTACTCAGGAAGAGACCGGAAATGGCACAAACATCATTCTTTTGTTTGGCCCAAAGTCAGTAACAACTGAACTGACATCTATGCTTTAAATTCTCATTTTTAGCTTAACTTGACATAGTCAAGATAAGCTGTTGCCATCACGCGTGCGGAAGTCTGTTTTAGTCTGTGAGTCTGTTAGTCTGTGAGTCTGTGACGTCTGTTCACATTTTCCTTTAGCACGGGCTACACCCCGCAGTTCTTGTCTGATCATCACGAAATTTCATATGCAGGTTTGGGATCATGTCTAGATGAGAACGTCCCCTTTTGGTCGCGATCGGGCAACCGGTATGGCTGCCCGAGCCCAAAACCCGAAAACCATTAGCACAGTCTACAGGTCGTATTTATAAAGGGATTTCATTGTAACTTGGTAGGATGCCTCTGTATAATGCCTAGATGAGAACGTCCCCTTTTGGGCATGATCTATCAACCATGATGGCAGCCCAAGCCCGAAACCCAAAAACTTTTAGCACAGTCTGCAGGTCATGTTTAATGTGGAGGGATTTCATTGTAACTTGGTAGGATGACTCCTTATGATGTCTAGATGAGAATTTCCCCATTTGGTCATGATCTGCCAACCGTGACGACTGCCCGAGCCCAAAACCCGAAAATCTTTAGCACAGTCTACAGGTCATATTTATTGAGGAATTTCATTGTAATTTGGTGGGTTGACTTCATACAATATCTAGATGAGAAAGTCCCCTTTTGGACGTGATTGGGCAACTGTGATGGCTTCAGGGGCCCAATGCCTGAAAACCTTTAGCACAGTCTAGAGGTCATATTTATGAAGGGATTTCATTGTAACTTGGTAGGATGAGTCCAAATAATGTCTAGATGAGAACGTCCCATTTTGATCGCGATCATGCAGCCTTGATGGGTGCCCGAGCCCAAACGCCTTTAGCATAGGCAAAAGGTCATATTTATGGAAGGATTTCATTGTAACCTGTTAGGTTGACTCCATATAATGCCTAGATGATGACATCCCCTTTTGGTCGTGATTGGTCAGTTGTGATGGCTACAAGTGCCCGAAGCCCGAAAACCTTGAGCACAGTCTACAGGTCATATTTATGAAGGGATTTCATTGTAACTTCTTAGGATCACTCCAGATGATGCCCAGATGAGATTGTCTCGTATGGTTGCGATCATTCAGCCATGATGGCTGCCCGAGCCCGAAGCCCGAAAACCTTAAGCACAGTCTACAGGTCATATTTATGAAGGGATTTCATTGTAACTTGGTAGGTTAACTTCATATAATGTCTAGATGAGAACGTCCCATTTTGATCGCGATCATGCAGCCTTGATGGGTGCCCGAGCCCAAAAGCCTTTAGCATAGGCAAAAGGTCATATTTATGGAAGGATTTCATTGTAACCTGTTAGGTTGACTCCATATAATGCCTAGATGATGACATCCCCTTTTGGTCGTGATTGGTCAGTTGTGATGGCTACAAGTGCCCGAAGCCCGAAAACCTTGAGCACAGTCTACAGGTCATATTTATGAAGGGATTTCATTGTATCTTCTTAGGATCACTCCAGATGATGCCCAGATGAGATTGTCCCCTATGGTTGCGATCATTCAGCCATGATGGCTGCCCCAGCCCAAAGCCCGAAAACCTTTAGCACAGTCTACAGGTCATATTTATGAAGGGATTTCATTGTAACTTGGTAGGTTAACTTCATATAGTGTCTAGATGAGAACGTCCCCTTTTGGACATGATTGGACAACTGTGATGGCTAAAGGTGCCCGAAGCCCAAAAACCTTTAGCACAGTCTACAGGTCATATTTATGAGGGGATTTCATTGTAACTTGGTAGGATGACTTCAAATAATGTCTAGATGAGAACGTCCCATTTTGGTCATGATCATTCAGCTTTAATGGGTGCCCGAGCCCAAAAACCTTTAGCATGTCTGTAGGTCATATTTATGGAAGGATTTCATTGTAACTTGTTAGGTTGACTCCATATAATGCCTAGATGATGACATCCTCTTTTGGTCGTGATTGGTCAGCTGTGATGGCTACAGGTGCCCGAAGCCCGAAAACCTTGAGCACAGTGTACAGGTCATATTTATGAAGGGATTTCATTGTAACTTTGCAGGATCACTCCAGATGATGCCCAGATGAGATTGTCCCCTTTGGTTGCGATCATTCAACCATGATGGCTGCCCAAAGCCCGAAAACTTTTAGCACAGTCTACAGGTCATATTTATGAAGGGATTTCATTGTAACTTGGTAGGTTGACTTCATATAATGTCTAGATGAGAATGTCCCCTTTTGGACACGATTGGGCAACTGTGACGGCATCAGGGGCCCAAAGCCCGAAAACCTTTAGCATAGTCTACAGGTCATAAATATGAAGGGATTTCATTGTTGCTTGGTAGGATGACTCCAAATAGTGTCCAGATGAGAACGTCCCCTTTTGGTCACGGTCATTCAGCCTTGATGGCAGCCCGAGCCCAAAAACCTTTAGCATGTCTGTAGGTCATATTTATGGAAGGATTTCATTGTAACTTGTTAGGTTGACTCCATATAATGCCTAGATGATGACATCCCCTTTTGGTCGTGGTTAGTCAACTGTGATGGCTACAGGTGCCTGAAGCCCGAAAATCTTGAGCTCAGTCTACAGGTCATATTTATGAAGGGATTTCATTGTAACTTCATAGGATCACTCCAGATGATGTCCAGATGAGAATGTCCCCTTTTGGTTGCGATCATTCAACCATGATGGCTGCCCAAGCCTAAAGCCCGGAAACCTTTAGTACAGTCTTCAGATCATATTTATGAAGGGATTTCATTGTAACTTGGTAGGTTGACTTCATGTAATGTCTAGATGAGAACGGCCCCTTTTGGACACCATTAGGCAACTGTGTTGGCTACAGGGGCCCAAAGCCCGAAAATCTTTAGCACAGTCTACAGGTGATATTTATGAAGGGATTTCATTGTACCTTGGTAGGATGACTCTAAATAATGTCTAGATGAGAACTTCCCCTTTTGGTCACGATCGTTCAACATGATGGCTGCCCGTACCCAAAACCCCAAAACCTTTAGCATAGTCTGTTGGTCATATTTATGGAAGGACTTCATTGTAACCCATAAGTTTGACTCCATATAATGCCTAGATGATGACATCCCCTTTTGGTCATGATTGGTTAGCTGTGATGGCTTCAGGGGCCCGAAGCCCAAAAACCTTGAGCACAGTCTACAGGTCATATTTATGAAGGGATTTCATTGTAACTTTGTAGGATCACTCCAGATGTCCCCTTTTGGTTGCAACCATTCAACCATGATGGCTGCCAGAGCCCAAAGCCCCAACACCTTTAGCACAGTCTACAGGTCATATTTATTAAGGGATTTCATTGTAACTTGGTAGGTTGACTTCATATAATGTCTAGAGGAGAATGTCCCCTTTGGACGCAATTGGGAAACTGACGGCTACAGGGGCCCGAAGCCCGAAAACCTTTAGCACAGTCTACAGGCCATATTTATGAAGGGATTTTAATGTAACTTGATAGGATGACTCGTTTTGGAATAATTTCACTGGCACTTGGTAACTTTTGTGGATATACGTTAACTGTGAGGGCCACATATATTAACTGTGAGGTCATATTAACCCACCCCTCAGATCTTTAGTACAGTGTACACCTCATATTATTTTTATCATAAACATAGCATACAGGGAACAGAAATGAACATATTCCCAATTATCACAATTCTTGTCTTATTTCATAATCCTTTCATAAACATTGAACATTATCTTTTTCATCAAACACAACACACAAGTTAAGCTACAGTGTCATTGACACTTTCATTTCCTCTTGACGTCTGTTCAATAATGTTTTGGATTCGTATTAATTCAGTGTTTAGTTTTAAACAATCACGGTTTTTCTATTAGGATACATAGTATATCTTATTCAAGTAGTTTAGCTTTTATTAGTTAGTGGTTGTCCACACTTAGGCTCTATCGGGACGCCCCTGGGCTCATGAGGTTCCCTTGGGGCACTTGGGCTTCATTCAAAATTTTTCGAAATTTAAAAAAAATTTTTATTCAAAATTTTTTTGTTTTGTCTATGTTATGTATCCTTGTGATGTTTATTTTTGGGAGTGCAGCAGACTTATGTTTTTGGCCTCATTATTATTGTTGCCATTATAATAATTGATATTTAGTGTAAGTCCAAGAAGCCTCGGAATATAGGCTAGCTGTTTGCCGATAGTCACGGTACTCCTTCAATACTTGTACTATGGGATGCAGACGTTGGAAACGGGTGTCAACCTGTGTGGTGGGTGGTGAAGCCTTCACAGCTGGCTAATACTAGTCTTTCAGTCTCTTTTTCAGAGGAACAAAAACATGGTGATGGTACTTTGACACCTGTCCGTTAAGTGCTGCTGTCATCGCACTCTGATGAGCCCCGCTCTGATGAGTAAAATAGAGCTAGCTGCCAAGGTGCTCATGATATAATTGCACAGGATTAAACGCCGGAGTAGCTTAATTCTCTACATGCAGCTAGCTCGACCGGTGCAGTGGTTGCCCCTTTTAAGGGAGCCCAGACTCCGGGTAGGTCCTTTGCGTTCAAGTAGTATAATGTGGGTAGAGCGAGCACCTTATAAAGGTCACCCAGCGACGATGTCAATAAGGAGAAGAAGCCTTTAAGTTTCTCTGCGGGATGCTCGGCGAGATCTGGGGTCAGATCGCGAGTTGGAGAACCCTCTCCGTCCCGTTGGCAGTCGGAGTCGACTGTGTCCGTTGCAAGAAACTATAATGAGTCGGAACACGCGTCGGATGTTCCTTCCACAATGCAGCCGGCGTTGGTTGCGGTTCTGGCTTCTTCTTCTTACATGGAAGTGCACACAAAGGGGATTAGCTGACAAGCTTCTCAAAGGGATACTCGGCAAGATCTGGAGCCAGATTGGTATGGGTCTGATTCAAGTTTGTTCAAATCGAGTCCCTCAACCAATATTGGGGCTCACTATGGGGGCGTGAATTTTTACTTAGTGCAATTTAAGAAAAATTCTTTAAAAATCTTCTTCTTCAGAACCAATGGGCAGAATCTTTTGATATTTGGTATGCAGCATCTTGGTATGGGTCTGATTCAAATTTGTTCAGATCGAGTCCCTCAACCAATATTGGGGCTCACTATAGGGGTGTGAATTTTTACTTAGTACAATTTAAGAAAAATTTTTAAAAATCTTTTCCTGAACCAATGAGCAGAATCTTTTGATATTTTGTATGCAGTTCTTGGAGTGGGTCTGATTCAAGTTTGTTCAAATCGAGTCCCTTGATCAATATTGGGGCTCCCTATAGGGGCATGAATTTTTCCTTAGTGCAATTTAAGGAAAAATCTTCTCCAGAACCAATGGGCAGGATCTTTTGATATTTGGTATACCTCATCTTGGTATGGGTCTGATTCAAGTTTGTTCAAATTGAGTCCCTCGATCAATATTGGGGCTCACTAAAGGGGTGTGAATTTTTACTTAGTGCAATTTAAGAAAATTTCTTTAAAAATCTTCTTTTCCGGAACCGATGGGCATAATCTTTTGATATTTGGTATACAGCATCTTGGTATGGGTCTGATTCAAGTTTGCTCAAATTGAATCCCCCGTTCAATATTGGACCTCACTATGGGGGCGTGAATGTTTACTTTGTGCAATTCAAGGAAAATTCTTTAAAAATCTTCTCCTGAACCAGTGGGCAGAATCTTTTGATAGTGGTATGCAGGATGCTAGTATGGGTCTGATTTAAGTTTGTTTAAATTGAGTCTCCCCCCCCCCCCCCCCCCCCCCCCCCCCCCTCCTCGTTCAATATTTGGGCTCAATATGGGGGCATGAATTTTTTATTTTGTGCAATTCAAGTCTAATTCTTTAAAAATCTTCTTCTCCAGAACCAGCATGCAGAGTCTTTTGATATTTGGTATACGGCATTCTAGTATGGGCTTGATTCAAGTTTGTACAAATTGAGTCCCTTTGTTCATATTAAGGCTCATTATGGGAATTTGAATTTCAACTTGGTGCAATTTACAATTTTTCAAACGACTTCTCCCCTGAAACCACTGGTCCGATTTTCACGAAACTTCATGTGGATGTTCATTACTATATGGCAATTCATGTTTGTTCAAATGAAATGACCACGTTCCTTGGGGGCTCTGTATGGGGCATAACTCGGATAGCACCGTTTGAATTATAGAAAAATTATTAAAAAATCTTCTTCTCCAGAACCAGTGGGCAGAATCTTTTGATACTTGGTATGCAGCATCTTGGTATGGGTCTGATTCAAGTTTGTTCAAATCGAGTCCCTCAACCAATATTGGGGCTCACTATGGGGGCGTGAGTTTTTACTTTGTGCAATTTAAGAAAAATTCTTTAAAAATCTTCTTCTCCAGAACCAGTGGGCAGAATCTTTTGATATTTGGTATACAGCATCTTGGTATGGGTCTGATTCAAGTTTGTTCAGATTGAGTCCCTCAACCAATATTGGGGCTCACTATAGGGGTGTGAATTTTTACTTAGTGCAATTTAAGAAAATTTTTTTAAAATCTTCTTCTCCTAAACCAATGAGCAGAATCTTTTGATATTTTGATATTTTTGATATTTTTGATATTTTGTATGCAGCATCTTGGAGTGGGTCTGATTCAAGTTTGTTCAAATCGAGTCCCTTGATCAATATTGGGGCTCCCTATAGGGGCATGAATTTTTCCTTAGTGCAATTTAAGGAAAAATCTTCATCTCCAGAACCAGTGGGCAGAATCTTTTGATATTTGGTAAACAGCATCTTGGTATGGGTCTGATTCAAGTTTGTTCAAATCAAGTCCCTTGATCAATATTGGGGCTCCCTATGGGCCGTGAATTTTCACTTACTGCAATTTAAGAAAAAATTCATTAAAAATCTTCTTCTCCCGAACCGATCGGCAAAATCTTTTGTTATTTGGTATGTAGCATCTCAGGAAGGTTCTGATTCAGGTTTGTTCAAATTGAGTCCCTCGATGAATATTGGGCCTCACTATGGGGGCATGAATGTTTACTTTGTGCAATTCAAGGAAAATTCTTTAAAAATCTTATTCAGAACCATCATGCAGAATCTTTTGATATTTGATCAGCAGCATTGTCCCATTCAGTCCTGTTGATGTTTTAGCTCCACAGAGAGTATAGATTTACTCTGTAGAACCTTAAGAATAGCTTTTGATAAAATTTGTGTCTTAACAATATGGAACATTCGGTGAGCGCCTAAGGCCCCCTGGGGCCTCTTGTTTCATTTTTTGCCTCCAAAACATAGGTTATGACCCCTTGTTGAAATGATCTTGACAAGCTCATTCAAACGAGGGGTCATAACCTATGTTTTTGAGACAAAAAATGAAAAAATAATGGAAAATTAATTGCTGATTTTTTAGAATAGCACTGACTGGTTTTGGCTGTTACGTTGGGTAAAGGGTTAAATACCTGGGTACTTTGGCAATATTTTCTGCAGTTCTTATTAAGTTGATCTTTCTCTTGAGTTCTTATCATATCAGAACAGAGCTGTTATAGAACACACTCTGTTCAAAGACATAACTTATATAATCTGTGTTTTGGAAGCAAAGAATGAAAATTTTAGTTATTCAAACAAAATTTTTGCAACTGTCATCATAAGTTGTGTTAGATAAGGCCCCATGAAGTAGATCTGTTTCTCCGACCATTTTTTGTACAATTGCATTTGGGAGGGCGTTTTTTTTTTATTTTTGTAATTATTTCTTTGCCATCAGAAGTTCATGTTCTTTCTTTGTTTTGTGTTTTAGGCCTCATAATCTACAGAATAGCATTGGTGGTGGTGTATTTTGTCCCTTGAGTGCAAGAAGGCTTTGAAATGCTAAAGCATTACAAAGCCTCGTTGCACTCCAGGGACAAATTTATCAATTTTATTAACTTGGGTAAAATATCATAAACCATTTAATTTTTATTTTGTTTAAGTTTGCATTGGTTATAAAAAGAGAGTATGCGACAGCTAAAAGGACATGTGGGAAGGCCTGAGAAACAGATTTTTAACTTTTGTAGGCCCAAAGGGTTAAATTTGAATTGGTGAGGTGCTTGAATGTCATGAACACATGGATTTCATTTCTCAATTAATAGATGTACTATAATTCCATCAGAGAGTTTCTTCTGTGATGTTATGCATTTCTGTAAGACTCTTTGTGCGCTATTTCCTTTTCATTTCCTTTGGCTTGATGAACCAATCATGTTCCCACTTTTAATTCTAACCAGGCTAAAGAAGAGTTTAGAAATTAGAAATGAAATACTACTATTTTTTTGCAGGGCATCCAGTGTAAAGAACTAATATTACCACCAAGTGATTTGGCTCATGATGCAGCTCGGGTTTGTGTCATCCCTGGTCAGAATGAGATGCAGCCTGCTGCTTGTGTTGCTGTATCCCCAGAGGGTGTGGTTCGCTACTGGCCTAACATAGCATATGAGTCTTCATCAATAGAACTTAGTGCTGAACTCAAAGGTGACGAATGTGCCTGTGTTATTAACTTCCAGGTAAGTTATTTATTTAATTTGACCACCATAAACTTGTACTTTACTGTGAAGATGGCAGCTTCTTGAACAATTTGGCCATCCTGCAACAGGTTGCACTTGTGTCCAAATATTTATTTCCATTTAAATTTTGTTTTTTTTTCTTTCAAACCATAGCATTTGACTCTCTCATTTAGAACAGATTCATTGAGGTCATTTTGCTTGGTCATGGTACAGCCATAGATGCTGAAAGTAAGCTTAACACCCCAATAAACAAAAATAGGAATGAGGGGTCATAAGGTATGTTTTTGAGGCAAAAAATGACAATTTTTCTCCATTCTCAAGATTTTTTTGCAAGTGGTTTGTAAAGGGTAGGGTCTGGCGAAACATTTGAGATTCGATTTCAAATCATGTCACTGATAAGATTCAATACGAAACCATCTCAATTATTTGAAAAATTCTAGAGAGATTTGGATTTCATACAATTCTTTATTGTCGACTTTCTGAAGATAACAACTCACCCTGTAGTTTTCTGATGAATAAGATTGAACGTATTCAGTCTAACTAGATAGCATAAATTCAGTCAGAAAATTCATAAAACTGAAATTTGAAGTGGAAGTGGAGATTGCGTTACTGTTTGTTTGCACAATATATCGTCCATTAAGTGCACCAAGGTACAATCTGCAATGCGAAAGCATTGCAGATGGTGCCTTGTTGCACTCAAAGGACAATAAATGGTCTTTTCTATGACCATCTTTGTGATACCTGTCAATTATCTAATAGTCTAGTATGCCAATTGATATTGGGCTCATGGCAGAGATAGTAGTATCATAACAATGGAAAAGTGGATTCAGTTTGAGATTTGATTCAGTTTCGAACCTTTTGCTTGATTTCATTTGAGTTTCGGTTCGAGAAAAATGTTGGGATTCGCCAGGACTTAGAGAAGGGTTAAGGTGTCATACTCTAGGTTTTTACAGATTTGGGTGTGAAATTTGAGATTTCATCATAAATGCAGACCTTTACAATATGGAAATTAACCTGACTTAAAAAAAGGTTAGATTAAGTTTTGGGGGCAGCCGTTTTTTGTTACAACCTATTTTTCGGAATTTTTAAAGTGATGAAGTCAAACTCAACTAGTAGTTTGATGAAGGATGGCATCTGGCCATCCAGGCAGGTGTAAACTATTGGTTTCTGGGCAATAACTTGAGAATATTTTATGCAGATCCACCAAACTTCCAGAGTTGATATCCTCATGTAAGGAGACGAACCCTATCAAGGTCAATGTCACTGTTAGTAAAAATAGCACTTTTTGGTCTCCATGCGATAACTTAAGTTATCACAGCTTGACCACACTTGCTGAAAATAGACCCATTTCGAAGTCGATAGAAGCAAGATCAGGGTCATTGTACTGTTACAATAAATAGAACTTTGTTGAAACTAGGTTTCTGACCAATAACTCTTGTTGTATGTTTCACAATGCATTTACTGATTACTAGCCCCATGTGGTGGGGTGGGGTAGAAATTGGTTTCTGGGCAATAACTTTTGTTCTGCACAATGCAGCCCCCCCCCCCCCCCCCTCCCCCCCAAACTCATATGTTTAGTACCCTTATGGAAGCAGAACCCTATTAATTTTCAGGTTTGTCGGTGAAAGGTCGCGTTGTTACTAAAATTAAAATAGCACTTTTCAGTTTCCAGATGATAACATCGGTTCTATTTACCTCAGCTCAACCAAACTTTCAGAAACTAATCACACGGTTAGAGGGGAGAGCCCTGTTGGTTTTAAAGTCAGTTGCCACAAGTTTGAAGATGACAAGACTGTTAAATAAATTGAACTTTTTTAAAAGTTGGTTTCCACATAATATCACAACTCGACTAGTGGATTTGTGATCTTTCATTGTTTTTTTTTTCTCTTTTTTTTGTAGCCATATGGATATTTACTGGGAACCACTACTAGCTCACTTGTACTTCTTATTCCAACACAAGTAAGTATGTTCAACATTTAAGTTTAATTTAATGGGTTTTTAGTCGAGTTTAAAAAAAAACAAACTTGACTTGGTATGCAGAGGGTCAGTTGCCGGGTGCAGGGATCAGTCTGGCAGCTGATTTTAGGGAGAAGTGACTTCTCCCCCCGGAGACTTTAGGGAGAAGTCAGGGGCCAGGAGGAAGAAGTCAGTGGACATGAGGGAGAAGTCAGAAAAAACATAAAGCGTATATGACATTGTGACAAAATAAATGTACATAGAGGACACATTTGTGGAGAAAAAGATAAAAGTTATACAAACTTACATACACACACAAAACTACGTCAGATGGTGTATAACAAGAATGTAGGTTAAAATCCCCCCCCCCCCCCCTCTACAAAATCTGTGTCATTCATGGCTTCTGAATACCTTAACTCTTTCCCTAACAGTGGTGACTAGGGTTACCATGCAGTTGATTTTGTATTGCCTCAATGCAGTGGATTTGAAATTTAGCATTACCCATGGTGAGAGTGTTCTTTTCTGTAATAGAAGGTATATTCTTTTAAAAAAAATATTTAAAGTATTTAAAATAAATTTCAAGTTCACATAAGAAGCTGGGTCATTCATGGTTTCTGAATGCCCAAGTTGAATTGAAAAGCGTAGTTAAAAAAGTTTTCGATATCCTTCGCAATTTAAGCGTTGAAAATAAAACATAACAATTTGAGTTAATTTATTTCTAAGGTAAATGACAAAATATTTCAGTTGTCTCCCTTCCCTGCTGCGCTGGGTAATAATACACTGTTCAGAAATATGACAATTTCTGCCAACCATCTTACATTGACACGTGCGATTGGTGCTGTGAAGACCTGCCATTCTTATCCATCCTAATATGTGTGGTTTCTATCGTAGCCATATTACATTTAACCCCCTTCCAACACAAGTTTTCAAATAAAAACTTTCAATGCAAATTGCTGGGCGAATTTCAATGCAACCAATTTTTCAGTGGAACAGAGCGTAACCGTAAGCAGTTTCAATGTTTTTATGGTTGAACTGTTTCCTACACATTTTTATTGTTTTGAAACAGTGGTTAACTTTAATAAATTCTAATTATGTGATTTGTTGTTTTTCTGGCACTTTGTTTTTAAACAGCCATTTTGTAATGGTTGCTATCAGTTGGGGCGTATTGTTCAAACGACTACACCATTACAACTCTTTTCAGAAATATAAAATTGGGCAAGTTTAGGCTATTTTCAGAGCCGTATGACTATTTTAACAGCAGCCGTGTTTACTTTTTTAGTGAATGCGGAAGTGGTTTTTTTGGGAAATAAAACATAAGAAAATACGGTAAACTGACATGTCTCCCAAGGAAGTTTTGGAGGGCGACTTGAATTTCGCCCCCAATGTAAGCCAAGGCGACTTGAGGAATGACAAGGCAACTTCTTTGCCCTAGTCACCTACTCGGCTGACCCCTGCCCATGTGGGGTGGGGTGGGGGGGGGGGGCCTTTTTGCTTATAACTAAGTTGTTTCTCGACAGATTTTGATAATATTTGGTATGTGACTTCTTGGTACACATGTTCAACACCTGATGATGCAAAATAGGGCGTATCCATGCTTTTTCACAAGAGTTATGGGCCTTTGTTAAAATTGACTACTTTTGAGCTTGATGGTGTAATGACTTCAACAAACATCCATTGATTTGACTGATATTTGGCACATGGGTTTTAAGGAATAATGTCTTGATCGAGTTCGAAAATGGGCTTGGTCTGATGAACGGGTTTCACAAGAGTTATGGCTCTTTTGTTAAAATCAACTAATTTTGGGCTTGATAGTGCGATAACTTCAACAAACGTCAACCGATTTGACTGATATTTGGCACATGGACTTTAAGGAACAATTGTCTTTTGATAGTGTGATAACTTCAACAAACTGCCCTTGTGTCCAGACATAATTTTGTCCAGAGATTTTCTCTGATGTTTAGGGACCAATGAGCTCGAAACTTTGTATGAATGTTCACCACCTTGGGAACCTGTGTACCTGTGTACCTGCATTTATAGTTTTGGTCAGATTATTTTTGCCAGAATTATGCCCCTTTTCATCTTGAATAAGCAGGCCTAGAATTTTGTCTGGAGATTTTCTCACATGTTTATGGGTCGATTCCTTTGAAACTACGTATGGGTGTTTACTACCATGGGAACCTATGCACCTGCAATTATAGTTTCGATCATACCTTTTTATGTGTACCCATACTATGTATGGTACACATAATGCCGGCATCCGGGGTGGCCATCCGTCCATCCTTTGTCTGTCCATCTGTCCGTCTGTCTGTCTGTCCGTCCGGCATCCGTATCCATTTCTTTGTCATTCGATAACTTGAAAAATATTGCTTGGATTGTCAAGTTACTTTATATTTGTGTTCAGGTTACTGATGTGCCAAGCTGTATAGTTTTTGGTGTAAATCTGATAATTTGATCCTGAGATATTAACCCTTTATCCTTCAAATTGAAAATTCCTCCAATCCCTTTGGCATTCGATAACTTGAAAAATATTGCTTGGATTGTCAAGTTACTTTACATTTGTGTTCAGGTTAGTGATTTGCCGAGCTGTATAGTTTTTGGTGTAAATCTGATAATTTGATCCTGAGATATTAACCCTTTATCCTTCAAATTGAAAATTCCTCCAATCCCTTTGGCATTCGATCACTTGAAAAATATTGCTTGGATTGTCAAGTTACTTTATATTTGTGTTCTGGTTACTGATGTGCCGAGCTGTATAGTTTTTGGTGTAAATCTGTTATTTTGATCCTGTGATATTAACCCTTTATCCTTCAAATTGAAAATTCCTCCAATCCCTTTGGCATTCGATAACTTGAAAAATATTGCTTGGATTGTCAAGTTACTTTATATTTGTGTTCAGGTTACTGATGTGCCGAGCTGTATAGTTTTTGGTGTAAATCTGATAATTTGATCCTGAGATATTAACCCTTTATCCTTCCAGTTGAAAATTCCTCCAATCCCTTTGGCATTCGATAACTTGAAAAATATTGCTTGGATTGTCAAGTTACTTTACATTTGTGTTCAGGTTACTGATGTGCCGAGCTGTATAGTTTTAGGTGTAAATCAGATAATTTAATCCTGAGATATTAACCCTTTATCCTTCAAATTGAAAATTCCTCCAATCCCTTTGGCATTCGATAACTTGAAAAATATTGCTTGGATTGTCAAGTTACTTTATATTTGTGTTCAGGTTACTGATGTACCAAGCTGTATAGTTTTTGGTGTAAATCTGTTATTTTGATCCTGAGGTATTAACCCTTTATCCTTCAAATTGAAAATTCCTCCAATCCCTTTTGCATTCGATAACTTGAAAAATATTGCTTGGATTGTCAAGTTACTTTATATTTGTGTTCAGGTTACTGATGTGCCAAGCTGTATAGTTTTTGGTGGAAATATGATAATTTGATCCTGAGATATTAACCCTTTATCCTTCAAATTGAAAATTCCTCCAATCCCTTTGGCATGAGATAACTCAAAAAATATCAATCCGATTGTCATGTTACTTTATATATTTATTCAGGTTACTGATGTGCTGTATATTTTTTTCATGTAAATCTGATAATTTGATCCGGAGATATTAACCCTTTATCCATCAAATTAGACACTCCTTCAATCCATTTCTATATGTACCCATATCATGTATGGTGTACATAATGTTGGCATCCGTGGTGGCCCTCCGTCATACAGCTTTCTACTAGTTGCGCGTATGGGTACACATCTGACGATTTCATCGGCCTATTTTTTCCAAGAGTTGTTCCCCATTTCATCTTAGAATGTCTGAATTTTGTCCAATGTTTATGTTTCGATTCCTTTGAAACTTGTTATGGATGTTCTTTACCATGAGAACCTGTGCATCTGCGATTATAGTTTCTATGGGACTTGTTTCCCTGAGTTATGCCCCTTTTTGTCTTAACATGCCTGAAGTTTGTCCGCAGATTTTCTAAAATGTTTATGGGTCAATTTCTTTGAAACTTGGTGTGGATGTTCACTACCTTGGGAACATGCGCACCTGCGATTATAGTTTCGATCAGACTTTTTTTTATCAGAGTTGTGCCCCTTTTTGTCTTAGAATAATCATGAGAACATGTGCATCTGGGATTATAGTTTCTATGGGACTTGTTTCCCTGAGTTATGCCCCCTTTTGTCTTAACATGCCTGAAGTTTGTCCTCAGATTTTCTAAAATGTTTATGGGTCAATTTTTTTTAAACTTGGTGTGGATGTTCACTACCTTGGGAACATGTGCACCTGCAATTATAGTTTCGATCAGACTTTTTTTTATCAGAGTTGTGCCCCTTTTTGTCTTAGAATAATCATGGCAGTGGGGCAGAGGAGGGTATGGACAGGCCCATCTCGGATAGTCACACCTCTAGTTGTTATGTGGTTTTCTTAGAGATTATCACAATGGAGTTCGAAAACAGGCATGGTCTGATATACTACAGCAAAATTATTGGGCAGACTTGGTCTTTTTTTGGCGAATATTGTGCTTGATAGTGTGATAACTTGAACAAACGTCAACCGATCCAATTCATTTTTGTTATGTGGGTTTCCAGGAACATTTTCTTGATCAAGTTTTGAAAATGGACTCGGTCCATTTTTTTAGTTCATAGCCACCGTTGATTTAGCCATGAAAACTCGACCCCCGCATCGTCGATGCAAACCCTTGTTTTGTCTTTTCAAATCATGATTTATACTTACCTTATTGGTTCTCAAGTATTGTCATTAAGTTCAGGGGGAGCTTTACTAATCACTTTCTGTCCATTGTCCATCCATCTGTCTGTCCGTACGTCCATCTGTCGTCCAGTTTTAACTTTACATTACTGACCACTGGGCCAAATTGAACCAAATTTGATGTGCATGGTCCTTATCATATGTCAATTCAAGTTCAAATAAAGTTTCCACTCTCCATAGGGATGGGGTGGAGGAAAATGCTCCAAAATTTTTAAAAATCTTCTCATCAGCCAGTGGGTACAATGATTTGATATTTGGTATGCAGCCTCCTTTTGAGCTGTAGAATCAACTTTGTTCAAATGAAGTTCGTGGAGCAATGTTTGCCTTCGTAATGGGAGGGGCAAGATTTTCAGCCTTGCCCAAAATTTCTGTTTTCTGAACCGATGGTCTGGTTTGAACCAATTTTGGTATGTGGTTTTGTTGAGTCTTAAGTACTTGATTCTTGCAAAAAAAAACCCAAAATTTTTGGGGCCCCCTGTGAAAACCCTAGGAGCTAAAAATAGAAATATTTTCAAAGCCCATATCTCCCAAACCATACAGAACAGAAAACTGTTATTTGGAAAAAATTGCCATCGGTTGTGTCAGGGTGTTCTGTTTGGGGTATCGAAAAATACTGACTAAGTTTATTTGCAAAAATTAAACATTTTCTACTGCAGAACCGCTGATCAGAATCTTTTGATATTTGGTATACAGCATTCATAGGGTATGGGGTGGGGGGAGGTTGTCAGATACAAGTGTGTTCAAGTTAAGTCCCTCGGTTCAGATTTGGGCTCAACACAGGGGCCCGAATCTTAACTTAGGACAATATGGGGGATAAGCTTTAAAAATCTTCTTCTTCAGAACCACAAGTCTGAATCTTTGAATATTTGGTAAACATTGTTACGGAGGTCAAATTCAAGTTTGTCCAAATCGCTCCATATGGGAGCCCAAGTTTAACTTGATTCAATATGAGGAAATTTCTAAAAAATCTTCTTCTGATCCACCAGTCAGAATGCTGTCATATTTGGTATACAACATTTCGAAGGGGTCAGATTCAAGATTGTTCAAATCGAGTCTCTGGGTTAATATTTGGGCTCTCTGTTGGAGCCCAAAGCTTTAACTTTGTGCAATATGAGGTGATTTCTTTAAAAATCTTCTTCAGATCCACCAGTCAGAATGCTTTCATGTTTGGTATACAATATCTCTAGGGGGTCAGATTTATGTTTGTTCAAATCGAGTCTCTGGGTTAATATTTGGGCTCTCCATGGGAGCCCAAATTTTATCTTACTTCAATATGAGGGAATTTCTTTAAAAATCTTCTTCAGATCCATCAGTCAGAATGCTTTCATATTTAGTATACAACATCTCTAGGGGGATCAGATTGAAGTTTGTTCAAATTTGGTCTCTGGGTTAATATTTGGGTTCTCTATTGGAGCCCAAAGTTTAACTTAATACAATATGAGGAGATTTCCTTAAAAATCTTTTTCAGATCCGCTAGTCAGAATCCTTTTATATTTGGCATATAACATCTTTTGGGGGATCAGATTCAAATTTATTCAATTTGAGTCCCTGGCTTAATAATTGGGTGGGTAGGGCAGGTGGCGGGGACAGGTTAGATTCAAGCTTGTTCAAACCCATTCCTTAGTGCTTTTCCATAAAATTTGCCTTTCAAACTGCATTGACATAAAAAACCCTTGGAAGTTTGGCAGTGCTTGTCTGCAGCTGATAGAATTGAAAGCAGCCGGGAAGACCTATGATAATAATCATATGACATGGACGCCAGAGTAATGAGTAACTTCATGACTTCATTCCTCTCTATGTTGATGAACCATGACTAACTGAATGTGACCCAAAATACTTCTTAGGACCACTTTGTCAGGTGAGCGGTGAAGGCCCCTTGGGTCCTCTTGTTTTCATTGAAACGTTTTCTGTTCAGTTCAGACTTTGTAAGTTTCAGAAAATGAAAATTTGTGTTATGTTTATTCGCTTTATAGTGGTTGCAGGCCAGTTCTTTTTCTTTTTGGTATTGTTAGCTCACCTCACTGAAAGTCAGGGTGAGCTATTCTGATCACTTTTCATCCGTCGTCCATCGTGAAGGTGGTGTTTGGGCCCTTTTCTCCCAAACCACTGGCCACATTTTAATGAAATTTCACATGAGTGGTGGTTATATAGGGGCATTTGGGTTTTTCTTCAAATTGGGTTTCTGCTCTTATTGAGGAGGGGGTGGGGGCCAAAATGCTCCAGTTTTTAAAAAAATCTTCCTCTTGTGAACCAGCTGTTGCAGAGACTTGATATTTGGTATACAGCTTCTTTTTGAGGTGTAGACTCAAGTTTGTTCAAGAGAATTCCGAGGGGCAATATTTGTCGTCATTACAGAAGGGGCAAGAATTTTTGCCCTACCCAAAACTTCTATTTTCCAAACCGAGGGGCCGATTTGAACCAAATTTGATATGAAGTATTAGTGGGTCATAAGTACCTGATTTATGCAACAAAAAAAATAAAATTTAAATGCCCCATGGGAACCCCAGGAGCTAAAAATAGAAATATTTTCAAATGCCCATATTTCCCAAACCACACGGAACAGAGAGCTGTTATTTGGTGTGAAGCACCCTTAGGACCAGTTGAATGGAATTGTAAAAAAAATTCCCATCAGTTATGTTAGGGTGTTCTGTTGAGGGCATCGAAAAAATGCCGAGACAGCATATTTGCAAAAATTAAAAAAAATCTTTTCTCCAAAACCAATGGTCAGAATCTTTTGGTATTTGGTTTACAGCATCCTTAAGGAGGTCAGATACAAGTGTGCTAAAATGAAGCCCATTGGTTCATATTTGGGCTCAATACTGGAGCCCAAATTTTTTAACTTGGGGCAATATGGGGAATATTCTTTGAAAATCTTCTTCTTCAGAACCACCAGTTAGTATCTTTTAATGTTTGGTATACATCATTGTTATGAGGGTCAGTTTCAAGATTGTTCAAACCAAGTCCCTAGGTTAATATTTGGGCTTCCTATGGAAGCCCAAATTTTAACTTAACGCAATATGGGGGATAATGTTTGAAAAATCTTCTTCTTCAGTTCCACCAGTCAGTAGGGCTGCAACGGTACACTTACCTCACGGTTCGGTACGTATTGCGGTTTTTCGGTGGTGATACAATACGTATTGCAGTACATTTTTTCTAACATTATTCACCCCAAAACTGATGGTGAATCTTGGTTGCCATACGCTAGAACTTCTCCTGACACACATTCAGAATTACCCAAAGCTCAAGTGACGTCAGGCCGGTTATTTATAGATGCACAACATGCTGTTCTGTTTATGTTTGCAAACTGTTTGCTTGTGTCGACACTTACAAATTTTCATACAGACCCAATTCCCAACCGCCGTCCATTAAAACTAACAGCATGCTTCTATGCACCACATATTTGGTAGATTAAAGCTGAAATGTTGCAGCCGGGCAGCCCGTTAAGCTGATGTAGAAATATGCACTCTTGACTTGGCAAAACAGGACAGAAAAAACACATGGTTGACCACATGCTAAATGTCTGACGTCAATATGAAAATGAGTGTTGTTTGTCACGAACCAATAGAAACGTATTCCCAAATCACATGATCAACATGGTCATGAATATTGAATATATTTATCACTTGTCTGAACTGCATGAACTTCGTGGAAGACCCCACCACATCCGATTGTTTTATGGACTTGAAATTCCACACTTACTTTTATTGTCAAGTGATTTGAATAAGTTAAATTTTTAAAATGAATGTTTGAAATCGTATGCATAAAGTTTTTTTCTATTTAAGTACTGACCTCACCGACTATTACAAATATTATCCACCAAGATTATATGCCCGAATTTCCCAATAAATTTTGATGATTCCAGGTCCGTACAATCAGGTGAGTTACTGAGTGTGTGTGTGTGGGATGGGAGTGGGGTGGGGGATAGGGGCAAGCCCCTTCTATTTTTCAGAGAGAGGGAAAGGGAGAACAGTGTGATCCTGCAGAGAATTTCCTTGAAATTCACATCCGACTTCATGGGCCCTCTTTTGGGGGTGTTGGAATTCTCCTGCTGTGCAGAGCGTACCGAAAATTAGGCTGAATGAACCGAGTATTGTACCGTGGAAAAATACTGTGGTGCACTGAGACCGCAGTGAACCGTTACATCCCTACCAGTCAGAATGCTTTCATATTTGTTATACATCTCTAGGAGGGTCAGATTCAAGTTTGTTCAAATCGTGTCCCTATGTGTATATCTAGGCTCGCTATGGTAGCCCAAATTGTAACTTAGTGCAATATGAGGAAATTTCCTTAAAAATCTAATTCTTCAGATCCACCAGTCGGAATGCTTTCATATTTGGTATACAACATCTGTGTGTGTGTGTGGGGAGGTCAGATTCAAGTTCAATTTGAGTGCCTGGGTTAATATTTGGGCTCCATATGGGAACCTGAAATTTAACATAGTACAATATGAGGGAATTTCTTCAAAAATCTTCTTGTTCAGATCCTGCAGTCAGAATGCTTTCATATTTGGTATACAGCATCCTTGGGGAGGTGTGATTCAAGTTTGTTCAAGCCAAGTCTCTGAGTCCATATCTGGGCTCCCTGTGTAACTTAGTTCAATATGAGGAACATTCTTTAAAAATCTTCTTCTTCATATCCACCAGTAAGAATCTTTTGATATTTGGTATGCAGCATCCTTGGGGGGGGGGGGGGGGGGGGGGGGGAGGGAGGGGGAGATTCACGTTTGTTTAAGCCAAGCCTCTAGGTTCATATTTGAGCTCCCTGTGGGAGCACAAATTATAACTTAGTTCAATATGAGGAATTTTCCTTAAAAATCTTCATGTTCAGATCCTGCAGTCGGAATGTTTTGTTATTTGGTAAACAGCATCCTTAGGGACGTGTGATTCAAGTTTGTTCAAGCCAAGTCTCTGTGTCCATATGTGGGAGACCGAATTGTAATTTCAAGCCAAGTCTCTGGATTTGTATTTGGGCTTCCTGTGGGAGCCCGAATTATAACTTAGTTCGAAATGAGGAATTTTCTTGTATACAACATCTGTGTGTGTGTGTGGGGAGGTCAGATTCAAGTTCAATTTGAGTGCCTGGGTTAATATTTGGGCTCCATATGGGAACCTGAAATTTAACATAGCATCCTTAGGGATCAAGCCAAGTTTGTTCAAGCCAAGTCTCTGAGTCCAGATTTGGGCTCCCTGTGGGAGACCGAATTGTAACTTAGTTCAATATGAGGAACATTCTTTAAAAATCTTCTTCTTTACATCCACCAGTAAGAATCTTTTGATGTTTGGTATACTGTATTGTTAGGGAGGTGAGATTCAAATTTGTTAAAGCCAAGTCCCTGGGTTCATATTTGGGCTCCCTATTGGAGCCCGAATTATAACTTAGTTAAATATGAGGAATACTTTAAAAACATTTTTTTTTCAGATCCACTGGTCAGAATGTTTGGATATTTGGTATATGGTTTTCTTGATGGGGCAGATGCAAGTTTGTTCAAATCAGAACCCTTGGTTCATACTTGTCAGTGTCAGGTGAGCTCTCTCGGGGCCCCTTTGGGCCTCTTGTTTGAGCCATTGCCACTTTCATTAACCCTTGTACTTGTACAGTGAAGCCCTATTTATCAGATATCTCTAAATTGAATAACCCTGTTAATTATCACTTGAAAACACATAACGTTAATACAGTTTTAACATGTTAATTGCATGCAAGCTATTGAGCAAACTCCAGTTAATTGAATAATCTTGTAATATATCAAGAAATTACCCCGATACCGAATTCCCCTTTCTTATATACCTATTTGGCCTCAGTATATCCAATACAAGCATTTAACTCTCTGCATACTACTGGTAGATATTCCTGCCCAGGAGAGGAAATCTCCTGCTATAAAATAAGTCAAATTTCGAGGATATTTAGTCTTCCCCTGTAAGTTGTACAGACTTTTTAACCCATGATTTCTTGTGTCACAATATTTATGAATTTTTCTTCAAAACTAGTCATGGCTGCTTCAGAGCAGCCATGGCTAGAATTGATGAAAAATATTTTAAAATTGCTCAGTGGGTTAACTGGTTGAGTGCTAAATAATTTGAAACATGGGGATTTTTTTTTTAAAGATACCATGCTACCAGCAAGAGTGGACTTAGTTTAGCAAAATTTTGTTCAAAAATAGTTTGGTTACAATTTATTGGAGAGAGGCAATAGCACTCTCCAATATTTTTATACTGTACCAATGACCCAGACTTAGCTGGTGCTAAACTCCTTAATTCAGGGCCAAACACAAATTTTGCCCCCCCCCCCTCCCCCCCCCCCCCCCCCCAATCCCCCAAATGTGCATCAAAAACCGAAAAATACATGTCCTATATGGTCCTCCATACATTTACTCCTCTGCGCATGCGCAGTGTCAAGGAGGTCCCGAAATTGGCGCCAATTATCATTCTTTGTTTCGCCCTCAAAACAGTCACACTTCTCTGTTATTTGTGCTTCCAAAACTCAGTTTTCATGATGCCAGACACATTTTGATGAGAGAAATGGTGGAAATAAAGAGGATATATAAGGAGGAGAGGAAAAATTTAGTGCAAGAAAATGTTCAGGGCTGTAACTTATAATTATTTTATAAAATTATTTCTAGTTGCCTTTTTTCAAGGCATAGCCTTGATGTTGTCATTCTTGCTATGAAGTACCATTGTTTGATCAGTGTTTCCTCTCTACCTTCCTTATTCCCCCCTAGCTATTCTCCCATGTTTTGGCTTATATTTTGTAATGTTTATTACTAAAATTTCTTGGGAGTTTTGGCTTGGTAACAGAATTATTTCTGTTTTTTTCCCCATGTTTACGTCCTTACCCTAGGGGTGTTTAGGCGTTTTGGTCTGCATCTACCATCTGATGTTCTGCAGTTTCTTCTCTGGAAGCCTCTGTTTTGCATCAGATAGTGTTTTAATTGGTGACTGATTTTGGGCCAGGTTTGTACAGTGCCTGGAGTCATGTTTCCGGTTTGTTGAAACTTTTGCTTAGGTTGACAACAGTTACTGCTGATAGTGATTATTTGTCTTCTGCATCTCTTATTCATAGTAAGAAACATTATTATTGTCCGTAAGTGTCTCATTAATTTTTTCAAAATGAATTTAAATTTTTGTCCACACTTAGGCTTTTTGGGGATCCATTGGGCTCAGGGTTCCCTTTGGGAACTTGGGCTCTTCTGAAAAAAATTTTTTTTTTTGAAAAAATTTTTTTTTCTTTTCAAATCATTATTAATTAATGAATATAATGGATTGTTGTATCATGTATCCTTATTTTCAAGGATTAGTGCGAGTACTATGATTGTTTACGTTTCACAATGAATGATTATTGTTCAAATTGTAATAGGAGGAAATCTTCCTATGATTCTCATGATCTCTACATTAATTGTTCTCTCTGTACTCGCACTGATTTTTGTTCTGTGTGTTTCAAATGGGATGACAAACATTGGAAACGTGTGTCACGGTATGTTGTTCCTGGAGAAAGGTCCATGCCAATTCTTTCTCCGCAGAGTCACTCTAGTATTTCACTCTCTTTTTCAGAGGAACAAGAACAGGGTGATATTTCCATGATGTCGTCCAGAAGTGTGCCTCCGTCGTCACGTACAAGCGAAGAGCTAGCGGCAAAAATGCTCAAGGAGATTTGTCAATTACCCGAAAGGAACCTGAAGGGGTTGACGCCCGCTAGCTCGACTGGGTTTGCGTCCATTCACCGAATGGGTCAGCACCCGGGTTCATCTGTTGCGGTCCAGCAGAGAGAGTCGGGTGTTGCGAGCACTATAAAACATCCACGTGCACACCCAGTGACGCCGGAAAGGAGGATGGATCGGAGGAAGCCTGACAGTCCGGTGTTTAGCTTGTCCAGCTCGGCACGGGCTGCAAGCGAGAGAGGTCCCTCATACAGCAGCATCTGGGACCAGATGCTGTAGTCCGTAGCGTTACACAGTCGGAGCATATGTCTACCGCTTGGGACGCTCTGGTATATTGGCAGTCCGGTGAGGCAACCTATAAGGCTTCCGTATCCTCACAGCAGCACACTCGACCGCACCTTGGCTACGTGACCAGTGAATTACAGTCAGCTTCGCCGACCAGGGATTCCACGGCGACCAGGTCACACCATCCGGTAGCCAGGGATACGAGGCCTTCTTCATCCGGACGTTCGCATAAAAGATGTATGCAGGATGCAACGTCCAGGGAGCTTCCGGCGGCTAAATCCAGTAAGACCGCGGCTCCCCAGGCCTCCGTAACGGATGTGCTATCACAGATAGCAAAGTTAATCGTAGCATCCCATCCCTGTTGGAACATGAAATGTCAGAAGATTCTGGGTCGGTAGGTTCCGCCACTGGATCGGGCGCGGACGACCGAGATTTACATGATTTACATGAGGTCCGGCAGGATGGCGAAAGGGATTCCGATGAATTAGATATTTCCCTTTCGGAACAACATAAAATAGCCGTAGAATTCATCCGGCATTACCTTCCAGAAGTTGTTCCGCCGGACCAAAATGCTGCGCAGCCGGATAGGAGGGTGATGGACACCGATTTTTTTAATTGGTTTAGGGACATTGTCCCGGAATTTCCGTCACAATCCAAGAATGTCTCTCGGATTTTTTAATTATTGAATGACGCTATTGATAAACTTGCCAACAAGACGGGCAGGTCAGCCTTCCTGCCGGCATCTGCTCTACAGCTGCTGTTTATTATTCAAAGGAACAAGTTTGATACAGCAGGTCAGGGCATCCAGAGAGTTCCTCTGCGTTTAGACGACCAGGCTGAAGACCTTGATATATCCATGCCGTCGTCTATGTCACTTCCGTCGTCTATGATGGAAACGACGATATCGTCTAACAGAGCTAGTTTAGACGCTCTTTCCTACGCTGACCACCTTACTAGAGCGTTGTCATTACGCTTTGAAGGACCAGAATTTCAAGACGTACAAATGTCATTAAGAGTTCTGTCCAGGGCTATAGCTTTTTCCACTTATAACTCCGCCCTTTCAGTGGCAAATCTGGAGTTAGCTAGACGTGACGCGGCCCTGGCTACTTCCACACGTGTGGACAGTAAGGTGAAAAACTCTCACAGAGTCGCTCCAGTCTCTGGAGACTTTCTCTTCAGTGGCAGGCTTTCTGATATATATGACTCTCTGCTGTTTTAAGTCTGCTTCCAAGAAATCGGAACCAGCAGACAGGAGTAGGCCAGGCACTTTCGGGACGAGTTCGTCCAGGGGAAGTTCCTATAGAGGTTCCTATGCGTCCTCTAGGTCTTACTCTAGAAACCGGCAGAGTAGCGACTCGACTAAGGGCCGTTATGCTGGCCGAAATAACCGGTCAGACGCCCCTAGGCCAACGGGGCGAGGTGCGGGTCGCGGAGGACGTAGTTTCTTCTTCCGCAAGCCTCGCGGATCCAGGAGGTGATGGTCTAGACCTCTGTCGCGTTCCGGTGGGCGGAAGACTGTCGAGTTTCTCAAGCAATTGGGAATCAATTACGGAGGACCCTTGGGTTCGAGGGGTTATTTCGGAAGGACTAAAACTGTCCTTCATAGGCAAACCTCCATTAACTCGAAGTCCAAGATGGACTCAGCTTCCGTCAAATTGTCAGAAAAGAACGGCACTTCTATCAGAAGTCCAGTCTCTTTTAACGAAGAACGCGATAGAGGTCGTAGAAAGCCAGGAATCTCCAGGTTTCTACAGCCATCTCTTTCTGGTTCCGAAGCCAGATGGCTCATTCCGTCCAGTGATCGACTTAAGCTGGATAAACAAGCTGATCGTGGCTCCAAAATTTTATATAGAGACCATTCGATCGGTCAGAGCGAGCATTCGAGTGAACGACTATGCTGCGAGCATAGACCTCAAGGATGCGTACTTTCATGTCATGGTGCATCCGGCGTTCAGAAAGTATCTTCGCTTCGCTGTCCTAGGGGTTGTTTATCAGTTCCGAGCGATGTGCTTTGGTCTGAATCTAGCGCCCTGGGCTTTCACTTGAGTAATGAACTCCGTAATGACTCATTTCTGAGCTCATTCATCTGCGGTAACGTCGGCTTACCTGGACGATATTCTTCAGAGATACAGCAATGAGTTAACGCTTCAGAACGACATGCACAATCTGCTTCTATTGCTCTGACGTCTCATAGTAAACGAAGAGAAGTCGGATCTGGTGCCGTCCAAGTCATTCACCCACCTGGGAATGAGCTTCGAGACGCACAACAATCTCGTTCGTCTGCCGTTAACCAGAGCGAAATTAGTCAGTTGTTACGCTCGCTATTGTCTTCACTCAGACAAAGTGTCAGCGAGGGAATTCATGAGACTAATAGGTCTGTGCGGAGCTGCCGCAGATCTCATTCCGATGGGGCGGCTACGCACTCGTCCTCTCCAAGTCTATCTGACTCAGAATTGGAGAGTGAAGATTCATTCGCTCGAGACGGACATCCTCTTGTCAAGCCAAGTGAAACAAGAGATTCAGACTTGGGCAGACATACAGTGCTTAACTCAGGGAGTTCCACTGCAGTTGCCAGATCTGAGTTTTACGATTATGATGGATGCCAGTCAAACAGGCTGGGGCGCACAACTGAGCCCATCGGATTTGAAGTGCCAGGGTCTTTGGGATCCGCAGTTTCTAAGCAAGCACATCAACATCAAAGAGATGATGTCGATTTGGCTTGCTCTACGTCATTGGATAGACGTTATTCAGAATGCACACGTGCAAATTATGTCCGACAATACGACAGTAGTTGCGTATATTCGGAACCAGGGTGGCACTCATTCCATTCCGTTGCTCAATCTAACGGAAAGAATTCTTCTGTTTGTACTAGAACATCAGATTCTTCTCTCCATCCGTCATATTCCGGGTCGTCTGAACGTCTTAGCAGACTCCCTTTCACGGAGGGGTCGCCTGTTGCCGTCAGAATGGACTCTCAACAAGCAAGTATTCAATCAGATTTGCTACCAATGGGAATGGCCAATGATAGATTTATTTGCGACACATCTCAACAATCAGTTGCAGACGTATGTGTCACCTTGTCCGGATCCTCGAGCGTTTGCAGTAGACGCTCTCTCGATCTCTTGGGACGGAATGATAGAATATGTGTATCCTCCAGTGCCGTTGATTCAGCAGATATTGCTCAAGATAAAACAATCGCAATGCAAGATTCTGTTGGTAGCATCTCACAGAGACCGTGGATAAATCTACTCAGGTGTCTGTTTTGGGACATGCCGAGGAAGCTTCCTCAATGGGAAGATCTTCTTTCGCAAGGGAAATCGCGCATCCTCCATCACAATCCGCAAGGTCTAAACCTTCACGTATTTCCGTTGTGCAGTCCTTCTTGCACGGAAAACATTTTACAGGACGAGCAGTGGACGTGATTTCTAACTGTAGGAGGACCTCCTCTTCGCTAAACTATGCTGCTAAGTGGAGGATCTTTTGTCAGTGGTGTGGGGATCATTCCGTAGATATTTATGATCCTTCCATTCCAGACATAGCAAACTTTCTAGTATACTTGTTTGATGAGATTAATCTGCAGCCTATCACCATTAAGGGTTATAGGTCCATGCTATCCGATACCTATGCACATCATGATAGCTTGATGATTGGAACTAATGTCTCTTTATCTAAGTTAGTTAGAAATTTTTCGATAAATAGACCTAGAACCCTTAGATTAATTCCGAAGTGGAATTTGGCCTGGGTTCTTCTTAAGCTAAAAGAAGCACCTTTTGAGCCTCTTGACACAGTGGACTTCAAATTCTTAACATATAAGACAGCTTTTCTCTTAGCTTTCTCTTCTGCTAGAAGAGTTAGTGAGCTTCATGCACTATCTGTGGAGGATTCTCACTACCGTAGTGTCGGTAATACTATTACCTTTACCACCAATGTTGGATTTTTGGCTAAGAATCAGGCTCCTAATAAGTATCCTGAACCTATTATTATTAAGGCCCTTCCATCATCTGATGGGCGTAGGCCTTTACTGTGTCCTGTTAGAGCAATATGTATTTACAAAATGTAGATCTGAGTTCTTCAGAAAGGGACGTAAGCGTTTCTTTCTGTCTTTGAAGCCTAATAGAAAGGATATTATGGTTCATTCTATTGCTAGATGGATTCAATTAACTATTTGTACTGCTTATGAAAAATTATCTTCTTCTCAGCAGTCGGCACTCAAGATCTCAGCTCATGTAGTCAGAGCTCTTTCTACTTCTTGGGCCTATGCTAATTGTATTGCTATTACTGATCTAATGAAGGCTGCATATTGGTCTCAACCTTCCACATTCACTAATTTTTATCTCAGAAATATTGAGTCCATTTCTGGAGACCTCCATTGTTTAGGTCCGTTATCAGTTGCTCAGAATATCGTCCACTAAACAGTTGCAACTATAGTTATGTAGGCTTTCTGTTCCGGCAGTGACTCTGTCCTGCTGCCCTCTTCGCTCTGGGGTATTTGACCCAGGGCAAGGGGTGGGGGGGGGGGGGGTGTTCCCTTAGGTCACCTGCTTTATAGTGAAAAGCAAGGGAATACCTCCCCCAGAGTCAGTAATTCCGAGTCGGTACCGGGATGGTTTTAAGGTGTAAAGCTAATGTTTAATTATCCATGTAATATTTTTAAAGTGTAGCTTGGTGTGAAGCATTTGTATATGTCATGTGTCAAACGAGCGTTAATATACATCCTCGGACACTTTTAATGAATGTAAAGAGTCTCATTTCTCTGGACTTCCTTTATTTATTGGCTTACCTTTAAAAATATTAGTATAAAGAGTTATACTGGATGTTAATAGAGATCATTGATTATTATGCTCAATTTCTGATCGGTATTGTGTCTTTCTTCTTTATTATAAATAGGAAAGATACATGTGAAGCCTATCTCTTCTTTTCTCCTGGAGAGGATATTCTATTATACATAATTGAGCTTATTGGATTTTCCTTTATGTCCTAGGCCCTCCAGCCTATTTACTATTCAGCTAAGTCTGGGTCATTGGTACAGTATAAAAATGTTAAAAAATTTATAGTAATTTATATATTTTTTATACTCACCAATGACCCAGACGGGGATGGCCCTCCCAGGAGTTGGGAACTCATACCTCCCCGCTGAGTACATAACGCTTACCAGGCACTGGTTGTAAGAATGATAATTGGCGCCAATTTCGGGACCTCCTTGACACTGCGCATGCGCAGAGGAGTAAATGTATGGAGGACCATATAGGACATGTATTTTTCGGTTTTTGATGCAAATTTGGGGGATTGGGGGGGGGGGGGGCAAAATTTGTGTTTGGCCCTGAATTAAGGAGTTTAGCACCAGCTAAGTCTGGGTCATTGGTAAGTATAAAAAATATATAAATTACTATAAATTTTTTAACATTTTGCAACCAAACAATTGTGTATAAGAAATTTTTCTTCTAGTCTGAGCAAACATAAAGCAAATGCATACAGTGTAAAGCCACTAAAGTGGCTTCCAGCACTTTTCAATAAAGCCATGATAGTGGCTTTTAGCACTCTACAGTTAGGAGTTCATCCATTTTATCTTGATTGATAGAGCTCCATGTATCAATGGAATCCACATAGTAAGTAGTCAAGTATAAAACTGCCTTCTGTTGTATATAAAGTTGGGTTGTATCTTTCTATTCACAGATCTGATTAATTTGTTCCTTTCACTTTCAGAACAGTATTACATGTCATCCACTAAAAGGATCCCAGGGAATGTTTGCTGGCATAAGCAGAAGGATGTCATCATTTATTTTTGGTGCAATACCAACTGTTACAGGGGGAGCTGTGAGTATAAAATTTTGTATTACAGAGATTTTTTGGCACTTTTTGGAAAAGGGTCTGGGGACCATGCCATAAGGAAAATTTGCATCATTGGGGCTCCAATTGGGAATTTGTTTTGGACGGGAGAAACAAAGAAAGACTAAGAAATTTTACGTTTGAATTGAGCAGAGAACTTTAAGACTGTATATGTTTATGTATGTATATATACTACATGCATGTATACTACAAGTAAGTTTTACAACAGAGATTCACCTGGAATGCTGGTCACACAGTCTCTGTAGTCTCTATCAACCCTTTACCCAACGTAACGGCCCAAACTATCCAGCGCGATTCTCAAAAATCGCCAATTAATTTTCATTACTTTTTCATTTTTTTGTCTCAAAAACATAGGTTATTACCCCTCATTGGAATGAGCTCGTTCCAATGAGGAGTCATAACCTATGTTTTTGAGACAAAAAATGAGTTATTCAAGAGCTTTTTTGCAAGTGTTGTCTGCTTTTCATGTTAGGTAAAGGGTTAAACTCTTCTTATACTATTAACTGGTAGAGTGCTGGAAGCCCATATTTATTAGTCCCCTACCGGCAACGCCAAAGGGGACTATAGGTTTGCACTCTGTCCTTCCATCAGTCTGTCAGTCAGTCTGTCAGTCACACTTTAGTTTTCCAGACTTTTTTTAGAAATGCTTCAACTGAATGATTTCATTTTTGGTAACCTACTATAGAACGATGACTTACAGATCAAGTTTGAGTTAGTTTTCCGGAGTTATTTTGGAAATGCTTCAACCGAATGATTTCATCTTTGGTAACCTACTATAGAACGATGACTTACAGATCAAGTTTGAGTTTCATGCTGATTGCATTATTCTTGTGTGAGTTATGGCCCTTGTTTAAAATTATTGTACACTCATGTTAGTTATATTCTTGTATTTGTACTTTTTAAACTGCTAGCCTGAAATGCGGAGATGCTTATATACTTTAGTGTCTTATATGACAAAAACACCTTATATGACAAAAGCATAGCTTATTACCCTTATTGGACTGTGCTCAACGAGCTCGTTCCAGTAAAGGATCATAAGCAATGTTTTTGAGGCAAAAAATGAAAAAAATATGAAAATTGAATGTCAAATTTTGTGAATAGCAGCCCGGTTTTGGCCGTTACATTGGGCAAAGGGTTAATGAACTCTTACCTGGATGTCCAGCATGATATGCTTATTCAGACACAAATCAAATTTTACTGTGTGCACCTTCCATTGAGAAAGAGACTTTATGAGTCTGAACCACATCTGATAGTGGTCAGATTTTAATGAAATCTTATATAGATATCCATCACAGGCTCTTTCAGACACATATCAAGTCTGCACCTTCCTCCCAGGAGTTATGCCCCTTTTTTCCATTGAGAAAAAGTCCATGTGGTTCACCTGGGAAATGGAGCAATGCTTGTTTATTGTGGTAAACAAGTTCTTTACTGGTAAACTAAGACCCCATAACCCTTGCCTAGGGTGGAAGCCCGCTAAAGTTATCAGAATAGGTATAAATGATTGGCTAAACATCACTTCATACCCATATTATGGTCATGGCCTTGAGACACTAATAAATAAATAATAAATTTGGAAAAAGTGGTGAGATCTTCATGATTAATCATGTACTTGTACATGGTTATCCAGCATGGCAAACTCTTTCAGACACATATCAAGATATGCACTCCACACCATTCACCTGCAAGTCATCACGCGTTTTCCATTGAGTAACGGGGCTTAAACCACAAAACCTTTGGGACCTACCTAAAGTATATTTGGGTTCCTAATGCTGTAGTTTTGATGCCAAACAAATTTTTTTAGTACAGTTGGCACCATTGGCACCCGACAGCATGAACTTTGATCCATAATTTATAAATTTTACTATAATGAAAATAGAAGAATTCAATGATAATTTGCCACAAAACACAAGTCATTTGGGGGTGGGGTGTGTGGGTGTAGGGCATCAAAATTATAATTATACTGCCTTATAGGGCTATAGGATTCAAATATTGATGACCCCCCCCCCCCTCCCCCTCATAATGCCCCCCCCCCCCTGCCCAAAACAAACAGATTTGCCCACCTTACTGTAAACTGTATTCTTTAGGATGATTCCATTCAGGAGCTTAGTGTTGTAGTGTTAAAAGGTTATCACAACTGCTGAAAGCATTCCTTTCAGTCTGTTCTCTAAACTGTTGCATGACTTTCTAGATGTTGCTCTTGCTGTTATTTATTTTAGGCATTGCAGGCCATGATACCAGGAGAAGAAGAGGAGTATGGTAGATCTTTCTATGTATTGTCTGGCACCTATCTACAAAAATGGACAATTTCGGATGGTAATATTGAGAAGGTTTGTAAAGGTTCATTTCTGATGCTAGTATTTTTTCAAAGTTTTGTTCTCTAAGTTTAAACAATATTTATTTCCAAAGTATGATCATTTTGTACAGTAACAAGAATAAATTGACAAAAAGTCACAAACATGGAAATGGATTCAGCTTACAAGCTGAAGGATTATACTAGGCTGTTCTCTTCTTTAGATAGATATTTTCATACATGATTGAAAAAAATTGGAACCCATCCTTTCATACTTTAGAAAATAATTGTCCCTGAGAAAAAACAATTGGAAGAGGAGATAGCTTTTGCACTGTCCTTCCTTCTATCTGGGACATTTGTCCATCGGTCAAGGCGACCATCCGTCTGTAGACAGAGTTGGTGTCTGCTCTCTAAGTAAAGTTCTGTGTGGCCAATCAAAATTTGACATGTACATTGGGTATGATGAGATGAAGAACCCTATTTCATTTTGAGATCACTGTAACAAAGGCAAGGTCAAAGTGACTTTGAAGTTGAAAATATTCTAGTAGCTGGTTTCTGCTCTGTAACTAATTAAAGTTCCAATTGGCTGATCAAAACCAAACTTAACATGTGGGTTTGGTATGATGAGAGGAAGAACTCAGTTCATATTAGGGTTATTGTGCCAAAGGTCAAGGTGACAGTCACCTTTAACTTTCAAATTTTCTGGCTTCCTATCTGAAGTTTTGCTGGACTGATGTATGAGGTATTTTTTCAGAGGGATTAGCCACCCCTGAAGCCAGCCCTACTTTCAATTATAAAAAAAGATTTTCATTCTTATCATGTGTGTTATGAAGATACTTGTGCCCAAATCACTAAGGTTATTTTAGGGTTCTGTGAATCTCATTTTCTGGGTTGAAATTAATCGTGCAAAAGATTTTGATTATGATCAAATCTTGAATCGCATATCAGTAGAGGCTATTAGGGAGTTACTCGTTCATAGACAATGTTTCTTAATAGGAAAGTAACAGTAAAATTCCACAACTTTTAGGCATCTATCAACTCATACTTTCTTACCTGTGTTCTGAGAGGCAGTATTAAAGACTCTTACACACTGGAAGTGATGTTGCAAGAAACTAAATAGTTAATAATTTTATTTCTCACTTTGGGGTTTCGGTATGATTCCTTAACCCTTTGATCAATTAAATTTTGTTATTTTAAATATTTTTTTTCAAATTTTCAAAAAAGTTCAACAAAACCATATCATGAGACCCCCTCATTGGAATGATGATCTTGTTCCAGTGAGGATCACATGAAAAAGTTTTGTTGAAATCTTGAAAAATAATTATTTTTCAACTGCTAAATTTGTAAATTACATTGGAAGATGCAGGCAATGCATTAGGTAAAAAGTTATTTAATTTTACTCTGGACCGGAAACAACAAGTACTTAAAATGAGTCCAATATCCAAACACACCCTGCAACACCACCTAGGATACGAAGATGTCAGAGTTAAATCTATGGAAATCTGATCTGTCCCATCCTATTCTTTTGTTCAATTCTCCTACATCTATAAACCAGTTCCTATGAAACTTTGCAAACATGATTAGTAGGAAACTCAGATGTGCTTATACCCAGCAATCGTCGAGATCTCAAATTGTTCCCCTTTGAAAATCTACATTTCTTCCTTAAAAACATAAAGGAGTCTCAAATGATTTTACATTTTTGTTGAACTCTTGTTTTTGATCACCATCAAGTAAATATGTAGATCCCCCTGTGGGAATCCTATTACTGATTCTTATCCCATATGGTGCAAAATTCATGATCTCTCTGGGAACCCACAGTGCCAACTGGGGGCCCAATGTCTGAAAATAATTAAAAATCTCAAATGAATTGATATTTTTTTGTGTAAACTTCTTATACATGATCACTAGCAAGTGTACTTTTTATTTGCCCCATATTCGAACCCTATGGTTGAAGCTGTTGGAGAATTCATTATTCCCAAGGGAACCCTTGATTCCCTTGGAAACCCTATGCCTAAAAACATGGAGGCATACAGGTCCTGGAATCTTGAAAGTCCTGGAATTTGTTGTTTTTAAATTCCAGGCCTAGAAAATCCTGGAAAAAATAATTTTATTTGGTTAGTCCATGAAATTTCTGGAAAACCAGTCTGAATTTATGGGGCGCCCTCGCGCGCAATTGAAAGTCATTATGTGCTTTGTTATTTCTCCATTCAGTCTAGTATGCCAACACAGTATGCCTTGCTCAGAATTAATCTCCCTTCCTGAAAAATAGCAATTTGAGTGTTTTGTCAAGGATAGACCTTGACAAGAACTTAAAAATTGAAAAAGACCAAAAAATGGCCTGAACCAGGCCGGTTAGGACGAAAATTCCCAGTGCAAAACCTTGATCTCCCATTCTTCTTCTCCACCAGAGTATACTCCTTTGTCCATATCCTGCCATAAATTTGCTGAAAGCTTCATTTCCTTATTTTTCGAGCACCATGTTCTGCGTAATTTGGTGTGTGTCTTCAAATAACAGAGTTAATGGCAGTTTTGAGCAACTCAGGTTTATCTCAGGTTTTTAGTTCGACATCGGAGGCTTTTTGCTTTGCTTACTCTAGCTTTAAGCTTAGCGATTGTCAGTTCTATAATTTGCATATTTACATGCATTTTATATATAATTACATGTATCAGCACAGCAACAGATATTTGGTTATTCACCACAACTCTATCAATCACCAACATCTGTTGCCTATTACTATATTATATACGTGTACACCTCCTTCCTATTGTCCATTCAGCACATTGTGTTGGTGTGGTAGGTTGAAAGGAGAAATTAAAATTTTCTCCAAAATTTTATTTTTTAGTATACCTACCACACCAACACAAATTTTGTCCCACCCGGTCAAAATCTTGCTGTATATAATATTTTGAACAGCCTCCCCATTCCCCATTCCCCATTCCACATCTATAGTTACATGCACATTAGATTACCAAAATGAGTAATTGAAGCTTTCATCACATTTATGATGGGATATGGACAAAGGGGTGTACTCCAGTAGAGAGGAAGCATGGGACATTGGTTTGTTAACCATGAATTTTTGTCCCGATTGGCCCGGTTCTGACCATTCTTTGGTCTTTTTCAATATTTTTCAGGGTTTATCCTTGAAAAATGCTCATATTGCTATTTTTCAAAAAGAGAGATTAATAAGAATGCAAGGCATATTGTGTTGGTGTGGTAGACATAGTATAAACAAAATACCAGATAAGTGTGTCTTTTAAGAGAAAAGTGACTGGAGAAAAAAGAGTTTTGATTGGCTTGAACATGACTTGAAAGATTACCATCATGTCAGTTGTGTCTAGTCTGTTGATATTGGAAATTCATGTATTGGGGAATCTGTACTCACAAGTTTCAAGTATGTCAAGGAACTTTTATGAGAATAAAAATGGTCAATAGAATTTGGATTAACAGTATTTTCCCCTCGATCAGCATGTTTAATACACCTTGACCAGTGGAAATGTAACAAAAATTCAAGCCAAGTCTGATATCAGTGACTGTATTTCTGCTTCACTTTCACTTAACTAGAAGACCCTGTCTTTCAGCTTGAACACAACTAATTGCTTAACATGAAACATTATTTGGACACTGAATATCCTAGATGCTTATCAAAACGCTCCCTCAGCAAAACTGCCTCTGGGTCAAAACATCCTCAGTTGTTTGTCAAAAGACAAAACGACCCCGGTCAAGCATTGATCAAAGCATCATCACTTGTTGGTCAAAATGAACCTACTAACTATAACCATCCACATCACTTATCAGCACAGCAACATTCAAATAAAAGAATGACCAGTATTAAACAAAGAACTTGTGTATAATACATGTATTCAGCAGGCCTGTCATTCTGAGGTGCCCCTGAGCACTATCACCGCCTGATTTTCCATCCAGGCGCGCATTTCATTGCTTGCCTTACTGTACTGTACCGAGCCGTCAGTTGGCCCACTTGAACACCTCCACGGATAAGCCCTGCCCCCAACTTCATGAAAAACATATTTAATTGGAAAACGTCCCGAAATAAGGCTACCACAGATTTTCTAACAGATTTTCCAACATTATTTTTCCAGTACATGTAATGAACCGGTAATTACACCATCGAAGGGGACTTCTCAAGTTTCCAATCAACTTAAAATGTTACTTGTTTTGTTAATGTTTTCATTTCATTCATTGTATTGATTATCATAATAATATCACATTATTTTGATGTGTTAATTTTTAGCTGCGACTAGCAGCTCTATAAGTGGCAATGTCAGTCTGTCTGTCAGTCTGTCTGTCGGTCTGTCTGTCGGTCGGTCTGTCGGTCGGTCGGTCGGTCGGTCGGTCTGTCTGTGACCAACGAGTTTCAAAACTCAATAACTTTTGAAATACTTGATGGAATGACTTTATATTTGGCATGTAAGTGTATCTTATTGATGTCTAGCCACTGTTCAATGCATGTGTTGTTCCAAATATTTTTCTTGGAGTTATGGCCCTTGATGAACTTAGAATTTTCTGACCAATGCGTTTCTAACACCACCTGTCGCAGCTACGGCGTCGATGTAGCAATTTTTTAGTTCATTTTATTCTTTCATTGCAGCTGAATTAAAAATCAGAAAATGTCTTTTGTGTTGTTAATGTTGTTTCTCCACTGAGCTAAGCCTTTATATTTAGAAATGAACTGGAAATTCCCAGTTCATAATTAATTATTCGAGGCGGCATGGCAACCCCAGGTATCGGTTTTTATTAGTTGGAAAATGAGTTGTTTGTTTATCTAAAGCAGTCGTATTGAAAAGGCACTTTAAAAAAGAAAGATAACTTCAAACCTTCATTTTAATATCCACTTGGTCAAACATGACATGAAAAGCTATTTGAAAACAACACACACTTGAAGCCATTTGGTATGAACATTGGTGAGTCTCTTTGCACACTACGGCGGTCCTGTTAAATATAGCTTGTTTTTTAGCTCACCTGACTGAAAGTCAGGGTGAACTTTTCTTATCACTCTTCGTCCGTCCGTCTTCCTGCGTGAAGGTGGTGTTTGAGCCACTTTCTACTAAACCATTGGCCACATTTTAATTAAATTTCACGTAAGTAGTGGTTATGTAGGGGCATTTTGATCTTTATGCAAATTAGGTTTCGGCTCATATTGAGCAGAGGGGTGTGGAAAAAATGGCCTTATTTTTTTAAAATCTTCTAATAAACCACCAGTAGCAGAGACTTGATATGTGGTATACAGAGTCCTTTTGAGGTTTAGAATCAAGTTTGTTCAAGAGAAGTTAGTGGGGCATTATTTGCCTTCGTTATGGGAGGGGCAAAAATTTTGGCCACGCCTAAAATTTCTATTTTCAGAACCGCGAGGTCGATTTGAACCAAATTTGATATGAGATGATAATGGGTCATAAGTAGTTGATTGATGCAAAAAAAATTTTTCTCATTGCCCCGTGGGAACCTCGGGAGCTAAAAATAGGAAAAACCTTAAAACTGCCATATCTCCAAAACTACACGGCACAGAGAATTCCTATTTTGTATTAAGCTTACTTTTATCCAGTAGAATAGAATGGTTAAAAAAAATCCCTGTCAGTTTGATCACAAGATACTTTTTTCAGGACTTTGAAAAAGTGCTGAGTCAGCACTTTTTAACACTGTAGGCAATGGGAAAAACATTAAAAAATCTTCTTCTCCAGATCCAGCAGGCAGAATCTTTTGATATTTGATATGCAACTTTGTGGGGTGGATCTGATTCAAGTTTGTTCAAATCGGCCCCCTGGATTCATATTTGAGAGAATGTGTCGGAGATACGGCGACAAAGATGCACTTCAGAACGATGTGCAGAGTGTTTCACTTATTCCGACGTCTCGGTTTCATAGTAAACGAGAAGTCGGATTTAGCTATGTCCAAGTCATTCATTCACTTGGGAATGAGCTTCGAGACTCATTACAATCTGGTCACCTTCCGATAACCCAAACAAAATTTGTCAGTTGCTATGCTCGCTTCTGTCTAAACTCTCTAACAGTATCGGCGAGAGAGTTCATGCGGAGCTGCGGCAGACTTGATTGCGCTGGGCCGCTTATGCACGCGTCCTCTCCAGATATTCTTTACTCAGAACTGGAGTGTCAGGATGCATTTGTTAGAACCCCAGATTGTTTTAACAGATCTGATAAAACAAAAAGTTCAGATTTGGGCAGATCTCGAGTGGTTAACTCTGGGAGTTCCGCTTCAAGTACTGGATCCGGTCTTTACAATTATGACGGATAAGAGTCTGACAGGTTGGGGTGCATCCCGGATTCCTACAAACCTGAAGTGCCAGGGGCTTTGGGACTCAAAGAGATGATGTCTATTTGGCTTGCACTGATGCAATGGATTACTGGTGTAGCCAACGTACATGTGCAGATTATGTCAGACAATTCAACAGTAGTGGTATATCTCGGGAACCAGGGTTGAACTCATTCAATTCCTCTATGCAAATTGTCGGAGAAAATTCTATTTGCTCTGACTCATCACGTTCATCTCTCAGTCCGTCATATTTCGGATCATCTGAACGTAGTAGCAGACTTGCTCTCGAGGGAGGGTCGCCTGTTGCCATCGGAGTGGACTCTCAACAAACGAATATTCCGGCAGATTTGCTACCAGTGTGATCATCCCATGATAGATCTCTTTGCCACAAACCTAAGCAATCAGCCACCAACATTCGTGTCACCTTGTCCGGATCATTGAATGCATGCTGTAGACGCTCTATCGATCTCATGGAATGGAATAATAGAATATGCATATCCTCCAACTCCGCTGATTCAGCAGATTCTGTTAAAAATCAAACAGTCTCACTGCAAAATCTTGCTGGTAGCACCTCTGTCGTCTCAGAAACCCTGGATCAACCTGATCAGGTGTCTGTTATGGGACATTCCCCGGAAGCTTTCTCCTCTCAAGGACCTTCTATATCAGGGGAAGTCCCACACACTGCACCACAACCCGGAAGGTCTTAACCTTCACGTCTTTCTGTTGTGCGGTCCTTCTTGCACTGGAAGCAATTCACAGGACGAGCAGTAGACACAATTTCTAACTGTAGGAGGTCCTCCTCTTCGCTGAAGTATGCAGCGAAATGGAGGGTTTTCTTTTGTTGGTGTACAGACCAGTCGGTGGATATCAATCATCCATCTATTCCTCAGATTGCCAATTTTCTGGTCTACTTGTTTGCAGCCTGTTACCATTAAGGGCTATAGGTCTATGTTATCAGACACATATTCTCAATGTGATAACAAGAGTATTGGATTAGATCCTTCTTTATCCAAACTAGTTAGAGATTTCTCTATCAATAGACCAAGAACCCTCAGATTAATTCCTAAATGGAATTTAGCTTGGGTTCTCTTGAAGCTTCAAGAAGCTCCTTTTGAGCCGTTAGAGGATGTAGAATTTAAATTCCTCATTTATAAAGTGGCTTTTCTCTTAGCCTTCACTTCTGCCAGACGAGTTAGTGAACTCCCATTACCGTAGTGTGGGTAATACTATTACTCTTACTACAGAAGTGGGATTCTTGGCTAAGAATCAGATTCCAGATACGCGGCCGAAACCTATTGTCATTAAGGACTTACCATCTTCGGACAACCGTAAACTTCTGTTGTGTCCAGTGAGAGCGATGCGCATATATAAGCGTCGATCTAGCTTCATTAGAAACAGAAGAAAGAGGTTTTTCCTTTCTCATACCTAACAGATATTTGTGTTCATTCAGTCTCTAGATGGATTCAACTGGCAGTAAGAATTGCTTACGAGAATCTATTGGTTGATCAACGTTCTGTCAATAAGATTTTAGCACATGAAGTTAGGGCCTTGTCCTCTTCTTGGGCTTATTCAAATTGTATTGCTATTACTGATTTAATGAAGGCAGCCTATTGGACACAACCGTCTTCATTTACAAAGTTCTATCTTAGAAATTTAGAGTCTATCTCCTGTGACCTTAGGTCCTTGGGTCCTCTTTCTGTCGCACAGAATGTCATCCATTAATTTTACATCTCAGTGATGTCTTAGGCAGTCTGCTCAAGCACTGACTCCGTTCTGCTGCCCTCATCGTTCTGAGGAATCTTCTTCAGAACAAGGGGAAGAAGGGGTGGGGGGATGGTTTTTTCCCTTTATATCATCTGGCTTTATAATGAAAAGCAAGGAAATACCTCCTCCAGTGTCAGTAGTCCAGCATCGGTGCTGGGTGGTTTTAATGTGTAGCTCGGTGTGAAGCAACAATTATATCTCATTCATGTATTGCTTTTAAAGTGTAGCTCAGTGTGAAGCATTTGTATATGTTACGCGTCATACGAGCGTTAATATACAATCCTCAGACACTTTTAGTGAGTATAAGGCATCTCATTCTCTGGACTTCCTTATAATTGATTTCCTTCACTGAATTAGCATAAGGGTTTGGCATCAATGGAGAAATTTTTCTGTCCTACTCCAGTATATATATTGGGTGTTGTGTCAATCTCTTTTTTTATTGGGAAAAAGAGATAGACATGAGTAATTCCTATGTCTTCTCCTATTCTCCTGTAGGAGCTATTCTTTGTTATGGAGTAATTGAGATACTACAGTCTTCTAAAAGTCCTAGGCCCTCCAGCCTTTTTACGATTCAGCTAAGTCTGGGCCATTGGTTATAAGTATAAAAATATGATAAATTTTAAGTAATTTGTATATTATTTATACTTTCCAATGGCCCAGACGGGGATAGCCCTCCCTTGAGTGGGCACTCAAACCTCCCCGCTAATAGATATGTACAACATTTAGCAGGCATAACTAGGAAGAACAATGTTGGTGCCAGTTTCGGTCACTTCCTGGTTACTACGCATGCGCAGAAAGCTAAAATATGGAGGACCAGTTAGGACTTTTCTTCTTAGGTTTTGTATGCAAATTTTGGGGGGTTCAAAATTTGTGTTTGGCCATGGAAATTAAAGAGTTTGCACCAGCTAAGTCTAGGCCATTGGTAATTATAAAAAATATACAAATTACTTAAAATTTATCATTTTCTTAACTCATGCTTTCCAATTCACACTTGACACAATGGGAGTGATGTGCTAAAGTGGTGATCAACAAGTAAAATGGCAGTGACTTTCAAATTTAGTGGACTGATTGTTGATTATACCTTTGTTGCATCATTCGCATCGTGTCTTAATAGCAGTAGGTCATAATACAATGCATGAATATGCACCCCCAGAGCAGTCCAGAGTAGGTGTGTTGCCCAATGAATAAATTTATGCCAAAGATAAGATGATGCACATCCATAGAACATGAGCCTTTAAATTGTGTTACCTGCACTCCAGTCCAATATGGGCTTCCAGTGCTCAGCCAGTTAATCTTATGCATGATCACTAGATTTATATGTATATTAAATACCTACCCTCTTTCTCAATCAAATGAATGTGGGAGTTATTAATCACACCAAGGTAATAAGTTTTGATGTATTCGCTAAAAGAAATTTTATTCATCTTTTTTCAGTTGCAGTACCAGTTAGATGTTGACAGATTATTTAGGGAATGCATTGCTAGAAGAATTTGGGTAATTTCAGTTACTCACTTTTTCTCACTTTTTATTGTTTCTCAAAACTTCTAAGCCATATTTAGTCGAGTTGTGACAAAGTCAAACTCGACTTATAGTTTGATGAATGGCGGGCGGGTGGGCGGGCGTAAACAGTTGGTTTCCGGATGATAAATTGATAATGGTTCAACCCATAGGTAGGTTGGAATTGGTGAGAGGAAAAACCCTATTAATTTTGGACTTGCTTGGTCAAAGGTCAAGGCCACAGTGACCTTGAACATAGTAAATTGTAAACATTTGGTTTTCGGATGATAACTTGACTACGGTTCAACCCACATTCATGAAACTTCATATGTAGGTTGGTCTTCATTTTGGACTCACTAGGTCAAATGTCAAGGTCACAGTGACCCTGAACATAGTAAATCAAAACAATTGATTTCCAGATGATAACTTGATGATGGTTCGACCCATATTCATGAAACTTCATAGTTAGGTTGGCATCAGTGAGAGGAAGAACCCTATTTATTTTGGACTCGCTAGGTGAAAGGTCAAGGTCACAGTGACCTTCAACATAGTAAATCGTAAACAATTGGTTTCCGGATGATAACTTGATAATGTTTTGACCCATGTTCATGAAACTTCATAGGTAGGTTGGCATAGGTGAGTGGAAGACCCCTATTTATTTTGGACTCACTTGGTCAAAGGCCAAGGTCACAGTGACCTTGAACATAATAAATCGTAAACAGTTGGTTTCCAGATGATAATTTGACAATGGTTCCACCTACGTTCATGAAACTTCATTTGTAGGTCAGATTTGGTGCAAGAAAGAGCCCTATTTATTTCGGAATCACTAGGTAAAAGGTTAAGGTCACAGTGACCCTTCACTTAGTAAATTGTAAACAATTTGTTTCTGGATGATAAGTTGATAATGATTAAACCCACTTTTGTGCTGTCACAACTCGACATTGGATCGGTGATCCTATCGGCATTTTTTTAATTGTAGTTTTTAGTCCCCCACGAGTCTATCGGTCTGTCCTGTTCCCACCTGTCTCTCAGAGACACTTTGATGCTTTAGTTTCAGATTTTCAGCAGTGATCAGACATTATGTAGAATTGATGCATGTCATTTTTTTAGCCTGACTGTTTACAGTAAGGGGTATAGTAATGACTTTTGTCCGTCCGTCCATCCGTCCATCCATCCGTCCGTCCATCCGTCCGTCTGTTAATATTTAGAGTTTTTGGTTAAAGTTTGTGGTTAAAGTTTTTTACTGAAGGTTCAAGTGGGTTTTTTTTTTTTTTTTTTTTTTTTCTTTTCTTGTTTAGTTGACATTTGGAGTTTTGGTTAAAGTTTGTGGTTAAAGTTTTTTATTCAACCTTCAAGTACAGGCTATACCCGGTAGTTCTTGTCTGATTGTCACGAAATTTCATATGCAGGTTTTAGGTCATGTCTTCATGAGAACGCCCCTTTTGGTCGTGATCGGTCAACCGGTATGGCTGCCCGAGCCCAAAACCCGAAAACCATTAGCACAGTCTACAGGTCGTATTTATGAAAGGATTTCATTGCAACTTCATAGAATGCCTATGTATAATGCCTAGATGAGAACGTCCCCATTTGGGCATGATCTGTCAACCGTGATGGCTGCCCATGCCCGAAACCCAAAAACTTGCACAGTCTGCAGGACATGTTTAATATGGATGCATTTCATTGTAACTTGATACGATGACTCCGTATGATGTCTACATGAGAATTTCCCCATTTGGGCGTGATCTATCAACCGTCACGACTGCCCAAGCCCAAAACCCGAAAACCTTTAGCACAGTCTACAGGTCATATTTATGGAGGGATTTCATTGTAACTTGATAGGTTGACTTCATATAATGTCAACATGAGAAAGTCCCCTTTTGGACGTGATTGGGCAACTTTGACGGCTACAGGTGCCCGAAGCCCGAAAACCTTCAGCACAGTCTACAGTCATATATATGAAGGGATTTCATTGTAACTTCGTAGGATCAATCCACATGATGCCCAGATGAGAATGTCCCCTTTTGGTTGCGATCATTCAACCATGATGGCTGCCCGAGCCAAAAACCTTTGGCACAGTCTACACGTCATATTTATGGAGGGATTTCATTGTAACTTGATAGGTTGACTTCATATAATGTCTACATGAGAACGTCCCCTTTTGGGCAACTGTGACGGCAACAGGAGCCCGAAGCCCAAATACCTTTAGCACAGTCTATAGGTCATATTTATGGAGGGATTTCATTGTAACGTGATAGGTTGACTTCATATAATGTCTAGATGAGAACGTCCCCTTTTGGGCAACTGTGGCCCGAAGCCCGAACAACTTTAGAATATTCCACAGGCCATAATTATGAAGGGATTTCATTATAGCTTGGTAAGGTGACTCCATGTTTGTGGTTAAAAACCCAAACAAACACCACCACCCCCTACCCCCCCCCCCCCCCCCCCCCACACCCCCAATTAGGCTGTTTTTTTCTACTTTTCACCAATATGCATTTTGAACTATTTAGAGTCACTACATGCAGAACCTTTTTTTAAACTTGCGCACCCCCCCCCCCTCCCCTGGCCAATTAGGCACTTTTTTACAGTTTTGGTTAAAAACCCAGACAAGCACCACTGGCTCCCCTCCCCCCCCCCCCCCCCCCCCCCCCCAATTAAGCATTTTATTTTTTTTTATTTCCCCCAATATGCATTTTGAACTATTTACAGTCACTACATGCGGAACCTTTTTTTAAACTTACGTACCCCCCCCCCCCCCCCCCCCCCTCCCCCGGGCCAATTACTCACTTTTTTTTCCTTTCGTCAAAAATGCTTGTTTACAGTTTTGGTTAAAAATCCAGACAAGCACCACCGTCCCCCCCCCCCCCCCCCCCCAACCCCTCACCCCCCCCCACCCCCCCACCCCCCAATTAGGCATTTTATTTTTTTTTATTTCCTCCAATATGCATTTTGAACTATTCACAGTCACTACATGCAGAACCTTTTTTTTCCTTTTGTCAAAAATGCTTTTTTTGTTAAAGTTTGTGGTTAAAAATCCAGACAGAAATTATCCCCCCCCCCCCCCCCCCTAATTAGGCATTTTTTTTTTCTTTCCTCGAATATGCACTACATGCGGAACCTTTTTTTAAACTCACATAACCCCCACCAAACCAAATCGGCCCCCTGGGTTCATATTTGGGCTCAATATAGGAGCCCGATTTCGAACTTGATGCATTTCAGGCAAATTTCTTAAAAAATGTTCTTCTCCAGATCCAGCAGGCAGAATCTTTTGATATTTAGTGTGCAACATTGTGGGGTGGATCTGATTGAAGTTTGTTCAAATCGGCTCCCTGGATTCATATTTGGGCTCACTATAGAAGACCGAATTCGAACTTAGTGCATTTCAGGCAAATTTCTTAAAAAATCTTCTTCTCCAGACCGAGCAGGCAGAATCTTTTGATATTTGGCATGCAACATTGTGGGGTGGATCTGATTCAAGTTTGTTCAAATCGGCCCCCTCTTGGTTTATATTTGGGCTCAGTATAGAAGCCCGAATTCGAACTTAGTGCATTTCAGACAAATTTCTTAAAAAATCTTCTCCTCCAGATCCAGCAGCAGAATCTTTTGATATTTGGTATACAACATTGTGGGGTGGATCTGATTCAAGTTTGTTCAAATCAGCCCCCTGGGTTTATATTTGGGCTCAGTATAGAAGCTCGAATTCGAACTTAGTGCATTTCAGGCAAATTTCTTAAAAAATCTTCTTCTCCAGATCCAGCAGGCAGAATCTTTTTATATTTGGTATGCAACATTGGGGGGTGGATCTGATTCAGGCTTGTTCAAATCGGCCCTTGGGATTCATATTTGGGCTCACTATAGAAGCTTGAATTCAAACTTAGTGCATTTCAGGCAAATTTCTTAAAAAATCTTCTTCTCCAGATCCAGCAGGCAGAATCTTTTGATATTGGGTATGCACCATGCTTAGGGGGGTGAGATTCAAGTTTGTTCAAGCGAAATCCCTAGGTCCATATTTGGACTCACTGTGGGAGCTTGAATTGTTACTTAGTTCAAAATGAGGAATTTTCTTTAAAAATATTCTTCTTCAGATCCAGCAGTCGGAATGTTTTGATATTAGGGGGGTGAGATTCAATTTTGTTAAAGCCAAGTCCCTGTGGGAGCCCAAATTACAACTTAGTTCAGTATGAGGAATATTCTTTAAAAATCTTCTTTTTTTTTTAGATCCACTGGTCAGAATCTTTGGATATTTGGTATAAGCTTTTCTAAGGAGGAGCAGATGCAACTTGTTGAAATCAATTCTCTGGGTTGATATTTAGGCTACCATGTCAGGTGAGCGCCCTCAGGCCCCTTGGGACCTCTTGTTTTTTTCTCTGCTCAAAATGCATTCTGAAGGATTTAGACTGACCACATGTGGAAAAAAGGACTCCCCTAACACACCCCCACTCTCCCCCTCCCCTCACCCCACCCCACACACACACACACACACACACACACACACACACACACACACACACACACACACACACACACACACACACAAACAAACGTGTCACTTAGGCAATTATTCCCAAAATGCATTTTGAAGGATTGGGAATTATTACATTCAACAAATAAAATTGACTCATATAGCCCAACATTGCTTTATGTACTGCATCTTTAATCCTTTACCTAACACAAGTTGAAGCCAACAGTACAAATTATTTTTCTGAAACATCAGATTTTTTCATTTTTTATTTACTTCTAACCATAGCTTATTTCTCCTTGTTGGAACAAGCTCATCAAGTTTGTTCCATTAATAGGTCATGAGGTATGTTTTGAAGTAGAGAAATAAAAAAATAAAATTTGAATAGCAAATTTTGTATATCACGAGTGCAGATATGGCAGATTCGTTAGGTAAACTGTTAACAAAAAATGGCTCTGACTATTTTGCATCTAAGCATTGCCATTCCTTGGACAGTCGGGCTGCATGCGTGACATCACTCTAGTTTTATATGGCCTACAGTGCGCATTTATCAAAGGATTGTTTTTCAACTTGATGTGCCCATTAGGCATGACCTCTAGACAAGAGCTATCGATTAGCATTCATTTCTGTGAAAAAAGTTGCCGTTTACAATAACCTTTAAGCTTACTGTATTTGTTTATCAGCATTCTTCCTTTAGCCAGCCTTGTAGTTTACATTTAAAAATGCATGGATTGCTCTGACATTGTGCACACACAATGCTGTTATGTTGAAGTTTCACCAAATAACATTGGAACCAGTGATCTTCAATTTTGCCATTTCACTTTTAACTCACCAAGTTCAATTTTGTCAAGTTGAGCTACAGTGTCATTGACACTGTCATTTATTTTCCTTAGTTATGCTTGGCATTGAAATTTAATTGGCAGTCTCTGAAGCTTTAATTAAAACACAAGTTACGAACAGTGAAACCTCTTTTGAACCAGAGAATGACATCAGAATTGCTCTTCAAATTTATAATCCCCAATGCTCTGCTTTGATAAGTTTTTCCACATAATAATGCTGTTGTTCAAAAATATTATTATTAATCTGTTCTACAAAACTGGAAGGCAATATACAAATGGGGTCCATTCATCCGCACATCGATCCATGCCGATTACCTCATTAGCTTCATAATTCAAACAAAAATAATTGGGTTCTTTTGAAATTTATTAGGCATCGTATGCATCTTAAATGCATATTTAGCTCAATTATTAGTTCAGTAATGCCTAAAATGGTTAAAAATCTGTTTCTCAGACTCTCCTGCAGGGTCCTTCTGGCTGCTGCATGCTCTCTCTTTTATAACCAAAGCAAACTTGAAAAAAATAAAAATTGAATAGTTTATGTCTGATATTTTACCTAAGTTAAAAAAATTGATAAATTTGTCCCTTGAGTGGAACAAAGCCTTCTAAGCATTGCAAAGTCTTCTTGCACTCAAGGGACGAAATACCCCTCCCCAATGCTATTCTGAAGATTATGAAGCCTAAAGCATAAAACAAACCAAGAACATGAACTTTTGATGGAAAAGAAATAATTACAAAATAAAAAAAATAAAATAAAAAACTGCCCACCCACATGCAATTTTACAAAAAATGGCCTGAGAAACAGAAGATCTACTTTGGGGGCCTAACTTAACCATTCAGGATCTTTTTTATGCAATTCAGGAGTTGTGCTCAGGGTATGAATCTCAAGTTCAAGTTTAATAGCTACTGGATTTCAATCATTTTCTACAGTTATGTCCTTTGTCATGCTCTCATCTATTGGATCAAACTTTTATCAAATGTTTCAGTTATGTGTCCGATAAAAATGTCTGGATCAAGTTTATATGCAATACATTTTAGTGATTTTTGCAAAAGGTTATTAGCTCACCTGACTTTCAGTCAGTAGAGCTTTTGTGATCACTCACCGTCTGTTGTCCGTCGTCTGTCGTCCGTCATCTGCCATCCGTGAACATGGTGTTTGCATCTTCTCCTCCCAAAACCGCTGAACCAATTTAATTGATATTTGAGATAGTAGTTTGTTATGACATCGCAATTTGATTTTGTTCAAATCAAGTTGCCTCGCCCCTCGGTAGGGCCATGCCCAAAAAGTGTGCTTAAATCTTAAAAAATCTTCTTCTCATGAACCAGCAGTAGCAGAGACTTGATATTTGGTGTGCAACTTCCTTTTGAGGTGTAGACACAGATTTGTTCAAGAGAAGTTCGAGGAGCTATATTTGCCTTCGTTATGGGAAGGACAAGAATTTTCGCCCCGCCCAAAATTTCTATTTTCCAAACCGAGAGGCAGATTTGAACCAAATTTAATATGAGGGCTTATTGGGTCATAAGTACTTAATTTATGCCCAAATTTTTTTTCCCATCGCCCCATGGGAACCGTAGGAGCTAAAAATAGAAAAAAATTAAAACGCCCATATCTCCAAAACTACATGGCACTGAGAATTCTTATTTGGTGTGAAGCTTCCTAAAGACCAACAGAATGGAACGGTAAAAAAAAAAATTAATTGCTATTGGTTTTATCATGGGGTACTTTTTTGGGACTTTGAAAAAGTGCTGAGTCAGCATTTTTTAACACTTTGTGGGTAATGGGAAAAACATTTAAGACTACTTTTCTCCAGAACCACTGCTCCAAAAGCTTTCAAATTTCACATGTAACATCTTTGGAAGATTGTTTCACAAATTTATTGAAATCAAATCCCTGGGTCCATATTTGGGCTCTCTATGGGAGCCAAAATGTTTAAATTAGTGCAGTATGAGGAATATTCTTTAAAAATCTTCTTCAGATCTACCAATCAGAATCTTTTGATATTTGGTATGCAGCATGCTTAGGGGGGAGGGAGGGTGAGATTCCAGTTTGTTCAAGCCAAGTCCCTGGGTTCATATTTGGGCTCACTGTGGGAGCCCGAATTATAACTTAGTTCAAAATGAGGAATTTTCTTAAAAAATCTTCTTCTTCAGATCCAGCAGTCGGAATGTTTTGATATTTGGTATGCAGCATCCTTAGGGGGTTAAGATTCAAGTTTGTTGAAGCCAAGTTCCTGGGTTGATATTTGGGCTCCCTGTGGGAGCCCGAATTATAACTTAGTTCAAAATGAGGAATTTTCTTAAAAAATCTTCTTCTTCAGATCCAGCAGTCGGAATGTTTTTATATTTGGTGTGCAGCATCCTTAGGGGGGTGAGATTCAAGTTTGTTAAATCCAAGTCCCTGGGTTCATATTTGGGCTCCCTGTGGGAGTCTGAATTATAACCTCATTCAGTATGAGGAATTTTTCTTTAAAAATCTTCTTCTTCAGATATCCTCAGTCGGAATGTATTGATAATTGGCATGCAGCATCCTTAGGGGGGTGAGATTCAAGTTTGTTAAATCCAAGTCCCTGGGTTCATATTTGGGCTCACTGTGGGAGCCTGAATGATAACTTAGTTCAAAATGAGGAATTTTCTTTAAAAATCTTCTTCTTCAGATCCAGCAGTCAGAATGCTTTTGATATTTGGTATGCAGCATCCTTAGGGGGTTAAGATTCAAGTTTGTTGAAGCCAAGTTCCTGGGTTGATATTTGGGCTCCCTGTGAGAGCCCGAATTATAACTTAGTTCAATATGAGGAATAGTCTTAAAAAATCTTCTTCACAATCCACCAGTCAGAATTTTTTGATATTTGGTATACAGCATTACACTGGACGTGAGATTCAAGTTTGTTCAAGCCAAGTCCCTGGGTTCATATTTGGGCTCCCTGTGGGAGTCTGAATTATAACCTCATTCAATGTGAGGAATTTTTCTTTAAAAATCTTCTTCTTCAGATTTAGCAGTCGGAATGTTTTGATATTTGGCATGCAGCATCCTTAGGGGAGTGAGATTCAAATTTGTTCAAGCCAAGTCCTTGGGTTCATATTTGGGCTCACTGTGGGAGCCTGAATGATAACTGAGTTCAAAATGAGGAATTTTCTTTAAAAATCTTCTTCTTCAGATCCAGCAGTCAGAATGCTTTTGATATTTGGTATGCAGCATCCTTGGGGGGGGGGGGGGGGGGAGATTCAAGTTTTGTTGAAGCCAAGTTCCTGGGTTGATATTTGGGCTCCCTGTGGGAGCCCAAATTATAAATTAGTTCAATATGAGGAATATTCTTAAAAAATCTTCTTCTTCACAATCCACCAGTCAGAATCTTTTGGTATTTGGTATACAGCCTCACAACTGGAGGTTTGATTCAAGTTTATTCAAGCCAAGTCACTAGGTTCATATTTGGGCTCCCTGTGGGAGCCCGAATTATTACTTAGTTCAATATGAGGGATATTCTTTAACTGGTAAAGTGCTGAGTTTTTTCCGATAACAAATCAAAGTTCATAATAAACTGCTCTATTACATTTAATTGGATAGTGCCTTATAGGCACTATCCAATTAAATGTCAGAGAGCAAGGTATTGTATAAAAAATCTGATTCATATCAGGGACAATAAAGGCTTCCTCAGGCAGAATGTAGCTACAGACAGTTATTGCCTGTCACTTTTAGTAAAGCCCAAAATAGGGCTTCTAGCACTCTACCAGTTAAAAATCTTTTTTTTTGATCCACTGGTCAGAATCTTTGGATATTTGGTGTAAGCTTTTCTTAGGAGGGGCAGATGCAACTTGTTGAAATCAATTCCCTGGGTTGATATTTAGGCTATCATGTCAGGTGAGTGCCCTCAGGCTCCCTGGGGCCTCTTGTTCCCATTTTCATAAAAATTTTGAACTTGAACATTGTAAACACAATAACCTAGGCAATTTTTTCTCAATTTTATAATGAGGGAAGGAGGGAGGGTTTTTTGTTGTTTGTTTCTGTTTATTCACAAAAAACAGTTCTGAAAATAGTTGGAATCAGAAAATTAATTACTCGCACTATTATGTGGCAAAGCAATGTTTTCAGCAGTGAAAATTTCCCATAATGTAGTTGAAAATTTAATCAAATATATCTTGTATTGTTTGACACAGAGCTCTGTCAAACAAGGTATAGTTGGTTAAATAATTGTCCTACAAGTGCAAAATAGTGTCATAGAAGAGATTTCAAGGTGAAAAAAGGTGATGAGGCAGATTTTTTCTATGATGAGGGAGGTGCCTGAAAAACAAGAATTGTTTTTGTAATAGCCTTAATTAGAATCCAATTCTTAGGAAATTTAACAAGGAAATTTAACAGGTTTTTAGGATATCAATCTCATGTTTGGATTTTATTGTTTCTAGAAGAGGTATTCCTGTATTCATACTCTGCATCCATCCCTCTCGGGTACCTTATAACCAAGAGAACTTCATCAAATATGACTGGATTGATATGAAGTTCGATAGGTGTGTATCAGATATAAATGTCCACCTGGAGTTCATTTTTTGGTATGTTTTAATACTTTTAGACAGAGTTAATGCCTTCTTTTTACAAAAATAACACTTAAACAGTGCTAGCACAATAACTCAGCTGCTTTGCATAACCCATATCCCAACAAAATTGCCAAAACCAGCCAGTGCTAGTCACAAAAATTATCGTAAAAATTTTCATTTTTGTCTCAAAATACATAGCTTATGAACCCTCATTGGAATGAGCTCATTCCATTGAGGGGCCATAAGCAATGTTTTTGATGCAAAAACAAAAAAAATTTAGTTATTCAAGAATTTTGTTTGCATGTGTCATCTGCTTTTCGTGTTAGGTAAAAGGTTAATTTTTGTAGTAAAAATTTATTCATATTAATTTACTTTATTACAATTATTTGCAAAGTCAATAGGCACTCGCCAATACATAGTAACAAGATAAATCAACATGAACAAAATATTTTTACTTCCAGAAGAATATTAAGTATGGCCACAGAACATTCTACCTTTTATTTGAATTGCATTCTCCCCTTTAACTGAATTGCATTCACCAAAATTACATGGGCTTAGATAAAGAAAATTGAATCAGCTTCAGTATTTAGGTGTAGACTCTATCGAATCCTTGATCTGTTTTTTTATGCTACAGTTTTGTGTTGGAATATATTAATGAGAGAGTCGGGATACAGACATTCAGACCATACTATCTTGTTTTGAGAAAAATGGAATCATCACTTCTAACTATTTCAAATTGCACTGCGGCAACTGTGTTGTGTCCTTGGGCAGGACAATTCACCCCCATTGCCCACGTGGGGGCACCGTGGCATTGTGTGCTAAGGTATACTGCACATAGATGGTGCACTTGTCTTCAACCAATTCTAAACCTGTTTGTGTGGAGTTAGTATGTTGTGGAGCTGACAGTTGCTCGCCATTGCTCGGTGGTTGTCTCCGAGCACTCTGGCTTCCTCCACCCATAAAACTGTCATGGTCACAATTAGCCACTGTGCAGAAATATGTGACCTTAAAACACCAATAAATAAATAAATAATTCCAAATTGCACAAAAACCCTTCAAAGATGGCAGAGAGTCATACTGAATACTCACTGCTTGATCATACTGTAACAGCTGTGAATGAAGAGTTATAGAAGACACTTAAGAAATTAGTGCATTCTGATCTGCATTTAACCATTTATCTAACTTGATAAGAAACAAGCTTGTTCCAGTGAGTAGTAACAAGCTTTGTATTGGAGGCAAAAACTGAAAAAATAATAAAATTTGTATGACGAAAATATTGTGAATAATGCTGGCCGGTTATGACCCTTAGCTTAGCTAATTGTTTAACTGGTTCAGTGCCAGAAAGCCAAATTTGGGCTTTAATAAAAAAAGGAAGGTGCCATAGTAGAGTTCTTGTATTCTTAGAAACTGTTTCAAATTCTACTGAATGCAAAGGATGTTTTCTTAACTGGGAGAAAGCTAGCAGCCCATGTTTGGGTTTAATTCTGAGATACAGATCCCACAACTTCAATGCTTTATATTCTCTGGATGTGCCTCATATTATCTGAAGTTGAATAATTTAGTCTGCAAGGATTTGCATTGTTATAATTTATGGGAGAGTGCCTATAGGCACTCTCCCATAAATTGTAACGTGGCAAAAACATGTAAATAAAATTTGATAACCTAACTTCATTCAGCACTCTGACTGTTAATATTGATTTATTTTGTTACAATTTACTGAAAAGTGCCTCCATGCACATTCCAATAAATTATAACAAAACAATTATTGATAAGCTAATTCTGATAACTGGAGAAAATTGAGCCTACTTCCAGTTAATAGTACAGAACATGCACTCTTACAATGTCCTTATGTTATGCAAGGTTTTACCAATCCTTGAACTCTTTTATCCATGAGGGAACACCAGAAAGTGAAGCAGTGCTGGTTTACTGTGATAAATAAGCTCCATTTTACTGGTTAAATACGACTCGGTCACCAATACATGGGATGGAAGTCCTCTGAGCTGGGCAACATGGATATATAAATGATTGAAAAACTTTATCTCCATGTTGTGGTCACAATTAGCCACTGTGCAAATATGTGACTGTCAACACCAATAAATAAGGCCAAAAAAAAAAAAGGAATTGATTCTCAGGCACCGCCGCGTTGAAAAAAATGGCCCGCGTTGGGCCTTTTTATTTGGACCGTCATTGCAAGAAAATAGGAAACAAGGAAATTGAAAAGGGACTATTGGTTTTAAGGCCCAAAACCAACGAATAAACAGGTAAATATACACAGGCGTGTGTTAAGTGTGAGAGCCTCTGGCCTTGGCTTACATTGGGGGCGAAATTCAAGTCGCCCTTCTAAACTTCCTTGGGAGACATGGCAGTTTACTGTATTTTCTTATGTTTTATTTTTTTAAAAACACACGCTTCCGCAAAAAACAGAAAACACGGTTGCTGTTAAAGTCCGTCACACGGCTATGAAAATAGCCTAAACTAGCCCAATTTTATATTTCTGAAAAGAATTGCAATGGCGTAGTCGTTCGAACAATTCGCCCCAACTGATAGCAACCAGCACAAAATGGCTATTTAAAAACAAAGTACCAGACAAAACAACGAATTACAGAAGACACGCATCGAGTTAATTAGAATTTATTAAAAGTTAACCACCGTTTCAAAACAAAAAAAATGTATTGGAGACAGTTCGTCCATATCGAAATTGCTTGCGGTTACGCTCTGTTCCACTGAAAAATTGGCTGCATTGAAATTCGCCCCGCAATTTGCATTGAATGTTTTTCTTTGAAAACTTGTGAAGTTTGTTGGAAGAGGGTTAAATGTAATAAGGCTACAATAGAAATCACAGGTATTTGGATGGATAAGAATGGCAGACCTTCAAAGCACCAATCGCACGTGTCAGTGAAAGATGGTTGGCAGAAATTGTCAGTTTTCTGAACAGTGTATTATTACCCAGCGCAGCCGGAAAGGGAGACAACTGAAATGTTTTGTCATTTACCAAAGAAATTAATTAACTCAAATTGTTAATAACGCTTAATTTACGAAGAATATCGAAAACTTTTTTGACTACGCTTTTCAACTCAGTTAGGCTATTCAGAAACCATGAATGACCCAGCTTCTTATATGAACTTGAAATTTATTTTAAACACTTTAAATATTTTTTTAAAAAGAATATACCTTCTGTTACAGAGAAGAACACGCTCACCATGGGTCATACTAAAAATCAAAATAACTCACAATGATACCAATTTAATACGAGGGTGGTCAATAATATCCAGTATTCATAAAATAGTTCTGCTTTGTAAAAGTTTAAAAGTGAAGTCAGAGTTCTGTTTCTAAATACAAAAAGTGGTGATATCAGAAAATAAAGAAAAACAGTTTTAGTTTTCAATAAAATTAGTTTTATTTGTATATCATTTTACAATATGCACTTTCCATGCTTTTCAGGTAAAAACAGACATCAGAAAGTGACTTTTGCCTCTCAGTCCTTTCTCACCATCTGGAAGAAATAAAAATAAAAAATAAAAATAAAATCCTCCCTCCCTCATTGATTTGAAAAAAAAATTGCCTGAGAATCAATTGATTTTTTTTTTTTGGCCTAAATAGATTAATTAAACTCCTTTTACCCTTCACCCAACCTGAATCGCTGAAGACACTTTCAAAAAAATTGCTCCAATGAGGGATCATAAGTTACGGCTTTGAGACAAAAAATGAAACAAATAATAAAATATGAAGGCATGCAAAGCTTTACATTAAAGAATGATCCTGAAAAAAAAAACCCATTAGAAATACTTAAAAATGTTCACTCCCCAAACCAATGGGTAAACTCGGTTATGTTTGGAAATTGCTCTTTGTTGAGAGACAGATTCAGTACATAACAAGTCAAAATAAGTTGAAGGATAACCACTATAAACTATGTATCTTTCTCTTCCTACACTGATAAGACCAGAAGCTGACATCATTTTCTGAAAAGCTCTCACTGAGAGCTTTCCAGAAAATGATGTCAGATTCTGATCTTATCAATGCAGGAGTAGCAGAAAACTTAGTTTATTGCAGTTATGCTACAACTTATTTTGTCTTGTACTGTAGTTACATTCAGTCACTCAGAAATTTATCATGTTTTTGACCAGTATTTCACCTCGAATCAGCTATGTGAATGCTTAAATTTGAGTTCATAAGAGACTTAATGTTCCTTGAAAGTACTTGAATTTTATTGTAAATGTTGCTGCAACTCTGTGTTGGTGTTCAACATTGCAGGATAAAGACTCAACACATTTACCACAATTGAAAACATGGCTTACAGATATGCAGTCCTCCAGGTTAGTGTGGCAGATAAAACTTATTTATTTACAACAGAAGCCTTTTGATTGTTTTATACTGGGTTTGTTCCGACACGATGTGACCTGGGAGAAGGGGATCAAGAGTGGCATTAAACCCTGATAAAACAAAACAAAGTTTGTAATGATTTTTGCAAACAAATAACCAAATATGGAAACCATCATTTTGTCTGTACAAGCAGTACAAAGTTAGAAGACTTGTTATGGTTTGATTGGGAAAATGGTAAATGAAATTACTGCCCTCAAAATTAGGAAGTTTGCTGCAGCAGGTAAATACAGTCACTCATTCTTTTTGCCATTGAATTTTTTTTTAAAATTCAAATGCTTCTGAATGCTTTGACCTTTTAGTCACTGCTAGGATCTTGTCAACAAATTCACTGATGTATTTCTAGGATAAACATACCAGTAGTATGTCAGGGATGACTCGTGCACCATCACCAGGATCTCATGTGAGGTCGTAATCGTGGGACACAGTGGCACCTATAGCACTAGGTACTACTCTGATTAGGCCAACATCAGGGTTTCACCAAGACTGTTCCAGTGATTTGGGGCATTTTTTTGGTGATTTGGAATGATGGTCGAGTTGTTTGTAGTACTATTATTAGAAGGATTCTGGAGGAATACAAACCGGTTTTCATAATTTGGATGTTTTTTAGTGATTTGGGGTGATTGTCTGGTCTATTTGGGTAATTGAATATACTTCTATTCAATGGAACACAACTTCCAAACAAACACCATCCTATTAGAGGGTTTTGGGTCACATAGCAACCACCTGCCATTTTAGAAAACAAGATGGCGGCCTCCAGTATGCAACATGGACAACCGAAACACATGTCAACCTGACGACACGTCTTGGGCATGCGCACTGAGAACACACATCACAATGGTAATGATGTCACAACATGGCTGCTCATGGTGGTTACCATGACAACCCAACATGGAACCACTGGGTCACGTGACTATGATGTCACTCGAGGTCCTGCATGAGACTAGTGATTGGGCAAGAGACATCCCTGATATACTACTCACATCATTCATAATCACAGTCATTTACACTCTTCCAAACAAATAATGTCTGGTCGCTATACCAAGCTGAAAGGGGGTTGGTACTAACCTGAGAGTCCCAGTTAGAGGTCACAATTATTTAATCACTGCCAAATGCCTGTTGTTTTGACTATCTATCCATTTAGCAAATGTGGACCCCTTCTGACTGTAAATATATTTTCTGTGCTATTCAATATATTTTCTGTGCTATTCATAATAGTGGTACATTTTTCTTAAAAAGAAAATGCATTCTGATTGTAGGTAGATATGGACACAATTTTAAAGTAAATTATTTTCAGAAAGAAAAGTAGGACACTGCGTCTATGGTATTTATCTGCCATGGTAAGACTGTTCTGTCAGCTTTCACCATGCCATTGCTAATTGTCGTGGCTATATTTATAATCATTACCAGTGGCTCTGACTAGCTAGTTAGCTCTGTTCTAGGATACAAACACTTAATTTTTAAACCCGCTCAAACCCTAAAAAATTATGCCAAATAACAAAAAAGAAAGAGTCCTCTATGGTGCCTTCTAAACTCACCAGTAACCATTCTTTTGTTTGGCCTCTGTGTTGACAGTTTTCTGATAGATCTGCTTTTAAAAATTTCAATTTATGATGGCTCCGACAGTGGATCAGCAGGAATGATCAACAGCTTTTATAGGGCGGATGGCAGACATAATAGAAATGCATCAGGACAACCGGATCTTTACCAAACTTCATATATGGGTTAGGTATGATGAGTGGAAGAAGCCTATTTATTGTGACCATGATGTGCCAAAGGTCAATGTCACAGTGATCTCCAATGTTAAATACACTTGAAATTGGTTTCTGCTCTATAACTAAAGTTCTACCAACTGGATCTTTACCAAATTTCATTTATGGGTTAGGTATGATGAGTGGAAGAAGTCTATTTATTTTGCCCATGAGGTGCCAAAGGTCAAGGTCACAGTGACCTTCAATGTTAAATACACTTGAAATTGGTTTTCGCTCTGTAACTAAAGTTCTACCAAACAGATCTTCACCAAACTTCATATGTGGGTTAGGTATGATGAGTTGAAGAAGCCTATTTATTTTGACCAAGATGTGCCAGAGGTCAAGGTCACAGTGACCTCCAATGTTAAATACACTTGAAATTTGTTACTCCTCCATAACTAAAGTTCTGCAAGACTGATCTTGTTTTTTAATACCCCCACAAAACTAAGTTTAGGTGGGGTATATAGGAGTCAACTTACCCTTACTTAGGTTGGTCTGTCGTCGTCTGTCCGTTGCACATGTAAACTTGTGGAGCGAATTACTTCCGCAGTTTTAGCCGCATTTACATGAAACTTCACAAAATTGAACAACATGATGAGGGGAAGTGCGTGACATAATTTTTTTCCTACTTGGTTTCGAGATGGCCGACTGGCGGCAATTTTGGATTTTTTTTTACTAAACTTGTGGAGCGAACTACTTCCACAGTTTTAGGTGCGTTTTATTGAAACTTTACAAAAATGATCAACATGATGAGGGGAAGTGCGTGACATAATTTTTTTCCTGCTCGGTTTCAAGATGGCCAACTGGCAGCCATATTAGATTTATTTTTTTTTTTTTACTAAACTTGTGGCGCGAACTACTTCCACAGTTTTAGCCGCATTTTCATGAAACTTCACAGAAATGATCAACATGATGACGAGAAGTGCATGACATAATTTTTTCCCGCTCGGTTTCAAGATGGCTGACTGACGGCCATATTGGATTTTTTTTTAACTTACAAAAATTGAATGCACCTTTTCAGTCACCCACACTAGGCGGTATGCCACGCTGGGGGTATACCAGGCAACAGACCATCTCTAGTTTTTGTAATTCTATCCATGATATTGCAGGAGTGGTCATATGCCATACTTCGCATTGCTCTTGTTTTTATATTAGTACAGATTGCTACAGGCACATGTCATGTTTTTGATGGTATAATGCTATCCATGGTATTGCAGGAGGGGCATTTGCCACACTTCGGGTTGCTCTTGTTTGTTTTAGCATTCAAAATTAATGTTACACATTTTTTTTCTCCATTTTTGATGTCCCTCGAAATTTTTCAATTTTTCAGGGGTCTATTAACATAGTTGATGTCCGTTCCTTTGTCCGTGCATGCACCCATCCATTCGTCCATTCCACTTTGGTTTCCCTATGATAACTTTAGTTATAGTTGGCCAAATCAAATGAAATTTGTTTTGTATGTGTATCGACATAAAATACTTGTCATGTTCGAATCGGGGTGCAGTCTAACAATTTTTGCCAGAGTTATGCCCCTTTTTCGACTTGAAAATTCATTTTTTTTGGTTTCCAGATGATAACTTAGTTGTTGTTGATCGAATCAAATAAAATTTGGTGTGTAGGTATATCAACATAAAATACAGGTCATGTTCAAATCGTGGTTTGTCCGACATTTTTTGCGAGAGTTATGTTCCTTTTTCGACTTTGAAAAATTCAAATTTTTTCAAATACCTCAAATTACACACTTTTTTCAGGCCAGGTGGCCTTTTCTTTACATTAGAAACCCAAGGACATCAATTCTTGGGTATACCATAAATAAGGCCCTGTCATAACTGTTTCGGCAATTTTTGCCATCATTTGATATTGGCTCCCAATTGGGACAGTCAGTAATTATTATGCCCCCGAAACATTTTTTCGGGGGTATATAGCCGATGTCTCTGTCCATACTTCTGTACGTCCTTCCATCCATCCGTACGAACATTTTGTATTATAACTCCAGCATCAGTTGTCGGATTTTAATGTTCTTTGGCATGGTGATAGGGCAGCTTGGGGGAATGGATGCCCTCGTACCTAGCGTTTCATCCATTCATGTTTGGTAGAGTTATGACCCCTGTTTGTTTTTGGCCTCTTTTCTGACTAAGGTAAATTATACCATAGCCTATAGGGAAAGTGCTGTGTGCCCTCGAAATATTTTCGAGGGGGTATATAGTCGAGGTCTCCGTCTGTCCGTTCATCCTTCCGTCCGTACGAACATTTTGTATTATAACTCGATCATCAGTTGTCGGATTTTAATGTTGGTATATGATAGGGCAGCTTGGGGGAATGGATGCCCTTGTACCTAGCGTTTCATTCATTCATGTTTGGTAGAGTTATGGCCCCTGTTTGTTTTTGGCCTCTGTTTCTGACTGAGGTAAATTGTACCATAGCCTATAGGGCAAAGTGCCCTAGTTCATTTTTAGTTCATTATTTTTCTGCGGCCCAGTGCTTTCAGGGGAGGTTGCATGACATTTTAACCTCTACATATCAATATGGATCATCACGTGATTAGAATGTAGAGGATCATCACGTGATTAGAATGTAGAAGGTTGTCAATTTTCAGGGAGGAGTGCTTAAAGTTGTATTTTGTGCTAATATGAAGTATTTTCGTTAAAGTGATATGGATTACTGGATTAATGGATTGGAATTGCAACTAATTTTTCACCGTCGGGAGTATGATCGATTCTCCATTGCTTGTTTATGAGTCTTGATGCTTCATTTTGTTTTCTTCTTGTGGTTTCACTTCAAAATTACTATTCGTCTGCTGTGGTCTGCTATCGTTTCTGAACGTTTGTGTCTATCCTAAATTATTTCTGACTAAGTTTTAGGGCTAATTTTTGTTGTTCTATGGAGAACAAATCCTAAATACGAACTAGGTATATAATGCATAAATAGATGTAGTGATGATATAATACGCCTGATCCTGGTGGAATAAATATCGAACAACCATATTGCTTTCTCGGCAACATTTTGTGATAACAACTGTACTCAGTGATCTTGACTGCCACTCATTGTAACTTGACCTTAATGTTATAAGAGTTATCAGACTATGGTTGGGTGCGTTTCAATAGCTTCACAATAACTCTTTTTATAAGCGACTCGTTACTCTCCGCCTTCTGCTTTCGCTGACTCGTCTTAATTAGAGAAATGTGTGCCTTAATTTGACTCTTGTCTTTATGTCTTTATTGTTGGCTTACTGTTGACTTTAATGATATGATCTAATCTGATCTGAGTCGAACGATACAACGTTTTAACAGACACAAAATTCCAACTATTCCCATGCCGACTAGCGGTGCTAAAAGAAGACGATCACAACAGTTTGGATCATCGGGTTCGTAATTAAGTGATCCTAACGTTAGTCTGGGAGAAAGTTCTTTTGAGAAATCAACGAAAGATTCATCTAGTAAATCCCATAAACCTAAAAAATCCAAAAAACCCAAAGGAACTACCCAATTACCAGAAGAGAATGCCATGGCACACAAAGTGGAAGTGACCATGTCCTCATGTTTAGAAGAGCTGGAGAAAAAAATAGAGTCTCTACCCTCCAAAGCTATGATAGAAACAGTAATCGATAAGATAAACAATCTGGTGACTAAAGAAGAAATAAATACCTCCCTAGAAAAATTGAATACAAAAGTGACACAACAGTATGAGACTATGCAGTCACGAATAAATTCTCTAATGTCTGAAAACGATGGGTTAAAAAAAGAACTTGAAAACCTCAAAAAAGAAGTACGTGAAAATAGAGAAAGAATACAACGAAATGAAGTGAAAGTTAAAACAGAGTTGAATGTCCACGAGAAAGAGATTTCCCTTGCCCTTGTTCAAGCCAATCGAAAAGAACAATATTCTAGGAAGTCATCACTTCGCATTTGGGGAATTGAAGGGGACAAGACTGACGAGAAATGGGAAGACTGTGCTGAAAAAGTGTGCTCGGTAATTAAAACCCGACTCAAGTTAGAAATACCCCGAGAAAACATCTATATGGCACATAGAGTTGGTAAAACGCGTATGGACAAAAATAAACCCCTGATAAATAGACCTATAATTGTGCGCTTTTGAAACAAGCCGACAGACTGGAAATTTTAAAAAGACGTAAAATGTTGAAGGGGTCTAAAATTGTCATTCGTGAAGATTTGACAAAGAAAAACCAAGAGTTATTGCTGATGGTGAAACGCCAAGGTTTTGTGAAAGACGCCTGGCCACACAATGGGAAAATTAATGTAAAACTTGTAAACAATAGAGTGCACAACATTGATTTGGATACTGACTTCGCGCTCCTAGAACTCGAGTCATCAATTAACAGTAATGAAATGGATACCAACACTTCAGTGAAAGTTATCCAACCTAGTACTTCTTGAATCTCTATTATTTTCTTCATGAATTCGGCGTTGAACTTCAAATACTGATTAAATTGACCCTCGTCCTAATCCCTTCCTATCTCTCCACCCCACTACAGAAAGTACTCAAGATGGGTTTGCTAATTAACCTTCTTTTCCTAGAACTCTGGTTACTGTTGAACGGTAATGGAATTGATACAAAGATAGATGTGAAGGGTGTCCACCCTAGGGCTACTTGATATGTTATTATGTCGAAATATATATCGCTACCCGAGTCCCATATTGGCCTAGGCGACATCCTGGACGTCACTTGGGATAAAGCGGAACTCTCGTAACAACACGCCTCTTCATAATTTAAGTGTTTACCTTCACAAATTGACCCCCCCCCCCCCCCCCCTACACACAATTCAGAAAGTATTCTAGATGGACTCGGTAATCGATTCTTCTTTTCTGGAATTGGAGTTATCGATCAACAGAAATGCAATTGATAAAAAAATACAATGGTGTGTGATGTTGACCCTAGCACTATTTGATCTATATTATGCCCATTATACACCGTTACCTGGGTCACGTATTTTCCTAGATGACATCCTTCCCGGTAGCAACATACCTTTCTGTATATTTTTAGTGTTCACCTTCACAAATTGCCCACCCCCCACCCCCCACCCCCCACATCTTAGAAACTACTCTAGATGGATACGGTAATCGATCTTTCCCTTTTGGAATCCGAGTTATCGATCAACAGTAATGAAATTGATAAAACTACATTGGGGAAGGATGCTCACCCTAGCACTATTTGATCTGTTATTATGCTCAACTATATACCGCTACCCGAGTCTCGTATTGTCCTAGGTGACATCCTTCGAGGATGTCACTTGGGACAATGTGGAACTCGAGTGGCGGTACCTCCCTTATTAATTTTCGCGTTTACTTTCACAAATTGATTCCCTGTCCCATCTCATAAAGTACTCAAGATGGATTCCGATAATCGATCTTCCTTTACCGTTACCTGAGTTCTGTACTGACCTGAACGACGTCCTTTTAGGACGTCACTTGGGACAGTGCGGAACTCTGGTAGCAATACGTCTTTTTATAATTTTACTGTTTACTTCCACAAATTCCTCCCCCCCCCTCCCTCCCAATCACAGAAAGTACACAAGATGGACTCGGTATTCGATCTTCTTTTCTTAGAACTCGATTTAGCGATCAACAGTAATCAAACTGATACAAATACAATGATGATGTCACTAGGATGTCGCCTGGGACGGTGTGGAGCTCGGGTGGCAGTACCTCCCCTATTAATTTTAGCGTTTACCTTCACAAATTGATTCCCTATCCATCTCATAAAGTACTCCAGATGGACTCGGTAATCAATTTTTCTTTATCATTACCTGAGTCCCGTACTGTCCTAGGCGACGTCCTTGTAGGACGTCACTTGGGACAGTGCGGAACTCGGGTAGCAGTGCGTCTTTTTTGTGTCGCCGCCCCACGAAGTGGGGAGCGACATATAGGGATTACTTTTGTCGTCTTGCATCGTCGTCTGCGTCGTCCGCGTAACACTTTCTCTTATCCGCCACTCCTCTTTAACCTATGAATGGATTTTGATGAAACTTTCAGTGATTCTTTATCACATAATGGCATTGTGCACCTCCTATTTTATTTTTTGATCCGTTGTATTTTTTCCAGAGTTATGCCCCTTTTCCACTTAGAATTCTGTCTGAAATATTAAAATATAGTGCAGGCAACACACTTCTTCCATGGAAGACTCACATCTAAGTATAATTTTAGTGTTTACTTCCACAAATTCATCCCCCCCCCCACCCCAAATCACAGAAAGTACAGAAGATGGACTCGGTATTCGATCTTCCTTTCTTAGAACTCGATTTAGCGATCAACAGCAATCAAACTGATACAAATACAATGATGAAAGATGCTCACCCTAGCACTATTTGATCTGTTATTATGCCCGACTATATACTGTTAGCCGAGTCCCGTATTGTCCTAGGTGACGCCCATCTTGGGCGTCACGTGGGACAATGCAGAACTCGGACGGCTATACGCATCTTTATTAGTTTAGTGTTTAGCTTCACAAATTGATCCCCTAACCCCATCCCCGAAGTGGGGTGGGAGGGCATGGCAATTATCGAGGTTCAATCGCACTGCAGCACTGCGGAGTCTGAACTGGCCAATACCCTAGAGTTGTACCTAGTCCACCATCAATCACTAGACATTAATCCCCAATATATTGTGTTGCGATATCTTTTGCTAATTGTGACATCAATCAGCGCGATCCGAGTCAAGTTTGACTTGGCTTTCGCATCATGCAAAATTGTTCTTAGACTGGGCTCGATCTTACATTATCGATCCACTAACCCATGATTAAACAGAACTGGGGTCCTAATCAACCATACAGGACCAAGATATAGGTGACTTTAAACACGGGAAAACATACGAAAAGCTAAGCTTCGATGCTCCTCCCCCCAACACTTTTAGGTGCAAAACAACCTTTGAACACTGTTTGTTGTATATACGTTCCTCTTTTCACTTATGTTATCTTTTATATTCTGGTCATTCTACACAATACATTCCACACTGTACCCAGGAACCATCAGTGCATTTTTAGTCGAGTTGTGACGAAGTCAAACTCGACTTATAGTTTGGTGAATGGCGGGCAGGCGAGTGGGCGTCCGGGCTTTGGACGGACAGGCGGGCGGGCGGGCGTAAACAATTGGTTTCCGGATGATAACTTGATAGTGGTTCAACTCACATTCATGAAACTTCATAGGTAGATTGGTCTTGGTGGGAGGAAGAACCCTATTGATTTTGGACATGCTACGTCGAAGGTCAAGGTCACAGTGACCTTGAACGTAGTAAATCTTAAACAATTGGTTTCCGGATGATAACTTGATAATGGTTCAACTCACATTCATGAAACTTCATAGGTAGATTGGCCTTGGTGAGGGGAAGAACCCTATTGATTTTGGACTCGCTACGTCAAAGGTCAAGGTCAACGTGACCTTGAACATAGTAAATCGCAACAATTCCTTTCCGGATGATAACTTGATAGTAGTTCAACCTACATTCATGAAACTTCATAGATGGGTTGGCCTTGGTGCGAGGAAGAACTCTATTGATCTTGGACTCACCAGATCAAAGGTCAAGGTCACATTGACCTTTAACATAGTATATCGCAACAATTGGTTTCCGGATGATAACTTGATAGTGGTTCAACTTAGAGTCATGAAACTTCATAGGTGTGTTGGCCTTGGTGCGAGGAAGAACCCTATTGATCTTGGACTCACCAGGTCCAAGGTCAAGGTCACAGCGACCTTGAACATAGTATATAGCAACAATTGGTTTCCAGATGATAACTTGATAGTGGTTCAACCTAGAGTCATGAAACTTTACAGGCGTGTTGGCCTTGGTGCGAGGAAGAACCCTATTGATGTTGGACTCACCAGGTCAAATGTCAAGGTCACAGTGACCTTGAACATAGTATATCGCAACAATTGGTTTCTGGATGAGAACTTGATAGTGGTTCAACCTAGAGTCATGAAACTTCATACGTGTGTTGGCCTTGGTGCGAGGAAGAACCCTATTTACCTTGGACTCGCCAGGTCAAAGGTCAAGGTCACAGTGACCAAATTGCAACAATTGGTTTCCAGACAGTAAGTTGACAGTGGTTCAGCCTATAGTCATGAAACTTAATAGCTGCATTGGCCTTGCTGTGAGGAAGAACCCTATTGATCTTGAACTCGCCAGGTCAAAGGTCAAGGTCACAGTGACCTTGAACATAGTAAATCGCAACAATTGGTTTGTGGACGATAAATTTAACTTCATAGGTAGGTTGGTATCGGTGAGAGGAAGAACCTTATTAATTTTGGACTTGCTTGGTCAAAGGTCAAGGTCACAGTGACCTTGAACATAGTAAATTGTAAACAATTGGTTTCCGGATGATAACTTGACTACTGTTCAACCCACATTCATGAAACTTCATATGTATGTTGGGTTTCGTGAGAGGAAGAACCCTATTTATTTTGGACTCACTAGGTCAAAGGTCAAGGTCACAGTGACCCTGAACATAGTAAATCAAAACAATTGGTTTCCAGATGATAACTTGATAATGGTTCGATCCATGTTCATGAAACTCCATAGTTAGGTTTGCATCAGTGAGAGGAAGAACCCTATTCATTTTGGACTCGCTAGGTGAAAGGTCAAGTTCACAGTGACCTTCAACATAGTAAATCGTCAACAATTGGTTTCTGGATAACTTGATAATGTTTCGACCCACGTTCATGAAACTTCATAGGTAGGTTGGCATCGGTGAGGGGAAAAACCCTATTTATTTTGGACTTGCTAGGTGAAAGGTCAAGGTCACAGTGACCTTCAACATAGTAAATCGTAAACAATTGGTTTCTGGACGATAACTTGATAATGGTGTGACCCACATTCATGAAACTTCATAGGTAGGTTGGCCTAGGTGAGTGGAAGACCCATATTCATTTTGGACTCACTAGGTCAAAGGCCAAGGTCACTGACCTTGAACATAATAAATCATAAACAATTGGTTTCCAGATGATAATTTGACAATGGTTCCATCTACGTTCATGAAACTTCATAGGTAGGTTTGCATTGGTGCAAGAAAGAGCCCTATTTATTTCGGAATCACTAGGTCAAAGTCACAGTGACCCTTCACATAGTAAATTGTAAACAATTGGTTTCCGGACGATAAGTTGATAATGATTAAACCCACTTTTGTGCTGTCACAACTCGACATTGGATCGGTGATCCTATCGGCATTTTTAGGAAATACTGTTGCTCACAATCTCGGCCGCAGCAACCCCAAGCCTTATTTGAAATCATTCAGTGCGTATTTGGCATATAGCACACGTGTGGCCGCTGTGCGACATTCTGACACTTCGTCGTATTTTATGATAAACAGGCAAGATGACCTAACGTGGGATAATGGCAGGTGACATATCACTGGACGAGATCCAGAACAGTGAAATCTTTGATTTCGGAACCTTGTATAATGAGAGGTGTTCTGAACGTATAGATGCAGACAACTCCCCAGCTAATACAATAGGCAACGCTTGTAAGTATTATCTTCCGAGGGAACTCCCTGACATACTTAAAAAGAATACTGCTAATTTTAAACTTTTTCACTTAAACTGCCAAGGTTTAAAAACGCATTGGGAATATTTTAATGACCTAATGTTAGAGATGCAGAATCGTAATAATGATTTTGATGTAGTTGGACTTACTGAACTATTCCAAATTCCCCCAAACTATTCCTATTATTTGCCCAACTACCAGAATCTAATTAAAAATTCTAGGCCTGAAGGCGATGATGGTCACGGAGGAGTTGGACTTTATATCAGAGATGGTATCTGTTTTAAAATACGTCAAGATCTGTCCGTCTTCCTCATGTTTTTTAGTCTCTCTTTGTTGAAATAAAGGATAAAAAGTCATCTAAAATAGTTGGAGTAATTTATAGGCCAAACACACAACCCAAAGCGGACATCAATATGTTCTTATCAAAATTAAGTGAAATAACCCACAAACTTAACCGGGAAAAAAAAAATTCATATATTATGGGCGACTTTAACATTGACCTCCTAAAGTTAGGTTCTCATCCAAAAACAGACGATTATATAGACCTACTTGTTAGCCAGGGTTTCCTGTCTTCAATAACCAGATCCACAAGGGTAACTCGACATACTGCGACCCTAATCGATCATATTCTTACAAACAACATGATGTATGGATCCACATCGGGTATAATCATCACGGATGTCTCTGATCACTTTGGCACTTTCCACATAGACCCCAGTTCAGTGGCTAGAAAGGACAACGAGAAACAGCCCAGACGTATTATCAACTCTAAGACCGTAGAATTTTTTAAAACGCTCCTTTCAGAAAGCGATTTTTCTTCAATCGAAGAATTAAACTGTCCTAACGCAGCCTATGATCGATTTATTAGCATTTACAAACACGCTTATGATATTGCATTTCCATTATTGTATAACCCTTCAAAGAAAACCCCTCGACGAAACCCTTGGATGACCAAAGGTCTCCTGATATCATCCAAACACAAACTCAAATTTTACAACAAAAAACTAAAATCGCCCACTGAACGAAATGTAGCAAATTATAGAAACTATTGTAGAATTTTCAATAAACTAAAAAGGCGAAGTAAGCAAATGTACTATCAAAAAATTTTAAATGAAAGTAAAAACAATATGCGCAAGACCTGGCAAATTTTAAACGAGGTCATCAAAAAGGCTAAATGTACATGTACTTCAAGCTTACCGGCATTTGTTTTAAGTGAAAACAAAGAAGTGCATGATCCCTATGAAATCGCGCAGAAATTCAATAATTTTTTTGTCGACATAGGTAAACGCACAAGTGCAAGTATAACTACCCCTCAAAAGCATTTCCTTGAGTATATGCCATGTAACACCCCGAATAGTTTCTTCGCAACTCCAACTTCAGAACAGGAAATAATTAGTACTGTAAAACAATTAACGGCAAAACGAAGTGAAGATTGTGATGGAATTACAACTAGCCTTCTGAAGCAAACAATCAACACAATTTCAAGATCAACATAAATAATCGGCTTATCAAGCGCGTTGGAGCGAAGGAAGAGGAGAAATGTTTCAAATTTCTTGGTATATATATTGATGAAAATTTATCATACGAAGAGCATATTTCTAAGCATATTTCTAAAATTTGTACGAAAATAGGATGGGCGAACTACTCGCTCAATCAAGCTAAACGTATCTTACCACATTCTGTCATGAGAAATCTCTATTTTGCTCTTGTACCCTGTCATCTTCTATATGGTATCCACATTTGGGGAAATAGTAAAGGGGTTTCCAAATTACTAAAAGCACAGAAACGCTCAATCCGGATTATCAACAATAAAAAGTACAATTCCCATACTGGTCATTTATTTATAAAAGACAAGATTCTAAAAGTAACTGACCTATATAAGCACAATGCCTATCTCTTTGTATTTGACTGGAAAAATCACTTACTCCCCCCATCTTTTGATAATTTTTTTGGTTTACAAACTAACCCAAGATATAACACAAGGCAGGAAGGTCTCTTTTGTGAGAGTAGAACTAGATCGCTAGATAAGATGCCTATATACGCCTTCCCTAAATTATGGAACAATTTGGATCAAGCCACAAGGAATCTTTCTGACAGAAAAGTTTTTACGGACAAACTATACTGTCCTAACGCAGCCTATGATCGATTTATTAGCATTTACAAACACGCTTATGATATTGCATTTCCATTATTGTATAACCCTTCAAAGAAAACCCCTCGACGAAACCCTTGGATGACCAAAGGTCTCCTGATATCATCCAAACACAAACTCAAATTTTACAACAAAAAACTAAAATCGCCCACTGAACGAAATGTAGCAAATTATAGAAACTATTGTAGAATTTTCAATAAACTAAAAAGGCGAAGTAATCAAATGTACTATCAAAAAATTTTAAATGAAAGTAAAAACAATATGCGCAAGACCTGGCAAATTTTAAACGAGGTCATCAAAAAGGCTAAATGTACATGTACTTCAAGCTTACCGGCATTTGTTTTAAGTGAAAACAAAGAAGTGCATGATCCCTATGAAATCGCGCAGAAATTCAATAATTTTTTTGTCGACATAGGTAAACGCACAAGTGCAAGTATAACTACCCCTCAAAAGCATTTCCTTGAGTATATGCCATGTAACACCCCGAATAGTTTCTTCGCAACTCCAACTTCAGAACAGGAAATAATTAGTACTGTAAAACAATTAACGGCAAAACGAAGTGAAGATTGTGATGGAATTACAACTAGCCTTCTGAAGCAAACAATCCATATTATTGCCTCCCCCTTGGCCAATATAATCAACAAGTCGTTCACTCAGGGTATTGTGCCTGACAAAATGAAAATAGCTAAGGTAATCCCAGTTTTTAAAATGGGAGATGTGCATACCCTCAATAATTATAGGCCGATTAGTATACTCCCTGTTTTCTCTAAAGTATTGGAAAAAGTGATGTGCACTAGATTAACAAAATATTTGAACGCATTCGACATTTTATCAGACCACCAATACGGATTTAGGAAACCCCATTCTACTATCCACCCGGTAATGCAACTACTCAAAAAAGTTGCCTACGAAAACAACGAAAGCAATAGAAATATTACCTTAGCTGCTTTTCTCGATCTGTCAAAAGCTTTCGATACAATAGACCATGATATTCTCTTAACTAAACTGGAGAGATATGGCATTAGAGGAGTGGTAAATGCATGGTTCAAAAATTACCTAACCCATAGGGTTCAACGGGTCAAATTTAACGAGGCCATCTCTGACCCGGCCTGTATTTCTGCTGGGGTTCCCCAAGGCTCGATTTTAGGACCCATCCTATTCTTGAGATATATTAACGATATCAGCAGATCCACCAAATTAAATATTCTTTCGTTTGCCGACGACACAACAGCACATGACACAGATAAAAACAACTTCCTTCTTGGAGAGAGATTTAACCGAGAAATAGATAATTTGTATCTTTGGTGTTCAGCTAACTGCCTTGCTCTTAACTCTAATAAAACAAAGTACATGATTGTAAAGCCGGGTAATTATCAACACAATTTCAAGATCAACATAAATAATCGGCTTATCAAGCGCGTTGGAGCGAAGGAAGAGGAGAAATGTTTCAAATTTCTTGGTATATATATTGATGAAAATTTATCATACGAAGAGCATATTTCTAAGCATATTTCTAAAATTTGTACGAAAATAGGATGGGCGAACTACTCGCTCAATCAAGCTAAACGTATCTTACCACATTCTGTCATGAGAAATCTCTATTTTGCTCTTGTACCCTGTCATCTTCTATATGGTATCCACATTTGGGGAAATAGTAAAGGGGTTTCCAAATTACTAAAAGCACAGAAACGCTCAATCCGGATTATCAACAATAAAAAGTACAATTCCCATACTGGTCATTTATTTATAAAAGACAAGATTCTAAAAGTAACTGACCTATATAAGCACAATGCCTATCTCTTTGTATTTGACTGGAAAAATCACTTACTCCCCCCATCTTTTGATAATTTTTTTGGTTTACAAACTAACCCAAGATATAACACAAGGCAGGAAGGTCTCTTTTGTGAGAGTAGAACTAGATCGCTAGATAAGATGCCTATATACGCCTTCCCTAAATTATGGAACAATTTGGATCAAGCCACAAGGAATCTTTCTGACAGAAAAGTTTTTACGGACAAACTATTGAACGACCTCTTATCGACATACCAAACTGAAAGTGAATGTGACAACCCTTATTGTCCCGATTGTCATAATCACTAAAATAACTCTTTGTTCGGCATTTCGGCCAAAATCAGTCGGGCTACACACAAAATACACATTCAATATTTTTAGACTTTTTGATGATCCTGGGGCATGGATTGTATAAAACCTTACTGGAGTAAGCGAAGCTCTCTGGTTTCGTTCCGGTGAGGGGTTATAGCCCATGCTCTCGGGGGGCAAAAAATGAAAAATGAAAAAAAAAAAAAAAAAATTTGATTGCATAAAATTTTCTCGGAGAGTGTCGTTTGTTCTAAGTGTTCTAACGTAAGCGTTCATCTTGCTGTCATCTTGTCCCCAATTCCTTTTCTTTAACGTAAAGTTTTATATGGCCTGTTGTCTTTACTGTATTTGCTGGGCCGAGGGTTGTGATCAGCTGATACTTTTTTGCTATCAAACAGTGTAGAATGTGTGCAATATTTGTTATGGGGGACTGCCCATTGACGTCCTTTCAGGATATACAATCTCCCCACGGTACAAGCAATATTGTTGTTATTAATATAGTTATTAATATTTTCTCCACATGTAATTGTATTACTTGTACCGGAAATAAAGCATCATTCATTCATTCATATATCCATATAAATATGGATGACACAAGAATTATAGTGATTTTGGTTCTTTTTTTTAATTAAAAAATCACAAATTTCCCCATTTCAGCTTTATTCTTACTGTCCAGTGCCTATAGGGGAAGTGCTGCCCGATTTTTTTTAGTCCACTATTTCTGTACTGACCAGTGATTGCAGGGGAGGTTGCATGTCATTTTAAACTACATATCAATATAACCATACAAATATGGATGCCAGTTACAGCTTTATTCTTACCGGCCAGTGCCTATGGGGGAAGTGCTACCCAATTTATTTTAGTCCACTATTTCTGTGCTGCCCAGTGTTTGGTGGGGAGGATGCATGTCATTTTAACCTACTACATATCGATATAACCATATAAATATGGATGCCAATTTCAACTTTATTCTTACTGGCCAGTGTCTTATAGGGAAAGTGCTGCCCTTCGGGGGGCATCTACCTTCGGGGGGCATCAGCACACACGTTAGCGTTTCTTTTGTTAAAGTTATGCACGTTTTCAAAAATTTTATTTTAAAAATATGTCATGAATTTCAATAATTTCTAGATTGATTTGTGATTCATACTTGATGATATAGAAACAAGGTATTTATCCACCATTACCACTGGCCCAGACATGCTGGACACTATTCACAAGAATCTGAGCCAAATGCATAATTTAGAACCCCCCCCCCCCCCCCCCCCCCCCCCTTTTCCAAAATAATAAAAAAAACTTAAATAAAAAAAAGACTTAATCCAAAACAATAAAAAAAACCTTGAGTCTCATATGGGCCATCATACAAAATGTCCTTGCATACGCAGAGCCAAGGAAGTTCCCTCCAGTACCACCAATAACCGTTCTTTTGTTTGGCTTGGTGTAAACAGTCTTGTTTCTTAGCTCTCTGAAATTTTTGTTTTCCTGTCTTCAAACGTTGGATAAAGGAGAAGAATCATGTGATAAGAAGATACGACATCATCAGGAAGGAAGTAGACTGTAATTTGTTCAGGGCTGTGCTTTGTTCTTGGTACGTTAGTGCAAACGGGAGAGAGAACGTAGACTCTTATCAGTTCATGGCCTTGCCATTATATTGTTCACTGATAATGAATAAAAATCATAAAAATTGGGGACAAGGACTGCTATCTGTTTGACTGTGTCAGATCACAGGGGCTGGGGGTGGGGGGGGGGGCGGGGGCATCCTCCCTAGGTTTGGCTATGCAAACGGGAGAAAAACGTACCTTCCAGCGATTCTCGGGCCTCGTCAAAAATGGATCTTCCGGAATAACTAACATCACCTTCACTACTGTGTCTTAAACAGCTCTCCATGAGGAAAAACATAGCATTGTTCTATAATCAGCTGCGGATCATCAGAGACGTGGACACTCGCCGAGTAGACAGTCCAAAGATAGAAGTCCCTGTTCATTTACAGGGATTGTCATCACCATTCGAGATCATCAGTCCTCTCCTGGCATTAAAGATTTGTCACACAACGACAAATAACCCTCGCCGAGTAGACATACCAACATCATGAGTCATCATTCACACAGTTGTCACCTTCATTCGGATCATAGTAAGCCTTTCCCACAGCGTTTGTCATCATTAATGTAACTCCTAGCTATGCCATGGCCATCGTCCATAGTCCCTGAGCCACCCGGAGATCTACTGGCTTTGACACAGAGTTTCTCCAGTCCAAATTATTACCACTGTTCTCCATTCATCAACATTGTTGCTACTTTCAGTTGATACTCACGCCATGATTCCATTCACTTCGGCAATTCACCATGGTTTTCGCTTACAATTGTTGATCAGACAATTGTCATATAGTTCTCATTGACAAGCATATCTAAATTTGTCTCATGGAGAATAAGATCGTTCTCTCCATTTAGGCTGTGCATTCTCTATGATTTAAACAACCTATACGATCATTATAGATTCAAGGAGTTCTATAGTGTATTTCACATGTGTTCTCTCAAGGGAAGCCTCACCTACTGGTAGTTCACTTTTTTATAGGATCAATATTTATGATGATATAGACTCCAGGAACATTTGACTACATGTAAGAGATAAGGTTTATCATCATTCGCTGTTCATTGGAAGTGTCAACAGATGATTCGCCAGTCTTTATATCCAAGTGGACCTATCAGGATTTGTTTGGATAAAGTAACTTTGTATCAACTTGATGTGTCTCTGTCATTACCAAGCCTGAATATAAGCAACCTGTCATTTGCAAAATGGGGTCCCCAGAGGGTGAATTTGCTGATGCTATCCCATACAGTGGGCCAATTTATCCTCTAGGTACATATTTCTGTTTTGGCTTGAGACCTTGATTCAGACTGAGGTTCACAGAGGGTTAATTTTGTGATGCTACCCTGCTGTGCAGGGTAGCATCTCCAAATTCACCCTCTGGGGACCTCATTTTGCAAATAGTCTGCTTATATTTTTATACAGCAACCAATGGCCCAGACTAGCTGGTGCTAACCCAAAAATTAATACAGGGCCAAACACAAATTTTGCCCCCCCAATACCCAATATTTGCATGCAAAACCGAAACTTTAATGTCCTATCTGGTCCTCCATACTTTTAAGATCTGCGCATGCGCAGTATCCAGGAAGACATTGACATCATTCTTTCTTTCTTTGGTCCTGAAGTCAGCAACAATGAACTGACTTCTGTGCCTTTAAATCTCATTTTTGGGGGTGCGGTGGCATTTCGGTAACCAGTTCTCGTCAGATCACCGAAGTTAAGCAACGTCAAACCCGGTTTTTCCTCGGATGGATGACCATCTGAGCGATTGATTCTGACTCCCGCTTTGTGTTCTTGGGCAAGTCACTTAAACCCGATTGTCCACATGGGGGCTCGATGACGCCGTGTACTAAGGTGTACTGCACGTCGATTGTGCACATGTCTTCAACCAATCTGACCTTGCCTGTGCTGTAGTACGGAGTTACGATGTTGGGGAGCTGGCAGCTGCTCGTCGTTGCTCGGTGGTTTTCTCCGGGTACTCCGGCTTCCTCCAACCATAAAACTATCACAGTCATGATTAGCCATTGTGCATACGTATGTGACCTTAAAACACCAATAAATTAAATCTGATATATAAACTGCGAATGTCTGTATCTATCTCTCTATCTTTGTTCCGGGTGAACTCCTCTGTTTCTCGATCGATCAATCTCAAATTTTGTACACAGGGGTAATTCGTCCCTGCGAGTAACATGGGATGCTGTGCCCATGCGGGTTGACCTTGAAATTGATGACCTTGACCTTTTATTTCGAAAACGGCTGGGCCGATTGGGCTAAAATTTCATATGTGCCGGTATATTGACTCATCGATCATTTTGACTTTATCGGGATGACCTTGACCTTGAAATTGGTGACCTTGACCTTCTATTTCGAAAACGGCTGATATAAACATCTCCAGTGCAACGCCGGGTATTCACCCGCTAAAATCTAATTTTTAGCTTAACTTGACAAAGTCAAGATAAGCTATTGTCATCACACGTGCAGAAGTCTGAGTCTGTTCACATTTTCCTTTACAACAGGCTGCACCCCGTAGTTCTTGTCTGATCGTCACAAAATTTCATATGCAGGTTTGGGGTCATGTCTAGATGAGATGTCCCCTTTTGGTCGCGATCGGTCAGCCAGTATGGCTGCCCAAGCCCAAAACCCAAAAACCATTAGCACAGTCTACAGGTCGTATTTATGCAGGGATTTCATTGTAACTTGGTAGGATGCCTCTGTATAATGCCTAGATGAGAACGTCCCCTTTTGGTCATGATCTGTCAACCGTCATGGCTGCCCAAGCCCAAAACCGCAAAACTTTTAGGACAGTCTGCAGGTCATATTTAATAAGCCCCAAACCCGAAAACCATTAGCACAGTCTACAGGTCATATTTATGAAGGGATTTCATTGTAACTTGGTAGGATGACTCCGTATGATGTCTAGATGAGAACTTCCCCATTTGGTCGCGATCTGTCAACCATGACGACTATCCGAGCCCAAAACCCGAAAACCTTTAGCACAGTCTACAGGTCATATTTATGGAGGGATTTCATTGTAACTTGTTAGGTTGACTCCATATGATGCAGATGATGACATCCCCTTTTGGTCGCGATCATTCAGCCTTGATGGCTGCCTGAGCCCAAAAACCTTTAGCATAGTCTATAGGTTGTATTTATGGAAGGATTTCATTGTAACTTGTTAGGTTGACTCCATATAATGCCTAGATTATGACATCCCCTTTTGGTTGTGATTGGTGAACTGTGACGGCTGCAGGGGCCCGAAGCCCGAAAACCTTGAGCACAGTCTACAGTCATATTTATGAAGGGATTTCATTGTAACTTCGAAGGATCACTCCAGATGATGCCCAGATGAGAATGTCCCCTTTTGGTTGCGATCATTCAGCCATGATGGCTGCCCGAGCCCAGAAACCTTTAGCACAGTCTACAGGTCATATTTATGAAGGGATTTCATTGTAACTTGGTAGGTTGACTTCATATAATGTCTAGATGAGAACATCCCCTTTTGGACGTGATTGGGGAACTGTGATGGCTACAGGGGCCCAAACCCCAAAAAACCTTTAGCAGAGTCTACAGGTCATATTTATGAAGGGATTTCATTGTAACTTGGTAGGATGACTCCAAATAATGTTTAGATGAGAACGTCCCCTTTTGGTTGCGATCATTCAACCATGATGGCTGCCCGAACCCGAAGCCTGAAAACCTTTACCACAATCTACAAGTCATATTTATGACGGCTACAGGGGCCCGAAGCTTGAAAACCATTAGCACAGTCTACAGGTCGTATTTATGAAGGGATTTCATTGTAACGATGCCTCTGTATAATGCCTAGATGAGAACATCCCCTTTTGGTCATGATCTGTCAACTGTGGTGGCTGCCCAAGCCGAAACCCAAAAACTTTTAGCACGGTCTGCAGGTCATATTTAATATGGAGGGATTTCATTGTAACTTGGTAGGATGACTCCGTATGATGTCTAGATGAGAACTTCCCCATTTGGTCTCGATCTGTCAACCATGACGACTGCCCGATCCCAAAACCTGAAAACCTTTAGCACAGTCTACAGGTCATATTTATGGAGGGATTTCATTGTAACTTGCTAGGTTGACTTCATATAATTTCTAGATGAGAACGTCCCCTTTTGGACTTGATTGGGCAACTGTGACGACTACAGGGGTCCGAAGCCCGAAAACCTTTAGCTCAGTCTACAGGTCATATTTATGAAAGGATTTCATTGTAACTTGTTAGGATGACTCCAAATAATGTCTAGATGAGAACGTCCCCTTTTGGTCACGATCATTCAACCTGGATGGCTGCCCGAGCCCAAAAACCTTTAGTATAGTCTATAGGTTGTATTTATGGAAGGATTTCATTGTAACTTGTTAGGTTGACTCCATATAATGCCTAGATGATGACATCCCTTTTTTGGTCATGATTGGTCAACTGTGACGGCTACAGGGGCCCGAAGCTCGAAAACCTTGAGCACAGTCTACAGGTCATATTTATGAAGGGATTCCAGATGATGCCCAGTTGAGTATGTCCCCTTTTGGTTGCGATCATTCAACCATGATGGCTGCCCAAAGCCCGAAAACCTTTAGCACAGTCTACAGGTCATATTTATGAAGGGATTTCATTGTAACTTGGTAAGTTGACTTCTTATAATGTCTAGATGAGAACGTCCCTTTTAGACGCGATTGGGCAACTGTGACTGCTATAGGGGCCCAAAGCCCGAAAAACCTTTAGTACAGTCTACAGGTCATATTTATGAAGGGATTTCATTGTAACTTGGTAGGATGACTCCAAATAATGTCTCGATGAGAACGTCCCTTTGTCGCGATCATTCAGCCTTGATGGCTACCCGAGCCCAAAACCCCAAAACCTTTAGCATAGTCTATAGGTCGTATTTATGGAAGGATTTCATTGTAACCTGTTAGGTTGACTCCATATAATGCCTAGATGATGACATCCCCTTTTGGTCGTGATTGGTCAACTGTGATGGCTTCAGAGTTCGTAGCCCGAAAACCTTGAGCACAGTCTGCAGGTCATATTTATGAAGGTATTTCTTTGTAACTTCGTAGGATCACTCCAGATGGTGCCCAGATGACAACATCTCCTTTTGGTCGCAATCATTCAACCATGATGGCTTCCCTAGCCCAAAACCCGAAAAACTTGAGTACAGACTACAGATCGTATTTGTGAAGGGATTTCATTGTAACTTAGTAGAATGTCTCAGTATAATGTTGAGATGAGGATGTCCCCTTCTAGTTGCAATTGGACAACCGTCATGGCTTCACAGGCCTGAAGCCCGAAAACCTTTATCACAATCTACAGGCCATATTTATGAAGGGATTTCAATGTAACTTGATAGGATGACTCATTTTGGAATAATTTCACTGTAACTTGGTAACTTTCGTTGACATACGTTAACTGTGAGGGCCACATACATTAACTGTGAGGTCCACATTAACCCACCCCTCAGCTCTTTAGTACAGTGTACACCTCATATTATTTTTATTAAAAACATAGCATATATGGAACAGAAATTAACATATTCCCAGTTATCACAATTCTTGTCTTATTTCATAATCCTTTCATAAACATTGAACATTATCCTTTTCATCAAACACAACACACAGACAATTAAGCTACAGTGTCATTGACACTTTCATTGAGGATGCCAGACACAAATCAATGGTAAAATTGGTGGATCCAAGGACATAATTGGATGATGGAAGTGAACAACGGTGGTCAGGATCGTTCAGGGCTGTAACTTTATAATTTTTATCAAAATTATTTCATGTCTCCCAATTTCGTGACATGGGCCTGATGTCATCATTCTTGCTAATGATTTTTACACTGTTTGTTAAGTGTTCATTCCCTATCCTTCCTTGAAGAACCTCCTGTTAAACTCCCAAGCTTTTTGGCTTGTTTTTATTGAAATTTTTTATAAAATTTCTTGGGAGTTTGACGTGTATTACAGAATGTTTATTCTGTGTATCCCCTTGGTTACGTCCTCACCTTAGGGATGTTTAGGCGTTTGGGTCATGCATCTTCTGTCCAATGTATCGTTTTTTCTTCATCTGAAAATCTTGCTTTACATTGGGTAGCTTTAAAATCTGTTACTGACTTCGGGCCTTTTTAGCTCACCTGAGCGAAGCTCAAGGGGAGCTTTACTAATCACTTTCTGTCCGTCGTCTGTCGTCATCTGTCCGGCGTTAACTTTACATTATCGACTTCTCCTCCTAAACCACTAGCCCAATTTTATTCAAATGTTGGCTAAATGTTTATTACCTAATGCCAATTCAGATTTGTTCAAATGAAGTTGCCCCTCCTCCTGGGTGGTGCCACGCCCCCAAGGGGCACCAAAATCTTTGTAAATCTTCTTCTCATGAACCAGCAGTAGCAGAGACTTGATATATGGTGTGCAGCTTCCTTTTGAGGTGTAGACTCAGATTTGTTCAAGAGAAGTTTGTGGGACTATACTTGGCGTCGTTATGGGAGGGGCAAAATTTTTTGCCCCGCCCAAAATTTCTATATTTTTATACTGTACCAATGACCCAGACATAGCTGGTGCTAACTCTTAAAATATAGGGCCAAACACAAATTTTGCCCCCCAATCCCCAAAATTTGCATCTAAAACTAAAGAAAACATGTCCTGAAAGGCCCTCCACACTTCGCCCCTACTGCGCATGCGCAGTGTCAAGGACGTTCCGAAATTGGCGCCATTTATCATTCTAAGTTTGGCCCTTCATCAGTTAACATCTGACTGATCTTTGTGCTTTTAAATCTCAGTTTAAATGATGCCAGACACATAAATATTAGTGAAATGGTGATTCTAAGGAGGATAGAAAAGGAGGAGAGGAAAAGATTGTGTGACAGAATATTATCAGGGCTGTAACTTAAAATTTTTTAATGAAATTATGTTAAGTTACCTATTTTCAAGGCAGCAGCCATTTTGTTGTCATTCTGATTATTTAGTTACACTGTTTTTTCAAGTGTTTTTCCTCTCTCCCTGTCCTTTAAGTTCCCCCTTGCTATTCTCCCATGCTTTTGGCATAGTTTCTGTAATTATTATTACTAAAATTTCTTGGGAGTTTTAGCTGAATAACAGAATGAATTCTGTTCTTTCCCCATGTTTACGTCTTCACCTACGGGTGGTTAGGCGTTGTGTTCTGCATCTACCATCTGATGTTCTGCAGTTTCTTCCCTGGAAGTCTCTGTTTTGCATCAGATGGTGTATTTTTGGTAACTGATTTCGGGCCTGGGTGCCTGGAGTCTTATTTTAGTGTTTTTACACTCATTGTTTACATTTACAACAGCCCTCTGTGTGAGGGGGGGATTTCTAAATAATAATATCTTTATGTTATTTTAATCATAACTAGATACATTATTATTGTTCGTAAGTGTTGAATAAATTGTTTAAAATATTTTTAAAATTTTTGTCCACACTTAGGCTTGGGATCCATTGGGGCTCAACGTTACTTTTCAGAAACTTGGGCTGTTCTGAAAAAATATTTTTTCAAAATATTTTGATTTCAATTATTTTTTCTATATTAATGGATCATATTATTATTATATATTTTGATTGCCAGGGGTTAGTGCGAGTACCAGGACTTGTTTTCTTTTCACATTGAAAGGATATTGATCAATTGTTTTAAGAGGAAGTCTTCCTCTGACCTTATTATCATTCTATATGTGGTCAGTGTACTCGCATTAACTCCTGTTCTGTATCGTATGATTTCGATGACAATATGGGAAGCGTATGTCACGGTATGTTGTTGGGGATTTGGACACTCCGGTCCTTTCCCCGCAGGGTCACTCTACTTTATCAATTTCTATTTCAGACGATCAAGATTAGGGTGATGTATCTGTGATGTCTTCCAACAGTGTGCCTCCGTCGTCACAATTAATGAAGGGCTAGCGGAAAAGTGCTCATGTAATACGCCAATTGCCTAAGAGGACCCTAGTAGGTTCGACGGCCTTTGACGTCCGCTAGCTCGCCCGGTGTAGCGTCCATTCACCGAATGGTTCGGCAGCCGGGTTCGTCCGTTGCGGTCTAGAAGGAATTTTGGGGTGATGCGAGCACTATAAAATTAACTTAATGCACACCCAGTGACGGCGGATCGGAGGGAGAACGGAGGAAGCCTTTTAGCCCGGTTCATTGCTCGTTCCGGTCCATCCGGACGGCAAGCGAGAGAGGCCCCTCTCTTGTTCAACAACATCTGGCCCCAGATGTTGTGGTACAAATGTGTCGCTAGCGGAGCATACGTCCGTCGCTCGGGACGCTCCGTTGTATAGGCAGTCCGCTGAGACTGCTAAGGCTTCCTCTTCTCGTCAGCGCACACGACCACACCTTGGCTGCGTGACCGCCGATATATTACCAGCTTCGCCGATCAAGGATTCTTCGGCGACCAGGTCACACCATCCGGCAGCCAGGGATTCGAGACCGATGGACTCCGGACGTTCGCATAGGAAAGTATGCGGGAGCCATCTGATGCGGAGCTGCCCTCGGCGAAGCAGCGATAGACTGCGCCTCCGCAGGTCTCGACGCCGGACATTCTTGTGCACATAGCACAGCTTATCGCAGCATCCCAGCAGCCGACAGAAACGGTGTCGGATCGAGAATTATCCGACAGCGCTGGGTCGGTAGCCGGGGACTCGAGGCCTGCAGACTCCGGACGTTCGCATAGGAAGTGTGCGGGAGTCAACGTACACGGAGCTTCCAGCGGCAATGCATCGTAAGTCCGCTACTGCACAGGCCTCGGGAACGGACGTGCTTTCCTTAATAGCACAGTTTATCGCAGTATCCCAGCATCAACTGAATCTGTCGCATATATTTTATCCGACGATGCTGGGTCGGGACGCTCCGCGGAAGCGGGTACGGACGTCCGAAAGTTTCATCCGGTCCGACGGGATACCGAAAGGGATTCGGAGGATTTCAAGCTTTCCCTTTCGGAACAACATATGCTGCGATGCCGGATAAGAAACTGATAGCGTCGGTGGACTTAGAAATTTTTGGTTCGGTTCAGGGACATCGTCCCTCAGTTCCGACATAGTCCAATAATGTCACACAAACTTTCGAATTATTGAACGACGCTATATATATTATTATTTTATGCTTGCTATCCAAGCATTTCTGGTTTCTTGTTCGAAGAGTTATGGAGATGTCTTTCAAAAGTGTGCCTCTGTCGTCATAGTTAATGAAGAGTTAGCGGCAATAAGTGCTCATGGAATATGTCTATCGCTTACGGAGTGACATTCGCTAGCTCACCCGGTGTAGCGTACATTCATCGAATGGTTCGGCTGCCGGGTTCGTCCGTTGTGGTCTAGGAAGGAGATTTGGGTGATGCGAGCACTTTAATTACTTTAGTACTCACCCAGTGACGGCAGATTGAGGACAGATCGGAGGAAGCCAACAACATAGGGGACCGCATGTTGTGGTTCAGATATTTTACATTCGGAGCATATGTCCGTTGCTCGGGATGCTCCGTTATATTGTCAGTCCGAGAGACTGTCTTTAATGCTTCCTCATCCTCACAGCAGGGCACACGACCGCACATTGGCTACGTGACCTCGAGTATCCAATCAGTTCGGCATTCAGTGATTCCACAGCGAATAGGTCGCGCCATCCGGTAGCCAAGGGACGCGAGGCCTCTACACTCCGTTCGCTCGCATATTGGAAGTATGCACGGGGTAACGATCTCGGAGCTTCCTGCGGCAATGCATCGTAAGACCGCTGCTCCTCAGGCCTCAGTGACGGACGTGCTATCCGAGTTAGCACAGTTGTTTCGCAGCATCCCAGCAATTGACAGTTTCTCGGTCGAATCAGGAATTATCCGACGGCGCTGGGTCGGTGCGGTCCGCGGTTGCATCAAGCTACGGACGACCGAACGCTTTATAGGGTCCGACAGGATGGCGAAAGGGATTCGAAAGATTTCGAGTTTTCCCTTTAGTAGTATCGGAAGATGCCTTTCATATCTTCTGGCATTTCTTCCAGTGATTATTTTTCGGACTTCATTGCTGCGATCTTGGATAAGAGACTTATAGCGTCATTGGACTCGGATTTTTCGATCAGTACAGGGACTTTGTCCCTGACTTACCGACGCAGTCCAATATTGTCATTACAACATGTGTTTTATTTTTCGACGCTATATATTTATATATATATACAAGCCTGCTACTAAGCATGATAGTTTAGTTTCTTGTCCGCGTGGCTCATTTCTGCCATTTTATCTTTTTTACATATAGTTTATTTTGGCAGAGCAGGGCATACCGAGAGTTCATATGCGTCTAGACGGTGTGATTAAAGACTGCATATATTCTTTTTCGCCGTTTATGTCTTTTCCAATTTCAATGTTGGGAACGACATTATGTATAGTAGACTTAACTTAGACGCTTTATTATACGTAATCCGCCTTACTGAGGCGTTATCATTACGTCTTCAAGAAAAGATTTACGGGATATTATTCTCAATGTAATTTCTTTTGAGGGCAGTAGTTTGTTCACGTATAACTCCGCCCTTCAGTGGCTGATTGGAGTTGGTTAGACGTGATGCAGCCCTAGCTACATCCACGCGTGGATAGTAGGTTAAGAACTCTCTCAGAGTCGCTTCGTTCTCGGAGGAGCTTCTTTTCGACGGCAACTTTCCGGCAATCCATGAATTGCTTGATTTATACATTCTCTTGTCTATCTAGTGTTACAAGAGATTCAGACTGGGGCAAACATTCGGTGGTTGACTCAGAGAGTGCCGCCGCAGTTGCCGGACCCGAGTGTGGCTGTTATGACGGTTGCCAGTCAAACAGATTGGGATATATACTGATCCCTACGGATTCGAAGTGCCAGGGTCTTTGGGTTCCGCAGTCTTTTAGCTATCAGTTTAACTTTCGCGGAATAATGTTTTTTAGGCTTGCTTTATGTCATTGCATGAACATTATTCAGAAACGCATGCCCAAATTCCTGTCCTTTAATTCGACAGTAGTGGCATATCTCCGGAACCAGGGAGGCACTCTTTCGTTTCCGTTATTCAATTTAATGGAAAGAATCCGTCTGTTGGTTATAGTACACCAAGTTCAGTTTTGGTCCGTCATATTCTGGGTCGTCTGATTGTTTTATCGCACTCCCGTTCTCTTACGGGTCGCTTGTTGCTGTCAGAATGGACTCTCAACAAACAAGTATTCAATCAGATTTGCTATCTATGGGAGCGCCCAATGATGTTTTATTTATGACACAGCTTGCTAATCAATTGCAGACGTATGTGTTGGCTTGTCCAGATCTCTGAGCTAATACTGTTAACGCTCTATTGATCTATAGGACGGAATGATAGGATACGCGTATCCTCCGGCGCTGTTGTTTTAGCAGGTATTGCTAAGATAAACAACCACAATACATTTCTGTTGATAGCATCTCTATCTTCACAGAGATCAGGAGTAATTTACTCTCTTGTCTACTGTGGATCTTAACGTGAAATCTTCCTCTATGTGAGGATCTTTTTTCACTGGGTAAATCGTGTCATCTTTATCACAACCAGCAAGGTCGCAACCTTCATGTATTCCGTTGTGTGGTCCGTATTGCATTGTAAGCACTGTACTGGACGAGCTTTGGACGCGATTTCTTACTATAGGAGATCCTCTTCTTCGCTATTCTATGCGACTAAAGTGGAGGCTCTTCCGTCGTGGTGTAGGGATCATTATGTTCATATGGTTGATCCCTCCATACTACTCATTGCTATTTTTTAGTATACTTGTTTCACAAGATCTACTGCAGCCTGTTGTTATTTAGGTTATAGGTTTATGTTACCTCATACCTATGCACTCTACGATAGTTTACAATTGAGTCTTTTGTCTCTTTATCTAAGTCAGTTAGTAACTTTTTGATAAATAGACTTAGAATCTTTAGATTAAATTCCTATACGGATTTTAACTTCGGTTCTTATTTAGCTAAGTAATCATTTGAGCCTCTGGAAACAGTAGTTTTCAAATTCTGACCTTTTAGACAGTAATTCTGTTGGTTTCTCTTTTACTGTAGAGTCAGTGAGTTTCATGCACTATCGATGGATGATTTTCACTTTCATAGTTTCGGAATCAATACTTCCGTTACTATTTAGGTTGGATTGTTGCATAAGAGTTAGGCTCCTATTATCCGGAACCTATTATTTTAAGGTCCTTCCGTCTTCGTATGGGCATAGGCCTTTACTCTTTCCGTGTGCAGTTTATGTATTTATAAACAGATATCTGTTTATTACAAGGGCGTAAGCTTCTTCTGTCTTTGATGTCTAGTAGAAGGACGTTACGCTCCATTTTATTGTTAATGGATTCTATTAACTAGCGTACTGCTTATGGTATATCATTGGCTTAGCAGTTGTGCTTAAGATTTCGGCTCATGAAGTAAGAGTTCTTCTACTTCTTGGGCTTACATTAATAGTGTTGCTATTATAGATTTTTGAAGGCTGCTCATTGCGCTCAGCCATCCATTCATGAATTTTATCTCAGAAATATCGAGTCCATTTCTGTATGCCTCTATTGTTAGGTCTATTATCTACTGCTCAGAATGTCATTCACTTAACAGTTGCTACTATAGCTAGGTAGGCTGTCTGTTTCGGCAGTGTCTCCGTTCGGCTGCCCTCTTCGCTCTGGGCTATTTGACCCAGGGCAAGAAAAAGGGGGGGGGGGGGGGAGGGTGTTCCCTTGGGTCACCTGTTTTTACTATGAAAACAAGGGGATACCTCCTCCGGAGTTAGTAATTCTGAGCTGTTATTGGGATGGTTGTTTAGTGAGAAGTTTAAGTTTATAAAATTCATTCAAGTCTTAGTTTTTAAAGTATAGCTTTTGAATATTGCATATGTCAACGGACATGATTATGCAATTCTCACACACTTTTAGGAGTATAAGAGTCTCTATTCTCTAGACTTACTTTATTATTGGCTTACTTTAAAAATTATTAGTATAAGGATTATTGGATATTAATAGAGTACATGGATGTATGAAGCTCAATTTTTGGAAGGTGTTGTATCTTTCTAATTTATCATAAATAAGAAAGATACATGTAAGGCCTATTACTTCTTTTCCCTACAGGGGATAACTCTATTTTATTTTATTGAGCGTATTCCATTTTGCTCTATGTCCTTGGCCCTCCAGCCTTTTTACTATTCAGCTATGTCTGGGTCATTGGTACAGTATAAAAATGTTAAAAAATTTATAGTAATTTATATATTTTTTATACTTACCAATGACCCAGACGGGGATGGCCCTCCCAGGAGTTGGGAACTCTTGCCTCCCCGCTGAGTACATAGCGCTTACCAGGCACTGGTTATTAGAATGATAAATGGCGCCAATTTCGGAACGTCCTTGACACTGCGCATGCGCAGTAGGGGCGAAGTGTGGAGGGCCTTTCAGGACATGTTTTCTTTAGTTTTAGATGCAAATTTTGGGGATTGGGGGGCAAAATTTGTGTTTGGCCCTATATTTTAAGAGTTAGCACCAGCTATGTCTGGGTCATTGGTAAGTATAAAAAATATATAAATTACTATAAATTTTTTAACTTTCCAAACCGAGAGGCTGATTTGAACCAAATTTTATGTGAGGGCTTATTGGGTCATGAGTACTTGATTTATGCAAAAAAAATATTTCCCGCAGCCCCGTGGGAACCGCAGGAGCTAAAAATAGAAAAAATTTAAAACGCCCATTTCTCCAAAACTGCACGGCATTGAGAATTTTTATTTGGTGTGCAGCTTCCTTAGGACCAACAGAAAGGATTGGTAAAAAAAATTGCCATCGGTTTTATCATAGGGTACAGTTTCGGGACTTTGAAAAAGTGCTGAGTCAGCACTTTTTAACACTGTAGGCAATGGGAAAAACATTAAAAAATCTTCTTCTCCAGATCCAGCAGGCAGAATCTTTTGATATTTGGTATGCAACATTGTAGGGTGGATCTGATTCAAGTTTGTTCAAATCGGCCCCCTGGGTTCATATTTGGGCTCAGTATAGGAGCCCGATTTTGAACTTAGTGCATTTCAGGCAAATTTCTTAAAAAATCTTCTTCTCCAGATCCAGCAGGCAGAATCTTTTGATATTTGGTATGCAACATTGTGGGGTGGATCTGATTCAAGTTTGTTCAAATCGGCCCCCTGGGTTTATATTTGGGCTCAGTATAGGAGCCCAAATTTGAACTTACTGCATTTCAGGCAAATTTCTTTGAAAATCTTCTTCTCCAGATCCAGCAGGCAGAATCTTTTGATATTTGGCATGCAACATTGTAGGGTGGATCTGATTCAAGTTTGTTCAAATCGGCTCCCTAGATTCATATTTGGGCTCACTATAGGAGCTCGAATTCGAACTTAGTGCATTTCAGGCAAATTTCTTCAAAAATCTTCTTCTTCAGATCCAGCAGGCAGAATCTTTTGATATTTGGTATGCAATGTTGCGGGGTAGATCTGATTCAAGTTTGTTCAAATCGGCCCCCTGGATCCATATTTGGGCTTACTATAGAAGCCCGAATTCGAACTTAGTGCATTTCAGGCAAATTTCTTAAAAAATCTTCTTCTCCAGATCCAGCAGGCAGAATCTTTTCATATTTGGTAAGCAACATTGTGGGGTGGATCTGATTCAAGTTTGTTCAAATCGGCTCCCTGGGTTAATATTTGGGCTCAGTATAGGAGCCCGATTTCGAACTTAGTGCATTTCAGGCAAATTTCTTAAAAAATCTTCTTCTCCAGATCCAGCAGGCAGAATCTTTTGATATTTGGTATGCAACATTGTAGGGTGGATCTGATTCAAGTTTGTTCAAATCGGCCCCCTGGGTTTATATTTGGGCTCAGTATAGGAGCCCAAATTTGAACTTAGTGCATTTCAAGCAAATTTATTAAAAAATCTTCTTCTCCACATCCAGCAGGCAGAATCTTTTGATATTTGGTATGCAACATTGTGGGATGGATCTGATTCAAGTTTGTTCAAATCAGCTTCCTAGATTCATATTTGGGCTCACTATATAAACTCGAATTCGAACTTAGTGCATTTCAGGCAAATTTCTTAAAAAATTTTCTTCTCCAGATCCAGCAGGCAGAATCTTTTGATATTTGATATGCAACATTGTGGGATGGATCCGATGCAAATTTGTTCAAATCGGCTCCCTAGATTCATATTTGGGCTTACTATAGAAGCTCGAATTCGAACTTAGTGCATTTCAGGCAAATTTCTTAAAAAATCATCTTCTCCAGATCCAGCAGGCAGAATCTTTTGATATTTGGTATGCAACATTGCGGGGTGGATCTGATTCAAGTTTGTTCAAATCGGCCCCCTGGATTCATATTTGGGCTCACTATAGAAGCTCGAATTCAAACTTAGTGCATTTCGGGCAAATTTCTTCAAAAATCTTCTTCTCCAGATCCATCAGGCAGAATCTTTTGATATTTGGTATGCAACATTGCGGGGTGGATCTGATTCAAGTTTGTTCAAATCGGCCCCCTGGATTCATATTTGGGCTTAATATAGAAGCCCGAATTCGCACTTAGTGCATTTCGGGCAAATTTATTAAAAAATCTTCTTCTCCAGATCCAGCAGGCAGAATCTTTTGATATTTGGTATGCAACATTGTGGGGTGGATCTGATTCAAGTTTGTTCAAATCGGCTTCCTAGTTTCATATTTGGGCTCACTATAGAAGCTCGAATTCGAACTTAGTGCATTTCAGGCAAATTTCTTAAAAAATCTTCTCCAGATCCAGCTTCAGAATCTTTTCATATATGGTAAGCAACATTGTGGGGTGGATCTGATTCAAGTTTGTTCAAATCGGCCCCCTGGGTTTATATTTGGGCTCCGTATAGGAGCCCAAATTTTAACTTAGTGCATTTCAGGCATATTTCTTAAAAAATCTTCTTCTCCAGATCCAGCAGGCAGAATCTTTTGATATTCGGTATGCAACATTGTGGGGTGGATCTGATTCAAGTTTGTTCAAATCGGCCCCCTGGGTTTATATTTGGGCTCAGTATAGGAGCCCAAATTTGAACTTAGTGCATTTCAGGCAAATTTCTTTGAAAATCTTCTTCTCAAGATCCAGCAGGCAGAATCTTCTGATATTGGGTATGCACCATGCTTAGGGGGGTGAGATTCAAGTTTGTTCAAGCCAAGTCCCTGGGTTCATATTTGGGCTCACTGTGGTAGCCCGAATTATAACTTAGTTCAAAATGAGGAATTTTCTTTAAAAATCTTCTTCAGATCCAGCAGTCGGAATGTTTTGATATTTGGTATGCAGCATCCTTAGGGGGTGAGATTCAAGTTTGTTCAAGCCATGTCCCTAGGTCCATATTTGGACTGACTGTGGGAGCTCGAATTGTAACTTAGTTCAAAATGAGGACTTTTCTTTAAAAATCTTCTTCTTCAGCCATGTCCCTAGGTCCATATTTGGACTCACTGTGGGAGCTCGAATTGTAACTTAGTTCAGAATGAGGACTTTTCTTTAAAAATCTTCTTCTTCAGATCCAGCAGTTGGAATGTTTTGATATTTGGTGTGCAGCATCCTTAGGGGGGTGAGATTCAAGTTTGTTAAAGCCAAGTCCCTGGGTTCATATATGGGCTCCCTGTGGGAGTCTGAATTATAACTTAGTTCAATATGAGGAATATTCTTTAAAAATCTTTTTTTTTTAGATCCACTGGTCAGAATCTTTGGATATTTGGTATAAGCTTTTCTTAGGAGGAGCAGATGCAACTTGTTGAAATCAATTCTCTGTGTTGATATAAATTTAGGCTACCATGTCAGGTGAGCGCCCTTGGGGCCTCTTGTTTATTCAGTGTGGGGTCTTGTTTCCGGTTTTTCCTTTGACGTTGTTTACATTGACAACGTCCTATAAATGTATGTAGTTTCAATTTATTATTACTGTAGGATTGTTATAAGATACATGTTATAATATTCCGGTAGTGTAGCAATAATTTTTGGAATTTTGTCCACACTTAGGCTCTATCGGGATACCCTTGGGCTCGTCTTGTTCCCTTTGGGAACTTGGGCTTTTGTCAAAAAATGTTTGGGAATTTTTTTGAAATTAATTTTTTGATTTGTATTTTGAATGTTGATTATTATGTATCTTTATTATATATTTATTGTGGAGTTGGTGGGACTACTATCAACTTTATTTGATTAATTATGAAAGCTTATTGTTCAAAATGCAAGGCGAGGAAATCTTCCTCAGATTTACATGCTTGTTGCCTTGCTTGTAGTCGATGTACTCCAGCTAATTCTTGTCCCACATGTGTTGATTGGGATGACAAACATTGGACACAGGTGTCACGGTATGTTGTTAGCGGTGAGAGGCCAGTGCCGGTCCTCTCGCCGCAAAGTCAATCAAGTTTCTCAGTTTCTTTTTCAGAGGAACAAGAACATGGTGATGGTTATGTGACACCTACCAAAAGTGTGCTACCATCGTCGCGCTTTGATGAGCAAACAGAGCTAGCTGCCAAAGTGCTCATAAATATTAGGCAGGGGATAAAGCCACTAACCGGTGGTTTTAGTCCCTTGTCTGCAGCTAGCTCGACCAGCGAAGCTGTTACTCCGCCTGTGGGTACCGTGATGCCGGGTATGTCCGTTGCGGTCATAAGAAGTGGATTGGGTAGAGCGAGCACTTTAAAACATAAACATGCTCACCCAGCGACGACGGAACAAGGGAAGAAGCCAGCAAGTGTTGTGGGAAGCTTGGCGAGGTTTGAAAGGACCGCGAGTGAGAGAGGTTCCTCTGTATCCCAGCAACATCTGGGGCCAGATGTTGTGGTAAAGATCTTGCGTGCATCGGAGCAAACGTCCACATCTGCTGTTCGGGACGCTCCATATAGATCGCAGCCAGCCTCGACTACAGTTACGGCTTCTTCCACTGCATCTACTAAGCACACACGACTGCATCCTAGCTACCTGACTTCGGATATCCAGCCTGCTTGGGACCACTCTTTGCCGGTGAAGTCTGACCATCTGGAAGCTAGGGAGACAAGGCCTCGATCATCGGGACGTTCAGAGAAAAGAGCCATCTCCGACTCACCATCCCAGGAGCAGCAAGCGGCGAAGAAACAGAAGACCGCTGCTCCTCAGGCCTCGGTGATGGACTTGCTGTCGCAGAGTGTGCAGCTGATCGCACAATCCCAGCAAGTGCAAGAGTGGCCTCCTTCAGAACATGAGCTGTCGGACAGTGCTGGGGTGGTCCAGTCGTCTGTTCACTTAGATGCAAGGGACCTGGATTCACAACTGATTCTCTTGGATGGTGAAAGGGATATGGAAGAAGATTACCCTTCCCTTTTGGAACAACACATGGTTGTGATGGATTTCATCCATCAATACTACCCTGAATTTGTTCGTCGAATCAGAATGCTACAACGACAAGAAAGAAACTGCTGATGTCATTGGGCGCAGTCTTTATCTGGGCAAAGGAGGAGGTTCTTTCTTTTCTGGTTCAGTCTTGGCAGGTGTTGCATGCCTTCTCCATCTAGACGACCCATATTTAATCTCTCAAGTGCGAGGAAGAAAGGCGGTTTCTCAACTTCATCTTCTATAAACAAACCAATTCTTGGACCACGTTCATTTAAAACGGTCGAGGAAGATGTTCAGAGAGTTCCTCTGTGTTTGGATGAGCAGGCTGAGGATCTAGAGGTATCCTTACCTGGATCATTCACAATTTGCTCAGACACAATTGAGACTGTAATTTCTTCAAATAGAGCGAATTTGGACACTATGTCTTACGCAGATCACCTTACAAGAATTATGGCGAAACGTCTCAACAGAAAGGAATTTGAGGACGTTTGTACCTCTCTTAGAGTTCTTTCCAGGGCAATTATGTATACCATGTATAACTCCGCCCTAACAGTGGCTAATTTGGAGTTAATCAGACGTGATGGTGCCCTTGCGTCGACATCACTGATAGATGACAAAGTGAAAAACTGTCTCCGAGTCACACTGGTCTCCGGACATGCTATATTCGAAGACAATCTTTCATTAGTCAATGATCAGGCTACTAAGAAAGAGTCTAATGCCCTGCTTTTAAAGTCGACATCCTATCGACTCGCTGCAGCAGACAAGAGTAAAGGAGGACGTTCCAGACATAAATTGTCTAAAGGGGACTCCTCACAAGGGTATAAGAAACCCTCTTATTCTTACTCTGGAGGTCGTCAGTATAGCGGCGACCTCCAGAATAAGGTCGCCACTAAGGTCGGGGGGGGGGGGGGGGGGGGGGGTGTCTGATCGGGACTATGGGTCAGATACCCCTAGGCCGACGAGACAAGGTTCTTCTTGGGGAGGATGCGGTTTCTCCTCCCGTAAGCCTCGCAGGTTGTACAGGTGATGGTCAAGACCTCTATTGCTTACCAGTTTGGGGAAATTTATCAAACTTCGCGAAAAACTGGATAACAATCACGGAAGACCAGTGGGTGAGAAGTGTAGTCTTGGACGGCCTACGGCTATCATTCTGAGCGAAACCCCCACTAACAAGATGTCTGCGTTGGACAAATCTTCCGTCAGATCCTTGCAAAAGAGAGTCTCCCCTAGCGGAGGTACAAACTCTCTTATCAAAGGAAGCAATAGAGGTCATCGAGAATCAAAATTCTCAAGGTTTCCACAGTCACCTGTTCCTTTTACCGAAGCCAGATGGCTCTTTCCGACCAGTTATAGAGCTGAGCTGGATAAACAAGCTCATTGTGGCTCCAAAATTCTATATGGAGACTATTTGGTCGGTAAGGGTGAGCGTTCGAGTGAACGACTATGTGGCAAGCATAGATCTAAAGGATGTGTGCTTTCATGTCCTGGTACATCCGGCATTCAGAAGTACCTGCGGTTTGCCATACAAGGGAAGGTCAATCAGTTCAGAGCAATGTGCTTTGGTCTGAACCTGCCTCCCTGGGCCTTCAATCGAATAATGAACTCGGTAATGTCTTACTTCTGAGCTCATTCGTCTGCGGTAACGTCGGCTTACTTTGACGACATTCTACAGAGATAAGGCAACAGAATTATTCTTTAGAACGATGTTCAGAGTCTGCTTCTATTACTCCAACGTCTCGGTTTCATCGTAACTGAGAAAAAGTTGGATCTAGCTCCGTCCAAGTCGTTCATTCAAATGGGAATGAGCTTCAAGACTCACAACAATCTGGTTCGTCTGCCGTTACCAGAGTGAAATTAGTTAGTTGTTATGCTTGCTTTTGCCTTCACTCAGACGCATTAACAGCGAGGGAATTCATGTGACTGTTGGGGCTGTGCAGAGCGGCTGTGGATCTTATTCCGATGGGTCGCCTGCGCATACGTCCCCTCCAGATATTCTGTACTCAGAACTGTGAAGATGCATTCGCTCGAAACCAGTATTGTTTTAACGGACCTGATAAAACAAAGGGTTCAGATTTGGGCAGATATTCAGTGGTTAACTCAGGGAGTTCCGCTGCAACTGCCAGATCCGGCTTTCACGATTATGATGGACGCAGGTTTTCTCGAGCAGAAATTATGCAAATTAGATGAACTTTGATTTATTCAGTGCAACTTATAAACAATAAGTGCACATGTCAATACAGCTCTGGCGAGAGTCTGTATTTATGAACCGATCTTCACGAAACTTCTTGGGGTACCTTTGTTATCACCTTGTGACAGGAACAAGTTTTTTGGGGTGCCTTTGTTATCACTGTGCTATGAGAACAAATATTTTTGGGTTCAGTCAGACCCACTCTGGGACTCAAAGATTTCTTTTCTAGTTTAGCATCTAACTGTCACCCCACTTTTACAATACTTTACCTATATATTTGTTACAGGCTACGGTCAGCATTTAAGTACAGACCGTTACAATACTTTACATGTACCTTTGTTATCAGGGCATTACCTAGATGTTTGTCATTGCTGTGCCACATACTCTACATGTACATGTCTTAAACAAGTTGAGCTACAGTGTCATTGACACTTTCATGTATACTTACCAATGGCCCAGATGGGTATGGTCCTCCCATGAATGGGCACTCATACCTCCCCGCTGTTTGCAACATTTAACAGGCAATTATAGAAAGAATGATGGTTGGCGCCAATTTCAGTGTCTTCCTGGATACTGCGCATGCACAGATCTTAAAAGTATGGAGGACCAGATAGGACATTAAATTTTCGGTTTTGCATGCAAATTTTGGGGATTGGGGGCAACATTTGTGTTTGGCCCTGGATTAATTTTTGATTTAGCACCAGCTAGTCTGGGCCATTGGTAAGTATAAAAAATATACAAATTACTTAGAATTTATAATTTTCAGGCTTGGTCATTACCCTTGCAATCTCCTATGTACATCGAAAGCCTTTTAACAGATTCAATGTGCTTTTTATTAAGATGCCTACAGTATAGGATGCTTTCATAGAAGAGTCAATGCTATCTTCTCAGTCTATTGTATAAATTTTCAGTCTAAATTTGCATCATTTGAATGACAAGTATTAGGTTTGAGTTTTAGGCCTCTAGGCACTGTTCCGTTAATAACTAGTATAACAAAACAACTTTGCTGATCAATAAACAAGAAAATCTTTCATCTCTGAAACAGTGTAACCACTAAAAACATGTTTCATGTCAAAGTCCAATTAATACTGAGCTAAGGATGGGAGACTAAATAGTGAAACTACAACCAAAGATTTTATATTTCTTTTTATCAACAGATAAAAATCCTATAAATCTACTTTAAATGTGTTTTGGAGTTCGCAATTTCTGATATTATTTAATATATTTTTATTGATCTTAATATGTATAAAATCCTCATTAAAGCTTGATCCTATTTTCATGTTGGTCCTGCTGAAATAGAAAGTATCATTTTTTAGCCAATCATATGTCTTATTATGTCTCCCCTTCCCAGAAGGGAGACATATTGTTTTAGAGCATATTCTTCTTCTTGTTCTTCTCCTTCTTCTCATACAAACTTTGTCCGGGCCATAACTTTTTTGTCTTTTGACCTACACCTTAGATACTTGGCATGTGGATGTATCACCATGAGCCGGTGTGCAGTGTACCATAGTGACCTTCATGTGACCTTCACTTTTGACCTGAAGGTCATATTTATGTGTTTTTTCAAGGGAAACATCACACAAACTTTGTCCGGGCCATAACTTTTTTGTCTTTTGACCTACACCTCAGATACTTGGCATGTGGATGTATCACCATGAACCAGTGTGCAGTGTACCATAGTGACCTTCATGTGACCTTGACCTTTGACCTGAAGGTCAGATTTATGCGCTTTTTTAAGGGAAACTGTCTGGACCAGAACTTTTTTGTATTTCGAGGCAGGCCTTAGATATTTGGCATGTGGATGTATTACCATGAGCCGGTGTGTAGCGTACCATTGTGACCTTCATGTGACCTTGACCTTTGATTTGAAGGTCAGATTTGTGCTTTTTTCAAGGAAACTTTGTCTGGACCAAAACTTGTTTGTCTTTTGAGCCAGGCCTTAGATATTTGGCATGTGGATGTATCACCATGAGCTGGTGTGTCGCATACCATTGTGACCTTCATGTGACCTTGACCTCAAGGTCAAATTTATGTACTTCAAATAGGGAGTAATTGTCCAGACCAGAATTTTTTTGTTTTTCGACCTAGGACTTGGTTATTTGACATGATGTGGATGTGTCACCATGAGACCGCATGTCGTCTACCTCGATGACCTTCATGTGACCTTGACCTCTGACCTTAAGGTCAAATTTATGTACTTCAAATAGGGAATAATTATCTAGACCAGAACTTTTTTGTTTTTTGACCTAGGACTTAGATATTTGACATGTGGATGTATCGCAATTAGACCACATGTCACATGTAATCATGACCTTCATGTGACCTTGACCTCAAGGTCAAATTCATGTACTTTAAATAGGGAGTAATTGTCCAGACCAGATTTTATTTTTTTTGTGGACATGTGGATGTGTCACCCCGGACCAAAACTTGTTATGAACTGATCTTCACGAAACTTCTTGGGTACCTTTGTTTTCACCTTGGGACAGGAATGAGTGTGTTTTGGTGTGCCTTTGTTATCACTGTGCTATGAGAACAAATATTTTGGGGTTGAGTCAGACCCACTCTGGAACTCAAAGATTTCTTTTCTAGTTTAGCATCTGACTGTCACCCACCTTTACAATACTTTACCTATACATTTGTTACAGGCTACAGTCTGTATTTATGTACAGACCGTTACAATACTTTATATGTACCTTTGTTATCAGGTCATTACCCAGATGTTTGTCATTTCTGTGTCACATACTATACATGTACATGCCTTGACAAGTTGAGCTACAGTGTCATTGACACTTTCATTTGTCTTTTGACCTAGACCTTAGATATTTGGCACGTGGATGTATCACCATGAGCCGGTGTGTCGCGTACCATAGTGACCTTAATGTGACCTTGACCTTTGACCTGAATGTCAGATTTATGTGCTTTTTAAGGGAAACTTTGTCCGGGGCATAACTTTTTTGTCTTTTGACCTAGACCTTAGAGATATTTGGAATGTGGATGTATCACCACGAGCCGGTGTGTCGCGTACCATGGTGACCTTCATGTGACTTTGACCTGAAGGTCAGATTTATGTGCTTTTAAAGGGAAACTTTGTCCGGGGCATAACTGTTTTGTCTTTTGACCTAGACCTTAGATATTTGGCATGTGGATGCATCACCACGAGCCGGTGTGTTGCATACCATAGTGACCTTCATGTGACCTTGACCTGAAGGTCAGATTTATGTGCTTTTTAAGAGAAACTTTGTCCGGGGCATAACTTTTTTGTCTTTTGACCTAGACCTTAGATATTTGGTATGATTGTCAATATTATTCATGTATATATAATTTGCAGTGCATTAAATAGAAAGGAAGGGGAGACATATGTTTTAGTGTGCTAAAACAGTTTCTAGTTTTATCTAAATTGTATGAAAATTTAATAATAATAAGAAGCCTCTCAAAATATCTTTGTTTTCTCTTCAGAGATGGTATTGTTTTACTTGGAGCAGCTGTAAACTCAGAAGTTTCCAGTTCAGTGCATTATGCAGTTGGTAAGTATCTGATGGCCTATTAAACTTATTTTAACTTTTTATCTCACCTGACTGAAAGGGTGAGCTATTTTGATCACTCATCCGTCTTCTGTCAGTCATCCATGAACATGGTGTTTGCAACTTCTCCAAAACCCCTAGACCGATTTCAGTTAAATTTCAGCTGATTGTTTGACACTGCATTTTTTGGTTAAAATTTACTTGCCCAGCTCCAGTAGGGTGGGGGTGGGGAAAATTGCTCCCAAATTTAAAAAAAAATCTTATCATGAACCAATGGGTTAGAATGACTTTATATTCCGTACTGAGCTTCCTTTTGAGGCGTTGAATCAGGTTTGTTCAAATGAACTTTGTACGGTAATATTGTCCTCTTTGTAATGGGAGAGGCTTAATTTTTGGCTCCAACCAAAATTTCTATTTTCTGAACCGAACAGAGATCCATTATTAGCTCACCTGACTGAAAGTTAGCGTGAACTATATTAATCATACTTTTGTTTATTGTTTGCATCTTCTCCTCCAAAACTGCTGAACCGATTTAAGTTAAATTTGAGGTGATTGTTTGTTCTGACATCACATTTTGCCTTGGTTGAAATCAACATGCCCCCCCCCCCCCCCCCCATAGGGAGGGGCTAGGTGAAAATGCTCCAAAATATTACAAAATTCTTCTCATGAACCAATGGGTGCAATTTGGTACTGAGCTTCCTTTTGAGGTGTAGAATCAAGTTCAAATGAATTTTGTAGGCAATATTTGCCTTTGTAATGTCACGGTGAAGCTGTGGGCCAGGCCTAGCATGGATAGCAATGGATAGTTGCCATGCATGCCACAACTGTCCAACAGACCCACCTGTGAACAACATAATTTACATGTAACCGCAAAGCTGCAGGCCAGTCCCAGCATGGATAGCAATGGCCATTTGCCATACATGTCACGGCTGTCCAACAGATCTATCAGTTACCAAGGTAAAACAATTACAGAATATTGATATCTAAAGCGCTGGGTATGAGCAAATTGCTCACTGCAAACATTAATTCAGTACATGGAAATTCCCTAAAACCTATCAAGGGAGATAGCTCTGCAGGTATTTACCTTGAATGGAAAAATACAAAGATTGAAAGCTCACTGCAAGTTGAAGTCTCATCGCCAGCAAAAGAAAAAAAGGGTTTAATTTACATTTAATTATAATGATCCCATGAATAAATTTGTAGAAACAGGGACAAGTAAGGGAGCCTTCTGACAAATTGAACCAAACTAACTAAACTATCAAAGTGACAATTAGCCTCAGCACAACCACAGGTATGCCCTGTGGTTATCCTGACCCCAGTGTCCTGTTAATCAATAAAGGCCCTCTTTTGCCTTTAACGAAACTCAACAGCAGTGATGTTGTCAGGATAGCGACACCAGTAGACAAAGTCTACAATAAATTATAAGAAAAAAACAAACTCCATAGGAATGATTTATTAGTCCTTTGACTTAATTGATTTGCCAACGAACGTATTTACAGATTTTTCATTTTTCTTCATCTATTATACAAGACAACACAATTTACAGCACAATGCAGGACAAATACGGGACTACAGTACTGGACAACACAAAAGTGAACACGGATTTGAGATGATGATTAATAACAATGAATATGATGAAATGGTTGATGAACGATAAAGATGACAGTTGGCAGAGATTGGCCCAAGGAAGCTCCACCTTAGCTAAACTTGGGTCTATCCTGGCCAACTCCCGAAAGTTTTCAACCAACCGTGGTTGACCTATCAAGCCCTATGCTTGAATTAACACTAATATTTTACTATTTTATAGCAACATACACATGGCTATGATGCTATAGACCAAAAATATTCCTTACTGGTACCATACACCAGCCTTACCACAACTACGGTGGTTTACCCAACTTTGATACACCAACTGTATCATTACAACTAGCGCATATATATTTATACTGTAATGCTACCACAGTCTTACACAAGCCTTCAGTGTATTGTACCATGCAGGAAAGAGCCCCGTAGGAGGTTCCTCCAGCATGGAACAGCACAGTGAATAACTGTGTGCCCAAAAAGTCCTATAAAAGCCTATTCTACTACACTAACAATATTGATTATAATTTAATTTAACTTTAAATTAAATGTAAATTTTAAAGATTAAGGTTATTATTATTTAACATTAGTAATTAATTATTAAATTTTTCTCTTCCATTGATCATGTAAATATAGATTTGTCGCAAATCAGTGCTCACTTTCCCAAGACTTGGCGAACGTTGCTCAGAACAACCCAATCATTCGCTCTTTTGCATAAGGCAAAGGTCTCATCACACTTGATTGGACTCTTATTTTACATAAAATAAGAAAGGTTGTTTATGTGATTCGAAGCATGACTGTGGGTTCTTTACAGTCACAATGAACATATGTGGTTTTTCTTTGTTAAGGTGCCACAGAGAATTTAATTATAAGTAATTTAACATTGAGGTATCTCGCCGATCAGGGCAAAGTACGACGCATATTTACCTGTGATAGGCGTGAGTATAAGTAGTCAGGCCCATCACTATCTCAAATCATAATGGATAATATGCGACGGACTATACCCGACCGCCATAGATACCCCCCCCCCCCCCCCCCTTATTGTGTGAAGCATTTGGATAAATTTTTAATTGAAATAGGAAATAAATTACCATTTCCTATTAGCTGCTGTATTTATATAATTAATAAAAGATCATTATTATTATTATTAATATAAACTCATTAATTTCCACGTAACCCAAATTTTGGTTACCAAAAAAGCCCATAAATATAAGTGTTCAGGCCTGTTCCCCTTTCCCGCAACTGTGCTATAAAAATCACACCTGCGGGACTGAGAAACAGATCCCCAAACACAAAATAAAGGCCAAAATTTGCACGGTAATAATTGGACAATGACAAACCATATATACGGAGCCTAATTGGGTCATGGTCTCATGGACTGACCTATGATAATACTGGATCAGACTGCTATTTAGCATTTTTCTAGATTAATTATTTTTAACATTTTTTTAACTGATTCCCTAGTTGTATATTGTCGCAACTAGATTTATAAAAAACATTCACTGTGTCATCACAGTCTGAGATGCAGCACTATGCCAGATAGAGCCCCACTGGGGATCCTTCTCACAAAGGGCCGCACGTCAAACTGAAATGAAGCAATATGCCAAAAATGGTATATTTAAGACTACATGTCTATAAAAATAATTGTTTGCTATATATTATAAGGCTGCCCCATGGTAGGAGAAAAAGTCTGCCCCATGGCAGGAGAAAAGGCTGCCCCATGGCAGGAGAAAATCTACCCCATGGTAGATGAAAGGCTGCCCCATGGCAGGAGAAAGAGTTACCCCATGGTAGATAAAAGCTGCCCCATGGCAGGAGAAAAGCTACCCCATGGTAGATAAAAGCTGCCCCATGGCAGGAGAAAAAGCTACCCCATGGTAGATAAAAGCTGCCCCATGGCAGAAGAAAAGTAAATAGAAATTAAACGAGCCGCCAGCCTCCGTAGGCCTAAGCTGGACCTTGGGTGACCACTATAATCTGCTACATTACGCTCAATACATCATTATCCCCGCATTTTAAAAAATGCGGGGATATTGTCATGATCTCCGGCCGTACGTCCGTACTTCCGTACGTCCGGTTTTGTAATTCGAAACGCTGTAACTTTCTACAGTTGTTCGATAGGGTCTGTGCAACCCAAAAATACAACTTTTAAATTTTTGTGCCACCAGGTGGCTTCTGTGGAGCCACTTAAAAAATGCGTTATTTTTTCACTTTTTTGCTGAATAGTCCCAACCTATGTAATTCGGAGTTCTAAAATTACACTAGGGTGTTGCTAAATGATCTGTAGATATGTAGGAAGGTTTCGGATTGTTCGGGTGCCACGTGGCTGTGCCACCGTAGCCACTTTTGTGTTTTCTTAGACCGTTTCCGGCAAAAGGCTCGTAGGATATGTAATTCGAAATGCTAAATCCATGCTCCGATGTTGCAGTAGGGTCTATAGATGCGCACAAAGGTTTCGGATTTTTCTGGTGCCACGTGGCTGTGCCACCGTAGCCACTTTCGTGTTTTCTTAGACCGTTTCCGGCAAAAGGCTCCTAGGGTATGTAATTCGAAACGCTAAAACCATGCTCAAATGTTGCAGTAGGGTCTGTAGATGTGCACGAAGGTTTCAGATTTTTCAGGTGCCACGTGGCTGTGCCACCATTGCCACTTTTGTGTTTTCTTAGACCGTTTCTGGCGAAAGGCTCCTAAGGTATGTAATTCGAAACGCTAAAAACCATGCTCAAATGTTGCAGTGGGGTCTGTAGATGCGCACAAAGGTTTCGGATTTTTCAGGTGCCACGTGGCTGTGCCACCGTTGCCACTTTTGTGTTTTCTTAGACCGTTTCCGGCGATAGGCCCCTAGGGTATGTAATTTGAAACGCTAAAACCATGCTCAAATGCTGCAGTGGGGTCTGTAGATGTGCACGAAGGTTTCGGATTTTTCAGCTGCCACCTGTCTCCGCCACCATTGCCACTTTCGTGTTTTCTTAGACCGTTTCCGGCGAAAGGCACCTAGGGTATGTAATTCGAAACGCTAAAACCATGCTCAATTGTTGCAGTAGGGTCTGTAGATGTGCACAAAGGTTTCCGATTTTTCAGGTGCCACGTGGCTGTGCCACCATTGCCACTTTTGTGTTTTCTTAGCCCGTTCCGGCGAAAGGCTCCTAGGGTATGTAATTCGAAATGCTAAAACCATGCTCAAATGTTGCAGTGGGGTCTGTAGATGTGCACAAAGGTTTCAGATTTTTCAGGTGCCACGTGGCTGTGCCACCGTTGCCGCTTTTGTGTTTTCTTAGACCGTTTCCGACGAAAGGCTCCTAGGGTATGTAATTCGAAATGCTAAAACCATGCTCAAATGTTGTAGTGGGGTCTGTAGATGCGCACGAAGGTTTCTGATTTTTCAGGTTCCACGTGGCTGTGCCACCGTTGCCACTTTTGTGTTTTCTTAGTCCGTTTCCGGCGAAAGGCTCCTAGGGTATGTAATTCGAAATGCTAAAACCATTCTCAAATGTTGCATTGGAGTCTGTAGATGCGCACGAAGGTTTCAGATTTTTCAGCTGCCATGTGGCTGCGCCACCATTGCCACTTTCGTGTTTTCTTAGACCGTTTCCGGCGAAAGGCTCCTAGGGTATGTAATTCGAAATGCTAAAAGCACGCTCAGATGTTGCAGTAGGGTCTGTAGATGCGCACAAAGGTTTCGGATTTTTCAGGTGCCACGTGGCTGTGCCACCGTTGCCACTTTTATGTTTTCTTAGACCGTTTCCGGCGAAAGGCTCCTAGGGTATGTAATTCGAAACGCTAAAACCATGCTCAAATGTTGCAGTGGGGTCTGTAGATGCGCACAAAGGTTTTGGATTTTTCAGGTGCCACGTGGCTGTGCCACCGTTGCCACTTTTGTGTTTTCTTAGACCGTTTCCGGCGAAAGGCTCCTGGGGTATGTAATTCGAAATGCTAAAACCATGCTCAAATGTTGCCATGGGGTCTGTAGATGCGCACGGAGATTTCGGATTTTTTATCCCCGCATTTTAAAAAATGCGGGGATATTGTCATGATCTCCGTCCGTACGTCCGGTTTTGTAATTCGAAACGCTGTAACTTTCTACAGTTGTTCGATAGGGTCTGTGCAACCCAAAAATACAACTTTTAAATTTTTGTGCCACCAGGTGGCTTCTGTGGAGCCACTTAAAAAATGCGTTATTTTTTCACTTTTTTGCTGAATAGTCCCAACCTATGTAATTCGGAGTTCTAAAATTACACGAGGGTGTTGCTAAATGATCTGTAGATATGTAGGAAGGTTTCGGATTTTTCGGGTGCCACTTTTGTGTTTTCTTAGACCGTTTCCGGCAAAAGGCTCGTAGGATATGTAATTCGAAACGCTAAATCCATGCTCAGATGTTGCAGTAGGGACTATAGATGCGCAGGAAGGTTTTGGATTTTTCGGGTGCCACGTGGCTGTGCCACCGTAGCCACTTTTGTGTTTTCTTGAACCGTTTCCGGCGAAAGGCTCGTAGGGTATGTAATTCGAAATGCTAAAACCATGCTCATATGTTGCAGTAGGGTCTATAGATGCACACAAAGGTTTCGGATTTTTCGGGTGCCACGTGGCTGTGCCACTTTAGCCACTTTTATGTTTTCTTAGACCGTTTCCGCCAAAAGTCTCGTAGGGTATGTAATTCGAAATGCTAAAACTATTCTCAGATGTTGCAGTATGGTCTACAGATGCGTACGAAGGTTTTGGATTTTTTGGGTGCCACGTGGCTGTGCCACCGTTGCCACTTTTGTGTTTTCTTAGACCTTTTCCGGTGAAAGGCTCGTAGGGTATGTAATTCGAAATGCTAAATCCATGGTCAGATGTTGCAGTATGGTCTATAGATGCGTACGAATGTTTCGGATTTTTCGGGTGCCACGTGGCTGTGCCACCGTAGCCACTTTCATGTTTTTCTTAGATCGTTTCCGGCGAAAGGCTCGTAGGGAAAGTAATTCGAAATGCTAAAACCATGCTCATATGTTGCAGTAGGGACTATAGATGTGCACAAAGGTTTCGGATTTTTCGGGTGCCACGTGGCTGTGCCACTTTAGCCACTTTTATGTTTTCTTAGACCGTTTCCGCCGAAAGTCTCGTAGGGTATGTAATTCGAAATGCTAAAACTATTCTCAGATGTTGCAGTATGGTCTATAGATGCGTACGAAGGTTTCGGATTTTTTGGGTGCCACAGGCTGTGCCACCGTTGCCACTTTTGTGTTTTCTTAGACCTTTTCCGGCGAAAGGCTCTTAGGGTATGTAATTCGGAATGCTAAATCGATGCTCAGATGTTACAGTACGGTCTATAGATGCGTACGAAGGTTTTGGATTTTCTGGGTGCCACGTGGCTATGCCACCGTAGCCACTTTTGTGTTTTCTTAGACCGTTTCCGGCGAAAGGCTTGTAGGGTATGTAATTCAAAATGCTAAAACCATGCTCATAAGTTGCATTAGGGTCTATAGATGCGTATGAAGGTTTCAGATTTTTCAGGTGCCACGTGGCTGTGCCACCGTTGCCACGTTCGTGTTTTCTTAGATCGTTTCCGGCGAAATGGTCCTAGGGTATGTAATTCGAAACGGTAAAACCATGCTCAGATGTTGCAGTAGGGACTATAGATGCGCACAAAGGTTTCGGATTTTTCGAGTGCCACGTGGCTGTGCCACCACTGCCACTTTCATGTTTTTCTTACACTGTTTTCGGCGAAAGTCTCGTAGGGTATGTAATTCGAAATGCTAAAACTATTCTCAGATGTTACAGTATGGTCTATAGATGCGTACGAAGGTTTCGGATTTTTTGGGTGCCACGTGGCCGTGCCACCGTTGCCACTTTTGTGTTTTCTTAGACCTTTTCCGGCGAAAGGCTCGTAGGGTATGTAATTCGAAACGCTAAATCCATGCTCATATGTTGCAGTAGGGTCTATAGATGCATACGAAGGTTTCAGATTTTTCGGGTGCCACGTGGCTGTGCCACCGTAGCCACTTTTGTGTTTTCTTAGATCGTTTCCGGCGAAATGGTCCTAGGGTATGTAATTCGAAACGGTAAAACCATGCTCAGATGTTGCAGTAGGGACTATAGATGCGCACAAAGGTTTCGGATTTTTTGAGTGCCACGTGGCTGTGCCACCATTGCCACTTTCATGTTTTTCTTACACTGTTTCCGGCGAAAGTCTCGTAGTGTATGTAATTCGAAACGCTAAAACAATTCTCAGATGTTGCAGTATGGTCTATAGATGCGTACGAAGGTTTCAGATTTTTTGGGTGCCATGTGGCTGTGCCACCGTTGCCACTTTTGTGTTTTCTTAGATCATTTCCGACGAAATGGTCCTAGGGTATGTAATTCGAAACGGTGCCCCCATTGCCACTTTCATGTTTTTCTTAGACTGTTTCCAGCGAAAGGCTCCTAGAGTATGTAATTCGAAAATGCTAAAACCATGCTGAGATGTTGCAGTAGAGTCTGTAAATGCGCAGGAAGGTTTTGGATTTTTTGAGTGCTATGTGGCTGTGTCACCGTTGCCACTTTTGTGTTTTCTTAGACCGTTTCCGGTGAAAGTCTCCTAGGGTATGTAATTCGAAATGCTAAACGCATGCTCAAATGTTGCAGTAGGGTCTGTAGATGCGTACAAAGGTTTCAGATTTTTCAGGTGCCACGTGGCGGTGCCACTGTTTTGCTTTCGTGTTTTCTTAGAACCTTTCCGGCGAAATGCTCCAAGAGTATGTAATTTGAAATGCTAAAACTAGGCTGAAATGTTGCAGTAGGGTCTGTAGATGTGCACGAAGGTTTCGGATATTTGGGGTGCCACGTGGCTGTGCCACCGTTGCCACTTTCATGTTTTCTTAGACCGTTTCCGGCGAAAGGCTCCCAGGGTACATGTATGTAATTCGAAATGCTAAAACCATGCTCAAATGTTGCAGTGGAGTCTGTAGGTGCGCACAAAGCTGTGTCACCTGTGCCACTCAATATGATTTTAGTGTGTCATATAATACATTTCATCTTTGTATCAAGCATTCATACAAAGTCAAGGATGCAAATGCGGGGATACACTATAGTGTGCTTTGCACACAAGTGACACCATCTAGTCTTGAGCTTTGTGAGTGCCTCTTAGGCTTCACGGCTCAAAGGATTTGGTAAAATTAATTAAATTCATCCGTTTAACTTACAGATTACTACGATTTTCCTCCTTGATATTTTTTTCTTCACTTAAAACAATTGGCGTTTTCCCCATGGAATTTCAGCCCCGATTTACCGTTCTCGTCTGCTTATATAGCATTAACGCTGGCCGGTATCACATGATACCGGCTGCACCGGCCGCAATCGGCCAGAGTACAATTGCCGGGTTGGCCGGGATCTGGCCGAGATATGGCCGAAAAACACTTAACAGTTACCAAAACCAACTCGCACAGGCGTAACATTGTGCCCAAGGGGGCCTCAGCCGCAATGCCTACCCATAACAAGCATGTTATTGAAGAAATAAACATAACTGAAACGATGATTCTATAATTAAAACAGGGAATCCTCGCTGACGCAAAATTTACTTTATTTATATCCGAGATTTCCCATAACACCTTGCGCAACATGGACTCCAAACAGTGGAAACGTGTGTGGTAGAACGCTGGATAAACTTGAGGTTGAAGCTTACAAACTAAGCTATTTAATAAAATTTTGAGTCCGCACATTAAAAATATAGATTAATATGATTAACATTCGTTGATACCAGCAGTGGACAATTCGTCTAAAGTAAATTTTGACAGCGATAAAAAATGAATTACCACAAACAGTACAACGATTCGGCCCATAGTTGATTCGGCCAGGTCACACAAAATTACCTACTTTAGAAACATGTACTAATATCGCACAATACCCGGGGGTCGTAGCCGTTACAGTAATTGGAGAGGCAAGATTTTTGTCCTTGCCCAAAATTTCTATTTTCTGAACCGATGAGCTGATTTGAACCAAATTCGGTATGTGGTATTATTGAGTCATAAGTACTTGATTTATGCAAAAGATAGAGGAGTAATGCAGTGTAATTGTAAAGTGGTAATATTTGGTTTAACCTCCATTGAGAAACACAATTTATTCTGACAAAAACTAAATCCCAGTATTAAAAATAGATCACTCATTCAAGTGACAGTGCCATCACATATTCGTTAAACTTGAAAATCTGGACAAAAAATTTGCTCACTTTGACGGGTCATTTTTAGCCTTTGAATGGTTGCCAGTCAGTTGCCTTATAACACAGGTTAATTCACCCCAAACTAGAAATGAAAAGAAGAATCCTGCAAGTATTCGTTTCAACTATTTTGCATTTATGTGGTTGAAAGAGAATATTTTTGGGTGTCTAAATCATCCCCAAATAACCTGATCCCTATCATCCAAGAGTCACTTTGTACATCATTCCTCACAAACAAAACACAATCTCACAGCTTATAAACCTAAAAGTTATTCAATAAATATCGACTGGAGGTTGAAAACAACTTACCAGCGGTTTGTTATATTTTAATATTCGTATATGACAGCCTATTTCTGGAATGTTTTCAAGAAGAATGTTCCAAAAATAATGCTGGCAGTGATGTTATGGTTCGATATAGGTATGCCTAAATACCGCAATGACACTTACCCACCCCAAATAACAGCAACACAAAATCATGTGCAATCACACAAAATCACGGTTATGGAGTTGAACAAATATGTTGAGACTGGAATGTGAGACTGTTATTATGTCTGTGGAATATGGTGGAGTGGGGACATCATGATATTATTTTTTGCTGATGCCAGCAATGGAGCATCATACAGAACTTTTTATTTTTTTGTTATTTGGTTTAATTTTTAATGGTTTGGGTTGTTTAAAAATTGACTGTTTGGCCTGATTCTTAGAGTAGAGCTGGCTAGCTAGTCTGGACCAGTGGTAGGTATAATAAATATATGAATTATTTTAATTTTCCAATTTTCATATCCTGTTTTATGGTTTATGACATAAGTATTGTAATAACCTAATAAAAAGATTTGTAACTGTATAATTTAGCTGATGAAAATTTTCTTTCTTTTTTTCAGCAACTATTCCATCCTTGCCTGATGAAGCACCCTCAGCATTTGATTACTTTACAGTGATGGATATTGTGGAATCTTATGATGTAAATTGGATAGTTTCATCATAGTTATTACTTTTTTTCTTTGATATGGCTCCACAAATGAATTGTTAATGTTGAGCAGATGGTTTTGTTAAAATTTGTACAGTTTTCTTGAACACCAATTGGGCCACACAAAGTTTCTCAGGCTACTTTTTGTAAAACTGCATGCGGGCAGGCAGTTTTTTATTTTATTCTTTTAGCTCACCTGAGTGAAGCTCAAGGGGAGCTTTACTAATCACTTTCCATCCGTTATCCGTCCGTCTGGCATCTGGCTGGCATAAACTTTACATTATCGACTTCTCACAAACTACTGAACGAAATTGAACCAAATCTGGTGTGCATGTTCCCTTTCATATGTCAATTCAAGTTTGTTCAAATAAAGTTGTCATGCCCACGGGAGGCACCACACGGGGCTTAACTCCCATAAAATACAAAAAAATCTTCAGATCCAGTGGTCAGAATCTTCATCTTTTCATATTTGGTATACAACATCTCTAGGGGCTGTCAGATTCAAGTTTGTTCAAATCGAGTCCCTGGGTTAATATTTGGGCTCCCTATTGGAGCCCAAATTTTAACTTAGTGCAATACATGGAATATTCTTTAAAAATCATCTTCTTCAGATCCACCAGTCAGAATCTTTTCATATTTGGTAAACAACATCTCTGGGAGGGGGGGCAGGGGGGGGGCGGGGGGGGGGGGGGGGGGGGGGGGTCAGATTCAAATCTGTTCAAATCGAGTCGCTGGGTTAATATTTGGGATCCCTATTGGAGCCCAAATTTTAACTTTGTGCAATACGTGGAATATTCTTTAAAAATCTTCTTCAGAATCCTCACATATTTGGTGTACATAATATCTGCAGGTGGGAGGGGATGGGGGGGTGGGGGGGGAGCAGATTCAAGTTTGTCCAAATCGAGTCTCTGGGTTAATATTTGGGCTCCCTATCAGAGCCCAAAATTATTTTAACTTTGTTCAATATGAGGAAATTTCTTTAAAAATCTTCTTTAGATTCACGAGTCAGAATCCTCTCATATTTGGTATACATCATCTCCAGTGGGGCCAGATTTTAGTTTGTTCAAATCGGGTCCCTGGGTTGAAAATGTCTGGTTTGGACTTTTTGGATTTTTTAAGCGTTTTGTCGAATTTTGAGATGAAAAAAAAATATTTTAGGCTGAAAATTTTTGGTCCAGTTTCAGTTTTTTATGCGTTGTGTTCAATTTAGAGACAAAACAAATTTTTTTAGCCTGAAAATTTGGGTCTGGTTTGGACTGGAAATTTGGGACCAAAATTCGGAAATTTTTGAGGGGATTTTTTATGCCTTTTCTTCAATTTTGAGATGAAAAAAAATTGTTTTTTATAGCCTGAAAATTTTAGGTCTGGTTCCGACTTTTTTCTGCCATTTTTTTTATTCTCTTCAGAATCAAGTTCCTAGATGAACTAGAATGGTTTTGTGCGAAAATGTTTTTACCCTATGTCCTCCCCTCCCTTCCTTGCCAGGGGGGGGGGGGGGGAGGGAGTGCAGTTAGATGTAACAGAATGTTTGCCTGCAGAATATATTTTGAAAGACTTAGAGTGATTTTATCCAACCTTTTTTTTTTTAGCCCTTACATGATTTATTTTTGAAGATTGCGGGTCTTGTGACATTTCAGAATTGTTTAGTTTGATTTTTGCAGATAATATTGAAATTTGTACATGGAAATTTACATGTGATGTAACAATGGAGCAAACTTGGATACAAGGTCACAGGTTTCCATGAGAATCCCATGAAGGGGAGCTTATTTACTATGGGGAACAAGTTATGTTTACTGGTAAATTAGGACCTGGTAACCAATGCCTGGGGTGGAAGTCCTGTAAAGTGGTCAACATAGGTATAAATGATTGGCTGAACATGACTTTATACTTATATTGCAATTATTATATTGCCATAGATGCGGAAAGTTTCCATAACTGGTTAACAGTTTAATAAGATTTTGTTCATAAGCAATTGTTTTGTTATGCTCTCGACTTGAAAAGTTGAAGGAGTTTCTAATGGAGACCTCCATCTGTCCATTTGTCTGTCTGTCCCTCCGTCTGTAACATTTTTCCTTGTATCTCAGCCACTGCTACTCCGATTTGAATGATATTTGGTGTTGTGATAAAGCATTATGGGAGGATGATACCTTTATAGAATGAGTTTCTTCCACAAATCTTTTCCAGAGTTATGGCCCTTTTTCACTTGTGGAAAAAATAATCTTGGATGACTGTTAACTTTCTGAAATTGAACCATGACAAAACAGAAATTGTCTCCTTTGAAACACCACAGCAATTAAGTAAATTGCCCAAAATTGATTTAAATGTCCAGGATGTATTTATCTCATCATCCAAGTCACTTTGTTTTTTCTTAGATGAAAACCTGTCACTTGACACATGTGTTAAGCACATCTCCCAAGTGGCATATTTTCATCTGAGGAACATAAGCAAAATTAGGAACTTAATAGACAATACAACAGCTGAGCAACTTGTACATTCCTTTATGACAACTTGGCTTGATTACTGTAACTCACTGCTCTTTGGATTAACAAACATCAACATTGTAAAACTACAACACATACAGAATTGTGCAGCCCGAGTGGGCAAAAGGAACAAAAAAAAAACATGCCACGTAACACCTGTCCTTTATGAATTGCAGTGGCTGCCAGTATGCCAGAGAATCCAATGTAAACTGTGTCTGCTGGTCTTCGGGTGCCTTCATGGCCTTGCACCATTTTACCTCTCTGAACTTCTGAATTGGTACGAACATGCCAGAACCCTAAAGTCCAGTAATGAAATTTTACTTTCACAGCCATGGGCAAAACTGAAGACTGCAGGCGGCCGAGCATTATCTGTGGCTGCTCCCACTCTGTGGAACTTGCTCCCCAAAAGTATAAAAAACATTCAGCTCCTGTCTTCTTTTAAGAAAATCGTTAAAACACATCTCTTTCAACAGGTATTCTATTAGCAAATGTAAATCCAAAGAGCATTTTTGTAGATTTATAAATTATTATTATTAATTATTATTATTTGTCTAAATGTTCTCACAATCACTGGAAGCCAAGATTACTTTTTTCTGAACCTGATACAGTGGAGTCCTGCTATCCTGTCAATGTTACCATGTTAACTCAATAGCCACTCTGCCAAAGAAAAATACTCCATTGAAACACATATTCAATTCAAAGAAATTAGGTAATTTTCATACTTTCTTGTTATGAGCATTTTTTTCTGTTATATAATGTCAGACAGAGCTTTGAGCTCTTATCAAACAAATTAACTGCCTATTTTGAAGTACCTTCACCAATGAGATCTGCAAAGCTTGAGTAATTCAGTGGTTGTCAGCATAATTTTTTGATGGATCAACCATATTTTTAGCTCGCCTGACTTTCAGTCAGAGGAGCTATAGTGATCACCGTCTGTCGTACGTTGTCCGTGAACATGGTGTTTGTGTCTTCTCCTTCCAAATCGCTGAACCAATTTAATTATGTCTCCCCTTCCCAGAAGGGAGTCATATTGTTTTAGTGCATATTCTTCTTCTTCTTCTTCTTTCTTCTTCTTTCTTCTTCTTCTTCTTCTTCTTCTTCTTCTTCTTCTTCTTCTTCTCATACAAACTTTGTCCGGGCCATAACTTTTTTGTCTTTTGACCTACACCTTAGATACTTGGCATGTGGATGTATCACCATGAGCCAGTGTGCAGTGTACCATAGTGTCCTTCATGTGACCTTGACCTTTGACCTGAAGGTCAGATTTATGTGTTTCTTTTAAGGGAAACATCACACAAACTTTGTCCGGGCCATAACTTTTTTGTCTTTTGACCTACACCTTAGATACTTGGCATGTGGATGTATCACCATGAACCGGTGTGCAGTGTATTATAGTGACCTTCATGTGACCTTGACCTTTGACCTGAAGGTCGGATTTATGCTCTTTTTTAAGGGAAGCTGTCTGGACCAGAACTTTTTTGTATTTCGAGTCAGGCTTTAGATATTTGGCATGTGGATGTATCACCATGAGCCGGTGTGTAGTGTACCATTGTGACCTTCATGTGACCTTGACCTTTGATCTGAAGGTCAGATTTGTGCTTTTTTCAAGGAAACTTTGTCCAGACCAAAACTTGTTTGTCTTTTGAGCCAGGCCTTAGATATTTGGCACGTGGATGTATCACCATGAGCCGGTGTGTCGCATACCATTGTGACCTTAATGTGACCTTGACCTCAAGGTCAAATTTATGTACTTCAAATAGGGAGTAATTGTCCAGACCAGAACTTTTTTGTTTTTTGACCTAGGACTTGGTTATTTGACATGTGGATGTGTCACCATGAGGCCGCATGTCGTCTACCTCGATGACCTTCATGTGACCTTGACCTCTGACCTTAGTTCAAATTTATGTACTTCAAATAGGGAATAATTATCCAGACCAGAACTTTTTTGTTTTTTGACCTAGGACTTAGATATTTGACATGTGGATGTATTGCAATTAGACCGCATGTCATATGTAATTATGACCTTCATGTGACCTTGACCTCAAGGTTAAATTTATGTACTTTAAATAGGGAGTAATTGTCCAGACCAGATTTTTTTTTTTTTTTTGGACATGTGGATGTGTCACCATGAAACCGCATGTCCGCTACCTTGATGAACTGCATGTGACCTTGACCTCAAGGTCAAATTTATGTACTTCAAATAGGGAATAATTGTACAGATCAGAACTTTTTTTGTTTTTTGACCTAGGACTTAGATGATTGACATGTGGATGTATCACAATGAGACCACATGTCATCATGACCTTCATGTGACCTTGACCTCAAGGTCAAATTTATGTACTTTAAATGGGGGCGCGGTGGCTCAGTTGGTAGAGGTGCAGGCTGCAAGCCGAGAGGTCTTCGGTTCGAATCCCACCTGTGGCGACCGCGTTGTGTCCTTGGGCAAGACACTTCACCCCGATTGCCAACATGGGGGCACGATGACACTGTGTACTGAGGCGTACTGCATGTCGATGGTGCGCATGTCTTCAACCAATCTAACCCTGCCTGTGCTGTAGTGCAGAGTTCAGAGTTACGATGTTGGAGAGCTGACAGCTGCTCGTCGTTGCTCGGTGGTTCTCCCCGGGTACTCCGGCTTCCTCCACCCGTAAAACTGTCACGGTCACGATTAGCCATTGTGCATAAGTATGTGACCTTAAACACCAATAAATAATAAATATGTACTTTAAATAGGGAGTAATTGTCCAGACCAGAATTTGGTTTTTTTGACATGTGGATGTTGAGCTAGATCATAGATATTTATAACCCCGCTCCCCAAAGGGGAAGTTGGGACATACTTGTTTACCTCTGTCTGTGTGTGTGTCTGACAGTCTGTCCATAACAACATTTTGCACATTTTTCTCAGCAACTTTTAATCCCAGCAATTTGATATTTTAATAAAAGCTTCATATATGTAATATTGTGGGATGCGTGTTCGTCTGTAACAAAATTTGTCATCGCACTTAAAGTGACTGCATTTATTTTACCCTTGCCCAGGTATTTTGAAAAGTCGAAGGTGCAACTAATGAACTTTGGCTATCTGCTTAAAGTTCCATATATGTGGTTCACGGTTTTTACTTGTACACCCTTTTTTATAAATATCATAAAGTAAAAATACGTGCAGCCCGAGAGCGCACATTTTCATGTCAACCCTGCGGTAGACAGCTGTCTGGGCCAGAACATTTTACTCAAGTAAAAAAAAAGAACATAACTTATTTCTCTTTAGAGCTAGACCTTACATATCTGGTATGATTGTCAGTATTTTTATGTATATATCATTTGTAGTGCATAAAATAGAAAGGAAGGGGAGACATATGTTTTAGTGTGCTAAAACACTTTCTAGTTGATATTTGAGATAATATACTACTCAAAGTATGCTTAGCACCAAATATTTGACAGATCATTGTGAAATTTGCTTGTGACATATTTGCGATATTTTTGGTGGATATGATTGAGGAATGTATTGAGATGGTCCCCATTGTTTTCATTAGCTCTCTTGACAGGCAGACTTTTCGTGACTGTCATGGAAAGCATGTACCCCTTGATTTTCATGATGTTTTTGTGTACTGTCTTCATGTACATGACATGTGTAGGGTATTCAATCTTCATTTCAGCACAAACCCTTGTGATTTAATGATTGAATATGGCAAATGTAAGAAGACATTTGTCTGAAGCAGAAATGTGGCGGGCTGTAGGGATGGTGGAGCAAGGGGGCTACCCATCGTCAGGTTGGTGAAGCACTTGGTGTGCACCATACAGTGATCACAACATTCACCAGAACCTGGCAAGATTTCAGCAGTATGGCACACTAGTAAGACAGTATGGTGGTGGCAGAGACAGGGCAACATCTGCAGCTGAAGACCGGGTTTTGATCTTTCAGGCCGGTAAGAACCGCTTTGCCAAAGCAACCCAGCTTTGCAGTGATCTTCAGAATGCATCCAGGTTAAATGTTTCGACGCAGACTCTCCGGGCAAGGTTGCACGAATGTTGTCTCCGATCGAGAAGACCATGTATTCGCATTCCGCTGTCCAAGAACCACTGCCAGGCACGATATGAATGGGCCACGGACCACGTTTGTTGGTCCAGAGAAGATTGGCGACTTTTCCTTTTTACAGGTGAGTCAAGGTACTGCCTAGACCACACAGATAGGCGTTCTAGGGTATGGAGAAGACCAGGAGAGCGATTCCATGCAGCCAACATTGCTGAGCATGTCCGCTATCGTGGAGGTCAATCATGGTCTGGGGCAGCATCAGCAGGGATGGACGTACAGAGCTCTGTGTACTTGAACGTGGTACATTGACTGCACAGCGGTATATTGATGAGATCCTGGATGCCCACATCAGATTGTATGCAGGTGCAGTGGGTGATAGATTCATTCTGATGGACGATAATGCCCATCCTTATTCTGCCCATGCTGTCGGGGAGTGCTAACAGAGAGAGGGGATTGAGCGTATGGACTGGCCAGCAAGATCCCCAGACCTCAATTCAATCGAACATGTCTGGAATGAGTTGCAGCTTGCAATTTCAGTCTGTCCAGTCCAGGCGAGAAGTGTGCAGGGGCTTGGTGCCATGTTAGTCCAAGAATGGAACAACATCCCAGAAAGGACCACCAGGAACCTGATTGGGAGCATGAGAAGACCTTGTCAAGCTGTAATTAACAGTTATAGGTCTCATACTCGATATTTAACCCATACCAGTTTGCTCCGTCAACTTTTTGGCAAATTGAAAAATTTCCTCTTTTACCAATAATATCCATTTTCCATGATTATCGTATTCAAAAGCTAAAAAATAATGTCAAACACAAAATAAAATCTTAATTTCTGTACTTAAATCATTAAAGACATAATTAAATATAAAATATATACACTTTTCATTACAATATTTCAACTAAAACGTAAAACAGGTAGTTGGATATACTTGGTGCTTAGCAAACTTTGAGTAGTACAGTTTGTTATGACATCGCATTTTGATTTTGTTCAAATCAAGTTGCCTTGCCCCTCAGAAGGGCCACACCCAAAAAGTGTGCTTGAATCTTAAAAAATCATCTTCTCATGAACCAGCAGTAGCAGAGACTTGATATTTGATGTGCAGCTTCCTTTTGAGGTGTAGACTGAGATTTGTTCAAGAGAAGTTTGAGGCGCTATATTTGCCTTTGTTATGGGAGGGGTAAGAATTTTTGCCCCGCCCAAAATTTCTATTTTCCAAACCGAGAGGCAGATTTGAACCAAATTTGATATGAGGGCTTATTGGGTCGTAAGTACTTAATTTATGCCCCCAAAAATTTTCCCGATGCCCCATGGGTACCGCAGGAGCTAAAAATAGTGAAAAATTAAAACGCCCATATCCCCAAAACTAAACAGCACTGAGAATTCTTATTTTGTGAAGCTTCCTTAGAACCAACAGAATGGAATGGTAAAAAAAAATTGTGATCAGTTTTATCATGGGGTACTTTTTTGGGACTTTGACTTTGAGTCAGCATTTTTTAACTCAGTGGGTAATGGGAAAAACATTCAAGACTACTTTTCTCCCAAACCACTTCTCCAAAAGCTTTCAGATTTCACATATAACATCTTTGGAAGATTGTTTCACAGGTTTATTGAAATCATATCCCTGTGTCCATATTTGGGCTCTCTATGGGAGCCCAAATGTTTAAATTAGTGCAGTATGAGGAGTATTCTTTAAAAATCTTCTTCAGATCTACCAATCAGAATCTTTTGATATTTGGTATGCAGCATGCTTAGGGGTGAGATTCAGGTTTGTTCAAGTCAAGTCCCTGGGTTCATATTTGGGCTCACTGTGGGAGCCCAAATTATAACTTAGTTCAAAGTGAGGAATTTTCTTTAAAAATCTTCTTCTTCAGATCCAGCAGTCTGAATGTTTTGATATTTGGTATGCAGCATCCTTAGGGGAGTGAGATTCAAGTTTGTTCAAGCCATGTCCCTAGGTTCATATTTGGGCTCACTGTGTGAGCTCAAATTTTAACTTTGTTCAAAATGAGGAATTTTCTTTAAAAATCTTCTTCTTCAGATCCAGCAGTCTGAATGTTTTGATATTTGGTATGCAGCATCCTTAGGGGGTTGAGATTGAAGTTTGTTGAAGCCAAGTCCCTGGGTTCATATTTGGGCTCCCTGTGGGAGCCTGAATTATAACTTAGTTCTATATGAGGTATTTTTCTTTAAAAATCTTCTTCAGATCCAGCAGTCAGAATACTTTGATATTTGGTATGCAGCATCCTTAGGGGGTGAGATTGAAGTTTGTTCAAGCCAAGTCCTTGGGTTCATATTTGGGCTCCCCGTGGGAGCCAGAATTATTACTATTACTCAGTTCAATATGTGGAATATTCTTTAAAAATCTTTTTTTTTTAGATCCACTGGTCAGAATCTTTAGATATTTGGTATAAGCTTTTCTTAGGAGGGGCAGATGCAACTTGTTGAAATCAATTCCCTGGGTTGATATTTAGGCTACCATGCCAGGTGAGTGCCCTCAGGACCCCTGGGGCCTCTTGTTTATTTAACCTGCCCACTAATGTCAAAATTTCATGCAATTTTTTCCCATGATACAACTAGGAATTTAACCAGTTCAGTCTTGTTTGACAGAGCTCAGTAACCCTCTGCGCACTGTTGTCAAACTATCTAAATTTCATGCTGCAAATGTTTCCCATCATGCAACTAGAAATTTAATCAATTCAGCCTTGTTTGACAAAGCTCATTGAGCTCTGTCAAATAATATTGAATTGGTTAAATTCCTATTTGCATTATGGGGAAAATGGCGACTTGAAATTTTGGTATTTTGACACCAAGGTGCAGAGGTGTTAAGCTCTGTCAGACCAGAATGAATTTGGTAAATTCCTAGTTGCATTATGGGAAAATAATTCTTCAAAATTTGTTATTTTTTACATCAGTGTACAGAGAGTTATTTAAAAAGAATGTGCTTTAACCCTTAATCCTTCAATTGTACGACAATCAAACATCAATTGCAAAATGTTTTTTTGATAGTTAAAATTTTTGCTTGAAAAAATATAGTATGTGACCCCTCATTGGAGAGTTTGTTCTAGTGAGGTTTCATAACTGTTTTGGGGGCAAAAATTTTGAAAGAATTAAAATTGAATGGCAAGTCTTGTGAATAATGCTGAACAGATAAAGCTGCTTTGTAAGGTAAAGTGTTGATCTCCCCATGAGAACCCGGGAATTGAAGCAATGCTTGTTTACTGTGGTAAACAAGCTCTGTTTTACTGGTAAAATAGGACTTGGTAACCAATAACTGGGGTGGAAGTCCTCTAAAATGGTCGACATGGGTGTAACTTATTGGCTGGACTTTACTTCATATCCCATTTGTTGTCACAAGTAGTCATTATGCACAAGTATGTTATCTTAACCCGCTGAGTATTTTCAAGATATTTTTCATCAAATCTAGTCATGGCTGCTCTGCAGCAGCCATGACTAAATTTGATGAAAAATTAATCCAAATGTAAATTAAGAAATCATTGGTGAAAAAATTCATTCAATTCACAGGGTGAAAATGTTATTGTATGTGTCCATATTATACTTATTTTGGTGACAAGAGAAGCCCTGTGCTGGGCAGGAAGACCCGTCGGCAGCATGCCAAGAGTTAAACACCAATAAATAAAAAAATAAATAAATTAAAGGGTTGATCCATATGCAATTCGCAGGTCATGGTAAATAGGGGAGTACTTGACAAATGATGTGCAATTTACAGGTTAAATCTATTGAACAAAAAACAAACTCTACCACTGTATATAAAGAAGTGATTTTATTTTAGAGTGAGAATGAACAGGAGTTATTCAAGTACCACCTCCTGATAGCTGATCCTCGAGCTAATATAGCTTATATATATGATACTCGCCAGATACTCATAGCTGCAGGTAATTTAATATTAATTTTTTATTGGTTTACAGAGTTCCTAGCTCTTGAATTCCTTGAAAGTCCAGGAATTAAGAAATATCTTGCCAAGGGTCTGTAAGAGTTCTTAAATATTGAAAGAAATGTATTCCTTGAAAACTGGAGAAACGAGTCCATTGGATAATTTATTTATTTTTTTTTTTGGGGGGGTGGGGTGGTGGAGTGGGGGGCTTGATTTCATGCACACAAAAATGTACCCCTTGGGATGAAATTATTTTTTTTTAAAAACTACCCAAAAGACCAAGATAACATTAATCTATTCCAATTGAATTGCAAGACATACTTTGGTCCAAGTATACTTTTAAAATTTAAAAACTGTGCAAAAATATAAGATTTTTTACAATTAGAACAGCCCACAGCCATATTATGCAATGCCCAGCACTGCTCTTGTTTGATATTAGAACTGTTTTGTAAACATTTGTATTTTGCGAACAGGTTTATGGGTTAAATACAACCTAGACATTCTCTCGGGAGCATTATGTTTATATCATGTCCATCCACCTGTTGTTCGGCGTAAACTTTTGGGTTCCATCAAATAACTAAAGAACTGCTTATTTGATCAAAGCATAATTTTAGGGATAACTTGTGGATGACTAGACAATGCTTCCTTTTGATTTTGGTGCAGCCAGCTGTTTCAATATGGCCACCATGGCAGCAGTAACTGGTGTAAGCTGACTCGAATCATTTCTAAGTTTTAATTATGCATTGTTGATGTATAGAGGAAGCTTCATTTCGATTTTGGAACAGTTAGCTGATCCAAGATGGCCGCCAGTGGCCAATTCATTATGACAGCCATCTTTAATTTAGTTTCCGTCCAATAACTAATGAATACTGACTCGAATGAATTTCAGTTTTTGGTTATGCATTATCAGTGTCTAGAGGAAGCTTCCTTTTGATTTTGGTCTAGCCAGCCAATTCAATATGTCCAGCATGGTGGCCATACTGAATTTGGTTTCCGTCCACTAACTATTGAAGGCTGACTCAAATCATTTTTATTTTTACTTATGCATTGTTGGTGTCTAGAGGAAGCTTCCTTTCGATTTTGGACCAGTCAGCTGAACCAAGATGGCCACCAGTGGCAATTCATTATGGCTTCCATGGCGGCCATCCTGAATTTGGTTTCCATCCAATAACTAATGAATACTGACTCGATTCAATTTCATTTTTTTTGTTATGCATTATTGGTGTCTAGAGGAAGCTTCCTTTTGATTTTGAATCAGCTAGCCAATTCAATATGGCCATCATGGCAACCGTATTGAATTTAGTTTCCATCCAAAAACTAATGAATGCTTACTCAAATCAATTTTCTTTTTTTTTTCTTCTTTTGATGCATTATTGGTGTCTAGAGGAAGCTTCCTTTTGATTTTGTTATGTCCCCCAAGATACCTACCCTTTTATGACGCCGCCGGGGGTGTTGCTCTTGTTTTCTGATATAATTGCTAGTATTTTTCAGTGAATTTTTGCACGTAATTGTGGGATTTGATGTTCTTAAGACAGATATTAAAATAAAATGTTATTGAGAACATAGGGTGAAAATAAATAACTGAAATGTTCAGAATACATTGGCTGTTGACCTCAAAGTAACAAACATTCAATTTTCACTTACTGAAGGCTTTAAAATCATTATGAAAAATGTTTTTCAGCTTAAATGTAATTTAAATTTGAGTTCAAATGTTTCATGTTCTTCATTTCAGTGATATCAAGTCAGAATATAGATAGAATTGATCTTCCAGGCATGCAGGATCAGATACTGGGGGCAGGTATAATGTTTATTTTTTCACCAATACTCATACTTCTGACCGATTTAGCATTACAATTGTAATGTCAAAATCTTGCCATATTTTTATACTGTACCAATGACCCAGACTTAGCTGGTGCTAACTCTAACAAAACCAGGGCCAAACACAAATTTTGCCCCCCAATCCCCAAAATTTGAATCCAAAACCAAAAGAAATCATGTCCTATAGGACCTCCATACTACGCCCCCACTGCGCATGCGCAGTGTCAAGGACGTCCCGAAATTGGCGCCAATTATCATTCTCTGTTTGGCCCTTCATCAGCCAACATCTCACTGATCTTTGTGCTTGTAAATCTCAGTTTAAAGGATGCCAGACACGTAATTTTTGGAGAAATGGTGATTCTAAGGAGGATATAGAAGGAGGAGAGGAAAAAGAAGTGACAAAAAATAATCAGGGCTGTACTTAAAATTTTTTATGAAATTATGTTAAGTTGCCTATGTTCGAGGCATGGGCCTCTTGTTGTCATTCTTGCTAATGTTGCACTGCTTATTCAGTGTTTCCTCTCCCCTAGCCTTCTAAGTCCCCCCTTGCAATTCTCCCATGCTTTTGGCATATTTTTGAGAAAGTTCATTTCTAAAATTTTCTTGGGAGAGTTGCTTGGATACAGAATGTTTTCTTTTATTTTCCCCATAGTTACGTTTTCACCCATGGGTGTATAAACGTTGTGTTCTGCATCTTCCATCTGATGTTCTGCAGATTCTCCCCTGGAAGTCTCTGTCTTGCATCAGATAGAGTGTAATATTTTTATACTGTACCAATGACCCAGACTTAGCTGGTGCTAACTCCACAAAAACCAGGGCCAAACACAAATTTTGCCCCCCAATCCCCAAAATTTGCATCCAAAACAAAAAGAAATCATGTCCTAAAGGACCTCCATAGTACGACTCTACTGCGCATGCGCAGTGACGCAGTCGTCCCGAAATTGGCGCCAAATATCATTCTCTGTTTGGCCCTTCATCAGTCAACATCTCACTGATCTTTGTGCTTGTAAATCTCAGTTTAAAGGATGCCAGACACGTAATTCTTGGAGAAAATGTGATTCTAAGGAGGATAGAAGGAGGAGAGGAAAAAAGAAGTGGCAAAAAATAATCAGGGCTGTACTTAAAATTTTTTGTTGAAATTATGTTAAGTTGCCTATTTTCGAGGCAAACGCCTCTTGTTGTCATTCTTGCTAATTGTTGCACTGCTTATTCAGTGTTTCCTCTCCCCTAACCTTCTAAAGTCCCCCCTTGCAATTCTCCCATGCTTTTGGCATATTTTTGAGAAGTTTCATTTCTAAAAATTCCCTGGGAGAGTTGCTTGGTTACAGAATGTTTTCTGTTATTTTCCCCATAGTTACGTTTTCACCCATGGGTGTATAACGTTTGTGTTCTGCATCTTCTATCTGATGTTCTGCAGATTCTCCCCTGGGAGTCTCTGTTTTGCATCAGATAGAGTGTAATTGATGACTGATTCCGGGCCAGTTTTTTCAGTGCCTGGAGTCATGTTTTCTTCTGTGTTTACACTGTTTGTTTTCATTGGCAACAGCCTTTTTTGAGGGGGGCTGTTTGCCTTTGAGGTAGTTTATCTCATTATAAGATACATTTATATTATCCGAAAGTGTCTCATTAATTATTTTATATAATTTTAAAATTTTTGACCACACTTTGCCATCGTATCCATCGGGGCTCAACGTTACTTTTCAGCAACTTGGGCTTCTCTGAAAAAATATTTTTTCAAAATTATTTTGTTTTGCAATTGTTTTTTCATTTATTAATGGATCATGTTATTATGTATCTTTGTGTCAGGGGTTTTTGCGAGTAACTAGGACTTATTGTTGTTCTTTCACAATGAAGGGAACTTGTTCAAATTGTAATAGGAAGAAATCTTCCTCTGACTTTCATGATTATTGCATTAATTGTAGTCAGTGTTCTCGCATTAATCCCTGTCCTGTATGTGAACATTGGGATGAGAAACATTGGAAACGTGTGTCACGATATGTTGTTTCTGGAGAAAGAGCGATGCCGGCTCTTTCTCCACAAGGTCACTCTACTCTCTCAGTTTCTATTTCAGAGGAACCAGAACAGGGTGATGTTTCCATGTTATCTTCTTCAAGTGTGCGTCCGTCGTCACAATTAAATACAGAGCTAGCGGCAAAAGTGCTCATGGAGATTAGACAAATGTCGTCCGCTAGCTCGCCCGGTGTAGCGTCCATTCACCGAATGGTTCGGCAGCCGGGTTCGTCCGATGCGGTCCAAGAGGAAATTTTGGGTGATGCGAGCACTATAAAAATAATAGATGCACACCCAGTGACGGCGGATAGTGAACGAGAACGGAGGAAGCCTTTTAGTCCGGTTCCTAGCTCGTCCAGGTCCAGCCGGGCCGCGAGCGAGAGAGGCCCCTCTCTCGTACAACAACATCTGGGACCAGATGTTGTGGTACAAAATGTGTCTTTAGCGGAGCATACGTCCGTCGCTCGGGACGCTCCGTTGTATAAGCAGTCCGCAGAGACTGTTAAGGCTTCCTCTTCTCGCCGGCGCACACGACCGCACCTTGGCTGCGTGACCTCCGATATTTTGCCAGCTTCGCCGATGAAGGATTATTCGGCGACCAGGTCACACCATCCGGCAGCCAGGGATTCGAGACCGATGGACTCCGGACGTTCGCATAGGAAAAGTATGCGGGAGCCATCTGATGCGGAGCTGCCCTCGGCAAAGCAGCGAAAGACCGCTCCTCCGCAGGTCTCGACGTCGGACATTCTAGTGCAGATAGCACAGCTTATCGCAGCATCCCAGCAGCCGACAGAGACGGTGTCGGATCGAGAATTATCCGACGGCGCTGGGTCGGTACGCTCCGCCGAAGCATCGGCGGCGGACGACCGGGAACATCGGGAGGTCCGACCGGATGGTGAAAGGGATACGGATGAATTGGAGCTATCCCTTTCGGAACAACACAAAGCTGCCATAGACTTCATCCGGCACTTTCTTCCTCAAGTTGTTCCGTCGGGCCAGACTGCTGCGCTTCCGGACAGGAGAATTATAGCGTCATTGGACTCTGATTTTTTCGAGCGGTTCAGGGACATCGCTCCCGAGTTTCCGTCGCAGTCCAATAATGTTGCAAGAACATTTGAATTATTGAACGACGCTATTTTTAAACTTGCTTCCAGGACAGGGAAAGCAGGCTTCTTGTCCGCAAATACTCTCAACCTGCCTTTCATTAATGCAAGGAATAAATTCGACACGGCAGGTCAGGGTATACCGAGAGTTCCTCTGCGTATGGACGACGAGGCGGAAGACTTAGAGCTATCATTACCGTCGTCAGCTTCTATTCCAACCGCAGTGTTGGAAACAGCTATTGCGTCTAACAGAGCCAATTTAGATGCCTTATCTTACGCAGATCACCTTACGAAGGCGTTATCACTGCGTCTTCAAGGGGAAGAGTTTCAGGATATACAATCCTCCTTAAGACTTCTTTCAAGGGCAGTAGCTTATTCCACGTGTAACTCCGCCCTTTCAGTGGCAAATTTGGAGTTGGTTAGACGTGACGCAGCCCTGTCTACATCCACACTAGTGGATTCTAAGGTGAAGAACTCTCTTAGAGTCGCTTCGGTCTCAGGAGATCTTCTCTTTGACGGCAAGCTTTCCGCTATTTATGATAATATTAAAAAGAAAGCTAGTGATTCTCTGTTGTTCAGATCCGCTCCTAAAAGGTCGGATACAGCAGACACGAATAAGGCGGGCACTTCTGGGTCTTATCCGCCCAAGAGAGGTGCCTATAGAGGTTCCGGTGCGTCCTCTAGCTCTTATTCGAGAGACCGTCAGAATAGCGACTCTCGTTCGGGACGTCCTTCAGGCCGGGACAATCGGTCGGACGCCCCGAGGTCGACGAGGCGAGGTGCGGGTCGTGGAAGACGTGGTTTCTCCTACCGCAGGCCTCGCAGATCCAGGAGGTGATGGCTCAAACCTCTATCGCGTTCCGGTTGGCGGAAGGTTGTCGAGTTTTTCTCAAGAGTGGGCGTCGATTACGGACGACCCGTGGGTGAGAGGAGTGACTTCGGAAGGTCTAAAGATATCCTTCAAACGAAAGCCTCCTTTAACTCGAAGTCCAAAGTGGACTCATCTTCTGTCAAACCCTCAGAAAAGAGACGCTCTGCTATCAGAGGTGCAGTCTCTTTTAATGAAGAACGCGGTAGAGGTCGTAGAAAACCAGGAATCGCTGGGATTCTACAGCCATCTGTTTCTGGTTCCGAAACCAGACGGCTCGTTCCGTCCAGTCATAGATTTGAGCTGGATAAACAAGCTGATCGTCGCTCCGAAATTTTATATGGAGACGATTCGATCGGTCAGAGCGAGTATTCGGGTGAACGATTATGCAACGAGCATAGATCTCAAAGATGCGTACTTTCACGTCATGGTACATCCGACATTCCGAAAGTATCTACGCTTCGCAGTCCTAGGAGTGGTGTATCAGTTCCGGGCCATGTGCTTCGGATTGAATCTAGCACCCTGGGCTTTCACTCGGGTAATGAACTCGGTAATGATCTACTTCCGAGCTCATTCGTCTGCGGTAACGTCGGCCTACCTGGACGACATTCTTCAGAGGTACGGCAACGAGTTAACGCTTCAGAACGATGTTCAGAATCTTCTTCTATTGCTCCGACGTCTCGGTTTCATAGTAAACGAGGAGAAGTCGGATCTGGTGCCGTCCAAGTCATTCACTCATCTGGGAATGAGCTTCGAGACGCACAACAATCTCGTTCGTCTGCCGTTAACCAGAGCGAAATTAGTCAGTTGTTACGCTCGCTATTGTCTAAATACAGACAAAGTCACAGCGAGAGAATTTATGAGACTGATAGGTCTGTGCGGAGCCGCCGCGGATCTCATTCCGATGGGACGGCTACGCACACGGCCTCTTCAAATTTTCCTGACTCAGAATTGGAGTGTGAAAATTCATTTGCTCGATGTAGACGTTCTCTTGTCAGATCAAGTGAAACAAGAGATTCAGACTTGGGCAAACATTCAGTGGTTAACTCAAGGAGTTCCGCTGCAGTTGCCGGATCCGAGTTTTACCATTATGACGGATGCCAGTCAAACAGGTTGGGGTGCATCATTAATCCCAACGGATTCGAGATGCCAGGGTCTTTGGGATCCGCAATTCCTGTGCAAGCACATAAACATCAAGGAAATGATGTCAATTTGGCTTGCGTTACGTCACTGGATGGACATTATTCACGATGCTCATGTCCAAATCCTATCCGACAATACGACTGTAGTGGCGTATATACGGAATCAGGGAGGCACTCATTCAGTTCCGTTGTTCAATCTAACGGAAAGAATCCTTCTGTTTGCGTTGGAACATCACGTTCTTCTTTCGGTCCGTCACATACCGGGTCGTCTGAATGTGCTAGCAGACTCCCTTTCACGAAAGGGTCGCTTGTTGCCGTCGGAGTGGACTCTCAACAAACAAGTATTCAATCAGATTTGCTACCAATGGGAACGGCCAATGATAGACTTATTTGCGACACATCTCAACAATCAGTTGCAGACGTATGTGTCCCCGTGTCCGGATCCAAGAGCATTTGCAGTAGACGCTCTATCGATCCCTTGGGACGGAATGATAGGATATGCGTATCCTCCAGCGCCGTTAATTCAACAAGTATTGCTAAAGATAAAACAATCTCAATGCAAGATTCTGTTGGTAGCATCTCTGTCGCCACAGAGACCGTGGATAAATCTACTCAGGTGTCTGTTGTGGGACCTACCGCGGAAGCTCCCTCCACGAGAGGATCTTCTTTGGCAGGGGAAATCGCGCCAACTGCATCACAACCCGCAAGGTCTCAACCTTCACGTTTTTCCGTTGTGCGGTCCTTCTTGCATGGCAAGCACTTTACAGGACGAGCAGTGGACGCGATTTCTAACTGTAGGAGGACCTCCTCTTCGCTAAACTATGCGGCTAAGTGGAAGGTTTTCCGTCGTTGGTGTAGGGATCATTCTGTTGATATATTTGATCCCTCTATACCAGACATTGCTAACTTTCTAGTATACTTGTTTGACGAAATCAAACTGCAACCTGTTACTATAAAGGGTTATAGATCTATGTTATCTGATACCTATGCACATCATGATAGTTTACAAATTGGATCTAATGTCTCTTTATCGAAATTGGTTAGAAACTTTTCGATAAATAGACCCAGAACTCTTAGATTAATTCCTAAGTGGAATTTAGCTTGGGTTCTCCTTAAATTGAAGGAAAAGCCATTTGAACCTCTTGGGACAGTAGATTTCAAATTCTTATCTTATAAGACAGCTTTTCTCTTAGCTTTCTCTTCTGCCAGAAGAGTCAGTGAGCTTCATGCACTATCGGTGGATGATTCTCATTATCGTAGTGTTGGGAACACTATCACCTTCACTACTAATGTCGGTTTTTTAGCTAAGAATCAGGCTCCTAATAAATATCCGGAACCTATTGTTATTAAGGCTCTTCCGTCTTCAGATGGGCGTAGGCCTTTACTCTGTCCTGTTAGAACACTACGTATCTATAAACAGAGATCTCAGTTCATCAGAAAGGGACGGAAACGTTTCTTTCTGTCTTTGATGCCTAATAGAAAGGACATTTCAGTCCATTCTATTGCTAGATGGATTCAGTTAACTATCCGTACTGCGTATGAAGATTTATCTTCTTCTCAGCAGTCTGTGCTTAAGATTTCTGCTCATGAAGTAAGAGCTCTTTCTACTTCCTGGGCTTATGCTAATAGTGTTGCTATTACAGATTTAATGAAGGCTGCTTATTGGTCTCAGCCATCCACATTTACTAATTTTTATCTCAGAAATATTGAGTCCATTTCTGGAGACCTGCATTGTTTAGGTCCGTTATCTGTTGCTCAGAATGTCGTCCACTAAACAGTTGCAACTATAGTTATGCAGGCTTTCTGTTCCGGCAGTGACTCCGTCCGGCTGCCCTCTTCGCTCTGGGCTATTTGACCCAGGGCAAGGGGAAGGGGGGGGGGGGGGCGGGTGTTCCCTTAGGTCACCTGCTTTATAGTGAAAAGCAAGGGAATGCCTCCTCCAAGACAGTATTTCTGAGTCGCTTCCGGGATGGTTTTAAAGTGTAATATTAATGTTTAATTTCATTCATGTCTTATTTTTAAAGTGTAGCTCGGTGTGAAGCATTTGTATATGTCAAGTGTCATACGGGCTTTAATATACAATACTCGGACACTTTTAAATGATTATAAAGAGTCTCAATTCTCTGGACTACTTTATTTATTGGCTTGTTTTAAAAATAATTAGTATAAAGGTTATACTGGATGTTAATAGAGAACATGAATGTTATTGTGCTCAATTATTAAGGGTAGTGTATCTTTCTAATTTAAATATTAAATAAGAAAGATACATGTAAAGCCTAATACTCCTTTTCTCCTTAAGGGGTTACCTCTTTATCTTATAATTGAGCTTATTGGATTTTCCTCTATGTCCTAGGCCCTCCAGCCTGTTTACTATTCAGCTAAGTCTGGGTCATTGGTACAGTATAAAAATGTTAAAAAATTTATAGTAATTTATATATTTTTTATACTTACCAATGACCCAGACGGGGATGGCCCTCCCTGAGTTGGGAACTCTTGCCTCCCCGCTGAGTACATAGCGCTGACCAGGCACTGCCAGTAAGAATGATATTTGGCGCCAATTTCGGGACGACTGCGTCACTGCGCATGCGCAGTAGAGTCGTACTATGGAGGTCCTTTAGGACATGATTTCTTTTTGTTTTGGATGCAAATTTTGGGGATTGGGGGGCAAAATTTGTGTTTGGCCCTGGTTTTTGTGGAGTTAGCACCAGCTAAGTCTGGGTCATTGGTAAGTATAAAAAATATATAAATTACTATAAATTTTTTAACTTTTATGACTGATTTCGGGCCAGTTTTTTCAGTGCCTGGAGTCATGTTTTCTGGTGTTTTACACTGTTTGTTTACATTGGCAACAGCCTTTTTTGAGGGGGGCTGTTTGCCTTTGGTGTAGTTTATCTCACTATAAGATACATTTATATTATCCGTAAGTGTCTCATTAATTATTTAATATAAATTTAAAATTTTTGACCACACTTTGCCATCGGATCCATCGGGGCTCAACGTTACTTTTCAGAAACTTGGGCTTCGCTGAAAAAATATTTTTTCAAAATTATTTTGATTTGCAATTGTTTTTTCATTTATTAATGGATCATGTTATTATGTATCTTTGTGTCAGGGGTTTGTGCGAGTAACTAGGACTTGTTGTTGACTTTTCACAATGAAAGGATATTGTTCAAATTGTAATGGGAAGAAATCTTCCTCTGACTTTCATGATCATTGTATTAATTGTAGTCAATGTTCTTGCACTAATCCCTGTTCTATATGTCAATATTGGGATGACAAACATTGGAAACGTGTGTCACGGTATGTTGTTACTGGAGAAAGGGCTATGCCGGCTCTTTCTCCGCAAGGTCACTCTACTCTCTCAGTTTCTATTTCAGAGGAACAAGAACAGGGTGATGTTTCCATGTTATCTTCTGCAAGTGCGCTTCCGTCGTCACAAATGAATTCAGAGCTAGCGGCAAAAGTGCTCATGGAGATTAGACAAATGTCGTCCGCTAGCTCGCCCAGTGTAGCGTCCATTCACCGAATGGTTCGGCAGCCGGGTTCGTCCGATGCGGTCCAGGAGGAAATGTTGGGTGATGCGAGCACTATAAACATTCAATGTGCACACCCAGTGACGGCGGATAGTAAGCGAGATCGGAGGAAGCCTTTGAGTCCGGTTCCTAGCTCGTCCAGGTCCAGCCGGGCCGCGAGCGAGAGAGGCCCCTCTCTCGTACAACAACATCTGGGACCAGATGTTGTGGTACAAAATGTGTCGCAAGCGGAGCATACGTCCGTCGCTCGGGACGCTCCGTTGTATAGGCAGTCCACGGAGACTGCTAAGGCTTCTTCTTCTCGTCAGCGCACACGACCGCACCTTGGCTGCGTGACCGCCGATATCTTACCAGCTTCGCCGATCAAGGATTCTTCGGCGACCAGGTCACACCATCCGGCAGCCAGGGACACGAGGCCGATGGACTCCGGACGTTCGCATAGAAAAAGTATGCGGGAGCCATCTGATGCGGATCTGCCCTCGGCGAAGCAGCGAAAGACTGCGCCTCCGCAGGTCTCGACGCCGGACATTCTTGTGCAGATAGCACAGCTTATCGCAGCATCCCAGCAGCCGACAGAAACGGTGTCGGATCGAGAATTATCCGGCGGCGCTGGGTCGGTACGCTCCGCTGAAGCATCGGGGGCGGACGACCGGGAGCATCATGAGGTCCGACCGGATGGTGAAAGGGATACGGATGATTTGGAGCTATCCCTTTCGGAACAACATAAAGCTGTCGTGGACTTCATCCGGCACTTTCTCCCTCAAGTTGTTCCGTCGGGCCAGACTGCTGCGGTTCCGGACAAGAGGATTATAGCGTCATTGGACTCTGAATTTTTTGAGCGGTTCAGGGACATCGCTCCCGAGTTTCCGTCGCAGTCCAATAATGTTGCAAGAACATTTGAATTATTGAACGAAGCTATATTTAAACTTGCTTCCAAGACGGGGAAAGCAGGTTTCTTGTCCGCCAATACTCTCAACCTGCCTTTCATTAATGCAAGGAATAAATTCGACACGGCAGGACAGGGTATTCCGAGAGTTCCTCTGCGTATGGACGACGAGGCGGAAGACTTAGAGAGCTATCATTACCGTCGTCGGCTTCTATTCCAACCGCGGTGTTGGAAACAGCTATTTCGTCTAACAGAGCCAATTTAGATGCCTTATCTTACGCAGATCACCTTACTAAGGCGTTATCACTGCGCCTTCAAGGGAAAGAATTTCAGGATATACAATCCTCTTTAAGACTTCTTTCAAGGGCAGTAGCTTATTCCACGTGTAACTCCGCCCTTTCTGTGGCAAACCTGGAGTTGGTTAGACGTGACGCAGCCCTAGCTACATCCACACTCGTGGATACTAAGGTTCTCCGGAGAACTTCTCTTTGACGGCAAGCTTTCGGCTATTTATGATAAAATTACAAAGAAAGCTTCGGATTCTCTGTTGTTCAAATCTGCTTCTAAGAAGTCGGATACAGCAGACAAGAATAAGACAGGCACTTCTGGGTCTAATGCGCCCAAGAGAGGTTCCTATAGAGGTTCCAGTGCGTCCTCTTGGTCTTATTCGAGAGACCGTCAGGGTAGCGACTCTCGTTCGGGACGTCCTTCAGGCCGGGACAACCGGTCGGACGCCCCGAGGTCGACGGGACGAGGTGCGGGTCGTGGAGGACGTGGTTTCTCCTACCGCAGGCCTCGCAGGTCCAGGAGGTGATGGCTTAAACCTCTATCGCGTACCGGTTGGCGGAAGGTTGTCGAGCTTTTCACAAGAATGGGCGTCGATTACGGACGACCCTTGGGTGAGAGGAGTGACTTTGGAAGGCCTAAAGATATCCTTCAAACGAAAGCCTCCATTAACTCGAAGTCCAAAGTGGACTCAACTTCCGTCAGATCCGCAGAAAAGAGACGCTCTGTTATCAGAGGTGCAGTCTCTTTTAATGAAGAACGCGGTAGAGGTCGTAGAAAACCAGGAGACTCCGGGATTCTACAGCCATCTGTTTCTGGTTCCGAAACCAGACGGCTTGTTCCGTCCAGTCTTAGATTTGAGCTGGATAAACAAGCTGATCGTCACTCCAAAATTTTATATGGAGACGATTCGGTCGGTTAGAGTGAGTATTCGGGTGAACGATTATGCAACAAGCATAGATCTCAAAGATGCGTACTTTCACGTCATGGTACATCCGACATTCAGAAAGTATCTACGCTTCGCAGTCCTAGGAGTGGTGTATCAATTCCGGGCGATGTGCTTCGGATTGAATCTAGCACCCTGGGCTTTCACTCGGGTAATGAACTCGGTAATGATCTATTTCCGAGCTCATTCGTCTGCGGTAACGTCGGCCTACCTGGACGACATTCTTCAGAGGTACGGCAACGAGTTAACGCTTCAGAACGATGTTCAGAATCTACTTCTATTGCTCCGACGTCTCGGTTTTATAGTAAACGAGGAGAAGTCGGATCTGGTGCCGTCCAAGTCATTCACTCATCTGGGAATGAGCTTCGAGACGCACAACAATCTCGTTCGTCTGCCGTTAACCAGAGCGAAATTAGTCAGTTGTTATGCTCGCTATTGTCTGCATGCAGACAAGGTCACAGCGAGAGAATTTATGAGACTGATAGGTCTGTGCGGAGCCACTGCGGATCTCATTCCGATGGGGCGGTTACGCACGCATCCTCTCCAAATTTTCTTGACTCAGAATTGGAGTGTGAAAATTCATTCGCTCGACATAGACATTCTCTTGTCAGATCAAGTGAAACAAGAGATTCAGACTTGGGCAAACATTCAGTGGTTAACTCAGGGAGTTCCGCTGCAGTTGCCGGATCCGAGTTTTACCATTATGACGGATGCCAGTCAAACAGGTTGGGGTGCATCATTGATCCCAACGGATTCGAGATGCCAGGGTCTTTGGGATCCGCAATTCCTGTGCAAGCACATAAACATCAAGGAAATGATGTCAATTTGGCTTGCGTTACGTCATTGGATGGACATTTTTCACAATGCTCATGTCCAAATCCTATCCGACAATACGACAGTAGTGGCGTATATACGGAATCAGGGAGGCACTCATTCAGTTCCGTTGTTCAATCTAACGGAAAGAATCCTTCTGTTTGCGCTAGAACATCAGGTTCTTCTTTGGGTCCGTCACATACCGGGTCGTCTGAATGTGCTAGCAGACTCCCTTTCACGAAAGGGTCGCTTGTTGCCGTCGGAGTGGACTCTCAACAAACAAGTATTCAATCAGATTTGCTACCAATGGGAACGGCCAATGATAGACTTATTTGCGACACATCTCAACAATCAGTTGCAGACGTATGTGTCTCCGTGTCCGGATCCAAGAGCATTTGCAGTAGACGCTCTGTCGATCCCTTGGGACGGAATGATAGGATATGCGTATCCTCCAGCGCCGTTAATTCAACAAGTATTGCTAAAGATAAAACAATCTCAATGCAAGATTCTGTTGGTAGCATCTCTGTCGCCACAGAGACCGTGGATAAATCTACTCAGGTGTCTGTTGTGGGACCTACCGCGAAAGCTTCCTCCACGGGAGGATCTTCTTTCACAGGGGAAATCGCGTCAACTCCATCACAAGCCGCAAGGTCTCAACCTTCACGTTTTTCCGTTGTGCGGTCCTTCTTGCATGGCAAGCACTTTACAGGACGAGCAGTGGACGCGATTTCTAACTGTAGGAGGACCTCCTCTTCGCTAAACTATGCGGCTAAGTGGAAGGTTTTTCGTCGTTGGTGTAGGAATCATTCTGTAGATATTTTTGATCCTCTATACCAGACATTGCAAACTTTCTAGTATACTTGTTTGACGAAATCAAACTGCAGCCTGTTACTATTAAGGGTTATAGGTCTATGTTATCTGATACCTATGCACATCATGATAGTTTACAAATTGGATCTAATGTCTCTTTATCTAAGTTGGTTAGAAACTTCTCGATAAATAGACCCAGAACTCTTAGATTAATTCCTAAATGGAATTTAGCTTGGGTTCTTCTTAAATTGAAGGAAAAGCCATTTGAACCTCTTGGGACAGTAGATTTCAAATTCTTATCTTATAAGACAGCTTTTCTCTTAGCTTTCTCTTCTGCTAGAAGAGTCAGTGAGCTTCATGCACTGTCGGTGGATGATTCTCACTATCGTAGTGTCGGGAACTCTATCACCTTCACTACTAATGTGGGTTTTTTAGCTAAGAATCAGGCTCCTAATAAATATCCGGAACCTATTGTTATTAAGGCTCTTCCGTCTTCAGACGGGCGTAGGCCTTTACTCTGTCCTGTTAGAGTGTTACGTATCTATAAACAGAGATCTCAGTTTATCAGAAAGGGACGGAAACGTTTCTTTCTGTCTTTGATGCCTAATAGAAGGGACATTTCGGTCCATTCTATTGCTAGATGGATTCAATTAACTATCCGTACTGCTTATGAGAGTTTATCTTCTTCTCAGCAGTCTGTGCTTAAGATTTCCGCTCATGAAGTAAGAGCTCTTGCTACTTCTTGGGCTTATGCTAATAGTATTGCTATTACAGATTTAATGAAGGCTGCTTATTGGTCTCAGCCATCCACATTCACAAATTTTTATCTCAGAAATATTGAGTCCATTTCTGGAGACCTGCATTGTTTAGGTCCATTATCTGTTGCTCAGAATGTCGTCCACTAAACAGTTGCAACTATAGTTATGCAGGCTTTCTGTTCCGGCAGTGACTCCGTCCGGCTGCCCTCTTCGCTCTGGGCTATTTGACCCAGGGCAAGGGAAGGGGGGGGGGGGGCGGGTGTTCCCTTAGGTCACCTGCTTTATAGTGAAAAGCAAGGGAATGCCTCCTCCAAAGTCAGTATTTCTGAGTCGCTTCCGGGATGGTTTTAAAGTGTAATATTAATGTTAAAATTCATTCATGTCTTATTTTTAAAGTGTAGCTCAGTGTGAAGCATTTGTATATGTCAAGTGTCAAACGGGCTTTAATATACAATACTCGGACACTTTTAAAAGATTATAAAGAGTCTCAATTCTCTGGCCTACTTTATTTATTGGCTTACTTTAAAAATAATTAGTATAAGGGTTATACTGGATGTTAATAGAGAACATGAATATTATTGTGCTCAATTATTAAGGGTATTGTATCTTTCTAATTTAATATTAAATAAGAAAGATACATGTAAAGCCTAATACTCCTTTTCTCCTTAAGGGGTTACCTCTTTATTATATAGTTGAGCTTATTGGATTTTCCTCTATGTCCTAGGCCCTCCAGCCTTTTTACTATTCAGCTAAGTCTGGGTCATTGGTACAGTATAAAAATGTTAAAAAATTTATAGTAATTTATATATTTTTTATACTTACCAATGACCCAGACGGGGATGGCCCTTCCAGGAGTTGGGAACTCTTGCCTCCCCGCTGAGTACATAGCGCTGACCAGGCACTGCCAGTAAGAATGATAATTGGCGCCAATTTCGGGATGTCCTAGACACGGCGCATGCGCAGTCGGGGCGTAGTATGGAGGTCCTATAGGACATGATTTCTTTTGGTTTTGGATGCAAATTTTGGGGATTGGGGGGCAAAATTTGTGTTTGGCCCTGGTTTTGTTAGAGTTAGCACCAGCTAAGTCTGGGTCATTGGTAAGTATAAAAAATATATAAATTACTATAAATTTTTTAACTTTTATATGACCGTTTGAAAAAAAATGGTTATATTATGTAAATGGGTTGTCCATCAGTTATCAGTCCATCCATCCGTTTTTATGTCTGGAGATTTTCTCGGCTGTTTGAGGGCCATTCCCTTCGAAAACTTAGTATGCATGCTCACCACTGTGCATGTGCGAATATAGTTCCATTGGGACTATTTTTGCCAGAGTTATGCCCCTTTTCTTCATGGAATAATTTTCCTCATCTGAATTTTGTCCAGCGATTTTCTCCTGAGGTTTATGGACCAATGCTTTTGAAACTCAGTCTGCATGTTCACCACCATGTGAACCTGTGTACCTGCGATTATAGTTCCAATCAGACTATTTTTGCCAACATTGGTCGAATTTTGTCCAGAGATTTCCTCAGAGGTTTATACACTAATTCTTTCAAAACTTGATATGCTTGGACCCCTTGCACTTGCGATTATAGTTCCGATTGGACTATTTTTTTCTAGAGTTATGCCCCTTTTCAGCTTGAAATAATCTGCTGCATAAGTCTGAATTTTGTTCAGAAGTTTTTGGACCGATTCTTTCGAAACTTCGTATACATGTTCACCACCATGAGAATCTGTGCACCTGTGATTATTTATAATTTTGGTTCTTTCCAGTTTTATGCCCCTTTTCAACTTTAGAAATTTCACATTTTTGTCATGGTTTTGAATGCATTGAAGTTTGGTTGGGTTTGTCTTATCGAGATTTTGGGTGATGAGTGCCCCTATTTGAGGATTAGACTGATTGATGCTTTATAAAGCTTGGTAGACATAACACCCCAGGCCTTTCGTTTTATCATTTCAGCAGGTTAATTCATTTGTTGGCCTGGGTAGCAGTGTTGGATATATGGGTATTAAGAAATAGTTTCTTGTCGATAGTTATTCCTAGGAACTTGGCCTCATCACAAATTTAAGCTTGGTCTTGTAGAGGTATAGGTCTAATGGCAGCACATGACTTTTATTTTATTATGATTAGATTTTGAGTTTTGTTAGGATTAAACTTGATGTATCATTTTGTGTACCAATCTTCTTGGTCCTCGAGGATGTTCTGTAGTCGATGTTCGAAGATGTTCTGGATCTTCTGCCATTGTAGAGTCCCTTGTCATTGGCAAACTAGGAGTTTTCGACTTCATTTTCACCCACTTTGTGGATGTCAGTTACATAGATAATAAATAGAAGTTGCCTAAGGACCAATCCCTGTGCCGTACCATCTTATAGCTCCACTTTTGATATCTTTTGATTAACCCTGACTTTAATTTTCCAGTCCGTTTGGAGGTAGGAGATAATCTGGAATATTTTATAGGGGAGGTTCATTTTAGCCGGTCTATATCCCATACCGTTATGCAATACTGAGTTGAAGGCTTTTTCGTTATCAAGTAGAACTACTGCCCCTATTTCTTTATGTGACGGGGAGGTCTGTATGTAATCAATCAGCTGGTATACATGTTCTATGACCTCCTTGTGATGACTGTAAGCTTTTTGCCATTTGGTAAAAAAAAGTTTATGGATTCTAGGTTGGTTCAAACTTTGTTAGTGTGTTAGTGATAGCTTGTTCAGATATTTTACCCAGACACCACAGAAAACTGGTAGGTCTGTAGCATGATGGGTTGTCAGGGTTTTTGTCTGGTTTGGGGATCATCAACGGGGGTTACTTTCCAAAATTTTGGGAAGTATCCAACTGAGAGGCAGCTGTTTAGGATATTTGTGAGCCTGTTGATAAAGACAAGAGTGGCTTGTTTAAAGATTTTATATGTGATTTTGTCTCTGCCCAGGGAGAAGATTTTACATTTATCAGTGTTTCTGCTGGGTAAAAAACAAGGAGGCTGTTTTGGAGATGAAAACGCAAGAGCATCTCCATTACCATCGCTCGCAAAAGGAGTACTATTATGGAATGTACCCAGGATAACTCACTTCTCTCACACGAGGGGCATTTTTAAATAGTGTATCAACAGATGGCCTCATCATTCTTGAGAGCTTGTATCAGTTAGCTGCTCTCACGGAATAAAATCATCTCTCAGTGTACTTCCTTGGCTGCCATATCAGCAAATCTTGAGCTTTCTCTTGCAGAACCACTAGGTATTAATACATCTTCCCGCAGGCAATATTTTTCTCCTGCAAAACATTGCCCCCGGGAAGATGTATTAATACTTCTGCAATTTTTTTGTGCATCCCCAGAAAATAATAGCCACTACTAAATTAACAACAAGAAGGACGCCAATGCCCTATAGCTCACCAACATTCCTCTTTGATAGTAACTTTGGCAAACACAAGAACTGTATCAAACAGGCTCATAACATGCGACAATGCTGACCTAAACACAACCTCTTAAAAGTGAAACACAGAAACTGACATAAACACTAAGTTAAACATGAAATTCTGAGCTTAACAGAAAACTAAACGCAACTAAAAATGTCAAGAAAAATGTTTAAAATGTAGAGTTTGAGGGGTTAATCATGGAACAATGATACTGAGGAACACGTATGATGTATATAAGTGCCATGGGAAAAGAAGGAGCACAGCAGCTGACCTAAACACTTAGTTAAACATGAAATGCTGAGCTAAACAGAAAACTAAACGCAACTAAAAATGTCAAGAAAAATGTTTAAAATGCAGGGTATGAGGGGTTAATAATGGAACAATGATACTGAGGAACATGTATGATGAATATAAGTGCCATGGGAAGAGAAGGAGCGTAGCAGCTGACCTGAACACTCATACATGTTCCTCAGTATCATTGTTCCATGATTTAACCCTTCTCCAGTGAATTCCTTTAAATTTTTCATCAAATTTTGAACATTAACTCTTCTTTTTACCTCACACTTACACATTTTCAGTGTGTTACAGTTTCTGTTTAGGTAAGCTGTCGACACCCTTTTCATCCCATGGCCTTTATATTGCTTCTATGTTGTGCTTATTATCATTTTACCATTATTTAACCCTCGTCCAGTGTGTTTCAAACCTTTTTCTTACCATTTTTAGTTACGTTTACTTTTCTGTTTACCTCAGAATTTCATGTTTAAGTTTGTGTTTAGGTCAGATGCTGTTTTCCTTTTCTTCCCATGGTGCATATATTCCATCATACATGTTCCTCATTATCATTCTAGCATCATTTAACCCTTGTCCAGTGAATTTCTTAAAATGTTTCATCCCATTTTTAATGTTAAGTTTCCTGTTTACCTCACACTTCGACATTTTCAGTGTGTTACAGTTTCTGTTTAGGTCAGCTGCCGAAACCCTTTTCATCCATGGTCTTTATATTGCTTCCATATGGTGCTTATTATCATTCTACCATTATTTCATTCTCACCCAGTGCATTTTAAACCTTTTTCTTAACATTTTTTAGTTACGTTTACTTTTATTTTTAGCTCAGAATTTCATGTTTAACTTAGTGTTTAGGTCACCTGTTGCATTCCTTCTCTTCCCATAGTGCTTATATTCCTCATATATATTCTTCATTATCATTGTACCATGGTTACACCCTTGTCCACTGAATTTCAATTTAAATTTCTCTTCAACTTTTGAACGTTAAGTTTTCTGTTTAGCTCACACTCTCCTGGGGGGGGGGGGGGGGGGGGGGGGGGGGATGGGTTTGACTGTCCCCTACTGGGTGGGTCCTCAGGTGGTGGATAGAGAATGGCCTGCTCAGTTGGGCAGGTTTGCTGGTTTTTTAATTAGCAGGTTTGCTCAATTGAGCTGGTTTGCTGTGGAATATATGAATACGCAGCACCGGACCAAAATGGTCAACCCTGCTTATGCCATCTTGCAGGCACCTTGTTCTCCCATGAGGTGCGATCTGAAGGCCTCGGAGGAAGGAATCCTGACAGTTGAGAACAGACTGGGTCCTGGTTAGGACAAATCTCCAGGATGGAGATCAGGTCGTAAACACTGTTTTGGCCCTGATCTCCATCATGGAGGTACCTGTTCAATATACTGTTTTGGCCCTAACTTCTGGAATAGAAGGATGGTCGGATGGTCCATTCTGGCCAGTCGGGAGCCCCCACCCCAAAAAGTACTGGGTGTCACGTCAGGGGCATTTGGTGGTCATGCAGTCAGTCATTTCTGTTATCACATATCATAATTGCCATCGTGTACTGTTTTTAAACACGTAATTTTACCAAACACTTAGTTTTGCTGTACTGTCTGTTCCAGTTGTACGTGGCAATTTTAATTTCAGTGTTTTGTATAGTGATTGGTTGAATGTTCGCCATCTGAAGACATGGCACTTCCACACACGGGCCAATCAGCCAGTGGCATACTTCGGTATCAACACTGGCTGAGTATACTGCTCCATACCAGGTATGTGGGAATACCGGCAACCTGGTGGGTTCACTTCTTAGCAGTAACCCTACCCCTTGTTGGACTCTGTGGTGGGTGGGTGCCGGGGCAGTGAACATTTAAAATATTAATCATGGCCACCCAACAACCAAAAATTAAATGACCGTTTTTAGATACCGGACTACGAGATTCTGACTCTGATGAAGAACTTATGAAATCACTGATTCCACCTGAAGACAACCTTCCAAAATTTATTCTATTGCATTCAACTGATGACAATAAGAAATTAAGTAATCTAAACCCCTTTGCTCTAGATAAGGCCATCAAAGGTATAGCAGGAACTGTAAAAGATATTAAAAAATTATGCTCTGGAGATTTATTAATCCAGTGTTCCAGACAAGTTCAAACATTCAATCTTTTACATACTACAAAATTATTGGATATCAATATTAAAGCTAGTTACCACAAAACTTTAAACACTAGCAAGGGAGTTATAAGAACTCCTGAACCAGCCGACATGGAAGAAAATGAAATTACATGTGAATTGAAACCTCAAGGAATCACCTCTGTAAAACGTATTGAAGTTAACAAACAAGGAAACAAAATTAAAACTAACACCTACATCTGCACCTTTGATGGCACAAAGCCCCCCAAGTCAATTAAGATTGGTTACTTGAACGTCAGAGTGGATTTGTACATCCCAAATCCAATGCGGTGTTTCAAGTGCCAAAAGTTTGGACATGGCCAGGATTCTTGTCGTGGCAAGAAAATATGCTTTAAATGTGGTCTCAACCATGAAGATCCTTGTAACACTACAGACTATAAATGTGTTAGCTGTCAGGGCAATCACATGTCATCATCTAAGGATTGCCCTGTATGGAAAAAGGAAAAACTCAAACAAAAAGTGAAATGCGAAAAGCATATTAGTTTTAAAGAAGCATGAGAAATCATAATGTTAATGCCGGGGATGAATTTACCACCGTCATCTTATGCAAATGCTATTAAGCATTCTGCACCAATTACAAAATCAGTACAGTGTCAAACAGATCTTACATGGCTTGATAATATACAACCAAAACCTTTAAACCCATTCAGTATTATACAAACAACAAATACGAACAGTTCTTCCACTCAAACTAAAACAACTGATAGTAAAAACAAAGGAAAAAAGGTTAATGAAACGTCAAATGATCATCCACAATCCAGTCAACATCAGAGTCAGAATCAAAGTCAAAAAAGCAAAAAAGAAAACTCTTTCAGATCGAATTCCCAAATTTTCTAGAGATATTATCACTAGAAATAGATTTGAGGCCTTCGAGGAAATGTCCATGGACGAATGTCTCACGGAAACATTTTCAAATAATCCCCTTCCATCATTGCAGGGAAGGTCCCCACGCAAAACTTCACCAAAAAGTGCAACGGGGGCAATTTCACCCATACGACCACCTTCAAACTCACCAACCAAACATGCAATGTCCATTCAAACATAACATAATACAGTGAAATTGTCGAGGTTTTAGAGCCAATTTTAATGAACTGGGTCTTTTAAGCCAAAAATATCAACCTGCAGCTTTTTACCTGCAGGAAACTCTTTTAAAAAAACCTGAAACTCTAGATCATTCAGCTTTTAAGCATTATACATCATATAATGCCTGGGCAGATGAAACTGATCTCCATATTCATGGAACATCCATCTTGGTTAGAAACGACATTATTCACAGTTCTGTATCTTTGCAATCAAATTTACAGACTGTAGCAGTACGCCTAACCTTAGACAAGACAATCACATTATGTTCTATTTACGTTTCACCAAGTAAAACGCTACAACTGAATGATTTTGAGTTACTAGTTCAACAACTTCCAACTCCATATATTTTGTTGGGTGATTTTAATGCTCATGGCCCTATTTGGGGTGATTCCTGCAGTCAGGAAGATGCAAAAGGTAAAACTGTAGAAGAGTTCATTACAAAGTATGATCTGTGTTTGTTTAATGATGGTTCAGACACTTATCTGCACAACGCATCTGGTTCGTATACATCAATTGATGTTTCAATTGCATGCCCTTCTGTCTTCCTCGATTATTCTTGGAAGGTAGAAGATGACTTGTGCGGGAGTGACCACTTTCCGGTTGTGCTGGAGAGTGTAATTCCGGCGGACGATGAGAGAGTGCCCCAGTGGAACTTTAAAAAGGCTGACTGGGACACTTTCTCATCGCTTTGTTTTGAATGCCTCACACGGGAGGAATTTCAGGATAGTGCTGACCAAATAGAACATTTTACAAACGAGCTGCTTGGCATTGCAAACACAGTCATCCCTAAAACCTTGGCAAATCCAAAACGTTTCATCAAACCATGGTTTGATAATGAATGTAAAAAGGCGATAAAGGATTGTAAGAAAGCTGAAAGGGAATTTAACAAGTCACCAAACACATATAATTTAGACAAACTTCGTATAAATATGGCAAAAACAAGACGACTTGTAGAACAAAAAAAGAAAAGTTCTTGGGAATCTTACGTTTCTAAGATTAACCAAAACACCCCCATCACTAAAATTTGGAAAATGATTAAAAAGATTAAAGGAAAAGAAACAAAATCAATTGTACAACACCTGAAGGAAAACAACAGCTTAATTACATCTAAAACAGAAATTTCAAACACTTTGGCCCCCACATTTTCAAAACATTTGTCGTCTGAAAATTGGAATCCAGAATTTATCAAAATTAAAAAACAGCAAGAAAAACAGAAGATCAAATTTACATCCAACAATCTAGAGGATTACAATGACCCCTTCTCTATGGAAGAGTTATGCAACTCTTTGCATAGAGCAAAGGATACTGCCACTGGTCCCGATGAAATTCACTACCAAATTTTAAAACATCTGCCTCAATCTTCACTAGAACTTTTATTATCAATTTTTAATGGCATTTGGGTGACTGGCCAGTTTCCACCATCCTGGCGAAAAGCAACAGTAATTCCTATTCCTAAGCCTAATAAAGATCACAGCAACCCAAGCAATTACAGGCTTATTGCCTTAACCAGTTGTCTGTGCAAAACCATGGAGAGGATGATCAATGATCGGCTTGTCTGGTTTCTGGAATCGAAGAATCTGCTTGTGGATGTTCAGTGTGGTTTTAGAAGCCAGAGAAGTACTGTGGATCATTTGGTCAGACTTGAAACGTTTATTAGAAATGCCTTCGCCAGAAAAGAACATGTGGTCGCCATCTTCTTTGATCTGGAGAAGGCATATGATACAACGTGGACGTATGGGATTTTAAAAGATCTTTTTAACATGGGGTTGAGAGGGTGTATGCCCCTTTTTATTGAAAATTTTTTAAAGGACCGGCGATTTCAGGTTCGTGTTGGTTCAACGTTATCTGATCCTCACGAGCAGGAATTGGGGGTTCCTCAGGGTAGTATTCTGTCTGTTACCCTGTTTTCGATAAAAATTAATAGTATCATCGATGCAGTTGAGAATATGGTAGGTTCTTCATTGTATGTCGATGATTTTTTAATTTGTTATAGCAGTAAAAATATGAATGCTATCGAGCGCAAACTTCAGCTGTGTTTAAATAGAATACAGAAATGGGCTACAGAAAACTGTTTCAAGTTTTCAAAGACCAAGACAAATTGTGTTCATTTTTGTAAGCTCCGGAAGCATCATCTTGATCCAGAGTTGAAAATGGATGGAAATACCATTAAAGTTGTAAAGGAAGTGAAATTCTTAGGTTTGTTGTTTGACAGCAAACTGAATTTCACTTCTCACATAAAACAACTGAAAGTTAAATGTAAAAGAGCATTAAACCTCCTGAAGGTTGTTGGTAGCACTGATTGGGGTGCTGACCAAAAATCATTACTTCATCTGTATAGATCACTTGTTAGGTTTAAATTAGATTACGGTTGTGTGGTTTACGGATCTGCAAGGAAGTCGTATCTCAAGCCACTTGATGCGATTCATAATAGTTGCATTCGAATCAATCTAGGTGCATTTCGTACATCACCAATAGATTCAATGCTTGTTGAAGCTGAGGAGCCTTTTCTTGAGAAGCGTCGAATTAAACTATCTCTCCAATATGTAACTAAACTTTTAGCTAATAAATAAAGTCCTGCTTTTAATTGTGTTTCAGAACCTCAAAATGTTGAATTTTTTAATCGCCACCAGAGGCATGTTCCTCCATTGGGAATTAGAATTAAACCCCACATGGAGTCTGCCCAAATTTATTCTGATTCTATAAAAGAAAACTGCAAAACTCTTATTCCTCCTTGGCATCTTAGAAAACCTACAGTTATTTTGGACCTTGCTTCATCCAAAAAATCTGATGCCAATTCCTTGCAGTTCAAACAAAAATATGCCGAAATAAAGTCCAAGTATAATACATATACAAGGATCTATACAGATGGATCTAAAGATGGTGACAAAGTATCATCAGCTGCTGTTGCTGGTGATCATATCACCTCAATCAGAATACCGAATCATAGTTCTATTTTCACAGCTGAAGTTAAAGCTATACAACTCGCGCTTGAACACATCGAGAATATGCAGGAAAAGAAGTCAGTTATTTTTTCTGACTCTCTTTCCTCTTTACTTGCTTAACTCAACCCCAAATTGAAGAACCCTCTCATTTTGGAACTTTGTGAGAAGTTAACAATTCTCATGTCTGACCAGTATGATATCGTGTTTTGCTGGTTACCTGGACATGTAGGTATCACTGGTAACACCAGAGCGGACAGTGCAGTAAAACAGGCTTTAACAAAGCCTCTCATTGATTTTAAGATCCCGTTCAGTGATTTTAAGCCTCATATTAGTAGTTACATCAAATCTATGTGGCAGGTGGATTGGGATGGGGCAACGACAAACAAGCTCCATCGCTTCCGACCAACTATTTCTGATCACTACCCATCTAGTAACCTTTGTAGAAAAGATAATGTTATTGTGACATGATGTCATATTGGTCATACAAGACTAACACATTTCTTTCTGTTAAAGGGTAATTTGCGACCAGAGTGTGTTCCATGTCAGCAGGTGTTGTCAGTGGAACACATTCTTTTACATTGCACTGATTTTAATCTTGTTGGCGGGCAGTACTTCACAGCTGGATCCCTTAGAGATCTATTTTATAATACGAGCCCACACAAAATTGTGTCATTTCTGAAAGTACTCAACCTTTTTACAAAATTTTAAAATTGTTTTTATTCTTTTAATCTCGAATCATCAAGTCTCAATTCCTCAGGTTGATTTATAATGTATTTTCTTATCTCATTACTCATTGCTTTTCTAATCATTTTTGTCCTTGACATGTCTTTTGTGGTTATTTTTATTTTTATTCATTTTTTACTTCATTCTTGATAATGACTTTTTATGTACCACTGTTTTCTCGCCATGATATAGCCCTAGCTGCTGATGTGGTGTTAAGCACCAATAAATAATAATAATAATAGCTCACACACAGACATTTTCAGTGTGTTAACGTTTCTATTCAGGGCAGCTGCCAACACCCTTTTCATTCCATGGGCCTTTATATTGCTTCTATATGGTGCTTATTATCATTCTACCACTATTTAACCCTCACCCTATGTTTTTTAAACTGTTCTCTTAACTTTTTTATTTATTTACTTACGTTTAGTTTTCTGTTTAGCTCAGAATTTCATGTTTAACTTAGTGTTTATGTCAGTTTCTGTGTTCCTTCTCTTCCCATGGCCTTTATATAAATCATACATGTTCCTCATTATCATTCTACCATGATTTAACCCTCATCCAGTCAGTATTTTTCAAATTTATTTCCACATTTTTAACGTTAATTCTCTGTTTAGCTCACACCCAGACATTTTCAGTGTGCTAAAGTTTCTGTGAAGGTCTGGCAACACCATTTGTAAAACATCATTTCCGAGGTTCCTCATATGATCAACAATTAATAATATAATTGTGCCATGTTGATTTTCTTCACCATTAATTACAAAGGCAGTTTCCATCACCACATATTTTTTTTAAAACAGAGGGTTCTTCCATTTCTCTATGTAGTGTACTATCAGGTATCTGATAAGTCACTGCTTTTTGAAAGTTTAAATCAAACATAGTACACTGAAGCATCTGCCAATGAAGTCTGGTTGGTTCAAAGTAATACGTCTCACTTAATGTGGCCATTAACCCTTCTGCTGTTAAAATTATTATTTTTTCAGTTTTACTTTTAAGAGGTTGTGTTTAGGTCAGCTTTGTCGCATGTTATGAGCCTGTTTGATACAGTTCTTGTGTTTGCCAAAGTTATTATCAAAGAGGAATGTTGGTGAGCTATAGGGCGTTGGCATCCTTCTTGTTATATGTAGATCCAGGTGAGCGATTACAGGCTCTTTAGAGCCTCTAGTTTAGGATTGTGCTCACCATTGTAGGTTCTAAAGGCTTTCCTTTTTGGTTGAGTTGTGTTAACAACTGGGCCCTAGGTTTGGCGATTGTCGGTGGTTGGGCATCTTGGTGTCCTCGCATTTTTAGCAAAATAACTTTAACAAACGTTCTCTGATTTGACTAATATTTGCTATACAGGTCTTTGGCAATAATGTCTCAAGCGAGTTCGAAGACTGGCCCAGTCTGATATTTCGTTACAGAGCTATAGGCCTTAAAATAGTGAATTTTATCGAATTTTGAGCTCGTTAGCACAAAAACTTGAACAAAAGTTCTCCGATTTGACTAATATTTGCCTTACAGGTCTTTTGCAATAATATCTCAAGCCAGTTCGAAAACTGGCCCAGCCAGATTTTTTGTTACAGAGTTATGGGCCTTAATTAGTCAATTTTTACGAATTTTGAGTTTGCTAGCACAATAACTTTAACAAACATTGCTCCGATTTGACTAATATTTGCTATAGAGGTCTTTTGCAATAATATCTCAAGTGGGTTCGAAAACTGATCCGGGCTGATTTTTCATTACAGAGTAATGGGCCTTCATTATTTTTTATGAATTCTGAACTTATTAGCATTATAACTTGAATAAATGTCCTAGATTTGACAACTGGCATATGATTGATAACCGTGTTATGGATATGCAACTCTCTGATTGCCATCATAACCTGATGCATGCATCTCCGATGCACACCTTTTGTTTGTTTTATAATTCCTGTTGTTTTAGCTGAGATGCTGTTTTTTCAGGGGTAGAATGGTTTCTTAGGACAGTGTTCATTGAGTGCCTGATTGATGCTCTCACTTAGGTTTGCACAGGCTGCTGCAAATTTATCCACATTTGGGGTGTCATTTTGTTGAAGTTTAGTCTCTGCTACTTGTCTAAACAGATAATTTGGCTTGGTTAAATTGTTGTTGGATGGGGTCGTACCTAGCAGGGCCTTTGTAGCAGGTGAATGTGGCATCAGTGGGGAGATGGTTGATTCCAAGATCATCATCACTGACCTGGAAGTCGTTCATGCCATTAATTAGGGAGTTACTAATAATGATTAAGTCAAGGATATCTGAGCGGTAGAGGTGGTTGTTGCTTATATGTGTAATCAGACATGTTAACCTCGAAAAAAATTTTCAGGGAAATTGGGGGTGATTTTCAGGGAAATAGGATGAATTTCAGGGAAATGTGTGTGCAAACAATATACATAAGGAGAACTAAATATTTCAGCTCTTGGACCACCACTGGCACCAGGTTGCTCCCAGCGTCTAAAAATTTGCTGATACTCTTTATGCCATGTTAAAGAATCATTGGTTCAAATACTTCGTCTCCCTCTTTTTTTTCAAGCCCCCCTCCCTTCCTCCCCCCCTACCCCCCCCACCCCCCCATACACATACCATCTGTGGTTACAATTTGACCAAAGTGCACAGGCATATAAATTATAATTCCCTTCTTGAATGGGCAATAAAGTGTAATTCCATTTTTCAGAACACACACAATTTAATCCAACTTCCCTTTATTTAGTGTTGTTTGTGGGGTTTCTTTACATGCACCAATTTCTGTGAGGGGACGTTTTGGCCTTTGGGGATGGAGATTTTATCTTCACTAATTCATAATTCTGTTTTGAACTTTGCAAATACAATTCAGAGCTTTCCGAGAAGAGATGTCTCAGCTGTGTCTCGTGAAGCAGAACAATGATCAGTGTTGTTGAATATTGAAAAATGCATCTGTTGTGTATCAATTTTAAGCTGTAATATTTCGGCATATCATGGAAGTAAGGTGAATTTCTTGGAGCAAAATGACCCATTTTAAACTGTATTCTTCAACTTTGCTGAAGTGGTCACAAATTGAGTGGATAATTGAATAAAAATTGATGCATGTTTGAACCAAATAAAGAAATATATATTCTTTAATTCTTTTTCATACATTTTATTCGCCAGGAATCATTAATTAATTGAAGGTGGATGTCAATAGGTGATGTACTTAAGTCACTTATTTTCACTTCAGCACTCGTAAATTTACCTCACAGCTAAATTGAAATGAATAAAACAAAAGAAAACCGTGGATGTAAGTGAAATATGAATAATAAAGGACTCTTTTATTAGTCCCCTACCGGCATCGCCAGAGGGGACTATAGGTTTGCACTCCGTCCATCCGTCAGTCTGTCCGTCTGTCAGTCTGTCAGTCACACTTTAGTTTTCCGGAGTTTTTTTGGAAACGCTTCAACGGAATGATTTCATTTTTGGTAAACTACTATAGAATGATGACTTACAGATCACGTTTGAGTTTCATGCTGATTGCATTATTCTTGTGTGAATTACGGCCCTTGGAAATATGGGAAAAAGCACCAAAATATCAGTTTTCCGGAGTTTTTTTGGAAACGCTTCAACGGAATGATTTCATTTTTGGGAAACTACTATAGAACGATGACTTACAGATCAAATTTGAGTTTCATGTTGATTGCATTATTCTTGTGTGAGTTACGGCCCTTGGAAATATGGAAAAGCACCAAAATATCAGTTTTCCGGAGTTTTTTTGGAAACGCTTCTATGGAATGATTTCATTTTTGGTAAACTACTATAGAACGATGACTTACAGATCAAGTTTGAGTTTCGTGCTGATTGCATTATTCTTGTGTGAGTTACGGCCCTTGGAAATATGGAAAAGCACCAAAATACAGTTTTCCAGAGTTTTTTTGGAAACGCTTCAACGGAATGATTTCATTTTTGGGAAACTACTATAGAACGATGACTTACAGATCAAATTTGAGTTTCATGTTGATTGCATTATTCTTGTGTGAGTTATAGCCCTTGGAAATATGGAAAAGCGCCAAAATTTCAGTTTTCAGGACTTTTTTTGGAAACGCTTCAACGGAATGATTTCATTTTTGGTAATCTACTGTAAAAGGATGACTTACAGATCAAGTTTGAGTTTCATGCTGATCGCCTTATTCTTGTGTGAGTTATTGCCCTTGGAAATATGGAAAAGCGCCAAAATATCAGTTTTCCAGACTTTTTCTGGAAACGCTTCAACGGAATGATTTCATTTTTGGTAACCTACTATAGAACGATGACTTACAGATCCCGTTTCATTTACACTCTGTCCATCCATCCGTCAGTCTGTCAGTCTGTCGGTCGTACTTTAGTTTTCCGGACTTTTTTTGGAAACGTTTCAACGGAATGATTTCATTTTTGGTAGCCTACTATAGAATGATGACTTACAGATCAAGTTTCATTTACACTCTGTCCATCCATCCGTCAGTCTGTCAGTCAGTCTGTCGGTTATGCTTTAGTTTTCCGGACTTTTTTTTTAAACGCTTCAACGGAATGATTTCATTTTTGGTAACCTACTATAGAACGATGACTTACAGATCAAGTTTCATTTGTACTCTGTCCATCTGTCAGTCTGTCAGTCAGTCTGTCAGTCATACTTTAGTTTTCCAGACTTTTTTTGGAAATGCTTCAACGGAATGATTTCATTCTTGGTAACCTACTATAGAACGATGACTTACAGATCAAGTTTGAGTTTCATGCTGATTGCGTTATTCTTGTGTGAGTTATGGCCCTTGGAAATATGGAAAAGCGCTAAAATATCAGTTTTCTGGACTTTTTTTGGAAATGCTTCAATGGAATTCATGCTGATCACATCTAGGTTATAACATTTGTATAATTATTAATGCTCATTAGTCCGGTAGGGGACATTGTATTGCTTCAGCGCTACGAGCGCTCTTGTTAAGTATAATTCACTTGAAAGCATATTTTTTTGTTTTATTCATTATGATCAGAGCTCCGAAGTCCTATGATTTGACCCTGAACATCTGGAAATGGAAAAATTTTGGACTATTCAGTTTTCCGGGATTTTTGTCAAGAGATTCCCTTCCGTGAGGCCGGGAACTACACTGAATTTATGGGATTTTTCCGGGCATTCCAGGAGAGTTAACATGTCTGTGTGTAATCGATTGGTCATCATTTAGTACGTAGAGATAATATTTTTGAATTATGTTAAAGAGGGCTCCAAACTCCAAATCTTCTGACTTTTATATATATTTTTATACTGTAAACCAATGGCCCAGACCAGCTGGTGCTTAACTCAAAATTATTAAGGGCCAAACACAAATTTTGAACCCCCCAATCCCCCAAATGTGCTGCAAAACTGAAAATTTAAAGTCCTATCTGGCCCTCCACACATTTACTCTCCTGCATGCGCAGACGTCAGGAAGTGACCGGAATTGGTGCCAACATCATTCTTTGTTTGACCTAAAAGTCATCAACAATGAGATGACATCTGTGCTTTAACATCTCCTTTTTGGAGGATGCCAGACACAACAAATCAATGCAAGAATTGGTGGATACAAGGCTGTTTTTGGATGAAGGAAGTGTTCAACGGTGGTTTTGGACGTTCAGGGCTGTAACTTTATAATGTTTATAAAATTATTTTATGCTTCCCAATTTCGGGACATATGCCTGACGTCATCATTTTTAAAAATGATTATTATTCCACTGTGTGTTAAGTATTCCTTCCCTATCCTTCCATGAACCCTTCCTGTTAAACTCTTAAGCTTTTCGGCTATTTTTTATTGAAATTTTTTATTAAATTTCTTGGGAGTTTAACATTTATTACAGAATATTATTCTGTTTCTTCCCCAGGGTTACGTTCTCACCCTAGGGGTGTTAGGCTATTTAGTCTTGCATCTTCTATCCAATGTATTGTTTTTTCTTCGTATGAAGATCTAGCTTTGCATTTGATAGCATTTCAATTGGTTCTGATTTTGGGTCTTTTTGTGTGTCTGATGTCTTGTTTACATTGACGTTGTTTACATTATCAACGTCCTCATATATATAGGTAGTTTCTTATATTCTATTACTGTAATATACTGTAGAATACATGGATTATTATTCCGGTAGTGTAGCATCAAAAATTTTGGATTTTGTTCACACTTAGGCTCTATCGGGATGCCCTTGCACTCTTCATGTTCCCTTTGGGAACTTGGGCGTTTTTCAAAAAAAATTTTTGTTTACAAAAAATATTTTGAATTTAATTATGATTGCTATTATTCATGTATCTCAGTTATATATATATATTGTTGTGGAGTTTGGAGGACTAATATCGACTTTAGTTGATACACTCCTGCGGACTCTTGTCATTCTTGTGTTGCACTGGGATGACTGATGTTGGAGTCGGGTGTCGCAGTAAGTTGTTGGCGGTGAGGTTCTGAGGATCAGAGCCTCTTACCGCATTTTCATTCATTCTGTCAGTTTCTATTTCAGAGGTGATGATTTTCTGACACCCATCCAAGTGTGTTACCATCGTTGCGCTCTGTGGATCATATAGAGCTACCTGCAGTGCTCATTATTGCAAGAGTTAGGGCCTTTGGGTAAAGGTTTTAATCTCTTGCAAGCAGCTAGCTCGACCGGTGAAGCGGAACTCCATCTGTGGGTGCCGGGTAAGTCCATTGCGGTCTAAGAGGTGGATTGGGTAGAGCAAGCACTATAATATAAATAGCTCACCCAGCGATGATGGAAATAGGGAGGAAGTCTGCAAGTTCTTGTACACGGCAAGGTCTAATAGACTGCGTGCGGGAGAGGCCCCCCCCCCCCGCCCCCCTCTCTAATATAGCAGCGTCTAGGGTCAGATGTTGTTTTGAGAAATTTGCACAAGCCGGAGCATATGTCCGCCCTCCACTCGGGACGCTCTGTTTAGTCTGCAGCCGGGGTAGGCTTCAGTCAAGGCTTCCTCCGCTAAATTTCACAAGGCCGAAATGAAGTTTTATGGTTGGAAACTTGCACGAGACAGAGCATATGTCCGTCCGCCGCTCGGGATGCTCTGTCTAGTCTGCAGCTGAGGTCGGCTTCAGTCACGGCTTCCTCTGCTGCATTATTTAAGCACACATGGCAGAGTCTTCTGGGAAGAAATCGCATAATTGGCCGATGTAACCTGGGTTGAACTCACCTCTTACTAGAACATTAAACAGAACTGCATACTTTCTTATCAACCTACCTTACAGTTGTCTAAAGGCTTGCACTACAGTGGAAGACCCTAACTCAGATAAAATACTCTCTATTTTAATCTTTCCCAAGAGATTTGGGAAAGAAAAGTGGTGTTAAAACACCACGAAAAAATAAGCCAAAACTGGGTCAAGCGCCATGCGCACACCCAGTGGGGGACGCTCTTCTCTTAGTACAATTCCACGACTTCCGTTAACAAGTGTGCAAAGCAGTCATCAAACCATTCTTTTTTCGTCCGACGTCCAGGGATGACGTTTGGCCATTTGTATTACGAAACAGTGATAATTCAACTCGTCGATAATGGTTTCCTGTGATTGGAATTATGGATCTGAGGATCGTATAATAACAGGACTGTGTTTTATATATTCACGTTATTATTTTCAACCACATTTTCACTTAGGTGTCAGTGAGGGACTGTATGGACATGATTTCTTCACTCTGTTGAGGGCTGAATTTGTTTTTTGGGTCCCTGTCAGTCATCTGGGTTCTGTTGTGTTCCCACCGGTTCTTTTTCTGCCACCTTTCTCTTGTAGTTAGTGGTGTTCTACTTTCTGTATCTGTTGAGTTCACCTTTTCTTCTACTGCTCTCACCTTTGTTATGTCCAGTACGGTTTCTTTAGGGCAATGCCTTTTTCCCACTCTTTTGGTGCGTTCCACTCCTGGGGGGGGGGGGGGGATGTCGTTTCGGGGCCTCCCAACATGACCACGTCTGGTGAGAGTTATACCCCCTCTGTGGGGGATGTACAGCTCCTCCTGCAACTGCAGGGGGGGGGGGGGGGAATGCTGTCATTTCGGGGTCTCCCGACACGACCACGTCTGGTGAGAGTTATACCCCCTCCGTGGGGAATGTGCAGTTTTTTACGGAGGTGGATACTGCGGGAGCTGTTGAGTTATCTAGTGAAGAGATGCCTGGTTCCGAGAGTATGCTTCCTCTACAGTCGACATCTGAGGCTGTCATAGGCTCCTCCTTTGGAGGCCGAGCTCGGTTGCTCTCTTCCCTTTCCACTAGTTTCAGCAGCTCCCGTCGTATCTGCTGCTACTGCTGTTCCGTCTACAACATCATCGGTCACCATTTCAGCCGGCCTCGGCTTATCCCTGCAGGGGTCTGCAGCGATGTCTGTAGTGTGGATGTGGGTATCGGCCTCAACCTTCCCTGACTTAAACCTGGCGAAGTCGTAAGTGGCTGCCGACCAAACCTCCTGCTGTGTCCTCTCAGCCATTGAGCACAGCAGTTTTATCCCTGCAGGGGTCTGCAGAGGTGTCTGGTAGTGTAGACGTGGGGTATCATCCTCAGCCTTCCCTGACTTCAAGTTGGTGAAGTCGGAAGGGGCTGCCGGCCGAACCCTCTACTGTGGTCTCTCAGCCGTCGAGTACCTCAGTTTTTCTCATCGGATTTGGATGTTCATGGTGGGGTCACCATGAGCTCTGTGGCATTTCCGTCCAAGCACTCTGGTCCCATGGCCAGTTTTGCGGGACCAACGCTTTTTGTGCAGCCTGGACCTTCTGTCCCACAGAGGTCCGCGGCAGCTCTCCTGAGTTTCCGCTCTGTAGATCCTCGGGGTATGTCATAACCCAATTCACATCTTCCTTCAGATGTTGCGGCTGCACCCTCTCGCCCCCGCGTCTGGTGTTTTTGAGGATCGTGACCCTTCGCTGGTTAAATGGGTCAGGAGTGAAGCCACTTTGTCGGTTCGTTCCCATGTCAAACCGTCCGACACAGTCAGTGAGCTTAGGGAGGCCCTCTCCTTGCTCACTTAGGTTCTGTCCAAGAGCCTTTTCCGTTGCTTCCAGCGAGGCTACAAGTGGTTTGCCCCCTGTGGTGCCGCCTCCCGGGATTGGAAACAGGCCGCTTTCTGATCCCCCTTGTGTGCCTACACCATGGAAGGCATCGGCTGGTTTGCCCATGATGGGCTATGTGTCTTCCGACTCATGGGATGAGTCCGACATACCTGACGTTGAGAGCCAACAGTCTTCTGACTTGGGGGCAGCTCTTGACTTTGTGTTTGGGTTCCTTCCAGATCTCAAACCTCAAACCAGCCGACAGTGTCAGCCTGGCCGCGATCATCGGTCGCACGCCTACAGCCTGTGGAGCAACCTGCTTCTGGGCGCCTTCGACCATGCCTGTTGGTACAGGTTGTTGAAGCGTTTAAAGTCTGCCAGACTTTGACGGTCTTGGATCAGAACTCCCAAGCCGGCCATTTTTCATATGGAGACTCTGGAGTCTGTGTTGGGCTTATCAAGAGAGATGTTGGAATGCTTTCGCTCTTCGATCACGTCATCTCTGCTTTGCTGCTTATCTGCTCCCAGATAAGTTTGACGACGAACAGGGTTTTTGTGTGTGCTGTCCAAGGCGCTCATGTATCTCCTCTCACACATGCCTGTAACACGGCTAACTTGGAATTAGTTTGCAGGGACGCTGTGCTGGACACAAGTCGTTTCCTTCTTCAGGGGCAGTGCGCTGCTCTTCGATCTGCCTCTATCGGCGGGTCGCAACTATTCCATGGTTCCGTGGCGACGGTCCGGGATGACTCCCTATGTCATTCCATAGATCAACTGCTACTTCGACAGCTTGATCAGCCTTCTGTTGGAGGCCGTCCAAAGCCTAACAAGTACCATTCTGCTTCCTCTGCGAAGCCAAGGGCTGATCCTTCTGCCGCCACTTCTACTCACTCACAGGGTAAGGGTAGGCGTGGGCAGTAGTCACCTCGAATTCGTCCCAGGTTGAGGCATTCCACTCAGTTGAGAGTGCCTCTTCCAACACAAGTCCCTTTCAGCGTTACATTTTGGGAACTTTTGATCACAGAGATAGGCAATCTCCTGTCAAAGAGGGCGATCGAGGTCATCAAGAACATTCTTTCAGTGGGATTTTATTCCCGCCTGTTCTTAGTGCCGAAGAAGGACGGCTGACTCAGACAGGTTATCGATCTTAGTATCCTGACCCAGTCTATCATTGCTCCTAAGTTCAGCATGGAGGCTTTCAGGTCGGTTCGCCGCTCGATTCCCCAGGAAGTTTTCCAGTTCAGGGCCATGCCCTTCGGCCTCGACCTGGATCCTTGGGTCTTCACCCGTCGGATGTCGCATGTGTTCGTCTTACATCGCACACAGTCCAGGGTGTCTTCTTCAGCATATCTAATTGATATCCTCCAGAGGCATTCCAATGCCGCCTTTCTGGAGCCGGATGTTGACATACTGTTGGGCCTGCTCACATCACTAGGGTTCAGAGTCAATGGGGAGAAGTCGGACCTGGTCCCTTCTCCATCGTTTTGTCATCTGGCATGGGCTTCCGTACTCAGCTGGATACGGTGGCAGTTTCCCAGGCAAGGGCTTTGATTCTCTCGGCTTTTGGCCCTGACTCTGTCCCAGTCCACGTCCGCTACAGCTCGGAGTCTTCCCTGGCTGCTCGGTCTCTGAGGTTTGGTGACGGATTTCATTCCTCTAGGTCGGCTGCATGTCATACCTCTCCAACACTTTCTGCTCAGTCGTTGGAGGCCGAATGTCGATCCTCTGGATCTGGTGCTTCAGTTTCCTTAGTCTCTTCCTCGTCACCGGCTCCCCTGACAGATGTTCTTTGGATTATGCAAGGAATTCTGTTGGACTTCCCCACGTCCGATCATGTTCTGATGGCAGTCGCCAGCGATCTCGGATGGGGTGTGCCGTTGGATCCTCTAGGTCTTTTCCTTACCGGGTCATGGGATCAGAATCCAGCAGCTCTTCACGTCAACCAGAAGGAGCTTCTTGCTCTTCTTCTGAGTTTCCGGCAGTGGATCCCCCGCCTTTCGAATTGTCAGGTCCTTCTGTTGTCCGATGATTCGACAGTGGTTGTTTACATTTGGAACCAGGGCGGCACGCACTATGTTCCCATGTACAGATTGGATCGGGATCTTCTACTGCTCGCTCAGGATGTCAACTCCGGAGTGGTGGTTCATCACATTCCCGGTCATCTGAACGTCCTAGCCGACTCCCTGTCCCAACGGGGCAGGTTCTTTTCCACCGAGTGGATGCTCCACATGGCGGTGTTCAGTCTCTTTGCGATCTCTGGGGTCATCCCCACATCGATCTCTTTGCAACTCGTTAGAACCATCAGGTGGACACTTTCGTGTCCCTGTGTCCAGATGCTCTGGCTTTCGCCGTGGACGCTCTGTCCCTCCTTTGGAACAGACTTGTCGGCAGTGCTTTCCTGTCGGTTCCGATTCTGCCTCAGGTTCTAGCCCAGATACGAACCTGTAGTTGTCGAATCATTTCGATCGCACCCCTGTCGCCTCAGTGGGTGTGGATCAATCTGCTCTGCTCTGTTAGCGGCGGTCCCGGCACATCTCCCTCTACGTCGCGACCTTCTTTGCCAAGGTTGCCCGAGGAGGTTTCACATCGACTCGACTTCATTGTGCCTTCGCACATGTCTTTTGTCAGGTCCTGTCTCCTCCGTGGCGTTTTTTTCGAGACGAGCAGTGGAGTTGCTTTTCTTCTTCAAGGAGGCACTTCCCTGGTTTAGCCTATGCGGCTAAGTGGAAGGTCTTCTGTCGATGGTGTGCGGATCACACTGTCGCTTCTGTCACTCCTTCGATCATACAGATTGCAGAGTTTCTGGTATATGTTTGATTCTGGGTGTCTCCAGCAATGGGTACAGGTCCATGCTTCGGAGACCTTTTCGTATGTGGGACAGCATTGTATCGGCACTCATCCTTGCCTCTCCAAGCTTGTTTGGCACTTTTCCTCGAAAAGGCCTAGGACTTTGCAGCTTACTCCAAGATGGAATCTTTCTTGGGTGCTGCTCTGCTTGGGGGGGGGGGGGGGGGGGGGGGGGGGGGGGGGGGGGCTGTTCGAGCCTTTATCCCAGGTGGGTATGCATTTTCTCACATACAAGACAGTTTTTCTGATGGTTTTTGCCTCAGCCAGATGGGTTAGTGAGCTTCACGCCCTCTCGGTTGACCAGGCCTTTTTCTGAAGCTCTCCCATGAGTGTTATGTTTACCAGTGATTGCTCCTTTCTGGTCAAGAATCAGATACCGGAAACTACTCCGCCTCCTATCTGTATCGGGACTCTTCCTTCTGTTGAGGGTAAACACCCTTTGCTCTGTTCATTTGGAAGGGTAGGATCGATTTTCTGTCACTTATTCCTGGTCGACAGAAGATCTCTCCTGAATCCATTTCTCGTTGTCTTGCTATTCGTGCAACTGCCGCTCGTCTAGCAACTGGTGATTGTATTACCAATCGTTTTTCTGCCACGAGGTGCGTGCATTGTCTACCTCTTGGGGCTTATACTAACTCCGTCATGTTGTCGGATGTTATGCTGGCAGCCTAGTGGAGAAATGCTACCTTCTCCACTTATCTGCGACAGTTGCAGGAGCAGGCAGAGGACCTTAATTCTACGGACCCTTTTTCTTCTGCTCAGGCTGTTGTCTATCCCAGCCATTCGGCTTCTTATAAGGTCAGTTCCAGCTCTCTGCTGTTACTGCCCTTTCTGTCTGTGCGTCGCACATTACCATACGCCTCATCTCTCATTGTCTTTTACTAATGTTTGTGATGCTATGGTTTTATAGGCCTAGGGACCTCTTCCTCTGTCCACGGTTCCGGTGCAATTGAGTTATGTGTGGGTTGGTTATGTGATTCCCTCCATCCTATTGTCTATTCAGCCTGCAGTAAACAATTGTAAGGTAGGTTGATAAGAAATCTAAATTTATAGTAAATTTTCTTTCTTATTATACCTACCGCAATTGTTTACATGGAGGCCCTCCCGTCTTCTTTTTCGGCCAAGAATCCTTCCTCCCCGCTGATCACATAACTCCTATGTTGGCGGACTGAAAAGAATGGTTTGATGACTGCTTTGCACACTGGTTAACGGAAGTCATGGAATTGTACCAAGAGAAGAGCATCCCCTACTGGGTGTACGCCGATGGCACTCGACCCAGTTTTGGCTTATTTTTTTGTGGTGTTTTTACACCACTTTTCTTTCCCAAATCTCTTGGGAAAGATTAAAATAGAGAGTATTTTATCTCATTTAGGGTCTTTCACTGTAGTGCAAGCCTGTAGTAAACAAATGCGGTAGGTATAATAAGAAAGGAAATTTACTACAAAATTTAGATTTCTATCTAAAAAGAAATATGCCGAAATCAGCGCAGGGTTAAAATAAAAATGATAACACAAATTTTTCATCTACATGTTTTATTTTCCAAATTGTGTGATAATTTTGTTGTCATTATTTTCTCTAAGCATCTTCTGGTGCTTTCTTTTTTCTCAAACACCCAAAAATACGGGTGTGAATTGTCCTGCGGGGAAAATCGTTTTGTTCCTTATGGCACAGCATCTTCTGGCTCTTTTTCCTAATCTCACAATCTTATAAAAGACCAGCTAAAATGAGTCAGTTGGCCCTTAGTTGTTCAAAGCACTTTGTCTAAACTTTCATGAAAAAGCTTGTGAATAATATTCATGGCTTTTCCAGTTTGAGTTATCATTGCCGAGGCTGAGACTACTGAATGTTCTCACAGGGAATACTAGATTAGTAAAACCATCACTGAATGTTCCAAAGTCTGCTTCAGTACTCCAGTTGTAGTTTACAATACCCCTCAACCAAATGTTACATGTGTTTGTTATTGTTTAGACCCCACAAAGTAGATCGCCAGTTTCTAAGGCCATTTTTTGGTAAAATTGCATGTGGACAGGCAGTATTTTCTTTTATTTTTTGTTTTTGTAATTATTTCTTTGCCATGAAAAGTTCATATTTTTGGTTTGTTTTATGCTTTAGACCTCATAATCTACAGAATAGCATGGGCGGGGGGGGGGGGGGGGGGGGTTGGGGGGGGGGGATTTTTGTCCCTTGAGTGCAAGAAGGCTCTGCAATGCTAAAGCATTGCAAAACTTTGTCGCACTCAAGGGACAAATTTATCAATTTTATTAATTTGGATAAAATATCGGACATAAACCACGCAGCCTGAGAAATGAGTTTTTAACTTTAATAGGCTTTCTAAACATTTTTCATCGTCACCCATAGTTTTAGGAGACCCATTTGGTATATATCTGTTTAAACAACTCAACCCTCACCAGTAACCTCTACTATTTTGTTGAATTTAGCAGCGATTGGCTTGATTTGAGAAAGGGTGTTGACAAGGTCAAGAAAAATTTACATATCGGCATCCAATATTAGCAGAATTTGCTGGTCCTGATACTCTGCTGATAAGCCATTTATTGGCTGGTATTGATTACTCCTACTGATAATTGGCTCATCACTATGATTTGTTGTGGGCGTACCAAACTTTGTATACCAAATGCCCCTTACTTCATAGTTGACTACACATGTGAGAAAATCTTTGTCTGGATTGGAAGATAAATCCAGTAGCTCCTGGCCTAGTGTTAACAAACTCACATGACTGATGCTTCATTGAAGGGCAGAAAGTCAGACACTGAAATTGGGTCATTGTCACTCTTACTTTATGGTTGTTTGTATATATATAAAAAAAAATTAACAAGTGCTAGTTGAAAGGATTCGTCAGATTTGTTCAGTTTATTTCAGGGATGCCAGACATTGTGTGTGTTTATATCTTGGGATTGCAAGTTTGAAAATTTGGAACTAGCAATAGCCATTATGTTTCCTTGAACAACTTACTGGTCTTACTACCTTTTCTCTGAGGAAGATTTTCTTCATATTTTTCCTTGTATTCTAAATAACGTTCATTCCTTGCCTCACAGCTTGAATCAGTAAAAATTATGTTCAAGGTGAGATATATTCTAATGATATTTTTTTTTGGGAGGGGGGGGGGGGGGGGGGGCTTTTATTTCTGAATGTAATTTGTAATTTATTTTGTTTCTCTTGTTTACTTTATTTGCCCATACAGGTTACTGTGATAATACAGCAGTATTTTTCTCCTATCAGCATGGTCTGTTCCACATAATATCTCCACAAAATAAAGATGTCAGGTATGTAACATTTCTGCATGAGTTTTGTTGTAGTACAATTCATTTTCTCTGATAAAACATTGCAACCTTTTCATCAGTAATTTCCAAACGTAAACTTGATTTTTATACCCCTGCCCTCAGCAAGGTATATAGGATTTGCCTTGTCCGTCCATCCATGTCTGTCCATCTATCTGTCCATCCATCCAAAATTCAATCATGAATAACTTGTAAAGTATTTGGTTGAGTGACTTGATATATGGTATGCAAGTGTATCCTATTGCTGTATACCCATAGTGAAATGCAGGTGTCGTGAAAGATTTTATTGCCAGAGTCATTGTCCTTTATGGACTTGAAGAGTACTCAATGGAATGACTTCATATTTTGTATGTAAGTCTATCCTATTGATGTCTACTCAGAGTACAAGGCAGATGTTATGCAGTGTATTATTGTAGAAATTATTGCATTTTATGGACTTTGATTTTGTCCATCCCAAAATTCAATAATGAATAACTTGTTTAATTAAGGGTACCTTCATGATGTAATCAACTCCTCCCACAATTTCTGATGTAGAGAGTTGAAACTTTAGGATATGGTTACACATGTCTTGTAGTTGCGCAACATATATAAAGTTTGCAGAAAAATATTTTTTTCACAGAATTCGTTCTGTAATCTGTCACAGGTCTATCATCTGTCATCCTTCAACATCTCCCAATAATAAATGTTTCATTTCTGTAATGCTATCCATGGTATTACCGGCACCCTCAACTTTGCTCTAGTTTAATGTTGTTCCAAACTGTCTCAGTGTAGAAATTTCAAGTACCACATTGAATGTAGGATATTCACACTTTTTGAGTCAGAAGGTCCTACCAGAAGATAGGAACCACACTGGAAATTAAGTGTTTTTTTTTTAGCTCACTTGACTAAAAGTCAGGGCGAGATTTTCTGATCACTCTTCCGGCATCCATCATCCGCCATAATGATGATGTTTAAGTATTCTACTCCCAAACTTCTAGACCAGTTCCAACAAAATTTCATGTGAATGGTGACTTGAGTGGGGCAATTCAGTTTTGTTAAAATTGATATGCTCTCTCCCTTGGATAGGTGGTGCTGGAAAATTGTCTCCCAAGTTTTAAAAAAATCTTCTTTCCAAGATCTGATGGATGAAATTACTTGTTATATGGTATTAGATTCCTTTTGAGGTGTACATTAAACTTTGTTCAAGGGAAGTTAGGAAGTTAGGGAAATTTCTATATTTTTATACTGTACCAATGACCCAGACATAGCTGGTGCTAACTCTTAAAATATAGGGCCAAACACAAATTTTGCCCCCCAATCCCCAAAATTTGCATCTAAAACCAAAGAAAACATGTCCTGAATGGCTCTCCACACTTCACCTCTACTGCGCATGCGCAGTGTCAAGGACGTTCCGAAATTGGCGCCATTAATCATTCTCAGTTTGGCCCTTCATCAGTTAACATCTGACTGATCTTTGTGCTTGTAAATCTCAGTTTAAATGATGCCAGACACATAAATATTAGTGAAATGGTGATTCTAAGGAGGATATAGAAGGAGGAGAGGAATAATGTGTGACAGAATATTATCAGGGCTGTAACTTAAAATTTTTTAATGAAATTATGTTAAGTTACCTATTTTCGAGGCAGCAGCCATTTTGTTGTCATTCTTGTTATTTAGTTACACTGATTGTTCAGTGTTTTTCTCTCTCCCTTTCCTTTAAGTCCCCTCTTGCTATTCTCCCATGCTTTTGGCATAGTTTCTGTAATTATTATTACTAAAATTTATTGGGAGTTTTAGCTGAATAACAGAATGAATTCTGTTCTTTTCCCCATGTTTACGTCTTCACCTATGGGTGGTTAGGCGTTGTGTTCTGCATCTACCATCTGATGTTCAGCAGTTTCTTCCCTGGAAGTCTCTGTTTTGCATCAGATAGTGTATTTTTGGTAACTGATTTCGGGCCTGGGTGCCTGGAGTCTTATTTTAGTGTTTTTACACTCATTGTTTACTTTTACAACAGCCCTCTGTGTGAGGGGGGGATTTCTTGAAAATAATATCTTGATGTTAATTTAATCATAACTAGATACATTATTATTGTTCGTAAGTGTTGCATAAATTGTTTAAAATATTTTTAAATTTTTTGTCCACACTTAGGCTTGGGATCCATTGGGGCTCAACGTTACTTTTCAGAAACTTGGGCTGTTCGGAAAAAATATTTTTTCAAAATATTTTGATTTTAATTATTTTTTCTATGTTAATGGATCATATTATTATTATGTATTTTGATTGTCAGGGGTTGATGCGAGTACCAGGACTTTGTTTTCTTTTCACATTGAAAGGATTTTGATCAATTGTAATAAGAGGAAGTCTTCCTCTGACTTTTATAATCATTCTATATGTAGTCAGTGTACTCGCATTAACTCCTGTTCTGTATCTGATGATTTCGATGACAACATGGGAAGCGTATGTCTCGGTATGTTAGTGGGGAATTGGACATTCTGGTCCTTTCCTCGCAGGGTCACTCTACTTTATCAATTTCTATTTCAGACGATCAAGATTAGGGTGATGTATCTGTGATGTCTTCCAACAGTGTGCCTCCGTCGTCACAATTAATGAAGGGCTAGCGGAAAAGTGCTCATGTAAATACACCAATTGCCTAAGAGGACCCTAGTAGGTTCGACGGCCTTTGACGTCCGCTAGCTCGCCCGGTGTAGCGTCCATTCATCGAATGGTTCGGCAGCCGGGTTCGTCAGTTGCGGTCTAGAAAGAGTTTTGGGGTGATGCGAGCACTATAAATCAACCAAATGCACACCCAGTGACGGCGGATTAGAGGGAGAACGGAGGAAGCCTTTTAGTCCGGTTCATAGCTCGTTCTGGTCCATCCGGACGGCGAGCGAGAGAGGCCCCTCTCTCGTACAACAACATCTGGACCCAGATGTTGTGGTACAAAATGTTTTGCATTTGGAGCGTACGTCCACCGCTCGGGACGCTCCGACATATAGTCAGTCCGGAGAGACTGTCAATAAGGCTTCCTCATTCTCATGGTAGCGCACACGACCGCTCTTGGCTATGTGACCCCGGATATCCAGTCAGCTTCGCCAGTCAGAGAATCATCGGCGACCAGGTCACACCATCCGGTAGCCAGGGACACGAGGCCTGCAGACTCCGGACGTTAGCATAGGAAAGTGTGCGGGAGTCAACGTACATGGAGCTTCCGGCGGCAATGCATCGTAAGACCGCTACTGCACAGGCCTCGGGGACGGACATGCTATCCTAAATAGCACAGCTTATCGCAGCATCCCAGCAACAACTGAATCTGTCGCATAATGTTTTATCCGACGATGCTGGGTCGGGACGCTCCGCGGAAGCAGGTACGGACGTCCGAAAATTTCATCCGGTCCGACGGGATACCGAAAGGGATTCGGAGGATTTCGAGCTTTCCCTTTCGGAACAACATATGCTGTTGTGTATGTCATCTGACTTGATCTTCTACAGGTTCTTTCGTCGGACCAGAATGCTGCGATGCCGGATAAGAAACTGATAGCGTCGGTGGACTTAGAAATTTTTGGTTCGGTTCAGGGACATCGTCCCTCAGTTCCGACATAGTCCAATAATGTCACACAAACTTTCGAATTATTGATCGACGCTATGTATTTATTATTATATGCTTGCTATTACCAAGTATTTCTGGTTTCTTGTTCGCAAAGTTACGGAGATGTCTTTCAAAAGTGTGCCTCTGTCGTCATAGTTAATGAAGAGCTAGCCGCAATAAGTGCTCATGGAATATGTCTATCGCCTAAGAAGTCCCTTGTAGGATCGACGGAGTGACATTCGCTAGCTCACCCGGTGTAGCGTACATTCATTGAATGGTTCGGCTGCCGGGTTCGTCCGTTGCGGTCTAGGAAGGAGATTTGGGTGATGCGAGCACTATAATTACTTTTGTACTCACCCATTGACGGCAGATTGAGGACAGATTGGAGGAAGCCTGTTAGTCCGGTTCCTGGCTTGTCCAGGTCCGTCCGGGCTGTGAGCGAGAGAGGTCCCTCTCTCGTCCAACAACATAGGGGACCGCATGTTGTGGTTCAGATATTTTACATTCGGAGCATATGTCCGTCACTCGGGACGCTCCGTTATATTGACAGTCCGAGGGACTGTCGATAATGCTTCCTCATCCTCACAGCAGTGCACACGACCGCACATTGGCTACGTGACCTCGAGTATCCGATCAGTTTCGTCATTCAGTGATTCCACGGCGAACAGGTCACGCCATCCGATAGCCAAGGGACACGAGGCCTATACACTCCGTTCGCTCGCATATTTGTAGTATACATGGGGTAACGATCATGGAGCTTCCAGCGGCAATGCATCGTTGGACCGCTTCTCCACAGGCCTCAGTGACGGACGTGCTATCCGAGTTAGCACAGTTTTTTCGCAGCATCCCAGCAATCGACAGTTTCTTGGTCGAATCAGGAATTATCCGACGGCGCTGGGTCGGTGCGGTCCGCGGTTGCATCAGGTACGGACGACCAAACGCTTTATAGGGTCCGACAGGATGGCGAAAGGGATTCGAAAGATTTCGAGTTTTCCCTTTCGTAGCATCGGAAGCTGCCCTACATATCTTCCGGCATTATCTTCCAGTGATTGTTATTTCGGACTACATTGCTGCGATGTTGGATAAGAGACTTATAGCATCATTGGACACGGAATTTTGGATCGGTTCAGGGACATTGTCCCTGACTTACCGACACAGTCCAATAATGTCATTAGAACATGTGTATTATTATCGACGCTATATATATATAAGCCTGCTACCAAGCATGATAGTTTAGTTTCTTGTCCGCAATGCTCATTTCTGCCTTTTATCATTATACGAGTTATTTATTTTGGCAGAACAGGGCATACCGAGAGTTCATATGCATCTAGACGGCGTGGTTAAAGACTGGAAATAATCTTTTTCGCCGTCTATGTCTTTTCCAACCACAATGTTGGAAACGACAATGATGTCTAATAGACTTAACTTTGACGCTTTATCATACGTAATCCACCTTACTGAGGCGTTATCATTACGTCTTCAAGAGAAAGAATTCCGGGATATGATCCTCAATGTGATTTCTTTTGAGGGCAGTAGTTTGTTCACGTATAACTCCGCCCTTCAGTGGCTGCTTGGAGTTGGTTAGACGTGACGCAGCCCTAGCTACATCCACGCGCGTGGATAGTAAGGTGAAGAACTCTCTGAGAGTCGCTTCGTTCTCGGAGAAGCTTCTCTTCGACGGCAACTTTTCAGCAATCCATGAATTGCTCGATTTACACGTTCTCTTGTCTATCTAGTGTAGCAAGAGATTCAGACTGGGGCAAACATTCGGTGGTTGACTCAAAGAGTGCCACTGCAGTTGCCGGATCCGAGTTTTATAATTATGACGGTTGCCAATCAAACAGGTTGGGATATAATATTGATCCCAACGGATTCGAAGTGCCAGGGTCTTTGGGTTCCGCAGTCTCTAAGCAAGCACTTATCTTCCACGGAATAATGTTTTTTTAGGCTTGCTTTATGTCATTGGATGAACATTATTCAGAAACGCATGTCCAAATCCTGTCCGTTAATTCGACAGTAGTGGCGTATCTCCGGAACCAGGGAGGCACTCATTCGTTTCCGTTATTCAATTTAATGGAAAGAATCCTTCTGTTTGTTATAGTACACCAAGTTCTGCTTCGGTCCGTCATATTCTGGGTCGTCTGATTGTTTTACCGGACTCCTGTTCACTTATGGGTCGCTTGTTGCCGTCAGAATGGACTCTCAACAAACAAGTATTCAATCAGATTTGCTATCAGTGGGAGCGCCCAATGATAATTTATTTACGACACAACTTGCTAATCAATTGCAGACGTATGTGTTTGCTTGTCCGGATCTCTGAGCTTATGTTGTTAACGCTCTATTGATCTAATAGGACGGAATGATAGGATATGCGTATCCTCCTGCGCTGTTGTTTCAGCAAGTATTGCTAAGATAAACAACCACAATACATTTCTGTTGATAGCATCTCTGTCTTCACAGAGACTGTGGGTAAATTTACTCTGATGTCTACTGTGGGACTTAACGCGAAATCTTCCTCCATCAGAGGATCTTTTTTCGCTGGGTAAAATCGTGTCATCTTTATCACAACCCGCAAGGTCTCAACCTTCACGTATTCCGTTGTGTGGTCCTTATTGCATTGTAAGCATTGTACTGGACGAGCTTTGGACGCGATTTCTTACTATAGGAGAACCTCTTCTTCGCTATACTATGCGGCTAATGTGGAGGCTCTTCCGTTGTTGGTGTAGGGATCACTATGTTGATATTGTGGATCCCTCCATACTAGTCATTGCAACTTTTTAGTATACTTGTTTGACAAGATCTACTGCAGCCTGTTATTATTAAGGTTATAGGTTTATGTTACCTCATACCTATGCTCTCTATGATAGTTTACAATTGAGTCTTATGTCTCTTTATCTAAGTCAGTTAGTAACTTTTCGATAAATAGACTTAGAATCATTAGATTAAATTCCTATACGGAATTTAACTTCGGTTCTTATTTAGCTAAGTAATCATTTGAGCCTCTGGAAACAGTAGTTTTCAAATTCTGACCTTTTAGACAGTAATTCTGTTGGCTTCTCTTTTACTGAAGAGTCAGTGAGTTTCTTGCACTATCGGTGGACGATTCTCACTTTTGTAGTATCGGAAACACTATTTCCTTTACTATTAATGTTGGATTTTGGCATAAGAGTCAGGCTCCTAATTAATATCCGGAACCTATTGTTATTAAGGTCCTTCCGTCTTCGTACGGGCATAGGCCTTTACTCTGTCCGGTTAGAGTTTATGTTTTTATAAACAGATATCTGTTTATTACTACGGGCGTAAGCTTCTTCTGTCTTTGATGCCTAATAGAAGGACGTTACGCTCCATTCTATTGCTAATGGATTCAATTAACTATCGATACTGCTTATGGTATATCATTGACTCAGCAGTTGTGTTTGAGATTTCGGCTCATGAAGTAAGAGTTCTTCTACATCTTGGGCTTACATTAATAGTGTCGCTATTATAGATTTTTGAAGGCTGCTCATTGCGCTCGGCCATCCACATTCATGAATTTTTATCTCAGAAATATCGAGTCCATTTCTGGAGGCCTCTATTGTTAGGTCTATTATCTACTGCTCAGAATGTGATTCATGTAACAGTTGCTACTATAGCTAGGTAGGCTGTCTGTTTCGGCAGTGACTCCGTTCTGCTGCCCTCTTCGCTCTGGGCTATTTGACCCAGGGCAAGAAAAAGGGGGGGGGGGGGGGGGGGAGGGTGTTCCCTTGGGTCACCTGTTTTACTATGAAAACAAGGTGATACCTCCTCCGGAGTTAGTAATTCTGAGCTGTTATTGGGATGGTTGTTTAGTGAGAAGTTTATGTTTTAAAAATTCATTCAGGTCTTAGTTTTTAAAGTATAGCTTTTGAATATAGCACGTGTCAACAGACATTATTATACATTCCTCAGACACTTTTAAGGAGTATAAGAGTCTATTCTCTAGACTCACTTTATTTATTGGCTTACTTTAAAAATTATTAGTATAAGGATTATACTAGATATTAATAGAGTACATGGATGTATGATGCTCAATTTTGGAAGGTGTTGTATCTTTCTAATTTATCATAAATAAGAAAGATACATGTAAGGCCTAATACTTCTTTTTCCCTAGAGGGGATGACTCTATTTTATATAATTGAGCGTATTCCATCTTGCTCTATGTCCTTGGCCCTCCAGCCTTTTTACTATTCAGCTATGTCTGGGTCATTGGTACAGTATAAAAATGTTAAAAAATTTATAGTAATTTATATATTTTTTATACTTACCAATGACCCAGACGGGGATGGCCCTCCCAGGAGTTGGGAACTCTTACCTCCCCGCTGAGTATGTAGCGCTTACCAGGCACTGGTTATGAGAATGATTAATGGCGCCAATTTCGGAACATCCTTGACACTGCGCATTCGCAGTAGAGGTGGAGGGCCATTCAGGACATGTTTTCTTTGGTTTTAGATGCAAATTTTGGGGATTGGGGGGCAAAATTTGTGTTTGGCCCTATATTTTAAGAGTTAGCACCAGCTATGTCTGGGTCATTGGTAAGTATAAAAAATATATAAATTACTATAAATTTTTTAACTTTCAGAACTGATGGGCAGATTTAAACCACATTTTTTATTATTGGGTCTTAAGTAGGATCTCAGGAGCTAAAAATAGAAAAATTTTCAAATGTCGATATTAACAAAAACTTAAAAAATATTCTAATTGATCAGTCAAAATTTTTTATATTTGTTGTATAGCATCTTTATGGGGTCGGATTCAAGTTTGTTCAGATCGAGTCCCTGATACATATTTGGGCTCCTTGCAGAGCCTGAATTTTAACTTGGGGCAATATCAGAAAAAATCTTTAAAAATCTTGTTCAGATCCCACAGTCAAATCATTTATTATGCGGTATATGGGTTGGGGAGGGGGGGGGGCAGATTTAAATTTGTTCAAATCAAGTCCCTGGATTCATATTTGGGCTCCCTATTTAAATTAGTGAAATATGAAGAAAATTCTTTAAAAATCTTATCTATCAGTCAGAATCTTTTGATATTTGGTGTACAGCATCTTTATGGGATGGGGGATCAGATTCAGGTTTGTTCAGTCGAGTCCCTGGATTCAAATTTGGGCTTCTCATCAGACCAAATTTTAACTTTGTGCAAAATGAGTATAATTCTTCAAAAATATGAAATCCTTTGTGAGGTTTGTTCAAATTAAATTTTTAAAAATCAGGCCATCAGTCATTGTAACCCTTTCAACTTTATTACTCTGTATTCTGTGGAAATGTTGTAAAGTTCTTTTAGATGAAGTGTTTGTAATAATGCAATTTCCTTGATGGATCTCTGAGATTTTTGGCAGTGCTTGTTCTGTCAAATCACTGCCACAGTCATTAAAAAAAACCCTTAAATCACTTTGTGAAGAATCAGGAGACCCTTGTCAGTTAAGTGCTTCAGACCCCTTGGGGCCTCTTGTTTGCCGTACCAACTGAAATCATTTTAGTATCCACTTGTAAAGTCCAGATTTCTTGTCCCCCATCTGTGCACTGTGTGTCCTTCCCACTTTGGTTTCCTGATGATAAATTTAGTTATAGTTGGCCAAATCAAATGAAATTGGGTATGCAGGTGTATCAAGATAAAATACAGGTCAGGTTTGCATCGGTGTACAGTTCGACAATTTTTTTCAGAGTTATGCCCCTTTTTTTACTTTGAAAATTCTTTATTAGCTTAACTTGACAAAGTCAAGATAAGCTATTGCCATCACGCGTGCGGAAGTCTGTTAGTCTGTGAGTCTGTGAATTTATTCACATTTTCCTTTAGCACGGGCTACACCCTGCAGTTCTTGTCTGATCATCCCAAAATTTCATATGCAGGTTTGGGATCATGTCTAGATGAGAACGTCCCCTTTTGGTCGCGATTGGTCAGCCCGAGCCCAAAACCCGAAAACCATTAGCACAGTCTACAGGTTGTATTTATGAAGGGATTTTATTGTAACTTGGTAGGATGCCTCTGTATAATGCCTAGATGAGAACATCCCCTTTTGGGCATGATCTGTCAACCATGATGGCTGCCCAAGCCTGAAACCCAAAAACCTTTAGCACAGTCTGCAGGTCATGTTTAATATGGAGGGATTTCATTGTAACTTGGTAGGAAGACCCCTTATGATGTCGAGATGAGAATTTCACTATTTGAGCGTGATCTGCCAACCGTGATGACTGTCTGAGCCAAAAACCTTTAGCACAGTCTACAGGTCATATTAATTGAGGAATTTCATTGTAACTTGGTGGGTTGACTTCATATAATGTCTAGATGAGAAAGTCCTCTTTTGGACGTGATTGGGCATCTGTCACAGCTACAGGGGCCCAAAGCCCGAAAGCCTTTTGCACAGTCTACAGGTCATATTTTTGAAGGGATTTCATTGTAACTTGGTAGGATGACTCCAAATAATGTCCAGATGAGAACGTCCCATTTTGATCGCGATCATTCAGCCTTGATGGGTGCCCAAGCCCAAAAACCTTTAACATAGACAAAAGGTCATATTGATGGAAGGATTTCATTGTAACCTGTTAGGTTGACTCCATATAATGCCTAGATGATGACATCCCCTTTTGATCGTGATTGGTCAACTGTGATGGCTACAGGTGCCCGAAGCCCAAAAACCTTGACCTTGAGTCCTCAGGTCATATTTATGAAGGGATTTCATTGTAACTTTGTAGGATCACTCCAGATGATGCCCAGATGAGATTGTCCCCTTTGGTTGTGATCATTCAACCATGATGGCTGCCCGAGCCCGAAGCCCAAAAACCTTTAGCACAGTCTACAGGTCATATTTATGAAGGGATTTTATTGTAACTTGGTAGGTTGACTTCATATAATGTCAAGATGAGAACGGCCCCTTTTGGACATGATTGGGCAACTGTGACGGCTACAGGGGCCCAAAGCCCGAAAACATTTAGAACAGTCTACAGGTCATAATTATGAAGGGATTTCATTGTAGCTTGGTAGGATGACTACAAATAATGTCTAGATGAGAACATCCCCTTTTGGTCGCGATCATTCAGCCTTTATGGCTGCCCGAGCCCAAAAACCTTTAGCATAGTCTATAGGTCATATTTATGGAAGGATTTCATTGTAACTTGTTAGGTTGACTCCATATAATGCCTAGATGATGACATCCCCTTTTGGTCGTGATTGGTCAACTGTGATGGCTACAGGTGCCTGAAGCCCAAAAATCTTGAGCACAGTCTACAGGTCATATTTATGAAGGGATTTCATTGTAACTTCGTAGATCACTCCAGATGATGCCCAGATGAGAATGTCCCCTTTTGGTTGCGATCATTCAACCATTATGGCTGCCCGAACCTGAAGCCTGAATACCTTTAGCACAGTCTACAGGTCATATTTATGAAGGGATTTCATTGTAACTTGGTAGGTTTTACTTCATATAATGTCTAGATGAGAACGTCCCCGTTTGGACGTGATTGGGCAACTGTGACAGCTACAGGGGCCCAAAGCCCAGAAACCTTTAGAACAGTCTACAGGTCATAATTATGAAGGGATTTCATTGTAGCCTGGTAGGATGACTCCAAATAATGTCTAGATGAGAACGTCCCCTTTTGGTCGCGATCATTCAGCCTTGATGGGTGCCCAAGCCCAAAAACCTTTAGCATAGTCTATAGGTCGTATTTATGGAAGGATTTCATTGTAACTTGTTAGGTTGACTCCATATAATGCCTAGATGATGACATCCCCTTTCGGTCATGATTGTTCAACTGTGATGTCTACAGGTGCCTGAAGCCCGAAAATCTTGAGCACAGTCTACAGGTCATATTTATGAAGGGATTTCATTCTAACTTCGTAGGATCACTCCAGATGATGCCCAGATGAGAATGTCCCCTTTTGGTTGCGATCATTCAACCATGATGGCTGCCCGAGCCCAAAGCCCGAAAACCTTTAGCACTGTCTTCAGTTCATATTTATGAAGGGATTTCATTGTTACTTTTTAGGTTGACTTCATATAATGTCTAGTTGAGAACAGCCCCTTTTGGACACCATTAGGCAGGTGTGATGGCTACAGGGACCTGAAGCCCGAAAACCTATAGCACAGTCTACAGGTGATATTTATGAAGGGATTTCATTGTAGCTTGGTAGGATGACTCCAAATAATGTCTAGATGAGAACATCCCCTTTTGGTCGCGATCATTCAGCCTTGATTTGATGGCTGCCCGAGCCCAAAACCCCAAAACCTTTATCATAGTCTGTAGGTCATATTTATGGAAGGATTTCATTGTAACCTGTTAGTTTGACTCCATATAATGCCTAGATGATGACATCCCCTTTTGGTTGTCATTGGTTAACTGTGACGGCTTCAGGGGCCCAAAGCCCGAAAACCTTGAGCACAGTCTACAGGTCATATTTATGAAGGGATTTCATTGTAACTTTGTAGGATCACTCCAGATGATGCCCAGATGAGAAGGTCTCCTTTTGGTTGCGATCATTCAACCATGATGGCTGCCCAAGCCCAAAGCCCAAAAACCTTTAACACAGTCTACAGGTCATATTTATGAAGGGATTTCATTGTAACTTGGTAGGTTGACTTCATATAATGTCAAGATGAGACTGTCCCCTTTGGGCGCAATTAGGAAACTGACGGCTACAGGGGTCCGAAGCCCGAAAATCTTTAGCACAGTCTGCAGGCCATATATATGAAGGGATTTCAATGTAACTTGATAGGATGACTCATTTTGGAATAATTTCACTGTAACTTGGTAACTTTCATTGATATACGTTAACTGTGAGATCCACATACATTAACTGTGAGGTCATATTAACCCACCCCTCACCTCTTTAGTACAGTCTACACCTCATATTATTTTTATCAAAAACATAGCATATAGGGAACAGAAATGAACATATTCCCAATTATCACAATTCTTGTCATATTTCATAATCCTTTCATAAACATTGAACATTATCCTTTTCATCAAACATAACACACAAGTTAAGCTACAGTGTCATTGACACTTTCATTTTTATTTTACAATCAATGGCCCAGACTGAGCTGGTGCAAACTCGATAAAATCCAGGACCAAACACAAATTTTGAACCCCCCAATCCCCAAAATTTGCATACAAAACTGATAAATTAATGTCCTATCTGGTCCTCCATACTTTTGTTTACTGTGCATGCACGGTAACCAGGAAGGAACAGGAATTGGCACAAAGAATCATTCTTTGTTTGGCCCTAAGTCAGTAAACAATGAGCTGACATCTGTGCTTTAAATCTCCTTTTCAGCTTAACTTGACAAAGTCAAGATAAGCTATTGCCATCACGCGTGCGAAAGTCTGTTAGTCTGTGAGGCTGATAGTCTGCAAGTCTGTGAGTGTGTTCACATTTTCCTTTAGCACAGGCTACACCCCGTAGTTCTTGTCTGATCGTCACGAAATTTCATATGCAGTTTTGGGGTCATGTCTAGATGAGAACGTCCCCTTTTGGTCGTGATCGGTCAACAGGTATGGCTGCCCGAGCCCAAAACCATTAGCACAGCCTACAGGTCGTATTTATGAAGGGATTTCATTGTAACTTGTTAGGATGCCTCTGTATAATGCTTAGATGAGAACGTCCCCTTTTGGTCATAATCTGTCAATCGTGATGGCTGCCCAAGCCCGAAACCCAAAAACTTTTAACACCGTCTGCAGGTCATGTTTAATATGGAGGGATTTCATTGTAACTTGGTAGGATGACTCCGTATGATGTCTAGATGAGAATTTCCCCATTGGGGTGCGATCTGTCAACCATGATGACTGCCCGAGCCCAAAACCTCAAAACCTTTAGCACAGTCTACAGGTCATATTTATGGAGTGATTTCATTGTAACCGCTTTTGGATGTGATTGGGCAACTGTGACGGCTACAGGGGCCCGAAGCCCAAAAACCTTTAGCACAGTCTACAGGTCATATTTATGAAGGGATTTCATTGTAACTTGGTAGGATGACTGCAAATAATGTCTAGATGAGAACGTCTCCTTTTAATCGCGATCATTCAGCCTTGATGGCTGCCAGAGCCCAAAAACCTTTAGCATAGTCTATAGGTCATATTTATGGAAGGATTTCATTGTAACTTGTTAGGTTGACTCCTTATATTGCCAAGATGATGACATCCCATTTTGGTCGTGATTGGTCAACTGTGACGGCTACAGGTGCCCAAAGCCCTAAAACCTTGAGCACAGGATACAAGTCATATTTATGAAGGGATTTCATTGTAACTTCGTAGGATCACTCCAGATGATGCTGAGATGAGAATGTCCCCTTTTGGTTGCGATCATTCAACCATGATTGCTGCCCGAGCCCAAAGCCCGAAAACCTTTAGCACAATCTACAGGTCATATTTATGAAAGGATTTCATTGTAACTTGGTAGGTTGACTTCATATAATGTCTAGATGAGAACGTCCCCTTTTGGACACGATTGGGCAACTGTGACTGCTACAGGGGCCTGAAGCCCAAAAAACCTTCAGCACAGTCTACAGGTCATAATTATGAAGGGATTTCATTGTAGCTTGGTAGGATGACTCCAAATAATGTCTAGATGAGAACGTCCCCTTTTGGTCACGATCATTCAGCCTTGATGGCTGCCCAAGCCCAAAAACCTTTAGAATAGTCTGTAGGTCGTATTTATGGAAGAATTTCATTGTAACTTGTTAGGTTGACTCCATATAATGCCTAGATGATGACATCCCCTTTCGGTCATGATTGGTCAACTGTGATGGCTACAGGTGCCCGAAGCCAGAAAACCTTGAGCACAGTCTATAGGTCATATTTATGAAGGGATTTCATTGTAGCTCCGTAGGATCACTCCAGATGATACCCAGATGAGAATGTCCCCTTTTGGTTGCGATCATTCAACCATGATGGCTGCCCAAGCCTGAAGCTCGAAAAACCTTTAGCACAGTCTACAGGCCATATTTATGAAGGGATTTCATTGTAACTTGGTAGGTTGACTCCATATAATGCCTAGATGATGACATCCCCTTTTGGTCATCATTGGTCAACTGTGCCCGCCACATGGGCCCAAAGTCTGAAAACCTATAGCACAGTCTACAGGTCATATTTATGAAGGGATTTCATTGTAACTTGTATGTTGACTTCATATAATGTCTAGATGAGAATGTCCCCTTTTGGACACGATTGGGCAACTGTGATGGCTACAGGGGCCCGAAGCCCGAAAACCTTTAGCACGGTCTAGAGGTCATATTTATGAAGGGATTTCATTGTAACTTGGTAGGATGACTCCAAATAATATCTAGATGAGAACGGCCCCTTTTGGTTGCGATCATTCAGCCTTGATGGCTGCCAGAGCCAAAAAAACATTAGCATAGTCTAAAGGTTGTATTTATGGAAGGATTTCATTGTAACTTGAATGACGGGCTGGGGTGCATCCCTAAGTCCTGCAGACTTGAAGTGTCAGGGTCTTTGGGACCCTCGTTTCTTAGAGAAGCATATAAACATCAAGGAGATGATGTCTATCTGGCTAGCACTAAAACATTGGATTACTCAAGTAGCGAATGTCCATGTTCAGATTCTGTCGGACAACTCAACGGTAGTGGCTTATCTCAGGAACCAGGGAGGCACTCATTCAATTCCGTTATGCGAATTAACAGAGAAGATTCTCCTATTCACTCTGAGTCATCACGTTCATCTCTCAGTTCATCATATACCGGGTCGTTTGAACATACTAGCAGACTCGCTCTCCTGAAAAGGTCACCTGTTACCATCGGAGTGGACTCTCAACAAGCTAGTATTCAGGCAGATTTGCTACCAGTGGGATCGCCCCATGATAGATCTATTTGCGACGCACCTGAACAATCAGTTACCGACGTTCGTATCGCCATGTCCAGACCATTGAGCGTATGCTGTAGACATTGTCAATCTCATGGGATGGAATGATAGGATATACGTATTCTCCAACTCCGTTGATTCAGCAGATTCTGTTAAAGATCAAACAATCTCATTGCAAAATTCTACTAGTAGCACCTCTGTCATCACAGAAACCTTGGATCAATCTTCTCAGGTGTCTGTTATGGGACGTTCCCCAGAAGCTTCCTCCACGCGAGGACCTTCTTTATCAGAGGAAGTCACGCGCACTGCATCACAACCCGGAAAGTCTCAACCTTCACGTATTTCCGTTGTGCGGTCCTTTTTGCACGGAAAACAGTTTACAGGACAAGCAGTGGATGCAATTTCTAACTGCAGGAGGTCCTCCTCTTCGTTGAACTACGCAGCGAAGTGGAAGGTTTTCTTCTGTTGGGGTAAGGATCAGTCGATAGACGTTTATGATCCACCCATACCAAATATGGCCAATTCTCTAGTCTACTTGTTTGATGATCTCAAACTGCAGCCCGTCACTATTAAGGGCTATAGGTCATCATGATAATTTGGCTATTGGATCTAATGCTTCATTGTCCAAGCTGGTTAGAAATTTCTCGATTAATAGACTGAGAACCCTCAGATTAATTCCTAAGTAGAATTTGGCTTGGGTTCTGTTGAAGCTTAAAGAAGCACTGTTTGAGCCATTGGATGTTGTGTAGAGTTCAAATACTTGACCTATAAAACAGCATTTCTCGTAGCGTTTGCATCAAGTAAAAGAGTTAGTGAACTTCATGCTTTATCAGTTGATGATTCTCACTAGTGTGGGTAATACCATTACCCTAACTATGGAAGTGGGATTTCTTGCTAAGAATCAGACTCCAGATAAACGGCATGAGCCTATTACCATTAAGGCTCTGCCATCTTCGGACAACCGTAGACCTTGGCTGTGTCCAGTCAGGGCTATGCGCATATATAAACGCCGATCAGATTTTATAAGAAAAGGAAGAAAACGTTTCTTTCTTTCATTGATTCCTAACAGGAAAGATATTTCTGTTCATTCAGTTGATAGATGGATTCAGTTGGCAATACGCATTGCCTATGAAAATCTATCTTCGGATCAACATTATGTAAATAAGATATCAGCGCATGAAGTTAGAGTGCTGTCCACTTCTTGGGCTCACTCGAACAGTATAGCCATTACTGATCTCATGAAGGCTGCGCACTGGACACAGCCCTCTACATTTACCAAGTTTTACCTGAGAAGTTTAGAGTCCATCTCCGGTGAGCTTAGATCTTTAGGTCCTCTTTCTGTTGCTCAGAATGTCGTCCAATAATGGTTACATCTATAGTTATTTAGGCAGCCCGTTCCAGCAGTGACGCTGTTCCGCTGCCCTCTTCATTCTGTGGTCTCGTACCTCAGAACAAGGGGAGGGGGGGGGACTGTTTTTTCCCTTATGATCATCTGGCTTTATAGTGAAAAGCAAGGGAAGACCTCCTCCGGTGTCAGTAGTCCTGAGTCGGTGCTGGGATGGTTTTAATAAGCAATAATTATGTCTCATTTATGTACTGTTTTTAAAGTGTAGCTCACTGTGAAGCATCTGTATATGTCACGTGTCAAACGAGCGTTAATATACAAGCCTCGGACACTTTTAAATGACTATAAAGAGTCTCATTCTCTGGACTATCTTTATATATTGGTTGTCCTTCACCAAATTAGCATAACAGGTTATGCTGGCATTAAATGGAGAATTATATATTATGTAATACTCAATTACATTGTTGGTGTTATGTCTTTCTCATAAAGGAGAAAGACATATATAATTCCTATCTTCTCCTATTCTCCTGTAGGAGATAACCTTTACTGAAGTGATTGAGTGATTGGATTTTCCTTTAGGTCCTAGGACCTTCAGCCTTTTTACGATTCAGCTAGTCTGGGGCATTGGTTGTTGTAAAATATTATAAGTTTTAAGTAATTTGTATATTTTTATGTGTACCCATACCATGTATGGTACACATTATGCCGGCATCCGCGGTGGCCCTCTGTCGTTCATCCATCTTTTGTCTGTCCTTCCGTCTGTCTGTCCATCCATATCCATTTCTTTGGCATTCGATAACTTGAAAAATATTGCTTGGATTATCAAATTACTTTATATTTGTGTTCAGGTTACTGATGTGCCGAACTGTATAGTTTTTGGTGTAAATCTGATAATTTGATCCTGAGATATTAACCCTTTATCCTTCAAATTGAAAATTCCTCCAATCCCTTTGGCATGAGATATCTCAAAAAATATCAATCCGTGTCATGTTTCTTCATATATGTGTTCAGGTTACTGATGTGCCGAGCTGTATAGTTTTTGGTGTAAATCTGATAATTTGATCCTGTGATATTAATCCTTTATCCTTCAAATTGAGAACTCCTCCAATCCATTTCTTCGGCATGCGATAACTCAAAAAATATTAATCCGATTATCAGGTTACTTTATATATGTATTCAGGTTACTGATGTGCTGTGCTGTGTAGTTTTTTATTGTCCCCCGACCCTTCGGGGGACTATTGTAATCAGCAGTGTCCGTCCGTCGTCCGTCCGTCTGTCCATCCGTGCGTCCGTCTAGGCATCCGTCCGTCCGTCCGTCCGTCCGTCACACCCTTGTCTGGATGATAACTTTAGTTTGGATGATTTTACTGAAACTAAATTTGGTATGTGTCTTACTTGGGTGGAAATGCAGGTCAAGTTCGAAAATGGGCACGCTCCACTGATTTCTACTGGATTTATTCCCCTTTTTCGACTTAAAAAATACAGTTTTTGTGTTGTCCGGATGATAACTTTAGTTAGGATCATTTGATTGAAACGAAATTTAGTATGCCGCTTATTTGGGTGGAAATGCAGGTCAAGTTCGAAAATGGGCACGCTCCACTGATTTTTACTGGATTTATTTCCCTTTTTCGACTTAGAAAATACGGTTTTTGTGTTGTCCGGATGATAACTTTACTTTGGATCATTTGATTGAAACGAAACTAAGTATGTGGTTTAATTGGTTGGAAATACAGGTCAAGTTAAAAAATGGCCATGCTCTGCGAACAAATTGCATCCTAACAGCTCCCTTGAATTTGCCATCTTGGTCGGGGGACCGGGGGCGTTGCCCTTGTGTAAATCTAATAATTTGATCCGGAGATATAAACCCTTTATCCATCAAATTAGGCACTCCTCCAATCCATTTCTATATGTACCCATACCATGTATGGTGTACATAATCGGAGTTTCCGCTAGACCGGCTGTGGGTCCGTCGACCGAACCCATTCCCCCCGCCGATCATACTCAAAAAAGCTGGTGGTTGAAATGTCGAGTGCAGTGCTGTATCGTAACGACACTCAGTATCCTTTGTTTCCACGTAATATAGGCATAATTATGTTATATACTATGCCTACTATTACTGGCGACAACCTGATACTTTATAACCCCCAGACGAGAGGAGTAAACAAGGTTCAAATCCTAAACGTCGCCTATAAAATTTCAGACTCAAATTGTTGTGTTTGATCCGAAATCACTGGCTTTTATTTCGAACGATAAATGATGTAATTGCACGTGCATGATGTCACACAGCCGCATCATGGTTCTTTTTGAATATCGGGTTGTATAAAAAAAATTGAGGTCAAGTGTCACAGTCACTGTCAGGATTCGTGGATTTTGTGTTGTTTTGGGTTTGTATTTTTATGAAACCTCCGACCAGATGTAGTATTGTGTGTCTTGTGGGAATTTAGAGAATGTGGGAGGAAAAAATACATATTTTCCTCTTCAATTATTCAGCATTTTAGCGACCAGAATACCCCCAGAGGCCACCAGAGAGCACCTAAAAATCAAAATTTTCCTGGGGGGAGAACCCCCCCAGACCCCCCTCTATACACAAGGGGGGTCTTCGGCGTCTGAGTTTCACTTTCTTTAAACTATCGGACCCACAAATTTTTCTCCTAGCGGAAACCCTGACATAATGTCAGCATCCGGGGTGCCCCTCCGTCATACTGCTTTCTACTAGTTGCGCGTATGGGTGCACATCTGACGATTTAATCGGCCTATTTTTTTATACTTACCAATGACCCAGACGGGTATGGCTCTTCCATGAGTGGGCACTTATACCTCCCTGCTGTTTACAACATTTAACAGGCAATTATAGAAAGAATGATGGTTGGCGCCAATTTCACTGTCTTCCTGGATACTGCGCATGCACAGATCCAAAAAGTATGGAGGACAAGATAGGACATTGAATTTTCGGTTTGCATGCAAATTTTGGGGATTGGGGGGCAAAATTTGTGTTTGGCCCTGGATTAATTTTTGAGTTAGCACCAGCTAGTCTGGGCCATTGGTAAGTATAAAAAATATACAAATTACTGAAAATTTATAATTTTACTGAATTTTATGTTCTTTTATATTCTGTATATATTTATGTAAATGTAAATGTCAGCCATATAGAACTTGATGTTTCTCCACAAGTCTATCAAGAGTTATTGCCTGTAAAATTCTTAGATTAAGCTCATTTTGGTTATTTGTTCCATCACTGGAGTTTCCTTATTTTTGGTATGAAGGTATATGTTTATGAGGGAGCGCGGTGGCTCAGTCGGTAGAGGTGCAGGCTGCAAGCCGAGAGGTCCTCGGTTCGAATCCCACCTGCGGCAACCGCGTTGTGTCCTTAGGCAAGACACTTCATCCCCATTGCCCGCGTGGGGGCACGATGACGCCGTGTACTAAGACGTACTGCACGTCGATGATGCGCATGTCTTCAACCAATCTAACCCTGCCTGCGCTGCAGTGCGGAGTTACGATGTTGGGGAGCTGGCAGCTGCTCGTCGTTGCTCGGTGGTTCTCTCCGGGTACTCCGGCTTCCTCCACCTGTAAAACTGTCACGGTCATGATTAGCCATTGTTCATAAATATGTGACCTTAAACATCAATAAATAAATAAATAATATGTTTATGAAGACAAAAGCAGAGTGAAATATTGGCCATGCCATTTTCAGTATTCAGTACTTATTGGCCTTTGGATATTTGTGAGCGAGTTTTGATGCCAGTAACTCTCACTGTTTGGGTACGTGTATTACATATGCTGACTTTTATTTGATATAGAAATTGAGAATTTGGATAAATAAACTTATTTGATGATCATTCAGTAGCCTGCAATTTGCAGTTGAGCATCATCTCTGAATAATATATTTCAATTTCTCTTGGCCTATTTCTCGAAATCTGCTTGAAGAGTGTAGTTTGGGAAAGATGTAATTTAAGGCCTATAAAAAATGTCCTGTTTCTCAGGCAATTTTTCCTTAATTTTAAGATGAGGGAGGGAGGCCTTTTTTTCGTTTATTCACAAAACAGTTCTGAAAATAGTTGGAATTAGAAATTTAATGACTTACACTATTATGTGGCAAACCAATGTTTTCAGCAGTGAAAATATCCCATAATGTAGTTGAAAATTTAACCAACTATATCATGTTTGACAGAGCTCTCTGAGCTCTGTCAAACAAGGTATAGTTGGTTAAATATTTGTCTTACAAGTGTAAATAGAGCAAAATAGTGTTATAGAAGAGATTTCCAGATGAAAAAAATGGTGATGAGGCAGATTTTCTATGATGAGGAAAGTGCCTAACCATCAGTTTCACTTGTATCCGTTCACCTTAAAGTTTTCAAGGTAATGAGAGAAGGATGCATGCAGAAGAATAAGTTTTGATTTTGTTAAACATGTACTGAACTTTTTTTTAAGTTTAGCTTTTTAATTTTTTCAGTATTATGGAAGAGTCTATGCAAGATGTCACAGGAATATTATCTCGAGCAGAAGTGGTCAGTTTTTGTAGTTTTATATATGAACTAGTGGAGTGCTAAAATACCTTAATTTGGGCTGTACTAACAAGTGTTGAAAACCTAATGGGAAGGCTTGGTATTTTGTGAATGTACTCTTCAGTCTAAAAGAAGCAAGAATATTTTGTTCAATGGAATATTCTTGTATAATTATACCCCCACTGGGGTATAATTATACACTCGTTCTCGTCCCAAGGTGATAACAAAGGTACCCAAGACATTTCATGAAGATCGGTTCATAAATACAGACTCTAGCCCGAGCCGTATTGACATGTGTACTTACTGTGTGTAAGTAGCACTGAAAAAATCAAAAGTTCATCTAATTTGCATAATTTCTGCATGAGATAAAAACATGTATTATATGTGATGTATCCCATGGTACTAAACATTCACACAAAAAATTATTCAAATCAGCACTTTCATATGGAAGTTCTGTGCAAAAATCTGATTGCACCAAATTTTGTACAAAATGGCTGACATCGGCCATCTGGAATTTCAGAGCGGACCCAAAAACACTCGTTCTCGTCCCACGGTGATAACAAAGGTACCCAAGGAGTTTTGTAAAGATCGGTTCATAAATACGGCCTCTAGCCCGAGCCGTATTGGCATTTGCACTTACAGTGCTGAAAGTAACACCAAAAAACATCAAAGTTAGTCTAATTTGCATAATTTACGCACGGGAAAAAACCCGTATTATATGTGATGTATCCCATGGTACTAAACATTCATACAAAAAATTATTCAAATCAGAGCTTTCATATGGAAGTTCTGTACAAAAAAACAGATTTCTGCATCGTCGGTACTGGGGTATAGGAAGTGCCTTGTCCATCCGTCGCAAAATACAGTCTTGAATAACTTGTAAAATCCTTGGTTGAGTGACTTGATAATTGGTATGCAAGTGTATCTTATTGCTGTATACCCATAGTGAAATGAAGGTGTCGTTCAAGATTTTATTGCCAGAGTCACTGCCCTTCATGGACTTAGAATTTGTCTGCCTTGAAATTAATTTATGAATAACTTGCAGAGTATTCAGTGGAATTTTGAGGTTATGCCATGGCCCGCCGTCCCTCGTCCGTCTGTCCCCCGTCTGTCCATCTGTCCATCCATCTGTCTGTCCGTCAACAATTCAATATGGCTTGGGCTAGAGGCTGTATTTAGGAACCGATCTTTACGAAACTTCTTGAGTAACTTTGTTGTCACCATGACACGTGAATGAGTGTTTTGGGGTGCGGTCAAAATTCAAGATGGCCACCAGCAGCCATTTTGTACTTTAGTTTGTGCAATCAGTTCTCATTTGAATAAATTTTTGTCTGAATGTTTAGTAACATGGAATACATCACATATAATACGCTTTTTTTTTTCTCATGCAGAAATTCTTCAAATTAGATTAACTTTGATTTTTTTCAGTGCTACTTACACACTGTAAGTACACATGTCAATACGGTTTGAGCTAGGGGCTGTATTTATGAACCGATCTTCACAAAACTTCTTGGGTACCTTTGTTATCACCTTGGGACGAGAACGAGTGTTTCTGGGTGCTCGTCCAAAATTCAAGATGGCTGCCGGTGGCCATTTTGTACCGAAATTAGATCCAATCAGTTTTTTGTACACAACTTCTATACGGCTCAGGCTAGAGGCCATATTTATGAACCAATCTTTACGAAACTTCTTGGGTACCTTTGTTATCACCTTGGGCTGAAAACGAGTGTTGTTAGGTGCAGTCCAAAATTCAAGATGGCTGCCGGCAGCCATTTTGGACCAAAATTAGGTACAATCAGTTTTTGGTACAGAACTTCTGTATGAAGGTTCTGATTTGAATAAATTTTTGAATGAATGTTTAGTAACGTGGAATACATTACATATAATACGAGTTTTTTTCTCGTGCAGTAATTATGCAAATTAGATGAACTTTGATTCATTCAGTGCTGCTTGTACACAATAAGTGCACATGTTAATACGGCTCGGGCTAAACAGGGCTAAGGGCTCTATTTATGAACCGATCTTCACGAAACTTCTTGGGTACCTTTGTTATCACCTTGGGACAAGAACGAGTGTTTTTGGGTGCGGTCCAAAATTCAAGATGGCTACCAGTGGCCATTTTGTACCAAAATTAGGTACAATCAGTTTTTGGTGCAGAACTTCTATATGAAGGTTCTGATTTGAATAAGTTTTTGAATGAATGTTTAGTAACATGGAATACATCACATATAATACAGGTTTTTTTCTCATGCAGAAATTATGCAAATTAGATGAACTTTGATTTATTCAGTGCTACTTATACATAGTAAGTGCACATGTCAATTTCGGCTTGGGCTAGAGGCTGTATTTATGAACCGATCTTCACAAAACGTCTTGGTACCTTTGTTATCATCTTGGGACAGGAACAAGTGTTTTGGGGTGCCTTTGTTATCACTGTGCTATGAGAACAAATATTTTTGGGTTCAGTCAGACCCACTCTGGGACTCAAAGATTTCTTTTCTAGTTTAGCATCTAACTGTCGCCCACCTTTACAATACTTTACCTGTACATTTGTTACAGGCTACGGTCACCATTTATGTACAGACCGTTACAATACTTTATATGTACCTTTGTAATCAGGTCATTACCTAGATGTGTGTCATTGCTGTGTCTCATACTATACATGTACATGTCTTACACAAGTTGAGCTACAGTGTCACTGACACTTTCATTTGTAAAATTGCATTTGGGCGGGCATTTGTAAAATTGCATGTGGGCAGGCATTTTTTTTTATATTTTTATACCCCCGCTTCGAAGAAGTGGGGGCTATATAGGAATCGCCCTGTACGTCCGTACGTCCGTCCGTCCGTCCGTCCGTACGTCTTTCCGGACATGAAATTCTTGTGTGCGCAACTCCTCCTACATTTATCAATCAATTTGGACAAAACTTTTCAGACATCATCACTACTAAGTGAACATGCGCATATTCCAAGATTTTTGATCTGCGGCAATTTTAACCAGGTTATCTCCCTTTGACTTAGATTTATTATGTCTTTCCGTTCGAACAAATTCTTGTGTGCGCAACTCCTCCTACATTAATGAACCGATTTTGATGAAACCTTTCAAACATCATCTCTACTAAGTGAACATGTGCATATTCCAAACTTTTTGATCTGCGACAATCTTAACCAGGTTTATCTCTCTTGAACTTTGATTTAATATGGGTTTCTGCATGAAATTCTTGTGTGCGCAACTCCTCCCACATTTATCAATCAATTTGGACGAAAGTTTACAGACATCATCACTACTAAGTGAACATGCACATATTCCAAAATTTTTGAGCTGTGGCAATTTTAACTAGGTTATCTCCCTTTAACTTAGATTTATTATGGGTTTCTACATGAAATTCTTGTGCGTGCAACTCCTCCTACATTTATCAATCAATTTGGACATAACTTTTCAGACATCATCACTACTAAGTGAACATGCGCATATTCCAAGATTTTTGATCTGCGACAATTTTAACCAGGTTATCTCCCTTTGACTTAGATTTATTATGTCTTTCTGTTCGAACAAATTCTTGTGTGCGCAACTCCTCCTACATTAATGAACCGATTTTAAATACATGTTGCACATTGTAAATGTGTTTTTCCAAATGTAAACCCATATATCTGTGGGCTCTTTAAGTATTCAGTGCTGTTCTGTGGAAGGCCACATGCAAATACAAATTTCAACAACAAAAAATGATCTTTATGTATACATTTCCTTATGGCCTTCGCCTACATGATCAGAAGTGCATTCCTCTAAAAATCCAAAGCGGGGGTATTAATCACCTTCAGTGATAGTTCTAATTTATTTTTGTAATTATTTCTTTGCCATCAAAAGTTCATGTTCTTGGTTTGTTTTATGCTTTAGGCCTCATAATCTACAGAATAGCATGGGTGGTGGTGTATTTCGTCCTTGGAGTGCAACAAGGCTTTGCAATGCTAATACAAAGTCTTGTTGCACTCAAAGGACAAATTTTTCAATTTGATTAATTTCAGTGAAATATCAGACATAAACCATTTAATTTGAATTTTTAGCCCAACTTTGGCGAAGCCAAATTTCGGCTTATGCCATGGCCCGTCGTCTGTCGTCCGTCTGTCTGTCTGGCCGTCTGTCCGTCAACAATTGGATACGGCTCGGGCTAGAGGCTGTATTTATGAACCGATCTTTATGAAACTTCTTGGGTACCTTTGTTATGACCATGGGACGAGAACAAGTGTTTTTGGGTGCGGTCCGAAATTCAAGATGGCTGCCAGCCGCCATTTTGTACCGACAATGCAGAAATCTGTTTTTTGTACAGAACTTCCATATGAAAGCTCTGATTTGAATAATTTTTTGTATGAATGTTTAGTACCATGGGATACATCACATATAATACAAGTTTTTTTCTTGTGCGTAAATTATGCAAATTAGACTAATTTTGATGTTTTTTGGTGTTACTTTCAGCACTGAAGGTGCAAATGCCAATAAGGCTCGGGCTAGAGGCCGTATTTATGAACCGATCTTTACGAAACTCCTTGGGTACCTTTGTTGTCACCGTGGGATGAGAATGAGTGTTTTGGGGTCCGCTCCAAAATTCAAGATGGCCGATGGCAGCCATTTTGTACAAAATTTAGTGCAATCAGATTTTTGCACAGAACTTCCATATCAAAGCGCTGATTTGAATAATTTTTTGTGTGAATGTTTAGTACCATGGGATACATCACATATAATACGTGTTTTTTTCTCGTGCAGAAATAATGCAAATTAGATGAACTTTGATTTTTTCAGTGCTACTTACACACAGTAAGTACACATGTCAATACGGCTCAGGCTAGAGTCTGTATTTATGAACCGATCTTCATGAAATGTCTTGGGTACCTTTGTTATCACCTTGGGACGAGAACGAGTGTTTCTGGGTGCGGTTCAAAATTCAAGATGGCTGCCTGTGGCCATTTTGTACCGAAATTAGGTCTAATCAGTTTTTTGTACACAACTTCTATACGGCTCAGGCTAGAGGCCGTATTTATGAACCGATCTTTACGAAACTTCTTGGGTACCTTTGTTATCACCGTGGGATGAGAGCAAGTGATTTTGGGTGTGGTCCAAAATTCAAGATGGCCACCAGCAGCCATTTTGTACCAAAATTAGTGCAATCAGTCTTTTGTACAGAACTTCTGTATGAAAGTTCTGATTTGAATAAATTTTTGTATGAATGTTTAGTAACATGGAATACATCACATATAGTACGGGTTTTTTTCTCGTGCAGAAATTATGCAAATTAGATGAACTTTGATTTATTCAGGACTACTTATACACTGTAAGTGCACATGTCAATACGGCTCAGTCTAGAGGCTGTATTTATGAACCGATCTTCACAAAACTTCTTGGGTGCCTTTTTTATCACCTTGGGACGAGAACGATTGTTTCTGGGTGCGGTCCAAAATTCAAGATGGCTGCCAGTGGCCATTTTGTACCGAAATTAGGTCCAATCAGTTTTTTGTCACAACTTCTACACAGCTCATATTTGTGAACTGATCTTCACGAAACTTCTTGGGTACCTTTGTTTTCACCTTGGGACAGGAATGAGTGTGTTTTGGTGTGCCTTTGTTATCACTGTGCTATGAGAACAAATATTTTGGGGTTCTGTCAGACCCATTCTGGGACTCAAAGATTTTTTTTCTAGTTTAGCATCTGACTGTCACCCACCTTTACAATACTTTACCTATACATTTGTTACAGGCAACGGTCAGTATTTATGTACAGACCGTTACAATACTTTATATGTACCTTTGTTATCAGGTCATTACCTAGATGTTTGTCATTGCTGTGTCACATACTATACATGTACATGTCTTTGTCTTGACAAGTTGAGCTACAGTGTCATTGACACTTTCATTTAAAAATTTACATTGGTTATTAAAAGAGAGCATGCGGCAACCAAAGGGACCATAAAGGAGGGCCTGAGAAACAGATTTTTAACTTTTTTTAGGCCTTGTGAAGCGACTTTAAATCAAATTATTTTTCAGGAACTTTCAGAAGAAATGTTTAAATATTATAATGGTTAATTGTGCACTGTTGTAAATCTATATTTTTTATTAAACAGTTTAACAGGAAATCAGCAAGTTGATGACACCGAGAATTTTACCCAAATTTTGCTAGATTATAATATTTTGACAGAATTTTTGGAAACCTGATAAGTAATCTGAATGAAATGTACATGTGCATATCATTGGAATTTTTTGTGTATGTACTTCTCTATTTATCCACCTTACACTGGCCCAGACATGCTAGCACTCTATTTGTGAGAATTCCAATCAAATACTTAATTTTGCCCCTTCCCCCACACACACCTCAAAAATTAAGCCAAAACAATGAAAAAAATAGAGTTCTGTATTGTCCTACATACATGGCTTCTGATATGTGCCAAGCCAAGGAAGTGTCCTGATTTCCCACCAGTAACCATTCTTTTGTTTGGCCTAGTGTAAACAGTCTTGTTTGCTCAGCTCTTTGAAATCTCTGTTTTCAAGGCTTCAAACGTTGGATGAAGGAGGAGGATAATGTTTTAGAAGACGACCTCATCAGGAAGGAGGTAGACTGTGATTCTTTCAGGATTGTGCTTTCCAAATTATGATTTAATAATTTAAATCTTGTCACTCAATTTTGGGTCAATCCCTGAGACGATCACCATTCATCACTCCACTTATATGCATTAATTATGTCTGCTTAATGTATCCTTCCTTTCTCTTACTCCCCTGCTATTTTGGTTTTTTGGCTCAACTTGACATCAAGTATGAGCTATTGGGATGGGTTGCAATCCATCGTCCATATGACCATCCATTTCTCTGTCCATTCACAATTCCTTTAGCACTCCCTACAGGCTGCAGCTCTCACCAGATCAGTTCCAGATTTCCTGGCTTTGTGGCAGTGTCTAGATGGGAATTATCAATTTTTTTCAAATTTAATTGAAAAACCTGGCTGCCAGTGGCAGTCTTGGACTTGGATATAAATTGTCCAACAATTCCTTTAACACACCTATGGGCCACAGCTCTCACCCAATTAGTCCCAAATTTCATATATTTGTTTGGGGCAATGTCTTGATAGGAGCTATTAAATTTTTCCAAATTTTGTTGAAAAACATGACTGTCAGTGGCCATCTTAGATTTAGATTTAGCATATAAACTGTCAACAATTCTATTAGCACACCCTGACAGGCTTGACTTTTAGTCCTTTATGTCTTAACTAATAAAAATTGATAGTCTATTGTTATGTATTTTGTAGTCCACATTGGCGGCAAGCAGCACACAGATACATGAGATGAGTTTGAGTGATGACAGGTTATCAAGGCTGAAAGCATCTTTTCTTTATGCACTACAAGGACAGTTGGTGAGTAGCTCCACTCACAGAAGTTACCATTTGCAAAATAGTCAGGTTTAAAATCCCATTAATGTTATGAAACTAAAAAGAAAGGATTTCTTTGCAGAACTAATGCCTATAAAAATGAATTTTCTTGTTTCATGGCAAGCCTGAATATAAACAACCTGACATTTGCAAAATGGGGTCCACAGAGGGTGAATTTGCTGATGGTATCCCATACAGTGGGGCAATTTATCCTCTAGGTACATCTTTCTGTTTTGGCTTGAGACCTTGATTCAGAGTGAGGTTCACAGAGGGTAAATTTTGTGATGCTGCCCTGCTGTGCAGGGTAGCATCACCAAATTCACCCTCTGAGGACCTCATTTTGCAGATGACAGTCTGCTTATTTTCAGGCTTGTTTCATGGACAGTTTTTCCTCTATTTTAGTATGGGGGGAAGTTCACTTTTTTTTTCCTTTTCCCAAAACAATAATGACAATGGTTGGAATTATGTCAGAAATTAAACTCTGCCCTCTGATGTTGAAAACAATATCATTTTCAGCAGCAACAATTTCCCTTCATATTTAATCAACAATATCTTGATGGATATAGATAACCCTGTGAGCTCTGTCAAACAAGATGTAATTGATGAAATCTTTAGTCCTTAAAGTGAAAATATTATACAGGGTTGCTGTGTGTCCTTGAATTTAAAACATTATTTTCAAGACCTTGAAAGTTCTTTAATATGAGTACTGAACACAAATGGTCCTAGAAGTACTTGAAAACATATGCAGTTAGCCGGTACTACATGTACAAAGGCTTTTTACCTTCAACTCTTTTAACACCTAAAAATGAAATGTGCTATAAATATTCTAGAGGTTATCAAGCTTATTTCTGCCAGTAGTGTTCATGTTCCCTAACAATATAATTAAAGTATTGAAGGTCCTAGAATTTGGTGCTGTGTGGCATTGAGGATCCTTAAAAGTGCTTGAATTAGATTCCTGAAAGTTTGGTGGTACCCTGGTATAAACAAAGCCATTTCCAGGTGAAAAAAAGGAAAATTCAGGCAGATGTTCATTGCCAAGGGAGGTACCTGAGAAACCAGAATTTTTAATAGCTTAATCGCAGAAAATATTAACTCCTTTAGGCTCTTAATTTTTTAGCTTACCTGACTGAAAGTAAGTTTAAGTTTAAACAATATTTATTTGAGATAATGTTATATGTATACATTACACAGCAGTATAATAAATTAATAAAAAAGGTGTTGCCAGCAGTATACAAAATAACAGCAACAATGATAATCAAGTCGGTAGATAGTCTAGGTTTCGACAGGAAGCCTTAGGCTTATATGAGTCATCTCCTACGTTTAATAGCACTTTTTCGTAAATATGATGCTATTGATCAGTAGTAACAAATGAAATGTATATCACAGCCTAAAGGTGAGCTTAAGTGATCACTTTCTGTCCATTGTTCGTCTGTCCATCATTTGTCTGGCGTGAACTTTACATTATTGACTTCTCCTCATAAACCACTAGCCCAAATTGAACCACATTTGATATGCATGTTCCTTATCTTTTGTCAATTCAAGTATGTTCAAATAATGTTTCCACGCCGACAGGGAGCACCACAAAGGGTATTATTCGGATAGAACCCATAAATTGTTTTCCAAAATAAAAGAAAATCATCTTCTCCAGAACCATCAATTAGAAGCTTTTAATATTTGGTATATAAAATATCTAGGGGGCTCAGGTTCAAGTTTGTTCAAATCAAGTCCCTGGTTTAATGTTTGGGCTCCCTATTGGACCCAAATTTTTACTTTGTGAGTAAATTTCTTTAAAAATCTTCTTCAGATGCACCTGTTAGAATCCTTTCATGTTTGGTATACAACATCTCTAGGTGGGTCAGATTCAGGTTCAAATAGGATCCCTAGGTTAATATTTGAACTCTCTTTTGGAGCCCAAAGTTTAACCTAATGCAATATGAGGGAATTTTTTTTTAGAATCGTCTTCTTCAGATCCACCAGTCAGAATCCTTTCATATTTGGTATATAACATCTCAAGGGGGATCAGATTCAATTTGTTCAATTTGAGTCCCTGGCTTAATATTTTGGCTCTCTATGGGGGTGGGGATAGGGGAAGGCGAGCAGGTTAAGTTCAAGTTTGTTCAAATCCATTCCTTAGTGTTTTTCCATAAGATTTGCCTTTCATGACTTCATTCCTTTGTAGTGATGATGAACCATGTCTAATTGAATGTGACCCCAAATACTTATTTGAACCTGTTTGTCAGGTGAGAGATTTAGGCTGCTTGGGGCTTGTTGTTTGTAGAAACCTTTCCCTGTACAGGAGTACATCTATTTATTCACAAATAAATGGGAGTCCAAATTTTTACTTGGTGCAATATGAGGAAATTTATTTTAAAATCTTCTTCAGATCCACCAGTTAGAATCCTTTCATATTTGGTATACAACATCTCTATGTGGGTCAGATTCAAATTTGTTCAAATCGTGTCCCTGGGTTAATATTTGGGCTCTGTATTGGCAGGCCTTTAGATTACCCCAATTTCACACCTTTTACAGGTGTCCCCAAATTAGAGAAGGTGTGAAGGCATCAAGAAAAATATTAAACTCTCTTTGCCTATTATGCATTTTAGAATAACTTCTGTCATTATATGAACACAGAAACACAAAGAAAGGCATGACAATAAATCATAACAGGATAAACTGTTATTTTTGGTTTTAATGTCCCCAAATTATGGTAAAACGGTGTCCCCAAAATAAATGAATTTAAAGGTATGTCTATTGAAGCCCAAATTTTAACTTAGTGCAATGTGAGGGAATTTCTTTAAAAATCTTTTAATTCTGATCGACCTGTCAGAATGCTTTCATATTTGGTATACAATATCTCGGAGGGGGTCAGGGGAGTGTCAGATTCAAGTTTGTTCAAATTGGATCCCTGAGTTAATATTTTGACTCTCTATTGGATCCTAAAGTCAATTTAGTGCAATATAAGGGAATTTCTTTAAAAATCTTCAGATCCACCAGTCCAAATCCTTTCATATTTGGTATATGCAACATCTCTAGGAGGGGGTGTCAGATTCAAGATATTTCAAATGGAGTCTCTGGGTTAATATTTGGGCTCCCTAATTAACTTAGTATGAATTTTAACTTAATGCAATATGAGGAAATTGCATTAAAAATCTTCTTCAGATCCACTGGTCCAAATGCTTTCTCAAAATATATCTATTTCAAAAAGCTGATAAGTGATGGTCTGGATTGTAAAATACTGTATATATTCTGTTTGTACACTTGCACAAGCTCAGTAACATGTACAGCGCCTTAGAATAGGGTTCTTTATCCATTGAACTATACTGTTGGCACTTTATAAGTAGGTTTATTATTATTATTTCACATTTGTTGTACATCTGGGGGTGGGGTGAGAGTCAGATTCAAGTTTGTTCAAATCGGGGTGGGGGAAATCAGTAACTGTATGACTGCAGTGACATTGCGACCCTTGGAAGTTTGGCAGTGTTTATCTACAGCTGATAGAATTGGAAGCAGTCAGGAAGACCCATAATGATAATCACCTGACATTGACACTAGTATTATGAATATGGGGCCTCTTCTTTCTTTATCATCTTGCTTATTCATTTTCTGTTTGGTCTATTTTAGCAGAGATGACACAAAGGTGTCACTAATTCTGACAACAGTGGTATGTGGTCACAGAGGCCTCAACATTTGTAGCTGTCAAAATATATTACTGCTTGTTTAAGGGATTGCTTATATATTTTGTTTTTACCCCTTAGTGTGCTATTCTCTTATCTCCTAGAGAACTGGTAAAAAATCATATCACTTGGTTTGCATATTCATTGCAAAACCTCCTTCAGATGCAGTTATCCATATATCTTCCAAAGTCATGATCAGGGGAAGGGGATGGGGGAGGGCATGATGAAGTTTAGGTTAAAGTTTTTTCAACATCCTTTAAATCATAACATGTTGCCAAAACTGGCAAAAATGTTATTCACAAAAATTATTATTCAAATGTTATTATTTATTCATTGTCTTTGGCCTTCAAAGATAACTTATCCTCTCTACCATTGAGTCAAGTAAATCTTTTGCTTTCCATTGAGAGCTCATAAGCTATGGTTCTCCCACTAATAATACCAATCGCTTCCATAGTTTCTTGGAAAGCTTTTGATAGCTTTTTAAGAATAATGAAAGACATAGTTTAATCAATAAATTGTGATGACAATATTAATAATAGACATTGAATGCCGGAGCCAGTAGGTAGTATGAATTGTGAGATTCTGGCTTGAAGCGCTTGATTAGTTTAGTCTTTGACAAGGTCTTGATTGTATATCGAAGAAGTCATTTAACCCTTTTACCTAACATAATTAGTAATGACATTACCAAAAAGAAAATGAGGGAAGGAGCTTGGATGAGTGGTTGCAAGTTATGTTTTAGATGTAACAGTTCTGAAAATAATTAAATTTGAATGTCAGTCTATGTAATTACAGTACGGTTACCGAGGACTAGTCATTTTCCATGAGTGGGCAGTATTTCCATGGATGTAATTACATTGGAATCCAAATATTAATAATAGGAATAATCAGCAAAAACTTAATTCATGAAGCACTAGAGACAACCCGGTGCTTCACTGAATAAAATTTTGCTGATGATGACTTTTATTACCTGGTAAACACATGTTTGGACATCACTGCCCATGTGTTCATTATGACCAGTCCATTGTAACTGTACTGTAGTGCTGGCCAGATATTTGCCATAGAACTGCTGCACTATTTTCAGCTTGTCTTACTGAAGTGCAGCTGTTGTCATTTGATATTGTCATTTGACTCGGTGACAGTGTTAGTTTACCTTGTGATCTCTTTGAATCAGACATATTTATGTGTGAGGTCAAGGAATGGCTCTTACTTTTGTTTCAGTCCGTATTTAGAATAACCAACAGTGACTCTATGTCTCTTATTTTGGATGAAAACTTGCATAGTCTTCATGCAAACATCATAAATTTGTAACTGTTGTAGCTGTTCAGCTCACCTGACTGAGAGTCAGGATGAGCTCTAGTGATCAGTTGCCATCCGCTGTCTGTCATCCATGAACATGGTGTTTGCTCCTAAATCGCTGTACCAATTTTAGTTAAATTTGAGGTGATTGCTTGTTCTGACATCGCATTTTGTTTTTGTTCAAATCAATTTCAAGTTCCCAACCCAATAAGGAGGGGGTAGGGGAAAATGCTCCAAAATTCTTCAAAAATCTTATCATGAACCTGTGGGTACAATGACTTGATATTTGGTATGGAGCTTCCTTTTGAGGTGTAGAATCAATTTTGTTCAAACGAAATTCATGGATCTTTATATACCTTTATAAGGGGAGGGGCATGCTTTTTGGCCCCGCCCAAAATTTCTGTTTTCTGAACCGATTGTCCGATTTGAACCAGATTTGATAAGTAGTATTATTGAATCATAAATACTTTATTCTTGTAAAAAAAAATTATCCTGTGTCCCTGTGGGAACCCCAGGAGCTGAAAATAGAATATTTTCAAATGTCCATATTTTATCTCATGTAAGAGACATCTGTTTTGTTTTTGTTCTTCCCTTGTACCTTTTAATGTTACTTTAATTTTTTGCGCATGCCACCTTATTTCCCAAGATATTGGCAAAATTGATTCAGTCTGTACTCAGCAAGTTTGGCTCCTTGAGGATCTTGCAACATTCCCAAGAGAAAGAAAAATCTCCGGTCCAAGGTAACCCCTTAGAAATGAATTATTAGTAGGAAGTATTTTACAGCCAAATCTTGGTTGTTATATATGCATAGTTTGCAATGTGACATCAGTCTTCTGATCATGTGATCTACACCTTCCAGATGAAAGCTCAAAGTATACTGGATGAACTTTTTCAAATCGGAGGAAAAAGTCAAAGCACAGATCTGGATAGATTAACAATAAACTTGAGCCAAGCATTGATAGATGATTTTCCAGCTTCAGATCCAAGATGGGCAGAATCTCTGAGACATGGTATGAATTTAATCACAATATTCTCAACTTAACAGGATACAGATTAATTGAATATTTTTGTTAGGCTACTGAAAAATAATCTTGTTTCTCAGATAATTTTTTCTAAATGTTTTAATGAGAGAGAGAGAGAGGGGATTTTTTTTTTCTCTTCAGTCCCTGAAAACAGTTTTAAATGTTCATTCCAGCTGGGATTCAGTAGTAATTTTTTTTCTTTTGCAATTGGGGGTCTCCATTTATTGCATATCAATATTTGAGAAGAACTAACTTTAATGAGATTTTTATCCCCCCTAAATTTAAATTCCAGGGGGGGGGGGGGGGGGAGATATAGCTGTGGCACTGTCTATCCTTCCATCTGCAGACAGACGGAGTTGGTTTCCGCTCTCTAACTAAAATTTGGCTTAGCTGCCTGAAACCAAATTTGGCATGTGGGTTAGGCATGATGAGAGGAAGAACCTTATTTATTTTAGGATTGTTGTGCCAATGGTCAAGGTCGGTGACTTGAACTTTAAGTTTTATCATTGATGGTTTCTGCTCTGTAATTAAAGTTCTGCTTGGCCAACTGAAACCCAATTTGGCATGTGGGTTAGGTATGATGAGAGGAAGAACCCTATTTATTTTGAGGTAATTGTACCAAAGGTCAAGGTCACAGTAACCTTGACCTTAAACATTTACCAGAGCTGGTTTCTCTAATTGAAATTTTGCTTGCCTGATCGATACTAAACTTGGCCTATGGGTTGAACATGATGAAAAGAAGAACCCTGCTCATTTTTTAGGCTATTATGGCAAAGGTCAAGGTCACGTTGACCTTGAAATTGAAATTTTATCGATCTGAGCTGGTTTCTGCTCTCCTAATTATTAAAATTATGCATTCCCAATCGAAACCCAACTTGGCATGTGGGTTGAGCATAATGAGAGGAAGAACCCTAATATTTTTAGGTCATTATGTCAAAGGTCAAGGTCACAGTAACATTTTTTTTCATGGTCTTAACTTCATATACTTTAACAGTTGCAAACCATTTACCACTCTTTCTCTTGTATAGTTGTATTCTAGCTACAAGAACATTTTCCCATCAGCCCTGAAAAGTGGTTAGGTTCTTTGTTTACTGTTCGTGGTGTTGGTCCTTTCACACTTAAAAGTCTTAATTCCAGTTTTGACCACTTTTACTGGAAAAAACAGGTGCCCCAATATTCAGTCTTTAGATACACTAGCAAGGTAACATTCTAAGTACCTTGACAAGATGTCTGACATGCCTTGGCTGCCAATGAAAGCTGCCAATACATCCATAGAAACAGCTTCCTAGTCGCAAAATGTTGACGGTCTTAGTGCAGTAAAATGTATAAAAATCTCCCAAGTCTAAAAGGTTACGGCTAAAATGTCTGACAAGAAACCGTTGCATAGTAATTTGACATTTTTCTCAAAAATTCCTTTCTGGCAGCCTATTAGACCACCTATTCTTTGGCTTTAAAAATTGTCAGAGTTGGAATTTGGCTTGAAATGTTTAACCCTTTACCCAACGCAGACGACTTCAAAATTTATTATTTTAAATATCATTTGTTTAATTTTTTAAAAAAAATTCAACAAAACCATATCATGTGACCCCTCTTTGGAACGAGCTCGACGAGCTCGTTCCAAAGAGGGGTCACATTATATGGTTTTGTTGAAATTTCTCGAAAAATAATATTTTTTCAGCTGCTGAATTTGCATTTTACGCGGGCGGATGTGGGCGATTCGTTGGGTAAAGGGTTAACCCCCAGCACGCTGGTGATGCAAGAGAATTTTATCCTATCACTCTGATTTTCTGCAGTTTAACTCTGAATTTAACCAATTATATATTGTTTGACTGAGCTCACTGAGCTCTGTCAAACGAGGTGTATTTAGTTAAATATCAAACTGCATTATGCAAAATATTTGCTGCAGAAAACTTTGCCATTTTGACATCAAGAGTGCAGAGGGTTAAAATTTGTATCATAAATATAAACAGGTGGCTAAACATGACTTCATACATGAGTTGCAAACATTGCAGAGAGTGACCTTAAACCACAATAAACAAACATATACAAGAAATTACTCATAAATTTAATCCAAAAATGCCTGTTTACCAATCATTTGTGGATAAACAAATAAAACATTTGTGGCTTAAAATAAATAATTTATCTTATTAAAAAAAGATTAAAGTTTTCAATTCATTGTAATAAATTATCTTAATGAGCTCTCTCAAAGAAGATATAATGAATTGAATACTTTGGTTTTTGTTATCAGGATAAGATGTTGAATTATGGAATATTGGTCGGAGTTGTATATTTTTAACCGACAAGAGTGACTAATCCATGAATTGTATCCTTAGAGTTCAAAGGATTAATCTGCAAAAAAATACAGTTAATCTCAACTACTATCCTACCTGTGTCATTATCAAAACAATTTATTTTTTAATTAAAATCAGCAAATACCCACTAAGATAAAGAAACATGAATTTAGAGACCTCCTAGATAAATTTGCTTTTGTTAGCTACCTTTTGCAGAAGACAGTAGAAAAAAGCTCCCTAAAATCTGGAAAGACATTGCACTCACATTAAACCCGAACTTCAGAGTGTGCTCTCAAAAAACAAAGGATCACCTGTTTACGTGTAAAGTAGATTCTCGGAATGTTTATACCTTTGTTTTATATCTCCACAGCAGTTTCAACCCCAGGGTAATAAAATACCCAAGATAGATGAAATCTGAAACCTTAGAAATCTGCTGTCAGCCTTAAAATGCTGAAGTACTTGCCATTTCTCTGTTGGGTAGTTTGAACTGTTCTCGGGATGCTGTCAACAAACATCATTTAATGTGCGGAATATTGGATTTTGCTTTGAAGATAAATGAACAAGTTTTGGTATCATTAAAAGAAATATATCTGTTGTAAATAAGGTACTTTATTTCCTTCTAGATTCCACCAGCAGTTCAAGTTCAGTGATTATATTACAGCAACTGAAGGATAAACAAAAAGCATATGATTATTTAATTGGGTTTTTGAAGAAAATGAATTTATGGGATAAGGTAGGCATTCATTTTTCAGTGGAACAGATTTGATAAGATCCTTCTAAAGATGGATCATGAACTGTATTTGTGAACACAAAAAAATTATTAACTGGTTGAGTGCTGGAAGCCACCATCATGGCTTTGAATGAATGTCAGGGCACCATGCTAAAGTTTATATATTTTATGTTCTTACTTCATACCAACCAACAGAAAATGCTTTTTTATCTTTTATGGATATTTGTTGAATTAAAAATTAGTGGAGAGTGCTTCAGAGCACTCTCCAATAATTTTTAATAAAACAAATTTTAGGAAACAACTTATCTCCATAAATAATTCAGTACTCAACCAGTTAAAAACTGGAAGAAAATGTTTGCTTTGCCTGTAATATTTCAGTTTGTTGGGCTAAATTTTTGTTGCTTAATGTAGAGTACACTCATCAGTGTCTTCTTATGTTCCACAAAACATGCTTTCTGAGGATATTTTTTTGCAGATTAACCCTTTGAAACCAAAGTGGTATCTTCCATGCCAGTTCAATGGCAGCAATTAGAAGAGTACACATTCATTATTTACGGTAGACGAATTAATATTTTCAACGTGCAGCCTTAGGGCTGCACGTTGAAAATATTGATTGGTCTATCCCACACATTTACTGAACAGCCATCCTATTTAATGACGTAATGATGTATCATGTTCCTGGCTGGAAAAGCGGCCGCAGGGGTTCAAAGGGTTAATTAAAGTAGGTCTTACTATTGATTTTGGGGGACTGGAAAGTTTCCAGAATTTTATTGGCAGGCTTTAGTGGAGGGATCCATTTCAATAATACAGGGTTCGCACAGATCCTTGAAGTCCTTGAAAGTACTTGCATTTTGCATCCCAATTTTCAAGGCCTTGAAACCCTTGAAAAACAGGTGTTTTTGCCCCAGGTGCTTGAAAAGGTGCTTGAATTTTGACCAGTTGTCAGCATCCTAAATTATTTCCCACAGCACAAACAATGTTTCAGGTGCATTGTAAAAAAAGTAATTTTATTACATAAAAACTAAGTAAAATGAAATTTGGACAAAATGTTGTGAGTACCAAAGTGAACGGGGACGAAAAGCTTGCAGAAAATACGTATGCTTCAATCCGACTTGTTTTCAAAACCAGCGATGTCATTGGATTGTACAAAGGAAGTTAGCAGAAAATGGCCAATCAGATATTTCGTTTTAAATAAACCAAGCTTGTTGCAGTGGGCACATCTATTGTAAACTTTTTGTGTGGAAATTATGTCAAGTTTGTAACGATGCCGGGAAAATGTAAATTCAATTCTTCATGGATAGAAATGACTCGGTATTCAAATTGGTTATTGGCCACCAAAACAGATGCTTACAATGCAAGATGCAAAGTATGTTTGAAAAGTTTCAGTGTTGCGTCAGTGGGAAAATCGTCATTAAAATCTCATATGAATTCTAAAAAACATAGTGATCATTGTTCGACAATATCTTCGATATCGAATATCGCAACAATTATGAAGGAACAGATTTGGTTTTAAATGAAAGTTCGAAATTAGTTCGAATGGACTCAGTGGTTGGTGGAAATTTATCGAAACCTAGCACGGCAGGTACAGGAGTAAATGATAAAAGGTCCTTAAAAAGTTTTACAATGTGCTTGAAAGTCCTTGAAAAGTGCTTTAATTTCATTTGAAGATTTCTGTGCTAACCCCGATAATATGCTTTCAACAGGTCATAATTATTTCCTTTGAATGTGTCTCTTTTTCAGAGTTTAAATGCACATCATCCTTCATTTCTTTAACCCTATAACTGGTAGAGTAATGGAAGCCCATATTCGGGCTTTATTCTGAAGTGCAGGTACAACAATTTAAAGACTTCATGCTTGCGGGTGTGCTTCATATTATCTTTGAAGTGAAATTATTTCAACTGTATGGATTTGTCTTCTTGCAATTCATGGGAGAGTGCCAAAAGGCACTCTCCCATAAATTACAATATGGCAAAGACCGGTAAATGAATTTTGATGACCAGAAATAATTTAGCACTCTACCAGTTAAGGGCCTGGACAAATTTTTTGAATACCTGTTGGACCACCACCTGCACATTGCCAATAGCTAAGCAGTGACTTCTGATCAAGTCTTAGCTGCCCATTTAGGCAGCCAAAACTTGACTAGAAACCTCTGCCAAGATGACATGTCTATTTTCAGAAGGATCTCCTTATGATTGCATCTTCTGAGGATGTAAAAGGTGGAAATGGGCGCTTAAGGGCTAAATAAATTGTTTCCAGTTATCAGATCTGGTAGATCCGAATTTGCTCTGTTTCATTGCTTGGCAGTCTGCTTCGAAGAAATAAAAAGATCAAAGATGGGTTTTTCGTCTAGACTCTTTCAGCTAAGGCTTAAAAAATGGTGTTTTGATTCTCAGGCAATCCCTCATTGAATTTGAACCACCTCAGTGGACATTTTTATTGTCCTTTCGTTTCTTCAAATATTAGTACAAACTCGGGAAGACCCAAAACTTTTTACATTTTTTGATTGATGCATACTTGTTTAGTTGCGTCTCCAGTGCATTTGCCTTGTTACAATTTATGGGAGATTGCCTATAGGCACTCTCCCATAAACTGTAATGAGGCAAATCCCCATAGATTAAATACTTTTACTTCAAAGATAATATGAAGAGCATCGAAAGAATATGAAGCCTTTGAATTGCAGTTCCTACAGGTTGTTTTTAGATGTTTAGATGAATGTTTTATTTTTCAAATTAAAAATAAATTTATTTGTATAAATATGCCCCGTCTATATTTCTGTGTGTAAAAAGACAGCTGAAATATTGTCCATGTTTGCTCACTTTGTGCAAAAGAAAAATAAAAATTAAAAATAAAACCCTCCCTTCCTCCCTCACTGATTTAAAAAAAAATTGCCTGAGAATCAATTAATTTATTTTGTGTGGCCTAAATAAAGATATTTGTCAGTGCTTTTCAGGCAAATTTTGGCTGTATTATTTTGCAGCTAAAATGATTGTAAACCAAGTCTGTGTATAAGTTCTTCAGATTTTGAAAGTTTATTACACAGAAATGGGATCTATAGTACCTTGAATATCAATAGAAGAATCTTATTAAAAGTGCACTGACTGAATTTGAAACTGACAGTTTGACGTATTTCTTTCTCTTCCACAGCTGGGCAATCAAAAGAATGGAGATGTTGTGTCTTCAACACGCCTTCTGTTATGTGAATCAGCTGAGAAACTTCAAGCAGCTATTGTTCTCCGAGAGATTCATGGACAGTGAGTGTAAAGATAGCCAAGATTTCTTTTATGTCAAGTTTAGCATCAGCAGTTTTGAGTAACTGTATTTTACTGTATTTAAGTTATCTGACACAAAATTCTTGTCCTGTTGAATTGATTCTTTCCCAGATTAATTTACAGTACATAATTTTTGTTATAATGTTCATCTTATGCTTGACAGTTTTTCAATCAATCTAAATAGTGTCACATTACTTTAAGCTCTTATAAACTATTACCAGGTGCTCCACATATGAAAACAGTGACTCGAGATTTTAAGGGGGTAACGGTAATGCTCTCTATTGAAAGTGTCTGCATGGGTCCTTGAAACTGCTTAAAATTGTTGTAATTTTTAAATTGAAATTCCAGGCCTTTGAAAATGCTAGAAAATTGAACATACTCAGAAAAAGTCAAAGAATTGATTTTGATTTGTAAATTGCTTTTTTTGTCCATTGAAATAATACCTGAACCCAAATATTCCCAAGAATCATTATCAGGTCCATATATTATTGGTTTTGGAAACCATGTAAGAATTGGTCCATGGTATGTTTATATTTTTTTTATTTATTTATTGGTGTTTTAAGGTCACATACTTACACACAATGGCTAATCATGACAGTAACGGTTTTACAGGTGGAGGAAGCCAGAGTACCTGGAGAGAACCATGCAGGGTTACAGCGGTTGAAGACATGAGCACCATCGACGTGCAGTATGCCTTAGTACATAGCATCATCATGCCACCATGTAGGCAACCGGGATAAAGTGCCTTGCCAAAGGACATAACGCAGGTCATCCCGGATGGGGATCAAACTTGGGACCTCTAGCATAGAAGTCCAACTGTCTACCACTGAGCCACTGCACACCTGTATGTTTATAAACAAACATTAGAGGTGGTTAAAACAATTTTATGTGAGGGTCCTGGAAATTGTTGAAAATTGCCAGGAAAAGTCCTGAATTTTTTCCTACATTGCAGTACAAACCCATTATGATTAATTGCATTCTTAAATTTATCTCAGTATTTCAAACATTAAGCTCAGCTTTCTGATAGAGTGAAATTCCTTTGATTGAAGAGGTTAATATTTAGCAGTAAATATAAATGGTGATATTCTTATTCAAGCATTTGTTAAATAAAAAATACTTTTTTCCAATGATTAAGAATTTCTTTGTTTCATAACCATCTGCACAATTTTGGTATTTTGACATCAGTGTGGAGAGGGTTAAATTCTAGAAAATTGTTAATTAACCCCTTGCATGCCTCTGCAGGATATTCCTACTAAGGACTGGATTTCTGTTGCCACTGCAGTAAGTATCCTTTGGGTACCTTTTACCAGATTTTTCCCCAGTAAACTGGATGGATTCTTTTACCAAAGATTTCTAAAGTTAAATTTAGATGAATTTTTCATCAAGTAGAGTCATGGCTGCTACACAGCAGCCATGACTAGATTTGATAAAAAATTATCTTGGAAATACTCAGCAGGTTAAGAGTTGAACAGTTGAATTACCGGCAAAAGATTCATGTGTTGTTAAACAAGATATATTAAGTTGAATACTTGATACTCCAATCTTGATGCCAAAATTGTGTTTCTTTCCATGTCGACACAATATGCTTATCCCTATCCACCTCTCTAAAACTGAAAATGTCAAGACAGAAAATCGCTACTAAACTGGACCAACTAGGAGACCAAAGCTGCATGGTTCACTAACTTGGTGTCCAAAATAACTTCTGGAGTAAATCCCCTATTGTTTGATTCCTGCAAAAAATATTCAATCAGTTTTCTACATTTTCAACATTGCAGACATGTTGTTTATGTAAATTCTCTCTTTCTGTTTTTTTTGTGGTTCAGTGTTGCATTAACATAAAAAATTATTAAGATGCTTTGAAGATCACAGACATCACTATTTCTGTAAAACTCTCCATCAGGAAAGAAAATGCTAAATAAAAAATTCAGGTATTGTCAAGATATATATGTGTTACCTGCACACTGTGCTTGTACAGAATCTTGCATGGCTAGTAGCTATACATCTCCAAAATCGAGTCAAGTCGCAATAAAAGATTCTGTATAGGCACAATGTGCACATAATACGTTTATCTACCCTTCAGTAGACAAAACCCATAAACACAACTTCTCAAAAACAGCCATTAACAGACAAAAATCCACTCTAAACTGATCAATATAATGGGCTCCATTTTCAATTCTCTCAAAGCAACACATGTGAGGAAGTTCCTCCAACTTGAATGAAATTGTGCATGGTGATGACAAATAATCAAACTCCGCCCAAGTTTGCTTTTTCTGATGGGCATTGATATTTCAAACCATTTCACTTCAATTCATGGGGCCACCCAATGGATAGATTGATGAGTTGAGAAAACAACCAGGGAATTATATATTTTTATACTGTACCAATGACCCAGACTTAGCTGGTGCTAACTCCAACAAAACCAGGGCCAAACACAAATTTTGCCCCCCAATCCCCAAAATTTGCATCCAAAACAAAAAGAAATCATGTCCTAAAGGACCTCCATAGTACGCCTCTACTGCGCATGCGCAGTGACGCAGTCGTCCCGAAATTGGCGCCAATTATCATTCTCTGTTTGGCCCTTCATCAGTCAACATCTCACTGATCTTTGTGCTTGTAAATCTCAGTTTAAAGGATGCCAGACACGTAATTTTTGGAGAAAATGTGATTCTAAGGAGGATAGAAGGAGGAGAGGAAAAAGAAGTGGCAAAAAATAATCAGGGCTGTACTTAAAATTTTTTGATGAAATTATGTTAAGTTGCCTATTTTCGAGGCATGGGCCTCTTGTTGTCATTCTTGCTAATTGTTGCACTGCTTATTCAGTGTTTCCTCTCCCCTAACCTTCTAAAGTCCCCCCTGGCAATTCTCCCATGCTTTTGGCATATTTTTGAGAAATTTCATTTCTAAAATTTCCTGGGAGAGTTGCTTGGTTACAGAATGTTTTCTGTTATTTTCCCCATAGTTACGTTTTCACCCATGGGTGTATAACGTTTGTGTTCTGCATCTTCCATCTGATGTTCTACAGATTCTCCCCTGGGAGTCTCTGTTTTGCATCAGATAGAGTGTAATTGATGACTGATTCCGGGCCAGTTTTTTCAGTGCCTGGAGTCATGTTTTCTAGTGTGTTTACACTGTTTGTTTTCATTGGCAACAGCCTTTTTTGAGGAGGGCTGTTTGCCTTTGTGGTAGTTTATCTCATTATAAGATACATTTATATTATCCGAAAGTGTCTCATTAATTATTTTATATAAATTTAAAATTTTTGACCACACTTTGCCATCAGATCCATCGGGGCTCAACGTTACTTTTCAGCAACTTGGGCTTCTCTGAAAAAATATTTTTTCAAAATTATTTTGTTTTGCAATTGTTTTTTCATTTATTAATGGATCATGTTATTATGTATCTTTGTGTCAGGGGTTTTTGCGAGTAACTAGGACTTATTGTTGTTCTTTCACAATGAAGGGACATTGTTCAAATTGTAATAGGAAAAAATCTTCCTCTGACTTTCATGATCATTGTATTAATTGTAGTCAGTGTTCTCGCATTAATCCCTGTCCTATATGTGAACATTGGGATGAGAAACATTGGAAACGTGTGTCACGATATGTTGTTTCTGGAGAAAGAGCGATGCCGGCTCTTTCTCCACAAGGTCACTCTACTCTCTCAGTTTCTATTTCAGAGGAACCAGAACACGGTGATGTTTCCATGTTATCTTCTTCAAGTGTGCGTCCGTCGTCACAAATGAATTCAGAGCTAGTGGCAAAAGTGCTCATGGAGATTAGACAATGTCGTCCGCTAGCTCGCCCGGTGTAGCGTCCATTCACTGAATGGTTCGGCAGCCGGGTTCGTCCGATGCGGTCCAAGAGGAAATTTTGGGTGATGCGAGCACTATAAACATAATAGATGCACACCCAGTGACGGCGGATAGTAAACGAGAACGGAGGAAGCCTTTTAGTCCGGTTCCTAGCTCGTCCAGGTCCAGCCGGGCCGCGAGCGAGAGAGGTCCCTCTCTCATACAACAACATCTGGGACCAGATGTTGTGGTACAAAATGTGTCTTTAGCGGAGCATACGTCCGTCGCTCGGGACGCTCCGTTGTATAAGCAGTCCGCAGAGACTGTTAAGGCTTCCTCTTCTCGTCAGCGCACACGACCGCACCTTGGCTGCGTGACCTCCGATATTTTACCAGCTTCGCCGATGAAGGATTCTTCGGCGACCAGGTCACACCATCCGGCAGCCAGGGATTCGAGACCGATGGACTCCGGACGTTCGCATAGGAAAAGTATGCGGGAGCCATCTGATGCGGAGCTGCCCTCGGCGAAGCAGCGAAAGACTGCGCCTCCGCAGGTCTCGACGTCGGACATTCTTGTGCAGATAGCACAGCTTATCGCAGCATCCCAGCAGCCGACAGAAACGGTGTCAGATCGAGAATTATCCGACGGCGCTGGGTCGGTACGCTCCGCCGAAGCATCGGGGGCGGACGACCGGGAACATCGGGAGGTCCGACCGGATGGTGAAAGGGATACGGATGATTTGGAGCTATCCCTTTCGGAACAACATAAAGCTGCCGTGGACTTCATCCGGCACTTTCTCCCTCAAGTTGTTCCGTCGGGCCAGACTGCTGCGCTTCCGGACAAGAGAATTATAGCGTCATTGGACTCTGATTTTTTTTGAGCGGTTCAGGGACATCGCTCCCGAGCAGTCCTTAAAATTTAGAAAACACCACGTGCGCTATGTATCGCGCTTGTGGTTTGAAGGCTGCCCGCGCTTTCCGAATGACGAGACTTAGTCAAAAAACCTAATAATTTTTCACCACAATTACTACTGAATACTTCGTATTTTGAACCGTACCGACGATGGTGGCATTACTCGTAGCTATAGCGGCTCGCAAAAAATGATACTAACACGTCCCACTCATGAAATATTTTCCCGATATTCGCAGACATATGGTGGACATAATCTTCTATTTACCTTACGACGAATGACTTTACCCTGGCAGAAAAAGATTGTAGGCGGCACATGACAAACATCACGTGATCGATGTCAATAATTTGAACTGAGAGCCGAAACGAACCTGGAAATGCCCGACCTACGGTAACTACTTTACTCGTCAAGACTTCCCTATGACACCAACTCACCTAGCAAATCAATACCAATGCCCTAGACCACTCTGCCGGTGGCCGAGTGGTGTAGGGCATTGGTATTGATTTGCTAGGCGAGTTGGTCAGTTGGTCCCGTATGGAAGTCTTTCGGCACTGGGCACGGGCTCGAATCCCAGTGGAGCCATTTAAAAAATCAACAGAACACACAAGACTTCCCTACGGCACCAACTCACCTAGCAAATCAACACCAACGCCCTGGACCACTCTGCCGATGGCCGAGTGGTCTAGGGCGTTGGTATTGATTTGCTAGGCGAGTTGGTGCCGTAGGGAAGTCTTTCGGCAGTGGGCAAGGGCTCGAATCCCAGTCGAGCCATTTCAAAAATCTATAAATAGCGTCCTGTGATAATAAATCTTCCGTTCCGGTGAATTTGAAAAAGACAAGTGTCGCTGATTTGCCTCGGGGAACAAACCAAGTAGATTTAATCACCCTGATGCATTCCGGAGGCGGAAGCATTCGTCGATATATAGGCCTAACTTGTGTTGGTTTGTAAAGGGACAGAAGGTAGTATCTTCGCACAAGTATAAGATCGAGTGATTTGACATTTCGAGTTAAACTAAATAAACTGCACAAACTCGTGCGTAATAAAATGTTACGACAAATTACATGGTTCAAACACTTTAATTTGTTAAAATGATGATGGTTTATTATCCGGGTATTTCCCTGCGGATGTTCAACCTAGCAAAATGAATATGGTAACGGTTTCTTTCTGAAACTTTCAACGTTCTTGTTGGGGGTATGCGGCTTATTCGGACCTCGGCTCATTCGGACTTTGGCTTATTCGGAGACGGACCCTGGCCTTTTCGGACCCGGGCTTTTTCGGACCTCCAGCTTATTCACCTCCTCTAGTGGAATTAGATGAAAAACCAACTCGTATACAATTTTTTTATTGATTTTATTACGTAACATCAATTTATGACAAATAACATCAGAGATTTTGCAGATTCTTTCAACAGTCAACTCGCGGAGATGTCTTTGGCTGAGTATTAGAGAAAGGGTGGTGGTGAGGAGATATAAGCCGGAGGTCCGAAAAAGCCAACAACATTCACTGATTCAGCATAAATATTATTTATTCCCATATTTCCACGAACTTATATGAGAGGGACGTCGTTCAACATAAATATTCGTTCCCATTTTTATTTTATTTTATATTCTGATTTTAGAGAAAGGGTGGTGGTGGGGGGGGGGGGGGGGAGGGAATAAGATGGAGGTTCGAAAAAGCCAACGTCATTGAGCATAAATATTTTTTCCCATATCTAATCGTTTATTTTATTACGTAATACCATACAATTTATCAATGTGTTTTGCGCAGGTCTTGCACCATACCCCCGTGACTACCTCACGGCCCTTGATTTTCCCTGTGCGGTATCCTATAAGTGAACCAACGTTCCATTTCTTGAAGGTTTCAACCCCCACAGTTTTTCCCTTTGACTGATAATCAGAGACAGACTCGTCCGTGTCCATGTTTTCGAGAAGTAATGACAAAGACAATGAATGAGTGGAGAATCGGTCGCCGAATGTCACGTGATCCCCTGCGATAAGAGATCTGAGATCAAAGAGTGCACTGCCGACACATGCTCCACATCAAACAACAGACAGGAAGCCGCGTACATGGCATCGTGAGCTGTTGTCACAGAAGTCGAACTCAACGGCTTTGATGACGTTACGTTGTTGCAATATAAATTATCTGTTGTTAAGTTGTTAACCAGTAACCGGCCAATATCTCAATGAACTACCTAAAATTGTACAAGCGCTACTTTTTTAACCCTGCGCGCACTTTATATAACGCACGATAATTTTAATTTGCCCGCGCACTACACGCGCCGCGCGATCGCGCACGCTAAATTTTAAGGACTGCCCGAGTTTCCGTCGCAGTCCAATAATGTTGCAAGAACATTTGAATTATTGAACGACGCTATATTTAAACTTGCTTCCAGGACGGGGAAAGCAGGTTTCTTGTCCGCTAATACTCTTAACCTGCCTTTCATTAATGCAAGGAATAAATTCGACACGGCAGGACAGGGTATACCGAGAGTTCCTCTCGTATGGACGACGAGGCGGAAGACTTAGAGCTATCATTACCGTCGTCAGCTTCTATTCCAACCGCGGTGTTGGAAACAGCTATTGCGTCTAACAGAGCCAATTTAGATGCCTTATCTTACGCAGATCACCTTACTAAGGCGTTATCACTGCGCCTTCAAGGGGAAGAGTTTCAGGATATACAATCCTCTTTAAGACTTCTTTCAAGGGCAGTAGCTTATTCCACGTGTAACTCCGCCCTTTCAGTGGCAAATCTGGAGTTGGTTAGACGTGACGCAGCCCTAGCTACATCCACACTAGTGGATTCTAAGGTGAAGAACTCTCTTAGAGTCGCTTCGGTCTCAGGAGAACTTCTCTTTGACGGCAAGCTTTCCGCTATTTATGATAAAATTAAAAAGAAAGCTAATGATTCTCTGTTGTTCAGATCCGCTCCTAAAAAGTCGGATACAGCAGACACGAATAAGACAGGCACTTCTGGGTCTAATGCGCCCAAGAGAGGTTCCTATAGAGGTTCCGGTGCGTCCTCTTGGTCTTATTCGAGAGACCGTCAGGATAGCGACTCTCGTTCGGGACGTCCTTCAGGCCGGGACAATCGGTCGGACGCCCCGAGGTCGACGAGGCGAGGTGCGGGTCGTGGAAGACGTGGTTTCTCCTACCGCAGGCCTCGCAGGTCCAGAAGGTGATGGCTTAAACCTCTATCGCGTTCCGGTTGGCGGAAGGTTGTCGAGTTTTTCACAAGAGTGGGCATCGATTACGGACGACCCTTGGGTGAGAGGAGTGACTTCGGAAGGTCTAAAGATATCCTTCAAACGAAAGCCTCCATTAACTCGAAGTCCAAAGTGGACTCATCTTCCGTCAAATCCACAGAAAAGAGACGCTCTGTTATCAGAGGTGCAGTCTCTTTTAATGAAGAATGCGGTAGAGGTCGTAGAAAACCAGGAATCTCTGGGATTCTACAGCCATCTGTTTCTGGTTCCGAAACCAGACGGCTCGTTCCGTCCAGTCATAGATTTGAGCTGGATAAACAAGCTGATCGTCGCTCCGAAGTTTTATATGGAGACGATTCGATCGGTCAGAGCGAGTATTCGGGTGAACGATTATGCAACGAGCATAGATCTCAAAGATGCGTACTTTCACGTCATGGTACATCCGACATTCCGAAAGTATCTACGCTTCGCAGTCCTAGGAGTGGTGTATCAGTTCCGGGCCATGTGCTTCGGATTGAATCTAGCACCCTGGGCTTTCACTCGGGTAATGAACTCGGTAATGATCTACTTCCGAGCTCATTCGTCTGCGGTAACGTCGGCCTACCTGGACGACATTCTTCAGAGGTACGGCAACGAGTTAACGCTTCAGAACGATGTTCAGAATCTTCTTCTATTGCTCCGACGTCTCGGTTTCATAGTAAACGAGGAGAAGTCGGATCTGGTGCCGTCCAAGTCATTCACTCATCTGGGAATGAGCTTCGAGACGCACAACAATCTCGTTCGTCTGCCGTTAACCAGAGCGAAATTAGTCAGTTGTTACGCTCGCTATTGTCTGCACGCAGACAAAGTCACGGCGAGAGAATTTATGAGACTGATAGGTCTGTGCGGAGCCGCCGCGGATCTCATTCCGATGGGGCGGCTACGCACACGTCCTCTTCAAATTTTCCTGACTCAGAATTGGAGTGTGAAAATTCATTCGCTCGATGTAGACGTTCTCTTGTCAGATCAAGTGAAACAAGAGATTCAGACTTGGGCAAACATTCAGTGGTTAACTCAAGGAGTTCCGCTGCAGTTGCCGGATCCGAGTTTTACCGTTATGACGGATGCCAGTCAAACAGGTTGGGGTGCATCATTAATCCCAACGGATTCGAGATGCCAGGGTCTTTGGGATCCGCAATTCCTGTGCAAGCACATAAACATCAAGGAAATGATGTCAATTTGGCTTGCGTTACGTCACTGGATGGACATTATTCACGATGCTCATGTCCAAATCCTATCCGACAATACGACAGTAGTGGCGTATATACGGAATCAGGGAGGCACTCATTCAGTTCCGTTGTTCAATCTAACGGAAAGAATCCTTCTGTTTGCGTTAGAACATCACGTTCTTCTTTCGGTTCGTCACATACCGGGTCGTCTGAATGTGCTAGCAGACTCCCTTTCACGAAAGGGTCGCTTGTTGCCGTCGGAGTGGACTCTCAACAAACAAGTATTCAATCAGATTTGCTACCAATGGGAACGGCCAATGATAGACTTATTTGCGACACATCTCAACAATCAGTTGCAGACGTATGTGTCCCCGTGTCCGGATCCAAGAGCATTTGCAGTAGACGCTCTGTCGATCCCTTGGGACGGAATGATAGGATATGCGTATCCTCCAGCGCCGTTAATTCAACAAGTATTGCTAAAGATAAAACAATCTCAATGCAAGATTCTGTTGGTAGCATCTCTGTCGCCACAGAGACCGTGGATAAATCTACTCAGGTGTCTGTTGTGGGACCTACCGCGGAAGCTTCCTCCACGAGAGGATCTTCTTTTGCAGGGGAAATCGCGCCAACTCCATCACAACCCGCAAGGTCTCAACCTTCACGTTTTTCCGTTGTGCGGTCCTTCTTGCATGGCAAGCACTTTACAGGACGAGCAGTGGACGCGATTTCTAACTGTAGGAGGACCTCCTCTTCTCTAAACTATGCGGCTAAGTGGAAGGTTTTTCGTCGTTGGTGTAGGGATCATTCTGTAGATATATTTGATCCCTCTATACCAGACATTGCAACTTTCTAGTATACTTGTTTGACGAAATCAAACTGCAGCCTGTTACTATAAAGGGTTATAGATCTATGTTATCTGATACCTATGCATATCATGATAGTTTACAAATTGGATCTAATGTCTCTTTATCGAAATTGGTTAGAAACTTTTCGATAAATAGACCCAGAACTCTTAGATTAATTCCTAAGTGGAATTTAGCTTGGGTTCTCCTTAAATTGAAGATAAAGCCATTTGAACCTCTTGGGACAGTAGATTTCAAATTCTTATCTTATAAGACAGCTTTTCTCTTAGCTTTCTCTTCTGCCAGAAGAGTCAGTGAGCTTCATGCACTATCGGTGGATGATTCTCATTATCGTAGTGTTGGGAACACTATCACCTTCACTACTAATGTGGGTTTTTTAGCTAAGAATCAGGCTCCTAATAAATATCCGGAACCTATTGTTATTAAGGCTCTTCCGTCTTCAGACGGGCGTAGGCCTTTACTCTGTCCTGTTAGAGCACTACGTATCTATAAACAGAGATCTCAGTTCATCAGAAAGGGACGGAAATGTTTCTTTCTGTCTTTGATGCCTAATAGAAAGGACATTTCAGTCCATTCTATTGCTAGATGGATTCAGTTAACTATCCGTACTGCTTATGAAGATTTATCTTCTTCTCAGCAGTCTGTGCTTAAGATTTCTGCTCATGAAGTAAGAGCTCTTTCTACTTCCTGGGCTTATGCTAATAGTGTTGCTATTACAGATTTAATGAAGGCTGCTTATTGGTCTCAGCCATCCACATTTACGAATTTTTATCTCAGAAATATTGAGTCCATTTCTGGAGACCTGCATTGTTTAGGTCCGTTATCTGTTGCTCAGAATGTCGTCCACTAAACAGTTGCAACTATAGTTATGCAGGCTTTCTGTTCCGGCAGTGACTCCGTCCGGCTGCCCTCTTCGCTCTGGGCTATTTGACCCAGGGCAAGGGGAAGGGGGGGGGGGGGGGGGGGGCGGGTGTTCCCTTAGGTCACCTGCTTTATAGTGAAAAGCAAGGGAATGCCTCCTCCAAGTCAGTATTTCTGAGTCGCTTCCGGGATGGTTTTAAAGTGCAATATTAATGTTTAATTTCATTCATGTCTTATTTTTAAAGTGTAGCTCGGTGTGAAGCATTTGTATATGTCAAGTGTCAAACGGGCTTTAATATACAATACTCGGACACTTTTAAATGATTATAAAGAGTCTCAATTCTCTGGACTACTTTATTTATTGGCTTGCTTTAAAAATAATTAGTATAAGGGTTATACTGGATGTTAATAGAGAACATGAATGTTATTGTGCTCAATTATTAAGGGTAGTGTATCTTTCTAATTTAATATTAAATAAGAAAGATACATGTAAAGCCTAATACTCCTTTTCTCCTTAAGGGGTTACCTCTTTACTATATAGTTGAGCTTATTGGATTTTCCTCTATGTCCTAGGCCCTCCAGCCTGTTTACTATTCAGCTAAGTCTGGGTCATTGGTACAGTATAAAAATGTTAAAAAATTTATAGTAATTTATATATTTTTTATACTTACCAATGACCCAGACGGGGATGGCCCTCCCTGGAGTTGGGAACTCTTGCCTCCCCGCTGAGTACATAGCGCTGACCAGGCACTGCCAGTAAGAATGATAATTGGCGCCAATTTCGGGACGACTGCGTCACTGCGCATGCGCAGTAGAGGCGTACTATGGAGGTCCTTTAGGACATGATTTCTTTTTGTTTTGGATGCAAATTTTGGGGTTTGGGGGGCAAAATTTGTGTTTGGCCCTGGTTTTGTTGGAGTTAGCACCAGCTAAGTCTGGGTCATTGGTAAGTATAAAAAATATATAAATTACTATAAATTTTTTAACTTTTGTAGTATGCGAGAATCACTTTAGGTACATGACGTCACTTCATTCATAATTTTTCGAAGCGTTCAAACCACAATGAGATTGACATGAGGTTTCAGAATTTTCTCTCTATAACTTTCAATTTTTGTGATTCACCTCCATCATTTTTGTTTTGCACGGTGGTTTGTTTATGTACTGGCTCGTGCAATTCCCTGCAAATTGTAACAAGGCAAAACCTGACAGAGTAAATAATATCACTTCAAAGATAATATGAAGCACAGCCACTGAATTTGAAGCCTTTAAGATGCAGTACCTGCACTTCAGAATAAAGCCCAAATATGGGCTTCCAGCACTCTACCAATTAAGGGAATGACTTGTGATTACCATTACTACCAAAGTAGTCCATCAGGTGCGAGTGTGTTCATTTCTCGTGATGTCATGTGACTTTTATTGCTACTGCAATAGTGATACAAGATCTTTTATCACCAATTTTTTATCACCACTGATAATGCAGTTTGCGATTGCATTTTTATGTAAATGGTAGATAAAATGAGTTATGAGCTGATTACCCGATTCATCAACTTTGATGCCAAATTTTGTTTTTCAGAATGCAAAATATTTCATTTCACCACAAATTTTTTACAACACTTTAAATATTGTTTTCATTTAACACTGCTGTTTTCTGTTAACAGTTTACAGTGAACAAGAAAAATGTATGTTGGATGTTTAGTAAATGGATTGGTACCAAAAAATCAAGTTATTTTTTCACAGTACTGTGAACATGATTTGTTTCGACAGTGATAGGTCCAGTCCCGACTGTTAAAATATTCCAACTACATCACCAAGTCATGTACCTTCATCAGTGTTTAGTCAATTTTTGACTTTATGACATGAATGAAATGCTTCGACACAAATCAATGTCAAGTTAGAAAGTTATCAGGCTGCCACCAAAGGTGATATTTTTCTTTTGAAATATCAGCCTCATTCACTGAATTCAAGTTTAATAGGTGGTATAGATACAGAATGTAACTCAGGTATGGGGACGGGAATCGACAACCCATGGTGGTGTTTTTTCTGAATTTCATGTCCATCTCCATTGTGTTCTGTCTTATTATACTTATGAACCATCACTTGATTGAAAGTCACATTGTTATGCTGGGAGCCAATTGGATTCACACTTTTTCCTGCTCTAGTTGTTAACTGGTAGAGTGCTGGAAGCCCATATTTGGGCTTTATTCTGAAGTGCAGGTGCTGCAACTTAATGGCTTCATATTCTATGGATGTACGTCATATTAGCTTCATATTCTATGGATGTACGTCATATAATAGTTGAATTGAAATTATTTAGTTTGTGAGGATTTGCCTTGTTACAATTTATGGGAGAGTGCCACACTCTCCCATAAATTGTAGCAAGTCAATGAGACATGGACAAATTTGGATGACCAAAAATAATTTAGCACTCTACCAGTTAACCATGCAAAAAAAAGTGTTCATGTAATTTTCATTATTACCAGAAACATTAAAAAAGTGATTACCATTACACATTTTTCTTTTGTTTTTAGGTTTAGTAATATTGTTGATGCTACAATTTTGAAAACACTTGAAAATAGGGGAAATGTAACTGTTCCATCTGGACTAACATCACAGGATGTTTTCTACAGAGAGGTTAGATCTATTTGAAATTTTTATAATAATTGAGATTAAAAGAATAACCCTTATTAGCCTAATTTCTACTTTGATCACTTTGTAGGTCACCTGAGCAAAGATCAAGAGGATCTTTAGTAATCCATCAGTCCATCCAGTATAAATTTTACATTATTGACTTCTCCTCAGAAACTACTGTACCAAATTGAACCAATTTCATATGCATGTACCTCATCATTTGTCAATTCAGGTTTGTTCAAATAAAGTTGGCAGACCAACAGGGGTCTGCAAGGCGCGTAACTTTTAGTACCCAGAAGACTGTTATGAAAATTTAAAAAATGTGACTCCAGAACAAGCAATTAGAGTCATTGATATTTTGTATACAACATCCTTTGAAAGGAGGTGTGTGTGTGTGTGGGGCGGGGGGGGGGGGGGGGGGTGGGTCAGATTCAAGTTGGAATTTGAGTGAGCTGGAAATATCACTTTATGGTCATATATCTCTGTTAAATTAATTATATTGAATATGAATGACAAAATTTTCCATGAACTGAACGTTTGCAACTACAATGTTTTTCCTCCAATTTTCAGGTTTCCCTCCTTCAGGACTTTGTGGACTCTTTACTAGATTATGAGTCTGAATGTTTGATGTCTGACTTGTCATCAAAGGAAGTAGTTATGTTGATTTGTGGTGTTAATCAAATATTGGAGGTTTGTATTTTAATCCCAATTTTATTGACACCTAAGGGGCAGGTGGCTCAGTAGGTAAAGATGCAGGCCGCATGCTGAGAGGTCCTCGGTTTAAATCCCACCTTCGGCAACTGCATTGTGTCCTTGGGCAAAACACTTCACCCCCATTGCCCACATGGGGGCACGGTGGCATTGTGTATTAAGGTATACTGCACGTGGATGGTGCACTTGTCTTCAACCAATGCTAACCCTGCTTGTGTGGAGTTAGTATGTTGGGGAGCTAACAGTTGCTCACCGTTGCTCGGTGATTCTCTCCGGGTACTCCGGCTTCTTCCACCCGTAAAACTGTTGTAGTCATGATTAGTCATTGTGCAGAAATATGTGACCTTAAAACACAAATAAATTGGCATCTAAACAAGTACTTTAGGACTAAAAAAGTTAAAGATCTGTTTCTCAGGCCCCCACCCCCTCCCGCATGGTCATTTTGGCTGCCGCATCAGCTCATTTAATAACCAATGCAAACTTTAAAAAATATAAATTAAATGGTTTCTGTATAATATTTTATACAAGTTGATAAAGCTTATGAATTTGTCTGTTGAGTGCAGCAAGGCTTTGCAATGCTTTTTCCACTGCCAAACCTTGCACTCAAGGGAAGAAATACACCACCACCCATGCTATTCTGTAGATTATGAGGCCTAAACCATAAAACAACCAAGAACATGACCTTGTGATTGCAAAGAAATAATTTCAAAAATAAAAAATATAATAAAAAAACATCCACCCACTTGCAATTTTTCAAAAAATGGCCCGAGAAACACAAGATCCAATGTGGGGGGCTTTAACATTCTCATTTCTCATAAACTTATTCTGGAAAATAGGGAGTCTCCCTCTGAAATAGTAAGACTTAAAATGTCTGTTCTTGACTGATCTTGGAGATTTGAAGGTCAAATGGAAAATGTGTTTGACGTTCCTCCCTCCTAATCAGTTTTGTATGTGTACAAAAATTTTAACAGAAACATTTCATGAGACCCTTCATTGGAACGAAGAAGAGGCCTTTAGATTACCCAGTTTTACACTGTTTACAACAGTGGCCAAATTGGAGAAGGTGTGAAGACATCAAGAAAAATATATAAATCAACTGTGCCTCCTCTACATTTGAGAATAACTTCCATCATAATATGATTATAGAAACAAAGAAAGACATGGCAATAAAACATAACAGGATATGGCTGTTATTTCTGGTTTTAATGTGTCCAAATTAGGACAAAAGGGTATGCCCAAAATTAATGGATTTAAAGGCCTGCACAGTGTAAATAATCAAGGAAATTTATGGTATACAGCAAGCTTTCAGGTCACAGGTCTAATTCTGTTAGGAACTCTATACAGTTATGTTCTATTTGTTTACTCCCTTTTCATGGAGTTTGCGTGCAGACTGCCTTTGATGTTATGTGATGTCCTTTTACTCACAAAGACATATATTCCTTTTTTGCACCTGTTATAGATATTCCAATCAATAAGTATTTGATTCGCCTCGCAAACATCAAGATATTAACACCATTAGTTGAACTATGCAGTGTAATCAAAAAACTATGGCTGTGGGGTGTCTTCATTTCTAATGGTAATGTCATCAAAAAGTCTGTCAAAATCAAATCTCGAATGAGCAACATTTCTTGCCTTGATTCAAAGAAAATGAATCTTTCTGATATTTTTTAGATTCTGTCATTTCGAATATATCAGCTGGTCAGAAATGTGAACCATGGGTATGCTTTTCCGACCAACTAAAATATTCCAGACAAGTGAATCTAAACATAGGCAGTAGACTATTTAAGGCCAAGCATGGTTCTAGGCTTTAAGAGCATCAAATTTTTTACAAAATTAGGCTGGTTGGTCTGTTGAAATCTTGTGTTGTCTGGAGTGAACTGTTTCCACATTTCTTGAAATATTTGTTTGAAACATGAGTTAATGCCCTTGAATTCTTCAGTTGCCATTGTATGAGAAAATCATATGGACTTAACTTCTGCTACATGTCGGATAATATTGGATTGAAACCACGGTATACATGATCAACAACCCCCTTCGGAACCCAGGGAAGCTAAGCAGTGCTTGTTTACTGTGGTAAACAAGCTCTGTTTTACTGGTAAAATAGGACCCAGTCACCAATGCTTGGGATGAAAGTCCTCTAAAATGGACAACATGGGTATAAATGATTGGCTGAACTTGACTTTGTATCCATCTTGTAGTCACAGTTAGCCATTGTGCCGAAATATGTAACCTTAAACACCAATAAATAAATAATAAGTAAATCCACGGCAGGGATTATATGTTATAATATATCACTCCCTGTCTGAGTGGAAATATGTTGGTTTTTAGTTCATCTACTTCTGAAAGAAGTGGTGAGCTATTGTCGTGACCTCGGGCGTCAGCGTCCGGCGTGTCCAATATTGTAAGATTTAATGTTAAGGTTTATTTCTCAAAGATCAGTGGGATCAGGCCTTTGATATTGCATATGTAGGTTGTAGGGGACTATCAGAACAATTTTTAACCCTAATACTACGATTTTTTTCCAAATTTCACCTAAAATTTTCTGCCAAAACTTGTAAGAATTTGTGTTTAGGTGTTGTAAGAATTTGTGTTAAAGTCAATTTTTGTGCAGATTGTGCTGCTTTAACTTCTCATTACTGTTGATTTTCATATTTCAATAACAACTGTAGGTATTAACCCTACTGTATGCAGAAATTTAACGGAAATTTTCTTTTTTTCAGTCAAAATTTTCATGCTTTTCTCGGATTTAGTAAATTTTAAGTTGTAAAACTTTGTAAACTTTGTGTTTAGGTGAGTTGAGTTTCTATGTGTCTTTCCAGGCGATTAATATTCTACACTTGGGTTACTGAACTCCATTGCAGTAATATTTAACCCTCATTACATGCATATTTGAGGAATTTGAGGCTGATTTTCTGGCAAAACTTGTAAGAATTAGCGTTTAGGTGTTGTTAAGAATTTGCGTTAAAGTCAGCTTTTGTGCAGAATGTGGTACCTTCACCTCTCATTACTGTTTATTTTCTCATTTCAATAACTACTTTAGGTATTAACCCTACTGTATGCAGAAATTTAACTGATTTCTTTTCTTTATTTCAGTCACAATGTTCACGTTTTTCTCTGACTTACTCAATTTTAAGTTCTAAAAGTTTGTGTTAAGGTGAGTTCTGTTTCTCTGTGTCTTTCCAGGCTATTGATATTGTACACATGGGTTACTGAACTACATTGCGGTAACGTTGCGCCCTCATTACATGCATATTTGAGGAATTTGAGGGGAATTTTGGGGACTTATATTCACTTTCTTTAAAAAAATTGTATTTTTATACTGTACCAATGACCCAGACATAGCTGGTGCTAACTCTTAAAATATAGGGCCAAACACAAATTTTGCCCCCCAATCCCCAAAATTTGCATCTAAAACCAAAGAAAACATGTCCTGAAAGGCCCTCCACACTTCGCCTCTACTGCGCATGCGCAGTGTCAAGGACGTTCCGAAATTGGCGCCATTAATCATTCTAAGTTTGGCCCTTCATCAGTTAACATCTGACTGATCTTTGTGCTTGTAAATCTCAGTTTAAATGATGCCAGACACATAAATATTAGTGAAATGGTGATTCTAAGGAGGATAGAGAAGGAGGAGAGGAAAAAATGTGTGACAGAATATTATCAGGGCTGTAACTTAAAATTTTTTAATGAAATTATGTTAAGTTACCTATTTTCGAGGCAGCAGCCATTTTGTTGTCATTCTGATTAATTAGTTACACTGTTTTTTAAGTGTTTTCCTCTCTCCCTGTCCTTTAAGTCCCCCCTTGCTATTCTCCCATGCTTTTGGCATAGTTTTTGTAATTATTATTACTAAATTTTCTTGGGAGTTTTAGCTGTATAACAGAATGAATTCTGTTCTTTTCCCCATGTTTACGTCTTCACCTACGGGTGGTTAGGCGTTGTGTTCTGCATCTACCATCTGATGTACTGCAGTTTCTTCCCTGGAAGTCTCTGTTTTGCATCAGATAGTGTATTTTTGGTAACTGATTTCGGGCCTGGGTGCCTGGAGTCTTATTTTAGTGTTTTTACACTCATTGTTTACATTTACAACAGCCCTCTGTGTGAGGGGGGATTTCTGGAAAATAATATCTTGATGTTATTTTAATCATAACTAGATACATTATAATTGTTTGTAAGTGTTGAATAAATTGTTTAAAATATTTTTAAAATTTTTGTCCACACTTAGGCTTGGGATCCATTGGGGCTCAACGTTACTTTTCAGAAACTTGGGCTGTTCTGAAAAAATATTTTTTCAAAATATTTTGATTTCAATTATTTTTTCTATATTAATGGATCATATTATTATTATGTATTTTGATTGCCAGGGGTTAGTGCGAGTACCAGGACTTGTTTTCTTTTCACATTGAAAGGATATTGATCAATTGTAATAAGAGGAAGTCTTCCTCTGACTTTATAATCATTCTATATGTGGTCAGTGTACTCGCATTAACTCCTGTTCTGTATCGTATGATTTCGATGACAATATGGGAAGCGTATGTCACGGTATGTTATTGGGGAATTGGACACTCCGGTCCTTTCCCCGCAGGGTCACTCTACTTTATCAATTTCTATTTCAGACGATCAAGATTAGGGTGATGTATCTGTGATGTCTTCCAACAGTGTGCCTCCGTCGTCACAATTAATGAAGGGCTAGCGGAAAAGTGCTCATGTAAATACGCCAATTGCCTAAGAGGACCCCAGTAGGTTCGACGGCCTTTGACGTCCGCTAGCTCGCCCGGTGTAGCGTCCATTCACCGAATGGTTCGGCAGCCGGGTTCGTCCGTTGCAGTCTAGAAGGAATTTTGGGGTGATACGAGCACTATAAATCAACCTAATGCACACCCAGTGACGGCGGATCGGAGGGAGAACGGAGGAAGCCTTTTAGTCCGGTTCATAGCTCGTTCCGGTCCATCCGGAGGCAAGCGAGAGAGGCCCCTCTCTCGATCAACAACATCTGGCCCCAGATGTTGTGGTACATAATGTTTCGCATTCGGAGCATACGTCCGTCGCTCGGGACGCTCCGACATATAGTCAGTCCGGAGTAGACTGTCAATAAGGCTTCCTCATTCTCATAGTTACGCACACGACCGCTCTTGGGTACGTGACCACGGATATCCAGTCAGCTTCGCCAGTCAGAGATTCATCGGCGACCAGGTCACACCATCTGGTAGCCAGGGACACGAGGCCTGCAGACTCCGGACGTTCGCATAGGAAGAGTGCGGGAGTCAACGTACACGGAGCTTCCGGCGGCAATGCATCGTAAGACCGCTACTGCACAGGCCTCGGGAACGGACGTGCTTTCCTAAATAGCACAGTTTATTGCAGCATCCCAGCATCAACTGAATCTGTCGCATATATTTTATCCGACGATGCTGGGTCGGGACGCTCCGCAGAAGCGGGTACGGACATCCGAAAATTTCATCCGGTCCGACGGGATACCGAAAGGGATTTGGAGGATTTCGAGCTTTCCCTTTCGGAGCAACATATGCTGTTGTGTATGTCATCTGACTTGGTCTTCTACAGCTTCTTTCGTCGGACCAGAATGCTGCCATGCCGGATAAGAAACTGATAGCGTCGGTGGACTTAGAAATTTTTGGTTCGGTTCAGGGACATCATCCCTCAGTTCCGACATAGTCCAATAATGTCACACAAACTTTCGAATTATTGAACGACGCTATATATATTATTATTTTATGCTTGCTATAACCAAGCATTTCTGGTTTCTTGTTCGCAAAGTTACGGAGATGTCTTTCAAAAGTGTGCCTCTGTCGTCATAGTTAATGAAGAGCTAGCGGCAATAAGTGCTCATGGAATATGTCTATCGCCTACGGAGTGACATTCGCTAGCTCACCCGGTATAGCGTACATTCATCGAATGGTTCGGCTGCCGGGTTCGTCCGTTGCGGTCTAGGAAGGAGATTTGGGTGATGCGAGCACTTTAATTACTTTAGTACTCACCCAGTGACGGCAGATTGAGGACAGATCGGAGGAAGCCTGTTAGTCCGGTTCCTGGCTTGTCCAGGTCCATCTGGGCTGTGAGCGAGAGAGGTCCCTCTCTCGTCCAACAACATAGGGGACCGCATGTTGTGGTTCAGATATTTTACATTCGGAGCATATGTCTGTCGGTCGGGACGCTCCGTTATGTTGACAGTCCTAGAGACTGTCCTTAATTCTTCCTCATCCTCACAGCAGGGCACACGACCGCACATTGGCTACGTGACCTCGAGTATCCGATCAGTTTCGGCATTCAGTGATTCCACGGCGAATAGGTCGCGCCATCCGGTAGCCAAGGGACACGAGGCCTATACACTCTGTTCGCTCGCATATTGGTAGTATGCACGGGGTAACGATCACGGAGCTTCCAGCGGCAATGCATTGTAGGACCGCTTCTCCTCAGGCCTCAGTGACGGACGTGCTATCCGAGTTAGCACAGTTGTTTCGCAGCATCCCAGCAATTGACAGTTTCTTGGTCGAATCAGGAATTATCCGACGGCGCTGGGTCGGTGCGGTCCGCGGTTGCATCAGGTACGGACGACCGAACGCGTTATAGGGTCCGACAGGATGGCGAAAGGGATTCGAAAGTTTTCGAGTTTTCCCTTTAGTAGTATCGGAAGCTGCCTTTCATATCTTCTGGCATTATCTTCCAGTGATTGTTATTTCGGACTTCATTGCTGCGATCTTGGGTAAGAGACTTATAGCGTCATTGGACTCGGATTTTTCGATCAGTTCAGGGACATTGTCCCTGACTTACCGACGCAGTCCAATAATGTCATTACAACATGTGTTTTATTTTTCGACGCTATATATGCATACAAGCCTGCTACCAAGCATGATAGTTTAGTTTCTTGTCCGCGTTGCTCATTTCTGCCGTTTTATCATTTATACGAATAGTTTATTTTGGCAGAGCAGGGCATACCGAAAGTTCATATGCGTCTAGACGGTGTGGTTAAAGACTGGAAATATTCTTTTTTGCCGTTTATGTCTTTTCCAACTTCAATGTTGGAAACGACATGATGTATAGTAGACTTAACTTAGACGCTTTATCATACGTAATCCGCCTTACTGAGGCGTTATCATTACGTCTTCAAGAAAAGATTTACGGGATATTATTCTCAATGTAATTTCTTTTGAGGGCAGTAGTTTGTTCACGTATAACTCCGCCCTTCAGTGGCTGATTGGAGTTGGTTAGACGTGACGCAGCCCTAGCTACATCCACACGCGTGGATAGTAAGGTTAAGAACTCTCTCAGAGTCGCTTCGTTCTCGGAGGAACTTCTCTTCGACGGCAACTTTTCGGCAATCCATGAATTGCTCGATTTACACGTTCTCTTGTCTATCTAGTGTTACAAGAGATTCAGACTGGGGCAAACATTCGGTGGTTGACTCAGAGAGTGCCACCGCAGTTGCCGGACCTGAGTGTTGCTGTTATGACGGTTGCCAGTCAAACAGATTGGGATATAATACTGATCCCAACGGATTCGAAGTGCCAGGGTCTTTGGGTTCCGCAGTCTCTTAGCAACCAATTTTCTTCCGCGGAATAATGTTTTTTTAGGCTTGCTTTATGTCATTGCATGAACATTATTCAGAAACGCATGCCCAAATCCTGTCCGTTAATTCGACAGTAGTGGCGTATCTCCGGAACCAGGGAGGCACTCTTTCGTTTCCGTTATTCAATTTAATGGAAAGCATCTGTCTGTTGGTTATAGTACACCAAGTTCTGTTTTGGTCCGTCATATTCCGGGTCGTCTGATTGTTTTACCGGACTCCCGTTCACTTAGGGGTCGCTTGTTGCTGTCAGAATGGACTCTCAACAAACAAGTATTCAATCAGATTTGCTATCTATGGGAGCGCCCAATGATGATTTATTTACGACACAGCTTGCTAATCTATTGCAGACGTATGTGTTGGTTTGTCCAGATCTCTGAGCTAATGTTGTTAACGGTCTATTGATCTATAGGATGGAATGATAGGATACGCGTATCCTCCGGCGCTGTTGTTTCAGCAGGTATTGCTAAGATAAACAACCACAATACATTTCTGTTGATAGCATCTCTATCTTCACAGAGATCATGGGTAATTTACTCTCTTGTCTACTGTGGGACTTAACGTGAAATCTTCCTCAATGTGAGGATCTTTTTTCACTGGGTAAATCGTGTTATCTTTATCACAACTCGCAAGGTCGCAACCTTCATGTATTCCGTTGTGTGGTCCGTATTGCATTGTAAGCATTGCACTGGACGAGCTTTGGACGCGATTTCTTACTATAGGAGATCCTCTTCTTCGCTATTCTATGCGGCTAAAGTGGAGGCTCTTCCGTCGTTGGTGTAGGGATCATTATGTTCATATTGTTGATCCCTCCATACTACTCATTGCAATATTTTTATACTGTACCAATGACCCAGACATAGCTGGTGCTAACTCTTAAAATATAGGGCCAAACACAAATTTTGCCCCCCAATCCCCAAAATTTGCATCTAAAACTAAAGAAAACATGTCCTGAAAGGCCCTCCACACTTCGCCCCTACTGCGCATGCGCAGTGTCAAGGACGTTCCGAAATTGGCGCCATTAATCATTCTAAGTTTGGCCCTTCATCAGTTAACATCTGACTGATCTTTGTGCTTATAAATCTCAGTTTAAATGATGCCAGACACATAAATATTAGTGAAATGGTGATTCTAAGGAGGATAGAGAAGGAGGAGAGGAAAAGAATGTGTGACAGAATATTATCAGGGCTGTAACTTAAAATTTTTTAATGAAATTATGTTAAGTTACCTATTTTCAAGGCAGCAGCCATTTTGTTGTCATTCTGATTATTTAGTTACACTGTTTTTTTTTAAGTGTTTTCCTCTCTCCCTGTCCTTTAAGTTCCCCCTTGCTATTCTCCCATGCTTTTGGCATAGTTTCTGTAATTATTATTACTAAAATTTCTTGGGAGTTTTAGCTGAATAACAGAATGAATTCTGTTCTTTCCCCATGTTTACGTCTTCACCTACGGGTGGTTAGGCGTTGTGTTCTGCATCTACCATCTGATGTTCTGCAGTTTCTTCCCTGGAAGTCTCTGTTTTGCATCAGATAGTGTATTTTTGGTAACTGATTTCGGGCCTGGGTGCCTGGAGTCTTATTTTAGTGTTTTTACACTCATTGTTTACATTTACAACAGCCCTCTGTGTGAGGGGGGGATTTCTAAAAAATAATATCTTTATGTTATTTTAATCATAACTAGATACATTATTATTGTTCGTAAGTGTTGAATAAATTGTTTAAAATATTTTTAAAATTTTTGTCCACACTTAGGCTTGGGATCCATTGGGGCTCAACGTTACTTTTCAGAAACTTGGGCTGTTCTGAAAAAATATTTTTTCAAAATATTTTGATTTCAATTATTTTTTCTATATTAATGGATCATATTATTATTATGTATTTTGATTGCCAGGGGTTAGTGCGAGTACCAGGACTTGTTTTCTTTTCACATTGAAAGGATATTGATCAATTGTTTTAAGAGGAAGTCTTCCTCTGACTTTATTATCATTCTATATGTGGTCAGTGTACTCGCATTAACTCCTGTTCTGTATCGTATGATTTCGATGACAATATGGGAAGCGTATGTCACGGTATGTTGTTGGGGATTTGGACACTCCGGTCCTTTCCCCGCAGGGTCACTCTACTTTATCAATTTCTATTTCAGACGATCAAGATTAGGGTGATGTATCTGTGATGTCTTCCAACAGTGTGCCTCCGTCGTCACAATTAATGAAGGGCTAGCGGAAAAGTGCTCATGTAATACGCCAATTGCCTAAGAGGACCCTAGTAGGTTCGACGGCCTTTGACGTCCGCTAGCTCGCCCGGTGTAGCGTCCATTCACCGAATGGTTCGGCAGCCGGGTTCGTCCGTTGCGGTCTAGAAGGAATTTTGGGGTGATGCGAGCACTATAAATTAACTTAATGCACACCCAGTGACGGCGGATCGGAGGGAGAACGCAGGAAGCCTTTTAGTCCGGTTCATAGCTCGTTCCGGTCCATCCGGACGGCAAGCGAGAGAGGCCCTTCTCTCGTTCAACAACATCTGGCCCCAGATGTTGTGGTACAAATGTGTCGCAAGCGGAGCATACGTCCGTCGCTCGGGACGCTCCGTTGTATAGGCAGTCCGCTGAGACTGCTAAGGCTTCCTCTTCTCGTCAGTGCACACGACCGCACCTTGGCTGCGTGACCGCCGATATATTACCAGCTTCGCCGATCAAGGATTCTTCGGCGACCAGGTCACACCATCCGGTAGCCAGGGACACGAGGCCTGCAGACTCCGGACGTTCGCATAGGAAGTGTGCGGGAGTCAACGTACACGGAGCTTCCGGCGGCAATGCATCGTAAGACCGCTACTGCACAGGCCTCGGGAACGGACGTGCTTTCCTTAATAGCACAGTTTATCGCAGCATCCCAGCATCAACTGAATCTGTCGCATATATTTTATCCGACGATGCTGGGTCGGGACGCTCCGCGGAAGCGGGTACGGACGTCCGAAAGTTTCATCCGGTCCGACGGGATACCGAAAGGGATTCGGAGGATTTCGAGCTTTCCCTTTCGGAACAACATATGCTGTTGTGTATGTCATCTGACTTGGTCTTCTACAGCTTCTTTCGTCGGACCAGAATGCTGCGATGCCGGATAAGAAACTGATAGCGTCGGTGGACTTAGAAATTTTTGGTTCGGTTCAGGGACATCGTCCCTCAGTTCCGACATAGTCCAATAATGTCACACAAACTTTCGAATTATTGAACGACGCTATATATATTATTATTTTATGCTTGCTATCCAAGCATTTCTGGTTTCTTGTTCGAAGAGTTATGGAGATGTCTTTCAAAAGTGTGCCTCTGTCGTCATAGTTAATGAAGAGTTAGCGGCAATAAGTGCTCATGGAATATGTCTATCGCCTACGGAGTGACATTCGCTAGCTCACCCGGTGTAGCGTACATTCATCGAATGGTTCGGCTGCCGGGTTCGTCCGTTGCGGTCTAGGAAGGAGATTTGGGTGATGCGAGCACTTTAATTACTTTAGTACTCACCCAGTGACGGCAGATTGAGGACAGATCGGAGGAAGCCTGTTAGTCCGGTTCCTGGCTTGTCCAGGTCCGTCCGGGCTGTGAGCGAGAGAGGTCCCTCTCTCGCCCAACAACATAGGGGACCGCATGTTGTGGTTCAGATATTTTACATTCGGAGCATATGTCCGTTGGTCGGGACGCTCCGTTATATTGACAGTCCGAGAGACTGTCTTTAATGCTTCCTCATCCTCACAGCAGGGCACACGACCGCACATTGGCTACGTGACCTCGAGTATCCCATCAGTTTCGGCATTCAGTGATTCCACGGCGAATAGGTCGCGCCATCCGGTAGCCAAGGGACACGAGGCCTATACACTCCGTTCGCTCGCATATTGGTAGTATGCACGGGGTAACGATCACGGAGCTTCCAGCGGCAATGCATCGTAAGACCGCTTCTCCTCAGGCCTCAGTGACGGACGTGCTATCCGAGTTAGCACAGTTGTTTCGCAGCATCCCAGCAATTGACAGTTTCTCGGTCGAATCAGGAATTATCCGACGGCGCTGGGTCGGTGCGGTCCGCGGTTGCATCAGCTACGGACGACCGAACGCTTTATAGGGTCCGACAGGATGGCGAAAGGGATTCGAAAGATTTCGAGTTTTCCCTTTAGTAGTATCGGAAGATGCCTTTCATATCTTCTGGCATTATCTTCCAGTGATTATTATTTCGGACTTCATTGCTGCGATCTTGGATAAGAGACTTATAGCGTCATTGGACTCGGATTTTTTGATCGGTTCAGGGACATTGTCCCTGACTTACGACGCAGTCCAATATTGTCATTACAACATGTGTTTTATTTTTCGACGCTATATATATATATATATACAAGCCTGCTACTAAGCATGATAGTTTAGTTTCTTGTCCGCGTTGCTCATTTCTGCCATTTTATCATTTATACAAATAGTTTATTTTGGCAGAGGAGGGCATACCGAGAGTTCATATGCGTCTAGACGGTGTGATTAAAGACTGCATATATTCTTTTTCGCCGTTTATGTCTTTTCCAATTTCAATGTTGGGAACGACATTATGTATAGTAGACTTAACTTAGACGCTTTATTATACATAATCCGCCTTACTGAGGCGTTATCATTACGTCTTCAAGAAAAGATTTACGGGATATTATTCTCAATGTAATTTCTTTTGAGGGCAGTAGTTTGTTCACGTATAACTCCGCCCTTCAGTGGCTGATTGGAGTTAGTTAGACGTGACGCAGCCCTAGCTACATCCACACGCGTGAATAGTAAGGTTAAGAACTCTCTCAGAGTCGCTTCGTTCTCGGAGGAGCTTCTCTTCGACGGCAACTTTTCGGCAATCCATGAATTGCTCGATTTATACGTTCTCTTGTCTATCTAGTGTTACAAGAGATTCAGACTGGGGCAAACATTCGGTGGTTGACTCAGAGAGTGCCGCCGCAGTTGCCGGACCCGAGTGTGGCTGTTATGACAGTTGCCAGTCAAACAGATTGGGATATAATACTGATCCCTACGGATTCGAAGTGCCAGGGTCTTTGGGTTCCGCAGTCTTTTAGCAATCAGTTTAACTTCCGCGGAATAATGTTTTTTAGGCTTGCTTTATGTCATTGCATGAACATTATTCAGAAACGCATGCCCAAATTCCTGTCCTTTAATTCGACAGTAGTGGCGTATCTCCGGAACCAGGGAGGCACTCTTTCGTTTCCGTTATTCAATTTAATGGAAAGAATCCGTCTGTTGGTTATAGTACACCAAGTTCAGTTTTGGTCCGTCATATTCCGGGTCGTCTGATTGTTTTATCGGACTCCCGTTCTCTTACGGGTCGCTTGTTGCTGTCAGAATGGACTCTCAACAAACAAGTATTCAATCAGATTTGCTATCTATGGGAGCGCCCAATGATGATTTATTTATGACACAGCTTGCTAATCAATTGCAGACGTATGTGTTGGCTTGTCCAGATCTCTGAGCTAATATTGTTAACGCTCTATTGATCTATAGGACGGAATGATAGGATACGCGTATCCTCCGGCGCTGTTGTTTTAGCAGGTATTGCTAAGATAAACAACCACAATACATTTCTGTTGATAGCATCTCTATCTTCACAGAGATCATGAGTAATTTACTCTCTTGTCTACTGTGGGTCTTAACGTGAAATCTTCCTCTATGTGAGGATCTTTTTCACTGGGTAAATCGTGTCATCTTTATCACAACCAGCAAGGTCGCAACCTTCATGTATTCCGTTGTGTGGTCCGTATTGCATTGTAAGCACTGTACTGGACGAGCTTTGGACGCGATTTCTTACTATAGGAGATCCTCTTCTTCGCTATTCTATGCGGCTAAAGTGGAGGCTCTTCCGTCGTGGTGTAGGGATCATTATGTTCATATTGTTGATCCCTCCATACTACTCATTGCTATTTTTTAGTATACTTGTTTCACAAGATCTACTGCAGCCTGTTATTATTTAGGTTATAGGTTTATGTTACCTCATACCTATGCACTCTACGATAGTTTACAATTGAGTCTTTTGTCTCTTTATCTAAGTCAGTTGGTAACTTTTTGATAAATAGACTTAGAATCTTTAGATTAAATTCCTATACGGATTTTAACTTCGGTTCTTATTTAGCTAAGTAATCATTTGAGCCTCTGGAAACAGTAGTTTTCAAATTCTGACCTTTTAGACAGTAATTCTGTTGGTTTCTCTTTTACTGTAGAGTCAGTGAGTTTCATGCACTATCGATGGATGATTTTCACTTTCATAGTTTCGGAATCAATATTTCCGTTACTATTTAGGTTGGATTGTTGCATAAGAGTTAGGCTCCTATTATCCGGAACCTATTATTTTAAGGTCCTTCCGTCTTCGTATGGGCATAGGCCTTTACTCTTTCCGGGTACAGTTTATGTATTTATAAACAGATATCTGTTTATTACAAAGGGCGTAAGCTTCTTCTGTCTTTGATGTCTAGTAGAAGGACGTTACGCTCCTTTTTATTGTTAATGGATTCTATTAACTATCGGTACTGCTTATGGTATATCATTGACTTAGCAGTTGTGCTTAAGATTTCGGCTCATGAAGTAAGAGTTCTTCTACTTCTTGGGCTTACATTAATAGTGTCGCTATTATAGAGTTTTGAAGGCCGCTCATTGCGCTCAGCCATCCACATTCATGAATTTTATCTTAGAAATATCGAGTCCATTTCTGGAGGCCTCTATTGTTAGGTCTATTATCTACTGCTCAGAATGTCATTCACTTAACAGTTGCTACTATAGCTAGGTAGGCTGTCTGTTTCGGCAGTGTCTCCGTTCGGCTGCCCTCTTCGCTCTGGGCTATTTGACCCAGGGCAAGAAAAAGGGGGGGGGGGGGGGGGGAGGGTGTTCCCTTGGGTCACCTGTTTTACTATGAAAACAAGGGGATACCTCCTCCGGAGTTAGTAATTCTGAGCTGTTATTGGGATGGTTGTTTAGTGAGAAGTTTAGGTTTTTAAAATTCATTCAAGTCTTAGTTTTTAAAGTATAGCTTTTGAATATTGCATATGTCAACGGACATGATTATGCAATCCTCAGACACTTTTAGGAGTATAAGAGTCTCTATTCTCTAGACTTACTTTATTTATTGGCTTACTTTAAAAATTATTAGTATAAGGATTATATTGGATATTAATAGAGTACATGGATGTATGAAGCTCAATTTTGGAAGGTGTTGTATCTTTCTAATTTATCATAAATAAGAAAGATACATGTAAGGCCTATTACTTCTTTTTCCCTACAGGGGATGACTCTATTTTATATTATTGAGCGTATTCCATTTTGCTCTATGTCCTTGGCCCTCCAGCCTTTTTACTATTCAGCTATGTCTGGGTCATTGGTACAGTATAAAAATGTTAAAAAATTTATAGTAATTTCTATATTTTTTATACTTACCAATGACCCAGACGGGGATGGCCCTCCCAGGAGTTGGGAACTCTTGCCTCCCCGCTGAGTACATAGCGCTTACCAGGCACTGGTTTTTAGAATGATTAATGGCGCCAATTTTGGAACGTCCTTGACACTGCGCATGCGCAGTCGAGGCGAAGTGTGGAGGGCCTTTCAGGACATGTTTTCTTTGGTTTTAGATGCAAATTTTGGGGATTGGGGGGCAAAATTTGTGTTTGGCCCTATATTTTAAGAGTTAGCACCAGCTATGTCTGGGTCATTGGTAAGTATAAAAAATATAAAAATTACTATAAATTTTTTAACTTTTTAACTTTTTTTTATTTATTCAATACTTTCTCATACTTGTTACTAGTAACATTAAGGCTTATTTTTTTAGTTGTTGATGTGATGTATTTTTGTTGGGGACTTATAGTCACTTTCTTGAACGAATGTTTTTCCGCAACTCCTCTTTAACCAATGAATGTACTTCAATTACAATTTCAGTGATTCTTCATTACGTAATGCCAGTTTGCACATCCTATTTTATTTTTGATCTGATGTATTTTTATTAGCTCACCTACTTCTATTACAAGTAGTGAGCTTATATGATGACCTCGGGCGTCGGCGTCCGTCGTGTCCAATATTGTAAGATTTAATGTTAAGGTTATTTTTTCAAAGGTCATTGGCCTCAGGCCTTTCATATTGTATATGTACGTTGTAGGCGACTATCAGCACATTATTTAACCCTGATACTACGACTTTCTTTCAAATTTCACCTGCAAATTTTCAGCCCAAACTTGTAAGAATTTGCGTTTAGGTGTTGTAAGAATTTGCGTTAAAGTCAGCTTTTGTGCAGATTGTGCTGCTTCAACTTCTCATTACTGTTGATTTTCATATTTCAATAACAATTGTACATATTAACCTGACTGTATGCAGAAATTTAACTGCAATTTCTTCTTCTAAAATAAATTTATGAAAGCCTTTCCTAATTCTTATTTATGATTTAATATCTGGCCTCACGATTCATATTCTTAATCATAAACATTTCTAAAAGAAAAAAATGCTTTTATATCCAATGATTCTATGTTGAATTGATATATAATAAATGCAGAAATATAGACTTTCCAAAGCCATCACATAAACCACTTTAATCATTTGATGCCTAGTTAATGATTTATATTAACTAAATATTAGGCATGTTACATTGGAACGACATTATCAAGCGCGAATGTAGGTGAGCGTTGGGATGTAACATCCCTCTTGTTATCTTTTTTTATTGGTTTTGTAGGCTATGTTCCAAGAAGCTCTGCAGTACAGACAGTCAAAAGCCATGGATTATGTTTCAGAAACAGAGGGATGTGAAGATCCAGAATATATTCCATGGACATCCACTGGAGGCAGTAAAGGCCTTCGGACACTATTCTTGAAACAGGTAATTCCTCTGTGAACTTCTGGTTTTGTGTATGCCCAGGTTTTATTGTTTTATCCCTTTGAGCTATGCATTGGAATCAGTAATGGATTAACTAAAATAAAGGATTTGATATCTGGAGCTTCAAATAGACAATGTGAAATTTTGACCAAGTTTGGACAGTTTAATTTTTATACACTCATTTTGAAAAATCGGACGTATTATGTTATGGCATTGGCCGTCCGTCTGTCTGTCTGTCTGTCCATCTGCCTATCCGGGCAGACATATGGGGTTTAGGTGGCTATTTGTTGGTACAAATGGGGGTTAGGTTACCGCAATTTATGTGACTAGTCACATAGTTAAATGTCATTATTCTAGGGTGGGGTTTAGAGGTGGGGTGGGGTGGGGTTTGGGTCAGTAAAGGGTAGGGTTAGGGTTTGCTGCCACCCCAAAAAATTTTCACCCAAAAAGTTGTTTCAATAAAATGGACATGCATTTTAGTTAAAATAGACTAGGCACATAATGAATTTTCATTAATCTAGTTTGGGGTTTAGAATTGGGGGTGAGGGGGGTAGTGTTAAGGTCAGTAAAGGGTAGGGTCAGGGTTTGCTACCACCCCAAAAATTTTTCCCCAAATCACTTGTTTTAATATAATGGACATGCATTTTATTGTAGTCCCATAAAATAGCCACATAAGTACCAATTATTAGAACGTCCGTCCATCCGTCCGCACACACAAATGACTACTTAGTAAAACAGGATACTTATGTGGTTAAAGTCTGTTAAGTGGCTAGCCATGTATTATTACTTATTTATTTATTGGTGTTGAAGGTCACATATTTCTGCACTATGGCAAATCATGACCGCGACAGTTTTATGGGTGGAGAAAGTCGGAGTACCCGGAGAGAACCATTGAGCAACGGTGAGCAACTTCAGCTCCCCAACATACTGACTCCACACAAGCGGGTTAGCATTGGTTGAAGACAGGTGCACCATCGACGTGCAGTACGCCTTAGTACACAACGCCACCGTGCCCCACATGGGCAATGGAGGTGAAGTGTCTTGCCCAGGGACACAACGCGGTTGCCGCAGGTGGGATTCGAACCGAGGACCTCTCGGCTTGCAGCCTGCACCTCTTCCAACTGGGCCACTGCACCCCCGGCTAGCCACATAACAGAATCTCTTATTGTGGGGGTGGGTGAGGGGGTGGATAAATGTAGAGTAGGGTTAGGGTATTCCGGGGTGGGGTGGATGTCAGTGAAGGGGAGTTAGAGTTATGTGGGTAGGGTTAGGGTCAGTAAAGGGTAGGGTTAGGGTTAGCTGACCCCCCCCCCCCCACCCCCCCCCCCCCAAATTTTCCCCCAAATAACTTGTTTTATTATGCTGGACATGTGTTTTAGGTTAGCCACCTAACATGTCCATAAAATAGCCACATAAGTAGCCATTTGTAAGAACGTCCATCCGTCCGTCCGTCCGTGTTTACATTTGATACCTCATGTGATAGAGTCTGTGTCCCAGGGGGGCTAAAGTGGTATTTTTGGCTTATGCGGTAAACCGCATTTTAGTTAGTGTCCTAAAATTTCTAATGTGGTATAATAAATCCTTTAGCAAAAATTACCACTTTAGTCTCTATGCCTAGGGGAGGGGGGGGGGGGGGGGCTAATGTGGTAAAAACACCACCTAAGGTCAGTTTCAGCCCAAAAAATACGACTTAAAAAATACCACTTAAGCGAATAACTGCATATGTCCTGAATGTGTGTTCGTCTGTCTGTCCGTAAACAATTTTTGTGTCGCCTACTCCTCCAAAAGTTTACATGCTACATGGTTCAATCTTTGCACACATGTTGATCAGTAATTGCTGTTGTGCATGTGACAAGTGCAGGTAACTCCATTTGTATTTCCAGAGTTATGCCCCTTTTAGTACTTAAAACATTACAGTATTGTGTTGCCCACTCCTTCAACATTTTACATGCTATATTGTTCAAACTTTGCACACATGTTGATCAGTAAATGCCATTGTGCATGTGACAAGAGCAGGTAACTCTGTTTTGTATTTCCAGAGTTATGCCCCCTTTTAGTACTTTGACGGGCATATGTTGCCCCGCTAGGCGATGCTCTTGTTAATCTGTAGCCTTGACATCTCATACAGAGGGAATCAGGTACTCTTACCTGCTTGTGTCTTCAAAACAGAATAGAAATCTTGGTAACATGATATAAGCAGAGATCTAATTGACCACGTTTTTATACGCCCGTTTGAAAAACGGTCCGTCCGTCCGTTTGGTTTCCGAACAATAACTTAAGTATTTGTTTTCTGATCGGCTCCAAATGTGGTATGTGGTTTAATCACAACAAAATACAGGTCAAGTTTGAATATGGGGTCGGTCCGAACATTTTTCGCCTGAATTATGGCCCCAGTTGGACTTAGAATTCGTCAAATATTTGGTTTCCGGATGATAACTTTAGTATTTGTTTTCCGATCGGCTCCAAATGTGGTATGTGGTTTAATCACAACAAAATACAGGTCAAGTTCGAATATGGGGTCGGTCCGAACATTTTTCGCCTGAATTATGGCCCCAGTTGGACTTAGAATTCGTCAAATATTTGGTTTCCGGATGATAACTTTAGTATTTGTTTTCCGATCGGCTCCAAATTTGGTATGTGGTTTAATCACAACAAAATACAGATCAAGTTCGAATATGGGGTCGGTCCGAACATTTTTCGCCTGAATTATGGCCCCTGTTGGACTTAGAATTCGTCAAATATTTGGTTTCCGGATGATAACTTTAGTATTTGTTTTCCGATCGGCTCCAAATTTGGTATGTGGTTTAATCACAACAAAATGCAGGTCAAGTTCGAATATGGGGTCGGTCTGAACAATTTTTGCCTGAATTATGGCCCCTGTTGGACTTAGAATTCTTCGTCAAATATTTGGTTTCCGGATGATAACTTTAGTATTTGTTTTTCGATTGGCTTCAAACTTGTTAGTCTTTTTCTCAAATGGCTGAAAAATTTAGTCATTTCACAAAATCACTGATTTCAAAGTCTGACCGTAACATATATATATATGCCAGTATAAATTTCTCGCACTCTAAAAAAATTGCAAATGTGTTAAAATGGTACAATTTGAACAGTTCACGGGCGTATGATGCAATGCCCAGCGGTGCTCTTGTTTTTTTTATTATTAGGGTTTAACGACACATTAACAGCCAGGGTCATATCATGTTGGTGACAGTTTTATGGGTGGAGGAAGCCGGAGTACCCGGAGAGAACCACCAAGCAACGACAAGCAGCTGTCAGCTCTCCAACATCGTAACTCTGCACTGCGGAACAGGCAGGGTTAGATTGGTTGAAGACATGTGCATCTTCGACATGCAGTACACCTTAGTACACAGCGTCATCATGCCCCATGTAGGCAATCAGGGTTAAGTGCCTTACCCAAGGACACAACGTGGGAGGGCGAATCAGTCGCCGAAATGGTCACCCATCCAACTACTAACCGTGCTCGACGTTGCTTTACTTCGGTGATCTGACGAGAATCGGTTACCGCGATGCCCCAGGCCACATGGTTGAATGATTATTTATTGGTTAAACTTGAATATTTAATTCTTCATCTGACATGAGCAGCAAACAGAACTTTTAAATTGTTCTCTTAAGTAACTAAATGCTTTCATTTTTTGTTTCAATAACATAGCTTATGACCTCTCATTGAAACAAGCTTAATGAACCTGTTCCAATAAGGGGTCATAAACTATGTTTTGGAGAGAAACTAAGGAAATAATGATATTTGAACTGGTGCAAACTCAAAGTTATCAAGGGCCAAACACAATTTTTGAACCCCCAATCCCCAAAATATGCTTGCAAAACTAAAAATTAAATGTCCTATCTGGTCCTCTATACTTTTACCCTCCGCGCATGTGCAGCCATCAGGAAGTGATCAGAATTGGTGCAAACATCATTCTTTGTTTGGCCCCAAAGTTAGCAATAGTGAACTGACATCTGTGCTTAAAAATCTGCTTTTTGAGGATGCCAGATGCAAATCAATGCAAGAATTGGTGGATCCAAACCTGTTATTGGATGATGGAAGTGTTCAACAGTTGTTTTAGATGTTCAGGGCTGTAACAAAAATAATTATAAAATTATTTCATGTTTTCCAATTTCCGGACATAAGCCTGACGTCATCATTTTTGCTAATGATTATTCTACTGTTTGTTAAGTATTCCTTCCCTATCCTTCCAAGAACCATTCCTGTTAAACTCTTAAGCTTTTTGGCTATTTTTTATTGAAATTTTTTATTAAATTTCTTGGGAGTTTAACATGTATTACAAAATATTTATTCTGTTTTTCCCCATGTTTACGTCCTCTCTCTAGGGGTGTTAGGTCGTTTAGTCTTGCATCTTCTATCTGATGTATCGTTTTTTCTTCGTATGAAGATCTAGCTTTGCATCTGGTAGAATTTAAATTCGTTTCTGACTTTAGGCCTTTTTTGTGTGCCTCATGTCTTGTTTCCATTTTTTAGCTCAACTTTGACGAAGTCAAATTTGAGCTATTGTCATGGTCCGTCGTCCGTCTGTCCGTCCGTCCGTCCATCTGTCTGTCTGTCCGTACGTCAACAATTGGCTATGGCTCGGGCTAGAGGTCGTATTTTTGAACCGATCTTTACAAAACTTCTTGTGTACCTTTGTTATGACCCTGGGACGGGAACGAGTGTTTTTAGGTGTGGTCCGAAATTCAAGATGGCTGCCAGTGGCCATTTTGTACCGATGATGCAAAAATCAGTTTTTTGTACAGAACTTCTGTATGAATGTTCTGATTTGAATAAAGTTTTGTATAAATGTTTAGTACCATGGGATACATCACATATAATACGGGTTTTTTTCTCGTGCATAAATTATGCAAATTAGACTGACTTTGATTTATTTAGTGTTACTTTCAGAGCTGTAAGTGCCAAGCTGCTATGGCTCGGGCTAGAGGCCGTATTTATGAACCAATCTTTACGAAACTTCTTGGGTACCTTTGTTATGACCCTGGGATGGGAACGAGTGTTTTTGGGTGTGGTTCGAAATTCAAGATGGCTGCCAGTGGCCATTTTGTACCGATGATGCAAAAATCAGTATTTTTATACTGTACCAATGACCCAGACATAGCTGGTGCTAACTCTTAAAATATAGGGCCAAACACAAATTTTGCCCCCCAATCCCCAAAATTTGCATCTAAAACTAAAGAAAACATGTCCTGAAAGGCCCTCCACACTTCGCCCCTACTGCGCATGCGCAGTGTCAAGGACGTTCCGAAATTGGCGCCATTAATCATTCTAAGTTTGGCCCTTCATCAGTTAACATCTGACTGATCTTTGTGCTTTTAAATCTCAGTTTAAATGATGCCAGACACATAAATATTAGTGAAATGGTGATTCTAAGGAGGATAGAGAAGGAGGAGAGGGAAAGAATGTGTGACAGAATATTATCAGGGCTGTAACTTAAAATTTTTTAATGAAATTATGTTAAGTTACCTATTTTCAAGGCAGCAGCCATTTTGTTGTCATTCTGATTATTTAGTTACACTGTTTTTTTAAGTGTTTTCCTCTCTCCCTGTCCTTTAAGTTCCCCCTTGCTATTCTCCCATGCTTTTGGCATAGTTTCTGTAATTATTATTACTAAAATTTCTTGGGAGTTTTAGCTGAATAACAGAATGAATTCTGTTCTTTCCCCATGTTTACGTCTTCACCTACGGGTGGTTAGGCGTTGTGTTCTGCATCTACCATCTGATGTTCTGCAGTTTCTTCCCTGGAAGTCTCTGTTTTGCATCAGATAGTGTATTTTTGGTAACTGATTTCGGGCCTGGGTGCCTGGAGTCTTATTTTAGTGTTTTTACACTCATTGTTTACATTTACAACAGCCCTCTGTGTGAGGGGGGGATTTCTAAAAAATAATATCTTTATGTTATTTTAATCATAACTAGATACATTATTATTGTTCGTAAGTGTTGAATAAATTGTTTAAAATATTTTTAAAATTTTTGTCCACACTTAGGCTTGGGATCCATTGGGGCTCAACGTTACTTTTCAGAAACTTGGGCTGTTCTGAAAAAATATTTTTTCAAAATATTTTGATTTCAATTATTTTTTCTATATTAATGGATCATATTATTATTATGTATTTTGATTGCCAGGGGTTAGTGCGAGTACCAGGACTTGTTTTCTTTTCACATTGAAAGGATATTGATCAATTGTTTTAAGAGGAAGTCTTCCTCTGACTTTATTATCATTCTATATGTGGTCAGTGTACTCGCATTAACTCCTGTTCTGTATCGTATGATTTCGATGACAATATGGGAAGCGTATGTCACGGTATGTTGTTGGGGATTTGGACACTTCGGTCCTTTCCCCGCAGGGTCACTCTACTTTATCAATTTCTATTTCAGACGATCAAGATTAGGGTGATGTATCTGTGATGTCTTCCAACAGTGTGCCTCCGTCGTCACAATTAATGAAGGGCTAGCGGAAAAGTGCTCATGTAAATACGCCAATTGCCTAAGAGGACCCTAGTAGGTTCGACGGCCTTTGACGTCCGCTAGCTCGCCCGGTGTAGCGTCCATTCACCGAATGGTTCGGCAGCCGGGTTCGTCCGTTGCGGTCTAGAAGGAATTTTGGGGTGATGCGAGCACTATAAATTAACTTAATGCACACCCAGTGACGGCGGATCGGAGGGAGAACGCAGGAAGCCTTTTAGTCCGGTTCATAGCTCGTTCCGGTCCATCCGGACGGCAAGCGAGAGAGGCCCCTCTCTCGTTCAACAACATCTGGCCCCAGATGTTGTGGTACAAAATGTGTCGCAAGCGGAGCATACGTCCGTCGCTCAGGACGCTCCGTTGTATAGGCAGTCCGCTGAGACTGCTAAGGCTTCCTCTTCTCGTCAGCGCACACGACCGCACCTTGGCTGCGTGACCGCCAATATATTACCAGCTTCGCCGATCAAGGATTCTTCGGCGACCAGGTCACACCATCCGGTAGCCAGGGACACGAGGCCTGCAGACTCCGGACGTTCGCATAGGAAGTGTGCGGGAGTCAACGTACACGGAGCTTCCGGCGGCAATGCATCGTAAGACCGCTACTGCACAGGCCTCGGGAACGGACGTGCTTTCCTTAATAGCACAGTTTATCGCAGCATCCCAGCATCAACTGAATCTGTCGCATATATTTTATCCGACGATGCTGGGTCGGGACGCTCCGCGGAAGCGGGTACGGACGTCCGAAAGTTTCATCCGGTCCGACGGGATACCGAAAGGGATTCGGAGGATTTCGAGCTTTCCCTTTCGGAACAACATATGCTGTTGTGTATGTCATCTGACTTGGTCTTCTACAGCTTCTTTCGTCGGACCAGAATGCTGCGATGCCGGATAAGAAACTGATAGCGTCGGTGGACTTAGAAATTTTTGGTTCGGTTCAGGGACATCGTCCCTCAGTTCCGACATAGTCCAATAATGTCACACAAACTTTCGAATTATTGAACGACGCTATATATATTATTTTTTTATGCTTGCTATCCAAGCATTTCTGGTTTCTTGTTCGAAGAGTTATGGAGATGTCTTTCAAAAGTGTGCCTCTGTCGTCATAGTTAATGAAGAGTTAGCGGCAATAAGTGCTCATGGAATATGTCTATCGCCTACGGAGTGACATTCGCTAGCTCTCCCGGTGTAGCGTACATTCATCGAATGGTTCGGCTGCCGGGTTCGTCCGTTGCGGTCTAGGAAGGAGATTTGGGTGATGCGAGCACTTTAATTACTTTAGTACTCACCCAGTGACGGCAGATTGAGGACAGATCGGAGGAAGCCTGTTAGTCCGGTTCCTGGCTTGTCCAGGTCCGTCCGGGCTGTGAGCGAGAGAGGTCCCTCTCTCGCCCAACAACATAGGGGACCGCATGTTGTGGTTCAGATATTTTACATTCGGAGCATATGTCCGTTGGTCGGGACGCTCCGTTATATTGACAGTCCGAGAGACTGTCTTTAATGCTTCCTCATCCTCACAGCAGGGCACACGACCGCACATTGGCTACGTGACCTCGAGTATCCGATCAGTTTCGGCATTCAGTGATTCCACGGCGAATAGGTTGCGCCATCCGGTAGCCAAGGGACACGAGGCCTATACACTCCGTTCGCTCGCATATTGGAAGTATGCACGGGGTAACGATCACGGAGCTTCCAGCGGCAATGCATCGTAAGACCGCTTCTCCTCAGGCCTCAGTGACGGACGTGCTATCCGAGTTAGCACAGTTGTTTCGCAGCATCCCAGCAATTGACAGTTTCTCGGTCGAATCAGGAATTATCCGACGGCGCTGGGTCGGTGCGGTCCGCGGTTGCATCAGCTACGGACGACCGAACGCTTTATAGGGTCCGACAGGATGGCGAAAGGGATTCGAAAGATTTCGAGTTTTCCCTTTAGTAGTATCGGAAGATGCCTTTCATATCTTCTGGCATTATCTTCCAGTGATTATTATTTCGGACTTCATTGCTGCGATCTTGGATAAGAGACTTATAGCGTCATTGGACTCGGATTTTTCGATCGGTTCAGGGACATTGTCCCTGACTTACCGACGCAGTCCAATATTGTCATTACAACATGTGTTTTATTTTTCGACGCTATATATATATATATATATATATACAAGCCTGCTACTAAGCATGATAGTTTAGTTTCTTGTCCGCGTTGCTCATTTCTGCCATTTTATCATTTATACAAATAGTTTATTTTGGCAGAGCAGGGCATACTGAGAGTTCATATGCGTCTAGACGGTGTGATTAAAGACTGCATATATTCTTTTTCGCCGTTTATGTCTTTTCCAATTTCAATGTTGGGAACGACATTATGTATAGTAGACTTAACTTAGACGCTTTATTATACGTAATCCGCCTTACTGAGGCGTTATCATTACGTCTTCAAGAAAAGATTTACGGGATATTATTCTCAATGTAATTTCTTTTGAGGGCAGTAGTTTGTTCACGTATAACTCCGCCCTTCAGTGGCTGATTGGAGTTAGTTAGACGTGACGCAGCCCTAGCTACATCCACACGCGTGGATAGTAAGGTTAAGAACTCTCTCAGAGTCGCTTCGTTCTCGGAGGAGCTTCTCTTCGACGGCAACTTTTCGGCAATCCATGAATTGCTCGATTTATACGTTCTCTTGTCTATCTAGTGTTACAAGAGATTCAGACTGGGGCAAACATTCGGTGGTTGACTCAGAGAGTGCCGCCGCAGTTGCCGGACCCAAGTGTGGCTGTTATGACGGTTGCCAGTCAAACAGATTGGGATATAATACTGATCCCAACGGATTCGAAGTGCCAGGGTCTTTGGGTTCCGCAGTCTTTTAGCAATCAGTTTAACTTCCGCGGAATAATGTTTTTTAGGCTTGCTTTATGTCATTGCATGAACATTATTCAGAAACGCATGCCCAAATTCCTGTCCTTTAATTCGACAGTAGTGGCGTATCTCCGGAACCAGGGAGGCACTCTTTCGTTTCCGTTATTCAATTTAATGGAAAGAATCCGTCTGTTGGTTATAGTACACCAAGTTCAGTTTTGGTCCGTCATATTCCGGGTCGTCTGATTGTTTTATCGGACTCCCGTTCTCTTATGGGTCGCTTGTTGCTGTCAGAATGGACTCTCAACAAACAAGTATTCAATCAGATTTGCTATCTATGGGAGCGCCCAATGATGATTTATTTATGACACAGCTTGCTAATCAATTGCAGACGTATGTGTTGGCTTGTCCAGATCTCTGAGCTAATATTGTTAACGCTCTATTGATCTATAGGACGGAATGATAGGATACGCGTATCCTTCGGCGCTGTTGTTTTAGCAGGTATTGCTAAGATAAACAACCACAATACATTTCTGTTGATAGCATCTCTATCTTCACAGAGATCATGAGTAATTTACTCTCTTGTCTACTGTGGGTCTTAACGTGAAATCTTCCTCTATGTGAGGATCTTTTTCACTGGGTAAATCGTGTCATCTTTATCACAACCAGCAAGGTCGCAACCTTCATGTATTCCGTTGTGTGGTCCGTATTGCATTGTAAGCACTGTACTGGACGAGCTTTGGACGCGATTTCTTACTATAGGAGATCCTCTTCTTCGCTATTCTATGCGGCTAAAGTGGAGGCTCTTCCGTCGTGGTGTAGGGATCATTATGTTCATATTGTTGATCCCTCCATACTACTCATTGCTATTTTTTAGTATACTTGTTTCACAAGATCTACTGCAGCCTGTTATTATTTAAGTTATAGGTTTATGTTACCTCATACCTATGCACTCTACGATAGTTTACAATTGAGTCTTTTGTCTCTTTATCTAAGTCAGTTAGTAACTTTTTGATAAATAGACTTAGAATCTTTAGATTAAATTCCTATACGGATTTTAACTTCGGTTCTTATTTAGCTAAGTAATCATTTGAGCCTCTGGAAACAGTAGTTTTCAAATTCTGACCTTTTAGACAGTAATTCTGTTGGTTTCTCTTTTACTGTAGAGTCAGTGAGTTTCATGCACTATCGATGGATGATTTTCACTTTCATAGTTTCGGAATCAATACTGCCGTTACTATTTAGGTTGGATTGTTGCATAAGAGTTAGGCTCCTATTATCCAGAACCTATTATTTTAAGGTCCTTCCGTCTTCGTATGGGCATAGGCCTTTACTCTTTCCGGGTACAGTTTATGTATTTATAAACAGATATCTGTTTATTACAAAGGGCGTAAGCTTCTTCTGTCTTTGATGTCTAGTAGAAGGACGTTACGCTCCATTTTATTGTTAATGGATTCTATTAACTATCAGTACTGCTTATGGTATATCATTGACTTAGCAGTTGTGCTTAAGTTTTCGGCTCATGAAGTAAGAGTTCTTCTACTTCTTGGGCTTACATTAATAGTGTCGCTATTATAGATTTTTGAAGGCCGCTCATTGTGCTCAGCCATCCACATTCATGAATTTTATCTTAGAAATATCGAGTCCATTTCTGGAGGCCTCTATTGTTAGGTCTATTATCTACTGCTCAGAATGTCATTCACTTAACAGTTGCTACTATAGCTAGGTAGGCTGTCTGTTTCGGCAGTGTCTCCGTTCGGCTGCCCTCTTCGCTCTGGGCTATTTGACCCAGGGCAAGAAAAAGGGGGGGGGGGGGAGGGTGTTCCCTTGGGTCACCTGTTTTACTATGAAAACAAGGGGATACCTCCTCCGGAGTTAGTAATTCTGAGCTGTTATTGGGATGGTTGTTTAGTGAGAAGTTTAGGTTTTTAAAATTCATTCAAGTCTTAGTTTTTAAAGTATAGCTTGTGAATATTGCATATGTCAACGGACATGATTATGCAATCCTCAGACACTTTTAGGAGTATAAGAGTCTCTATTCTCTAGACTTACTTTATTTATTGGCTTACTTTAAAAATTATTAGTATAAGGATTATATTGGATATTAATAGAGTACATGGATGTATGAAGCTCAATTTTGGAAGGTGTTGTATCTTTCTAATTTATCATAAATAAGAAAGATACATGTAAGGCCTATTACTTCTTTTTCCCTACAGGGGATGACTCTATTTTATTTTATTGAGCGTATTCCATTTTGCTGTATGTCCTTGGCCCTCCAGCCTTTTTACTATTCAGCTATGTCTGGGTCATTGGTACAGTATAAAAATGTTAAAAAATTTATAGTAATTTCTATATTTTTTATACTTACCAATGACCCAGACGGGGATGGCCCTCCCAGGAGTTGGGAACTCTTGCCTCCCCGCTGAGTACATAGCGCTTACCAGGCACTGGTTATTAGAATGATTAATGGCGCCAATTTCGGAACGTCCTTGACACTGCGCATGCGCAGTAGGGGCGAAGTGTGGAGGGCCTTTCAGGACATGTTTTCTTTAGTTTTAGATGCAAATTTTGGGGATTGGGGGGCAAAATTTGTGTTTGGCCCTATATTTTAAGAGTTAGCACCAGCTATGTCTGGGTCATTGGTAAGTATAAAAAATATATAAATTACTATAAATTTTTTAACTTTTTGTACAGAACTTCTGTATGAAAGTTCTGATTTGAATAAAGTTTTGTATAAATGTATAGTACAATGGGATACATCACATATAATACGGGTTTTTTTCTCGTGCGTAAATTATGCAAATTAGACTAACTTTGATTTATTTAGTGTTACTTTCAGAGCTGTAAGTGCCAAGCTGCTATGGCTAGGGCTAGAGGCCGTATTTATGAACCAATCTTTACGAAACTTCTTGGGTACCTTTGTTATGACCGTGGGACGAGAACGAGTGTTTTGGGGTGCAGTCCCAAATTCCAGATGGCTGCCAGCAGCCATTTTGTACCGACGATGCCGAAATCTGTTTTTTGTACAGAACTTCCATATGAAAGCTCTGATTTGAATAATTTTTTGTATGAATGTTTAGTACCATGGGATACATTACATATATTACAGGTTTTTTTCTTGTGCGTAAATTATGCAAATTAGGCTAACTTTGATTTATTTAGTGTTACTTTCAGCACTGTGAGTGCAAATCCCAATACGGCTCGGGCTAGGGGCCGTATTTATGAACCGATCTTAACGAAACTTCTTGGGTACCTTTGTTATCACTGTGGGACGAGAAGGAGTGTTTTGGGGTCCAGTCTGAAATTCAAGATGGCCGCTAGCAGCCATTTTGTTCAAAATTAAGTGCAATCAGATTTTTGCGCAGAACTTCCAAATGAAAGATCTGATTTGAATAAATTTTTGTATGAATGTTTAGTACCATGGGATACATTACATATAATACAGAGTTTTTCTTGTGAATAAATTATGCAAATTAGGGGTCCGGGTGGGACTTAGAAAATTTTGGACCAAAATCCGGAAATTAGTTTTTTGTGTTTTGATGCATTTTGGTCAATTTTAAGAAGAAGAAGAAAAAATTTTAGTCTGAAAATATTTTGTTTGGGACTGAAAATTTCCACACAAAAATAATAATCTACAATGATTGGTCTTAATCTGTAGTCCATTACAGTCACCTTGTAATTCTTTTATTATTGTTGACTGGGCCAAAACAAATACTAATTCCTGTCATATTCACTATTCAGTTGTCTTGGTCACAGCAAGTACTAATTCCTGTCATATCCAAGTTGAGCTACAGAGTCATTGACTCTTTCATTTCCAATGACGTTGTTTACATTGACAATGTCCTCATATAGGTAGTATTTTATATTCTTTTACTGTAGAATTACTGTAGGATACATGGATTATTATTCCAGTAGTGTAGCTCAAAAAATTTGGATTTTGTCCACACTTAGGCTCTGTCGGGATGCCCTTGGGCTCATAATGTTCCCTTTGGGTACTTGGGCATTTTTTCAAAAAGTTTTTAAAAATATTTTGAATTTAATTTTGATTGCTATTATTCATGTATCTTAATCATATATTTTGTTGTGGAGTTTGGAGGAGTGATATTGACTTTAGTCGATGCACTCCTGCAGACTCTTGTCATTCTTGTGTTCACTGTGATGACTAATGTTGGAAACGGGTGTCGCGGTACGTTGTTGGCGGTGTGGTTCTGAGGCCAGGCCTCTCACTGCATTATAATTCATTTTTTCAGTTCCTATTTCAGAGGAACATGAACATGGTGATGATATTGTGACACCCATCCAAGTGTGCTACCGTCGTCGTGCTCCATTGAGCAAATAGAACTAGCTGCAGTGCTCATGATATGCAAGGGATAAGGCCTCCAGTTAGTGTTCTTAATCTCTTGCAAGCAGCTAGCTCGACTGGTGAAGCGGTTACTCTGTCCATGGGAACCTTGACACCGGATAAGTCCATTGCGGTCGAAGAAAGTGTAGATGTGGGTAGAGCGAGCACTTAATAAATAATCTCACCCATCGACGACGGAAATAGGGAGAAAATAGGGCGGAAATCAGGAAGTTTCTTGTTAGGAGGTTCGGTGAGGTCTAATAGACCGTGAGCGAGAGAGTCCCCTCTCTAACCTAACAACATTTGGGGCCAAATGTTGTTATGAGAAACTTAAATGAGCCGGAGCATACGTCCGTCCATCACTCGAGACGCTCTGTCTAGTCTGCAGCCGGGGTCGGCTTCAGTCATGGCTTCCTCCGCTACGTTTCACAAACCGAAATCAAGTTTTCTTGTTGGGAGGCTCGGCAAGGTCGATGAGGGCGGGAGAGGTCCCTCTCTAACTCAACAACATTTGGGGCCAAATGTTGTAATGAGAAACTTGCACAAGTCAGAGCATACGTCTGCCCGCCGCTTGGGACGCTTCAGCTAGTCTGCAGCCAGGGTCGGTTTCAGTCACGGCTTCTTCTGCTACGTTATTCAAGCACACATGACCTCAGGCTAGCTATCCTACTTCAGATATCCAGTCAGCTGTGTGAAGATGGCACCATTCTTCACCCCTGAAGTTGGACCATCCGATGGCTAGTGATCTGAGGCATCGATCTCTGGGACGTTCAGAGAAGAGATCTATCACTGGATCTTCGTCCTAGGAGCAGCAAGCGGTGGAAAAAACACAAGACTGCTGTTCCTCAATCCTCGGGAATGGACTTGCTGTCATAGTTGCGCAGCTATTAGCAGCATCCCAGCTAATGCAAGAGCAGCCCCTGCAGATTCCAGTGTTGAGCTGTTGGACGGTGCTGGGTCGGTCCGGTCAATTGTGCATGTAGAAGAAGCCAGAAGTTTTGCTACAGTATGCTCTGCTAGATCTGGGGTCAGATCTCCATTTGGAGAACCCTCTCCGTCCATTTAACAGTTGGGGTGAACTGTGTCTGTTGTGAGAAACCATATTGAGTCGGAACACGCGTCGAATGTTCTTTCCACACTGCAGCCATGGCCGGCAACAGTTATAGCTTCTTCTGCTTACATAGAAGCGCACGAAAGATGATTGGTCTAGAAGTTTCTAAGAGGGATACTCTGCGAGATCTGGGAACAGATCGCGAGTGCAGAGTGTTTTTTCGTCCCGTTAACAGTCGGGGACGACGGTTTTGTGTTGCAAGAAACTTCAATGAGAAGGAGCATCCATCCTATGTGATTAGTTGGGATGCTGCTTCAGCCGAGGTTGGCTGTGGTTACGGCTTCCTCTCCTTCCATGGATATGCACGATAAGGGATAGATGCCTACAAGTTTCTAACAAACACTCGGCAAGGTCTGGAGCAGACTGTAGGCTGGAGTACATTCTCCTTTCTGTCAGCAGTCGGGGTCGACTGTTTTTGGTGCAAGAAACTTTAGTGAGTTGGGATGCCTGTTCACGCTTGCAGTTCCGGACCCTCCTTCCACACTGCAGTCGGATTCGGTGGCAGCTATGGCATCTTCCCTTGCTTCATTAATGAAGCATGTTGATCACAGACTAGCTCTCTGACTTCACATGTTCGGATTGATAGCTTATTGTTTGAGACTGATACTACCGTTCAACAGACTCCGATGGTGAGCTGTCAGACGGTGCTGCATTGGTCCAGTCATCCGTTCAATCGGATGGAGTTGACCATATTTGCGGATGGAACATTTGGATGGTGAGAGGGATACGGGGTGTGAGTCTCCATCTCTCACAGAAGTATACCTTAAGACTACAAAAAGTCTTAAGCTCTTAAGAATAATGTTCCATCTGAATATAAGTCTGCGTTTAAATGAGCAGGCCGGAGATGAAAATATGTCCCTACCTGCATAATTTAATATATGCTCAGAAATGATGGAATGTGCCATTTCATTGAAAAGAGCTAATCTGGGTGCAATGTCCTAAGCAGATCACCTTACCAGAGCTATGGCACAACGTCTCAATGGAAAGAAATATGAGGACGTGGTTCCTTGCTAAGAGTTGTTTCCAGGGCAGTCATGTATGCCACGTACGACTCCGCACGGACAGTGAATTTGGAGTTGGTAAGACGTGATGCTACCCTTGCGTCGTCATCACTTACAGATGACAAGGTGAAAAGCTGTCTCTGAGTCACTCCACTTACCGGAAATATACTGTTTGACGACAAGCTTGCGTTGATATATGAGCAGGCTACAAGAAAGCTTCCAGTGCTCTGCTATTGGAGTCACTGTCTCATCAACACACTTCAGCAGACCAGGGTAAGGGAGGCCCTTCTGCTTCTAAGAAAGCATCATGAGAATGTTTTGCGAGGGCACAATAACCCTCTTTTATTTACTTCAGAAGTCGTCATTATAGCGACTCGGGAAAGAGGCGTAGGTCTGATCAAGGCTATGGATCAGACCCCCTTAGGCCGATGATGAACGGAGGGTTATCATCTTCACGAGAAACTGGTTGTTAATCACGGAAGTTCCTTTCAAAGAGAGTCACTCCTAGTGGAGGTAAAGCCTCTCTTATTGAAGGGAACAATTGAGGTCGACAAGACGAGCTTCTTCATGGGGAGGATGTAGTTTCTCCTCCCGTAAGCTTCGTAAGTCGTACAGGTGATGAACATGACCTCTGTTGTTTGCCAGTTGACAGAAGGTTATCAACTTCATGAGAAACTGGACGTCAATCACGGAAGTTTCTTTCAAAGAGAGTCGCTCCTAGTGGAGGTGAAGGCTGTCTTATTGAAGGGAACAATTGAGGTCGTCGAGAATAGATTTTGTTTGCTTTCTACTTGGGGGTAGGTTATCGACCTCGCAAAAAGTGGATAAATTGCGGAAGATCAGTGGATGTGAATGTAGTCTCGGCAGGCCTGCAGCTATAAGCCCCGAGCAAGCTCCACTTACAAGAATACTTGTCAGACAAATCTTTCAAGAGAGGCTTTTCTTCTGGCGGTACAAGCTCTCCTATTGAAGAAAAACATTAGAAGTCGTCGGAATTATTGCCCAGATTTATTATTATCACCTGTTTCTTGTCCCGAATCCGGACAGATAGTGCATAGATAGGCTGAGATATTCCTTTGCTTCAAGACAGTTTATGTCTTTGTGGACACCATAGTAGCCTTATGTATGGTTACATTGGTCTTTTGGGAATTACAGCTGTTAGAATAACAGCTTGACATTCCCAACTTGCGTGACAATGGTTAGGTCACTAGTTACACTGAGATATCTGTCTTCACGGAGAAGAAGACTTTTAGCTACATTAGTTAGGCCCGTACCGCCGTCTTTTGGGAATCAATCCGAAAAAGGTACTCTGCTTTTCGGTTTGTTTTTCCTAGGGGGTCATAGACTTGAGTCTTGTTTACACCTCAGTGGCCTAGCTAGAATCCTGGGTGAGATTTTTTTCAGTATATGTGCAGTGACATAACTGAATTTATTTCTCTTGAGACTGCGGTCTCTGGGAATTTAGGGCTGTTGATATAGCAGCTCGTCATTCCCTACTTTGTGCGATAATAATTGTAAGTCTCCGTTAAATGAGCCTTCAGGGTCGCAGCTTACTCCGATATATCTGTCTTCACGGACATGAAGACTAATAAGCTATGGCTAGCATTGTAAGTCTCCATAGTGAGATTCTATGGCCTCAGTTATCAGCTTTTAATGGAAGACCTTTAGCTGCTTCAGCTTGGCTGAGTTCATTGTCCTATTGGACATGATACTGTTTGTTACAGGAAGTTATTCTTTTCCCACCAGCATGTTTTGGTGTGAGTTATTATGTAAATACGGTTTATGGAGTCGGTCAGATGTGAGGGAGCCTTGCGGTTTCTATACTATTTGATGACTAACACAAGAACGTTTCAAGTAATGCGGTTGAGGGGGTTCGATATGAATTTGAATCCCCCCTCCCCCGCCAATGTGTTAAGAGTCGATTACCGGGCAAGGCGTAGTTTTCTTCCCGTAAGCCTCGTATGCATTTAAGTATAAACATGCATTCCATGACTTCTCAATTGGCGGCTGGGTTGTGTTCTATGGCGACCTCATGGGCACATCCACTTTTTAGTTGGTTTGTTTCATGCGGTTGTTCGTTTATATGTCATATACGAGCATATGATTCATCATCAATAAACTGCGAGCCTTTGTGTACCTGTATAGCTGTCAAGTCAGTTAACTGGTATTCAGATGATTATATGCAGGATTTCAATGCTCACATGCATAATAATAATTATTAGGCAGAGGCATTATTGTATGTGATGGACCTTAGAAACAATGAATTATTTCGGGGGTGATCTGTGACGAGTGTAAATCATGGCTCGTTCCATTTCTAATTCCAGATTTCTGTAAGTTTCGGTACCCAAATCGAATCTAACTTTTCTATGCATTCTCGTATATTTGCACGTGTCTAGGAGTGTTATTTATTGGAATTTATTGTACTTCTTGATGGGGTCGCCTGTGGATTGCCTCGGAAGTGTGTTCACTCTCCAAAGATCGTCCATTGTGATTCTATTGGACATGTGTATGTTGTACATATTATATCACCAGTTTTCGACCTATCTATGTATGCTGACTCCGGTATACGTTACAAGCGGGCACTTTTAATTACTAAGATAGCCTTAGCTTCTGAAGTGGCATTAAGCACCAGTTTATTAATAATAATTAATATCTGGATGCCTGATCGGCAAATATATATTGTTATTTGGTACCGCTTTTACTGATTCCAGAGCACTCCCCTTTTTATTTTTGAAGAAGATTCCTTCAAAAAAAGGGGGGGGGGGGGATTTTTTTTAAACCTCCTCTGGCTTGATAAGTGTGTAACTATGAGTGAAGTGGTTTTATCTGTAGATTATATCCTGGATACAGCTTGTTTATTATTGTATATGGCGTATGTTTGTGAGGGTTAAATCTTTCACTCTCAAATACGCTATTCTAATTTATGGGCCTTAGTCTGGACTAGCCTTATAAACTGAGAGCTTGTTACACCAGAATTAGCTTAATCATTCATGCTAAGAATATGGAATTACTTGGATATGGCTCCTTATTTATGATATGTCTTCTCTATTACTGTATAGAGAGACATACATGTAATTCCTTTTAAATTTAATTTCCTTTCACCTTGGATTGCAGGCTTGGGAATTATGTTGGTCTGTTAATTCTGAAGTCCTAGGCCCTCCACCTTTTTACGATTCAGCTAGTCTGGGCCATTGTTTTATAGTATAAAAATATGATAAATTTAAAGTAATTTGTATATGTTTTATACTTATCAATGGCCCAGACGGGTATGGCCCTCCCATGAGTGGGCACTCATACCTCCCCGCTGAGTTATTATGTAGTACTCTCTTCTACAAAGAATGATGTTGGTGCCAATTCCGGTCACTTCCTGATGGCTGTGCATGCGCGGAGGGTAAAAGTATGGAGGACCAGATAGAACTTTTAATTTTCGGTTTTGCAAGCAAATTTTGGAGGGCGGGGGGGGGGGGGGGGGGGGGGGGGGGGGGGGAGGGGAGGGGGGTTCAAAATAAAAAATATACAAAATACTTTAAATTTATCATTTTCCAATACAAAACGATTTAACATTCCTCCAGTACAAATTTGACCTGTTAATTGAATATAGGTTATAGAGTAAACTCCTGTTAATTGAATAAAAAATCTTGTAACTTGTCGAGAAATGACCCTGACTCACCCCAGTTTTCCTTTGTTTATAGACCTATTTGGCATCAGTACATCCAATACAGGCATTTAATCTATGATGTCTTGTTTGACAGAGCTCTTGGAGCTCTGTCAAGCAAGATATAGTAGAATAAATGTTAAGTTTATCTCTTGAAATACAGGAAAGTGGCACAATCCCTGTTAATTGAATACCTCTGTTAATTGAATAATTTTCATTGGCAAAGTGGCCATCCCATTAAGAGGGTTCCACTGTAGTGCTTTGCATCTATGGCTGCTGTGTTAGATAAATGGTTAATTCATTTAATATCTAGTTGAAGTATTAACCGTTATTTTGATTTTCAGAAAGTTAAATTATGATCTCATTACAGTATAACATCACTGTAGACCAAGCAGCCACTGAGGTGAAAGATACAGAAACAAAAGGAACAGTCTTTCAGCAACTTCTTTCATTAGCTGATATTGTGTTGGATGGATACAGTTGTCAGATAGAGTCTGTGATTCGAACAAGAGGTCAGGATGAATATTGTGAACAATTGAGAAAGAAATATGAGTTGGACAGAGAAAGTCTACTTTTGCCATTCTGTAAGCATAAAACAATAATCTGAATTTATTTCTTTTTTGAAACTCCAAATTTTGTGATGAGTTGTCTTAAATCTGAAGCCCTTGATTTGGTTGATATATACTACCTGGTACATAAAAAAAGTTTTGAACCACCTCAGTTTTCCCAACTTTTTATGCACCGATAGGGAGGCATCATAAATCCGGGTTGTCTTCTGTGTCCATTAGCCCATCCATCTCTGTCTGTCTGACTTTATTTGTCCGTCCGAAGCCATAACTCTATAACGCTTTGTGGTTTTGTATGAAACTTTTCACAAGGGTAAACCAATGGAAGTTTTTTTGCGCAGCAACACCATGCTCGAATGACAAACGTCAAGGTCACAGGAATGGAAAAACTTAATTCTCTGACAAACTATTTGTCTGCCCAGAGACATAATTCTATAATACTTGGCTGACAAAGTTGTCATCTGCTTTGACACTTTCGTCATTTACAATCCCTGTGTGCAAGGTTTCATTGTTTAAAAGGTTAATCTATATCAGTTAAACCTTTATCCAAGAATTTTTTTTAGCTCAACCTGACAACATCAAGTATGAGCTATTGAGATGGGTTGTGATCCATCCTACGTCCATCCGCAATCCTTTAGCACACCCTACAGGCCAATCTCTCTCCCAATCAGTTCCAACTTTCATATGTGGTTTTCGGGCAATATCTAGATGGAAGCTATCAATATTTTTATACTGTAACCAATGACCCAGACTTTCAGGTGCTAACTCAAAATTATCTAGGGCCAAACACAAATTTTGCCCTCCAATCCCCAAAATTTGCATGCAAAACCGAAAATTAGAAGTCTATTTGGCCCTCCATACATTTACTCTCTGTGCATGCGCAGATGCCAGGAAGTCACCGAAACTGGCACCAACATCATTATTTGTTTGGCCCTTCAGTCCGATAACATCAAACTGACTTCTGTGCTTTTAAATCTCAGTTTCAATGATGCCAGACACAAATCAATGGTTAATTTGGTGGATCCAAGGACAGAACTGGATGAAGGAAGGAAGAAACGATGGTTTGAAACGTTCAGGGCTGTAATTTTAGAATATTTATAAAAATTAGTTCATGTTCCCCAATTTCGGGACATGGGCCTGACAGCATCATTGATTGATAATGATTTTTCCACTGTTTGTTAAGTACTCCTTCCCTAACCTCCTTTCACCCCCCCCCCCCCTCCCCCAGTTAAACTCCCAAGCTTTTTGGCTTGTTTTAGTGAAATTTTTTTTATAAAATTTCTTGGGAGTTTAACGTTTTATACCGAAGATTATTCTGTACATCCCCATGGTTAAGTCCTCACCCTTGGGGTGTTTGGGCGTTTTGGTCATGCATCATACATCCGATGTATCGTTTTTTCTTCTGCTGAAGATCTTGCTTTACCTTGGATAGTTTTATTTCTGTTACTGACTTTGGGCCGTGTTGCCTGGGGTCTTGTTTCCGGTTTTTAGCTCAACTTTGGCGAAGCCAAATTTGTGGTATTGTCATGGCCTGTCCGTCCGTCGCGCCGTCAACCTTTGTTATGACCGTGGGACGAGAACAAGTGTTTTGGGGTACGGTCCGAAATTCAAGATGGCTGCTGGCAGCCATTTTGTACAAAATTAGGTGCAATCAGATTTTTGTGCAAAACTTAACGAAACTTCTTGGGTACCTTTGGGATGAGAACGAGTGTTTTGGGTGCCGTCCAAAATTCAAGAAGGCCACCAGCAGCCATTTTGTACCAAAATTAGTGCAATCAGTTTTTTGTACAAAACTTCTGTATGAAAGTTCTGATTTGAATAATGTTGTAGGAATGTTTAGTAACATGGAATACATCACATATAATACAGGTTTTTTTCTCGTGCAGAAATTATGCAAATTAGATGAACTTTGATTTGTTCAGTGCTACTTATACACAGTAAGTGCACAAGTCAATACGGTTCTGGCTAGAGTCTGTATTTATGAACCGGTCTTCACAAAACTTCTTGGAGTACCTTTGTTATCACCTTGTGACAGGAACGAGTGTATTTGGGTGCCTTTGTTATCACTGTACTATGAGAACAAATATTTTTGGGTTCAGTCAGACCCACTCTGGGACTCAAAGATTTCTTTTCTAGTTCAGCATCTAACTGTCCCCCACCTTTACAATCCTTTACCTATATATTTGTTACAGGCTACGGACAGTATGTATGTACAGACCGTTACAATACTTTACATGTATCTTTATTATCAGGTCATTACCTATATGTTTGTCATTGCTGTGTCACATACTATACATGTACATGTCTTAAACAAGTTGAGCTACAGTGTCATTGACACTTTCATTATTTTGAAGTTGTTTACATTGACATTACTTTTTTTGTATAGGTAGTTTCCTATTATTTTTAGGGAAACTACGGTTTTAAGTAACATTAAATATTCCGGTAGTGTGGCAGTTAATTTTTTGGATACTATTATAATTTTGTCCACACTTAGGCTCTTTTGGGCTCATCGTTTCCTTTGGGAACTTGGGCTCTTCAATAAGAAAAATTTTTTGAAATTTTTTTTCTTTTGGGTGTATTTATTGCATCGATTATATATTTTAATGTTATCTTATATTATGTAGATTTGGTGGTGGTACAATCGACCTATTTTAACTTTTAGGTAATAATATTGATCAAATAGCAGGGCAAATATGAGGAAGCCTTTCCTGTATTTACATGGTCGTTGTCTTGCTTATAGTCGATGTTCTACCACTAATTCTTGCACCATGTGTCTGACAATGTTGGTGATGGGTGTCATGGTTTGTTGTTAGGCGAGGGGACACTGCTGGTCCTCTCGCCAAAATGTCGCTTTAGTTTTTTAGTTTCTATTTACAGAGGAACAAGAACATGGTGAGGTTTCGTGACGCCGTCAGATAGTGTGCTTCCGACGTCGCAATATACAATTAGAGCTAGTGAAATAGACAAGGCCCCAGATCACAGATCCTGTGATTTTCGTCCTTGTCGCCAGCTAGCTCAACCGGCGCTCTATCACTCAGAATATGGGTGTTATGACGCCAGGTAAGTCTGTAGCAGTCGAGGAAAGGAAAAAGGGTGTTGCGAGCACTATAATATCGAAACATGCGATGATGGAAAGGAGGAAGCAAAGTTCTGAGGTATGCTCGTCCAGGTCTTTAAAGACCGCTAGCAAGAGAGAGGCCCCTCTCTCTTACAACAACTTCTGGGAGCAAAGGTTGTTGGTAGGAACTTGCATCAGTTGGAGCTTACATCCATGCCTTCCTGTCCGGGACGCTCCTTCTAATAGGCTGCCGGGTCGGCTAGTCTTATGGCTTCCTCTACGTTCGATAAGCACACACAGCTGCAAAAAAACTCTGTTGTCGCATTTAGACAGGGCTAAAAACCACGGTGTATGGTTTTAGTTCCCTATCACCAGCTACCTCGACCGGTGAAGCAGTTACTCAGACCTCTGAGAACTGTGACGCAGCTGGACTACAATATACAATTAGAGCTAGTGGCAAAGTGCTCAATGATATAAGACAAGGCCCCAGATCACAGATCATGTGATTTTCGTCCTTGTCGCCAGCTAGCTCATCCGGCGCTTCTATCAGAATATGGGTGTTATGACGCCGGGTATGTCCGTAGCGGCCGAGGAGAGAAGGGTGGAGCGAGCACTATAATATACAATCATGCTCACCCAGCGATGACGGAAGGAGGAAGCCGGCAAGTTCTGAGGAAAATGTTGTTGGTAGAAACTTGCGTCAGTCGGAGTTTACGTCCATGCCTCTTGTCCGCGACATCCCGTCTAATAGGCAGTCAGGGTCGGCTAGTCTTACGGCTTCCTCTACATAATGCTAAAGTGGTCTTTATACTGCACAGGGCTATAAACCGCGATGAGTGGTTTCAGTTCCCTGTCGCCGGTGAAGCGGTTACTCTTGAATATGAGGGCCGTGACACCGGGTGTGTCGCATTTACATAGTAAATCAGATCCAGCGGCAGAAGTGCTCAATGATATAAGACAAGGGCCTAGACCTTAGAATATGGGGTTTACGACCTTGTCTCCAGCTAGCTTAATCGGCAGATCGTTACTCAGAATATGGGTGGTATGACGCCGGGTAGGTCCGTAGCGGTCGACGAGAGAAACAAGGGTGTACAGGGTTCCCTCGGGATTTAAAAAGCCTGGAATTTCAAAAATGAAATTCAAGGCCTTGATTTGGCTCCCTGGGCCTGGAAAAGCCTTGAAAAATGAAGCATTGTGTGCCGAGTTGAAATGAATGAAATACGTCTGAGGTGGTTCGAGTGGTTCAACTACGATAAGCCTGGAAAAACCTTGAATTTAACTTTCTATTAGCCTTGAAACTCCCTGAATTTGGGGTGTATATGGACTGGAAAAGCCTGGAATTTCATGTCAGGTCAGGTGCAGGAACCCTGGTGTAGCGAGCACTATAAAATCCAATCATTCTCACCTTGCGACGATGGAAAGGAGGAAGCCGGCAAGTTCTGAGGTATGCTTGGCTAGGTCTCCCTGGACCGTGAGCAAGAGGGAGACCCCTCTCTCTCTTAACATCTGGGGCCAGATGCTGTTGGTAGGAACTTGCGTCATTCGAAGCTTATGTACATGCCTTTTGTCCAAAACGTTCCTTTTAATTATCAGCCGGGGGCGGCTACAATTCGGCTTCTTCAGCATCTTCTAAGCACTCTCGACCGCACCTTGTCTACGTGATTTCGGATATCTAGTCTGCATCGTCAATAAGTCCACTCTTTGTCGAGGAAGTCGCACCATCTAGTAGCCAAGGAGACGAGGCCTCATTCATCAGGATGTCTTCAGTTAAGAGCCATCTCAGACACACTGTCCCAGGAGCAGCCAGCGGATAAGCAATACATGACCGCTGCTCCTCAGGCCTCCATAACGGACTTGCTGTCACAGATTGCACAGCTCATCTCAGTATTCCTGCTAATACAGAAGCACTCAACGTCAGTCTTAAAACTTGAGCTGTCGGATGGTGCTTGGTCGGTCCAGTCATCTGCCTGTTCAGATGTCGGTGACCGTGATTCTAAAACTGATTTAGACAGATGATGAAAGGGATACAGAGGAGGATAACCTTCCCTTTCGGAACAACTCATGGATGATATGGATACTATCCATTATCGTTTCCTTGAACTTGTTCCAGTGAATCACAATGCTGTGAGTAATTGTGAGAAACCGCTTGCGTTGTTAGATGCTGACTCATCTGGACAAAGAGCAGGATAATAAGATCTCTTTTCCGGTTAAGTCTATACAGGTGTCACAGGTCTTCGATTATGTAGACGATGCCATATTTAACTTCCTCTGGGAAGAAGTAATACGGTTTCTTATCATCATCTTCTGTATTTTTAACCATTTTTTGATCACATACATTTAAAAAATGACCGGGGAAGATGTGTTGAGAGTTTCTCTGCGTTGAATGAGCAGGCTAAGATCTTAGTTGTAGCCTTACCTTCATCATTTCGCTGTTTGCTCGGATACATGTGAGAAGATAATTTCATATTCAGAGCGAATTTAGACTCACGGTCTTATGTACTTCACTTTTAAGTACTGTGATGCAATGTCTATTTGGAAAGGAATTTTGTGGACGTTTGTACCTTTTTAAAAATTCTTTCCAAGCCTATTTATCACATGTATCTCTGTCTTAACAGTTGTTAAGTGGGAGCTATTCTGATGTGACAAAGCCTTGCGTCGTCATCTTTAATATTTGACTAGGTGGAAAACTTGCTACAGCTCGCTTTAGTTTTCCAGACACTAAGTCTTTGATGGTAAGCTTTCATTAATGTAGGATTAAGCTACAAGAAAGCATCTATACTCGGCTCTTTAAGTTGGGGTCTAATCGACCAACACCAGCAGAAAGAGTAGGAGAGGTTGTCCTAGACTCAGACTGTCTATAAGGACACATAGCGAAGTTATAGGTATCCCCCCTATATATTATTTTAGGGATTGACTATACAACCACTTGGATAGGGGGTTTAGGTCTGTTTGAGTTTACTGATCAGACACCCCCTGAGCCGGTGGCTCGAGGCTCTTACAGAACTGGAACTGGATAACGTGTTTATCATGGCTCTAAAGGTTATTTAGGATAATCATTCAGTCGAAAAAGCGAGCATTCGAATGTTCGACTGTGCGGCAATTATAGTTCTTAAGATCACTTGAAGAATGAACTAGATAATGTCTCATGGGATGAATGATAGGACACGTATCCTACAATTCATTTTCAACAAGCTGGCTCATTTGTTTTTTCATTGACCGAATTAGCCAGTTGTTAGGCTCGCTTTTGCCTTCTATCAGACACATTAACAGCGAAAGATTTTATGTGTCGGATGGGATGGTGCGGAGAGGCTACGAATGTTATTTCGATGGATTGTTTACGCACGTGTCCTGTATTGTTTTAACGGATCTACATAAGGGCAAGTTTGGGCAGATATTCAGTGGTTTAACAGCTGCCAAATTCGGTTTTCTCAATTATGACGGACGTGAGTTCATAATTGGGGTACAATCCTGAGTCAGACGGACTCTCTATGCAGGGTTCTTGGGACCCTCAGTTCTTGGAGATCACATATTCATCAAGAATGAGGTCTTATTGTTTACGCTACATCATTGGATTATATTAGCGAACATGCATGTGGGATTGCGCCACGATAGTTAAGTTTGCGATGCATAGGAACAATAGTTTCCTTCATTTGTGTCACCAGTGTTAGACTTTTGAGCGCATACAGTTGACGTTCAGTCGTATTCAGGGGAATGAATGGTAGGATAACTGTATCCTTCAATTCATTTTATTCAGTAGATTACATTAAGATTTAATAATTTCAGTGTGATTCCTACTTATAACATATCTGTCATCACTATATCCTTTTTTCAGTTTTCTGAAGTGCCTGTTATTGAACATTCGTCAGAAGCTTCCTCCACGAGAGGACCATCTTCTTCAGGGGAAGTTTTGTTCTTCACGTCATTCTCTGCCCATAATGGCATATGGGAGTCTGTTAGACGTGAGGGAGCCTTTGGGGTTCCTATATTTTTGCTGTCTGGACCAGCAATGATTAAGTAATGTGGGTGAGGAGGTTTCGACATGACTTCAAATCCCCATCCCCCCCCCATCCCCACACACACACACTCTGTCTTGTATATATATCTTCATACATACATGCTATGCTTTTGGGGTCGTGTTGAATGGCGCCCTCATAGGCATATACGCAGTTTTTGTTGCATTAGTTTCCGGTGTTTATTTTCTGATTTCTGATATACAAGCGCTTATTAAATCATCATAATTGCTGCTATTTGAGTTCATAGGTGACTGCATAACCAGTTAGTGGTTTTTAGATGATTACATGCTGGATTTTAATGCACTCGCGCAATATTTTATTAGGCTATCACTTTGGTGGACCTTGAAATTATTATATATTTCGGGGGCGGTCCGTGTTGGAGCCTGTTCATCATACCTACCCCCATTTCTAGATCCTGGTCTCTATTTTGTCGGTTCTCAAATCGCATATTCTCACATGTTTATAGTTGTAGATATCAGATAGTACACATTGGATTTATTGTACAGAGGCCGCCTATGGATGATCTTTGAAGTGTGTTTTCTCTGCAGAGATTGTTCAATGTATCTCGTTTTAATATGTGTATGTTATATTTTATATCACTGATTTCGTCGTACCTGTATACGCCGTCTGCAGTGCATATTTTGTAGCAGACAATATTATTTACCAAAATCGTCGCTATAGCCTTGGCTTGTGAAGTGGCGTTAAGCACCATTTATTATTCATGAATTAATTCCTGAGTGCCTGATCGATATTTATTTATATTGTTTCCTGGTACCGCTTATTGATTCCAAAGCTCTCTCCTCTTTCTTTTGAAGATATGTTAAAAAAGGGGGGGGGTGGGGTGTGAGGGGGGCATTTTCTCCACTTCTCTGGCTTATTGGGTATGTAACTAGGAAGGAAGCTGTTTTATCCGTACTACATTCGACATTCAGCTGTAGTGTTATTGTATGGCGCAGGTTTATGGGCAATTTTCTCTCATTCTCAAATATGCCATCCAAATTTTTAGGGCTTAGTCCAGACTAGCCTTAAAAATTGTGAACTTGTTAGATCCTAATTAGCATGGTTTCATACTCAGATTTAGGATTTACATAATTGGGATCCACATTAGGATATGTCTCCTCTATTATGGTATAAAGAGACATACATGTAAATTCTACTTATTCTAATTTTCTTCATCATGGATTGAAGGATTTGATCTATGTTGATCAACTATTTCGGAAGTTCTAGGCTCTCCACCTTTTTACGATTCAGCTAAGTCTGGGCCATTGGTTACAGTACAAAAATATGAAAAAATTTAAAGTAATTCATATATTTTTTATACTTACCAATTGCCCGGACGGGAAAGGCCCTCCCATGATTGGGCAGTACTGGGCACTCATACCTCCCCGCTGAATTATTATATTATAATCTTTTTTACAAAGAATGATGTTGGCGCCAGTTTTGGTGACTCCCTGGCATCTGCACATGCATGGAGAGTAAATGGAGGGCCAGATAGAACTTCTAATTTTCGGTTTTGCATGCAAATTTGGGGGATTGGGGGGCAAAATTTGTGTTTGACCCTAGATAATTTTGAGTTAGCACCAGCTAAGTCTGGGCCATTGGTAAGTATAAAAAATATATAAATTACTGTAAATTTTTTCATTTTTTTAGAATTTTAAAAAACATTGCCACCAGGAGCCATCTTAGGTTTGGCATATAAATTGTCAACAATTCCATCAGCACACCCTACAGGCTACATCTCTCACCCAATCTTTTCCAAATTTTGTATGTAGCTTTGGTGTGATGTCTAGATGGGAGCTGTCAAGTTTTTCTGAATTTTTAAAAAAAAACATGGCTGCCTGCAGCCATCTTGAATTTGGATATAAATTGTCCAACAATTCTTTGGCACACCCTAAAGGCTGTGGCTTTCACCCGATCAGTCCTAAATTTCATATGAGGCTTTGGGGCAATGTCTAGGTGGGAGCTATCGATTTTTATGCCCCCCCTGACTTAAGTCGGGTGGCATATAGTGATTGAAGTGTGCATGTGTCTGTGTGTGTCCACGTGTATGTGTCCGAGCCAATAACTCGAAAACGGTTAGGGCCATAGTCATCAAACGTCACACAATTATAAAGGACCATGGGAGGATGTGTCACACACCATAGCTGGGTTCGTACCTTCAAGGTCAAGGTTACATTTCAAGGTCACACTAAAAATTGGTCAATATTCGTGTCTCAGCCATAACTCAGAAACGAATCATAGTACAATTGTTAAACTTTTTACAAATATTAAGGACAGTCAGAAGGTGTGTCGCATATAATAGTTTCTGCTGCATCTGCAAGGTTAAGGTCACAATTGACTTTCATATGTTCAGGGTCACAAATCGTGTCTCAAGCATGACTCCAAAACTATTAGGGCTACAATCATATAACTTCGCTCAATTATAAAGGATAATGGGTGGATGTGTCACACACCACATCCAGGTCCGTAAGGTCAAGGTCACATTTCAAGGTCACACTGAAAATCATCAATATTCGTGTCTCAGCCATAACTCAGAAACGAATCATATTACAATTGTTAAACTTTTTACAAATGTTAAGGACAGTCAGAAGGTGTGTCGCGTATAATAGTTTCCATCGCATCTGCAAGGTGAAGGTCACAAGGGGGGTGGGGGGGGGGGGGCATGTGTTACCTTAGTAACATTTTTCTTGTTTTTTTTCATTTCGTTGAAAAACATGGCCATCTTGGATTGGGATATAAATTGTACAACAATTCCTTTAGCACAGCCTACAGGTCGCAGTTCTCACTTGATCAGCCTTAAATTTCAAATGTAGCTTTGGGGCAATGTCAAGATGGGAACTATCAAATTTCGTTAAAAAACATGGCCCCCAGGCCATCTTATATTTAGCATATAAATTGTCAACAATTCCATTAGCATACCCTACAGGCCACATCTCTCACCCAGTCTATTTCAAATTTCATCTGTATCTTTGGTGTCATATCTATTGAATTTTTCTGAATTTTGTTGAAAAACACGACTGCCAGCAGCCATCTTGGATTTGGATAAAAATTGTCCAACAATTCGTTTAGAATACCCTAAAGGCTGTGGCTTTCACCTGATCAGTCCCAAATTCATATGTTGCTTTGAAGCAATATCTAGATGAGAGCTATCAATTTTTTTTTCGATCTTGGATTTGGATATAAAGTGTCCAACAATTTATTTAGCATAGCCTACAGGTTGCTTCTCTCGCCCGATCAGTCCCAAATTTCATATGAGGCTTTGGGATAATGTCTAGATGGGAGCTATCAAATTTTTCCAAATCTCATTGAAAATCATGGCCATCAGTGGCCATCTTAGATTTGGCATATAAATCGTTAACAATTTTATTAGCATACCCTACAGGCTGCATCTCTCACCCGATCTTTTTCAAATTTCATATCTAGCTTTGGTTTGATGTCAAGATTGGAGCTATTGAATATTTCTGAATTTCGTTGTTAAACATGGCCGCCAGCAGCCATCCTGGATTCTGATATAAATTGTCAACAATTCCATTAGCATACCCTACCGGTTGCATCTCTTACCTGATCTTTTTTTAATTTCTTATATAGCTTTTGTGTGATTTCTAGATAGTAGCTTTCAAATTTTTTTGAATTTTGTTGAAAAACATGGTCAGCAGTGGCCATCTTCGATTTGGCATATAAATTGTCAACAATTCCATTAGCAGACCCTACAAGTCACTCCTCTCACCCGATCTTTTTTTTAATTTTATATATAACTTTGGTGTGATGTCCCGATTGGAGTTATCAAATTACTCTGCATTATGTTGAAAAAGATAGCGTCACCCGATTTTTTCAGATTTCATTTGTAGCTTTGGTGTGATGTCTTTTCTGCAGAAACTTGAGGGAGTGACATGGCATTACTGAATCTTTCTATTTAGTTCAGTCCCTTCTTGGACAAGTTGAGCTGCAGTGTCATTGACACTTTCATTTTAAAAAGATAAACTAAATTCCACCCATGCTGCTTTTGCACTCATAAGCGCACAATTTGACATAATTTTCTGGAAAGCTCACTATGAGAGTTTTCCAGAAAATGGTGTTAGTTTCTGGTCTTATCAGTGTCTTTTCACTGTAGGAAGAGAAAGATACATAGTTTATAGCGGTTATTCTACAACTTTATTTTGACTTGTTCTGTATGCTAATTCAAGTGACATCCATTTGTTTTTGGTTCTGTTGAGAAAGTTCCAACATATTAGTGGCTGTATTGACCTTATGGAAATAAGGTCAATACAGCTTTTGCCTGCTATGTTCAAATGTATTTTATTAAATTCGAAACCTTACGGACTATAGTTTTGGCTATAGTTCTTGGGCATCTGTGTCTGGGCATTCACCATTAGACTTGTTCTGAGTGTTTGATTATTAATTTCAAAGAATGAATCTTTTTCTTATTTTAGTGGAGCATGAACAGTATGAGAAAGGAGCATCTATAGCAGAGAAGTATTTTGATTTCGAAGTACTTATTCAAATTTGTGAAACTACAGAAAACCAAGAAAGACTACAGCAATATATACAGAAGTTTAATGACAGGGTATGGTGCTGCGTTTTTAATTAAACAATTCCCAAAGGAACGGTTTTCATCAATTCACATTCATTGTACATCTGCCTTTTACTAAAATGCTTGGTATCTCTATTAATGACTTTTTCTCTAATTAGAAATTACTATGCTCCAATAAGCCTAAAATCATTGACTTCTGATTGGACGAGAGCTTGTGCAGATTGTTATATGTTTACAGTTCCAGTAGCATATGTTACCATTTGACATCACAGTTATCTCATCAGTGGAGTGATTTGCAACCTGCTTCATTTTTTTTAGATTTTTCACAAGTGTAGCAAACAGTGTTCCAAATGCAGTGTTGTTTAAGTTACAGATCAATTTAGATTTGAACCAAGATGGAGTGATCTCAAACTTGATCTGTTCTATTGATTACTTGTACAGTGATGTGGAGTTCACAAGAGGTTTATTTGCTAAACGTATCGTTAAAAGTTTTCTTTTGGTAGGGTCTTATTGGCACATATACATTATTGTGATGAATTGAGGATAATATGGTCTGAGGTTTGCAGCTCAGAGTGTGTGTTCAACCTTGTTGCTTCGTGTCTCGGTTGGACATAAGCTCCCGAGCTGCAAACCTTCAGACCATGTTACTAATAATGGTTTAGACTTCTGACATATAGAATGAAAGTTTGCAAGAAATCTACGAATTGTCCTGGATATTCATTTGTTAACATTTCAAGAACATAAACCAGTTTCTGATGTGTGTGATTGCCTTTGATGGTGACATGCTGCATGGAACATTCTGTTGAAAAGGTCTCCGTGAATCCTTTCAACAGTGTATTGCATTGTAGCATATCATTGACATAATGGAAGAAACTAGTATTTTTATACAACAACCAATGGCCCAGACTAAGCTGGTGCTAACTCAAAAATATCCAGGGCCAAACACAAATTTTGCCCCCCCCCCCCCCCACAATCCCCAAAATTTGCATGCAAAACCGAAAAAATTATGTCCTATGTGGTCCTCCATACTTTTGTGATCTGCGCATGCGCAGTATCCAGGAAGCACCGAAAATTTGCGCCAACCATCATTCTTTGGCCCTCTGTCAGATTACAACAAACTGACTTCTTTGCTTTTAAATCTCAGTTTTAATAATGCCAGACACAAATCAGTGGTGATTTTGGTGGATCCAAGGACACAATAGGATGCAGGAAGGAAGGAATGGTGGTTTGGAGCGTTCAGGGCTGTAACTTTATAATTTTGACAAAATTATTTCATGTGTCCCAATTTCGGGTCATGGCCCTGATGTCATCATTCCTGATGTTATCATTCTTGCTAATGATTTTGCCACTGTTTGTTAAGTGTTCCTTCCCTATCCTTCCTTGAAGCCCCCCAGTTAAACAAACTCCCATGCTTTTATTGAAATTTTTTTTATAAATTTCTTGCGAGCTTAACGTGTTTCACTGAATGTTTATTCTGTGTAGCCCCATGGTTATATCCTCACCCTAGTGGTGTGTAGGCGTTTTTGGTCATGCATCATACATCCGATGTATCGTTTTTTCTTCTGATGAAGATCTTGCTTTACATCGGATAGTTTTATTTCTGCTACTGACTTTGAGCCGTGTTATTCAGTGCCTGGGGTCTTGTTTCCATTTTTCATTTGATGTTGTTTACATTGACAACGCTCTGTTTATATATGTAGTTTTCTATTTATTAATCATGGTAGGATTATTGTAAGATACATTATATATTCCGGAAGTGTAGCATTTAATTTTTGGATAATAAAAAAAATTTTGTCCACACTTAGGTTCTATCGGGATCCATTTGGGCTCATCGTCCCTTTGGGGACTTGGGCTCCTTTCAAAATTTTTTCGAACATTTTTTTTTTCGTGAATTATTTTTTGAATTATAGTTTTGAATATTATTATTATGTATCTTTTCATATATTTATTGGGAGTTGATGCAAGTACAGTCGACTTTAATTTTATTCAAAATGAAAGCTTATTGCTCAAATTGCAATGCGAGAAAGTCTTCCTCTGATTAACATGATGATTGTATTGCCTGTAGTCAGTGTACTTGCACTAATTCTTGCTCAACATGTGTCAAATGGGATGACAAACGTTGGAGACGGGTGTCACGGTACATCGTTAGCGGCGAGAGACCAATGCCGGTCCTCTCGCCACAAAGTCATTTTAGTTTTTCAGTTTCTATTTCAGAGGAACAAGAACTTGATGATGTTTACGTGACGCCTTCAGAGAGTGTGCTATCGTCGTCGTATTTAGATAGTCAAGCAGAGCTAGTGGCAAAAGTGCTCTTGAATATTAGGCAGGGCAATAAACCACACATCCGTGGTTTCAGCTCCCTGTCGCAAGCTAGCTCGACTGGTGAAGCGGTTACTCCATCCGTGGGTACCGTGACGCCGGGTGTGTCTGTTGTGGTCGAGGAGAGTAGAAAGGGTAGAGCGAGCACTATAAAATATAAACAGGCTCACCCTGCAACGACGGAGAGGAAGAAGCCATAAGTTCGACGGAAGGTGACTATGTGACTTCTGATATCCAGCCTGCATCACCGAGAAAGGACCACTCTTCGTCAAAGAAGTCACACCATCCTGTAGCCAAGGAGACGAGGCCTCATTCATCGGCACATTCGCAGAAAAGAGCCATCTCGGACACACCGTCCCAGGAGCAGCCGGCGACCAAGCAACAAAAAAAACGCTGCTCCTCAAGCCTCCATCACGGACTTGCTGTCGCAACTTTCTGCAGCATCCCAGCAAGTGCAGGAGCAGCCTACGGTAGTCTCGGAACCTGAGCTGTCGGATGGTGCTGGGTCGGTCCAGTCATCTGCGCGTTCAAATGCCGATGACCGTGAGTCTAATCTGATTCAGTCGGATGGTGAAAGGGATACGGAAGAGGATTACTCTTCCCTTTCAGAACAACACATGGTGGCAATGGATCTAATTCATCAATACTTCCCTGAGTTCGTTCCTGAGAATCAGAATGCTGCGACCGCTCGAAAGAAACCTCTGGTATCGTTGGTCTCTGACTTTATCCGGACAAAGGAGGAGGTCCTGTCCTTTCCGGTACAGTATATACATGTGTCGCAGGCCTTCGGCCATCTAGCCGACGTCATATTTAATCTTTCCAGTGGAAAGAAGAAAGGCGATTTCTTATTGTCATGTTCCATATGTTTACTGTTTATTGGACCACGTTCATTTAAAACGGTCGGGGAAGGTGACCCAAGAGTTCCTCTGCGTTTGTATGAGCAGGCCGAGGACCTAGACATGTCCTTACCTTCGTCATTCACAGTTCGCACGAACACAATTGAGACAGCAATTTCTTCTAACAGAGTGAATTTAGACGCTGTGTCTTATGCAGATCAACTTACAAGAGCTATTATGCAACGTCTCAATGGGAAGGAATTTGAGGACGTTCATACCTCTTTAAGAGTTCTTTCCAGGGCTGTTATGTTTACCACGTATAACTCTGCCTTAACAGTGACTAATTTGGAGTTAATTAGGCGTGATGGAGCCCTTGCATCGTCATCCTTAATAGATGATGGTGAAAAACTCTCTACGAGTCACTCTGGTATTGGGTCATAATATCTTCTCTACGACCAAGCTGCAAAGAAAGCGTCGAACACTCTGCTACATAAGTCGGTGTCTAATAAACCCGCAACAGCAGAGAAGAGTAAAGGAGGAGGTTCGGGACAAAAATCGTTCAAAGGGAACTCCTCGCGAGGATATAAGAGATCCTCTTACACTTACACTAGAGATCGTCAATATAGCAACTCCGGAAGGGGGCGTGGGTCTGGCTGAGGCAACTGGTCAGATGCCCCCAAGCTGGCGGGTCGAGGCTCTTCACGAGGAGGACGTGGTTTCTCCTCCCGTAGGCCTCGCAGGTCCTACAGGTGATGGTCAGGACCTCTATTGCGTTCCAGTTGGCAGAAGGTTATCAAGATTCACGAGAAACTGGATAACTTTTACGGAAGACCAGTGGGTGAAAAGTGTGATCTCGGACGGCCTATGGCTATCTTTCTGAGCAAAACCACCGCTAACACGAAGTCCGCGTTGGACACAACTTCCATCAAATCCTATAAAAAGAGAGTCTCTCCTATCGGAGGTAAAGTCTCTCTTGGAAAAGGAAGCAATAGAGTTCATCGAGATTGACTCGAGAACCAAGATTCTCTAGGTTTCTCCAGTCACCTGTTCCTCGTACCGAATCCAGACGGCTCGTTCCGACCGGTAATAGACTTGAGCTGGATAAACAAACTTATTGTGGCTCCAAAGTTTTATATGGAGACCATTCGGTCGGTAAGGGCGAGCATTCGAGTGAACGACTATGCCGAAAGCATAGATCTAAAGGATGCGTACTTTCATGTCCTGGTACATCTGGCATTCAGAAAGCACCATTCAAGGGATAGTATATCAGTTCCGAGCAATGAATCTAGCACCCTGGGCATTCACTCGAATAATGAACTCGGTAATGTCTCACTTCCGAGCTCATTCGTCTGTGGTAACGTCAGCTTACTTGGACGACATTCTTCAGAGCTACGGCAACAAAACTACTCTTCAGAATGATGTTCAGAGTCTGCTGTTACTGCTCCGACGTCTCGGCTTCATCATAAATGAGAAGAAGTTGGATCTAGCTCCGTTCAAGTCGTTCACTCACTTGAGAATGAGCTTCGAGACTCACAACAATCTGGTTTGTCTGCCGTTACCCAGAGCGAAATTAGTCAGTTGTTATGCTTACTTTTGTCTACACTCAGATGCATTAACAGCGAGGGAATTTATGCGACTGATGAGGGTGTGCGGAGCGGCTGCGGATCTTATTCCGATGGGTCACTTACGCACATGTCCACTCCAGATATTCTTTACTCAGAACTGGAGTGTGAAGACGCATTCACTCAAAACCAGTATTGTTTCAACAGACCTCGTAAAACAAAAGGTCCAGATTTGGGCAGACATTCAGTGGTTAACTTAGGGAGTAACGCTGCCGCTGCTGGATATGGCTTTCACGATCATGACGGATGCGAGTCAAGCAGGTTAGGGCGCGACCCTGAGCCCGACAGACTCGAAGTGCCAGGGTCTTTGGGACCCTGGGTTCCTGAAGAAACACATAAACATCAAGGAAATGATGTCAATATGGTTAGCGCTACAGCAGTGGATTCACATTATAGCGGACGCACATGTTTAAATATTGTTGGACAACTTGACAGTAGTAGCGTACATAAAGAACCAGGGAGGCACGCATTTGATTCCGTTTTGCGATCTAACGGAAAAAATTCTTCTGTATGTCTTGAAGCATCAAGTTCATCTGTCGGTGTGTCATATACCGGGTCGTCTGAATGTACTAGCAGACTCGCTCTCTCGGAAAGGTCTCCTGTTGCCATCAGAGTGGACTCTCAACAAGCGACTGTTCAGACAGATTAGCTACCAGTGGGAGCAACCTATGATAGACTTGTTTGCGACAAACCTCAACAATCAGTTGCAGACTTACGTGTCGCCGTGCCCAGATCCTCGAGCGTATGCAGTAGACACTTTCTCAATTCCATGGGACGGAATGATAGGGTACGCGTATCCTCCAACTCCGTTGATTCAACAGATCTTGTTAAAGATCAACCAGTCGCGTTGCAAGATTCTGTTAGTAGCATCTCTGTTGCCACAGAAACCATGGATCAATCTTCTCAGGTGTCTGTTATGGGACGTTCCCCGGAAGCTTCCTCTGCAGGAGGACCTTCTTTATCAGGGGAAGTCACGCACACTGCATCACAACCTGGAAGGTCTCAACCTTCACATATTTCCATTGTGTAGTCCTTCTTGTTCAGTAAGCGTTTTACAGGACCAGCAGTGGACGCAATTTCTAACTGCAGGAGTTCGTCCTCTTTGCTGAATTACGCAGCAAAGTGGAGGGTTTTCTTCTGTTGGTGTAAGGATCAGTTGATAGACGTTTATGATCCGTCCATACCGGATATTGCCAACTTTCTGGTCTACCTGTTTGACGTTCTCAAACTGCAGCCCGTCACTATTAAGGGCTATAGGTCTATGCTATCGGACACTTACGCTCATCATGATAGCTTGGCAATTGGATCTGATGCTTCATTATCCAAATTAGTTAGAAATTTCTCTATAAATAGACCTAGAACCCTCAGATTAATTCCTAAGTGGAATTTAGCGTGGGTTCTGTTGAAGCTTAAAAAAGCTCCGTTTGAGCCATTAGATGGTGAAGAGTTCAAATTCTTGACCTATAAAACAGCATTCCTCTTAGCCTTTGCTTCCTCTAGAAGAGTTAGTGAACTCCATGCTTCATTTGTTGACGAATCTCACTATCGTAGTGTTGGAAATACCATCACTTTAACTATATAAGTGGGATTTTTGGCTAAGGATCAGGCTCCAGATAAACGACCTGAGCCTATTATCATAAAGGCTCTTTCGTCTACAGACAACCATAGAACTTTGCTGTGTCCAGTCAGGGCTATGCGCAAATATAAACGCCAATCAGAATTTATGAGAAAAGGAAGAAAACGCTTCTTTTTATCATTGATTCCTAACAGAAAAGATATATCTGTTCATTCAGTTGCTAGATGGATTCAGTTGGCTGTGAAAGTCTATCTTCGGATCAGCATTCTGTAAATAAGATATCAGCGCATGAAGTTAGAATGCTGTCCACTTCTTGGGCTTATTCTAACAGTATAGCCATTACTGATCTCATGAAAGCTGTGTACTGGACACAGCCTTCTACATTTACCAAGTTTTACCTTAGAAATATAGAGACCTTAGATTTTTAGGTCCTCTATCTGTTGCTCAGAATGTCGTCCACTAAACGTTTAATCTAGAGTTATTTAGGCAACCCATTCCAGCAGTGACACTGTTCCGCTGCCCTCTTCGTTCTGTGGTCACGTACCTCAGAACAAGGGGAAGGGGAGGGGGACGGTTTTTCCCTTATTATCATCTGGCTTTATAGTGAAAAGCAAGGGAAGACCTCCTCCGGTATCAGTAGTCCCGAGTCGGTGCTGGGATGGTTTTACTGTGTAGCTCGGTGTGAAGCAAATTAATATGTCTTATGTATTGTTTTTAAAGTGTAGCTCACTATGAAGCATTTGTATATGTCACGTGTCAAACGGGCGTTAATATACAATCCTCGGACACTTTTGAATGAGTATAAAGAGCCTCATTCTCTGGACTATCTTTATATTTTGGCTTCCCTTCACCGAATTAGCATAATGGGTTATGCTGGCATTAAAATGGAGAATTATATATTATGTAATGCTCAATTACATTGTTGGTGTTATGTCTTTCTCATTTCTCGTAAATGAGAAAGACATATATAATTCCTTTCTCTCCTATTCTCCTATAGGAGATATTCTTTAAGAAGTGATTGAGTAACTGGATATTTTTATACTGTACCAATGACCCAGACATAGCTGGTGCTAACTCTTAAAATATAGGGCCAAACACAAATTTTGCCCCCCAATCCCCAAAATTTGCATCTAAAACTAAAGAAAACATGTCCTGAAAGGCCCTCCACACTTCGCCCCTACTGCGCATGCGCAGTGTCAAGGACGTTCCGAAATTGGCGCCATTAATCATTCTAAGTTTGGCCCTTCATCAGTTAACATCTGACTGATCTTTGTGCTTTTAAATCTCAGTTTAAATGATGCCAGACACATAAATATTAGTGAAATGGTGATTCTAAGGAGGATAGAAAAGGAGGAGAGGAAAAGAATGTGTGACAGAATATTATCAGGGCTGTAACTTAAAATTTTTTAATGAAATTATGTTAAGTTACCTATTTTCAAGGCAGCAGCCATTTTGTTGTCATTCTGATTATTTAGTTACACTGTTTTTTCAAGTGTTTTTCCTCTCTCCCTGTCCTTTAAGTTCCCCCTTGCTATTCTCCCATGCTTTTGGCATAGTTTCTGTAATTATTATTACTAAAATTTCTTGGGAGTTTTAGCTGAATAACAGAATGAATTCTGTTCTTTCCCCATGTTTACGTCTTCACCTACGGGTGGTTAGGCGTTGTGTTCTGCATCTACCATCTGATGTTCTGCAGTTTCTTCCCTGGAAGTCTCTGTTTTGCATCAGATGGTGTATTTTTGGTAACTGATTTCGGGCCTGGGTGCCTGGAGTCTTATTTTAGTGTTTTTACACTCATTGTTTACATTTACAACAGCCCTCTGTGTGAGGGGGGGATTTCTAAATAATAATATCTTTATGTTATTTTAATCATAAATAGATACATTATTATTGTTCGTAAGTGTTGAATAAATTGTTTAAAATATTTTTAAAATTTTTGTCCACACTTAGGCTTGGGATCCATTGGGGCTCAACGTTACTTTTCAGAAACTTGGGCTGTTCTGAAAAAATATTTTTTCAAAATATTTTGATTTCAGTTATTTTTTCTATATTAATGGATCATATTATTATTATGTATTTTGATTGCCAGGGGTTAGTGCGAGTACCAGGACTTGTTTTCTTTTCACATTGAAAGGATATTGATCAATTGTTTTAAGAGGAAGTCTTCCTCTGACCTTATTATCATTCTATATGTGGTCAGTGTACTCGCATTAACTCCTGTTCTGTATCGTATGATTTCGATGACAATATGGGAAGCGTATGTCACGGTATGTTGTTGGGGATTTGGACACTCCGGTCCTTTCCCCGCAGGGTCACTCTACTTTATCAATTTCTATTTCAGACGATCAAGATTAGGGTGATGTATCTGTGATGTCTTCCAACAGTGTGCCTCCGTCGTCACAATTATTGAAGGGCTAGCGGAAAAGTGCTCATGTAATACGCCAATTGCCTAAGAGGACCCTAGTAGGTTCGACGGCCTTTGACGTCCGCTAGCTCGCCCGGTGTAGCGTCCATTCACCGAATGGTTCGGCAGCCGGGTTCGTCCGTTGCGGTCTAGAAGGAATTTTGGGGTGATGCGAGCACTATAAAATTAACTTAATGCACACCCAGTGACGGCGGATCGGAGGGAGAACGGAGGAAGCCTTTTAGTCCGGTTCATAGCTCGTTCCGGTCCATCCGGACGGCAAGCGAGAGAGGCCCCTCTCTCGTTCAACAACATCTGGCCCCAGATGTTGTGGTACAAATGTGTCGTTAGCGGAGCATACGTCCGTCGCTCGGGACGCTCCGTTGTATAGGCAGTCCGCTGAGACTGCTAAGGCTTCCTCTTCTCGTCAGCGCACACGACCGCACCTTGGCTGCGTGACCGCCGATATATATTACCAGCTTCGCCGATCAAGGATTCTTCGGCGACCAGGTCACACCATCCGACAGCCAGGGATTCGAGACCGATGGACTCCGGACGTTCGCATAGGAAGTATGCGGGAGCCATCTGATGCGGAGCTACCCTCGGCGAAGCAGCGATAGTCTGCGCCTCCGCAGGTCTCGACGCCGGACATTCTTGTGCACATAGCACAGCTTATCGCAGCATCCCAGCAGCCGACAGAAACGGTGTCGGATCGAGAATTATACGACAGCGCTGGGTCAGTAGCCGGGGACTCGAGGCCTGCAGACTCCGGACGTTCGCATAGGAAGTGTGCGGGAGTCAACGTACACGGAGCTTCCAGCGGCAATGCATCGTAAGTCCGCTACTGCACAGGCCTCGGGAACGGACGTGCTTTCCTTAATAGCACAGTTTATCGCAGCATCCCAGCATCAACTGAATCTGTCGCATATATTTTATCCGACGATGCTGGGTCGGGACGCTCCGCGGAAGCGGGTACGGACGTCCGAAAATTTTCATCCGGTCCGACGGGATACCGAAAGGGATTCGGTGGATTTCAAGCTTTCCCTTTCGGAACAACATATGCTGCGATGCCGGATAAGAAACTGATAGCGTCGGTGGACTTAGAAATTTTTGGTTCGGTTCAGGGACATCGTCCCTCAGTTCCGACATAGTCCAATAATGTCACGCAAACTATCGAATTATTGAACGACGCTATATATATATTATTTTATGCTTGCTATCCAAGCATTTCTGGTTTCTTGTTCGAAGAGTTATGGAGATGTCTTTCAAAAGTGTGCCTCTGTCGTCATAGTTAATGAAGAGTTAGCGGCAATATGTGCTCATGGAATATGTCTATCGCTTACGGAGTGACATTCGCTAGCTCACCCGGTGTAGCGTACATTCATCGAATGGTTCGGCTGCCGGGTTCGTCCGTTGCGGTCTAGGAAGGAGATTTGGGTGATGCGAGCACTTTAATTACTTTAGTACTCACCCAGTGACGGCAGATTGAGGACAGATCGGAGGAAGCCAACAACATAGGGGACCGCATGTTGTGGTTCAGATATTTTACATTCGGAGCATATGTCCGTTGCTCGGGACGCTCCGTTATATTGACAGTCCGAGAGACTGTCTTTAATGCTTCCTCATCCTCACAGCAGGGCACACGACCACACATTGGCTACGTGACCTAGAGTATCCGATCAGTTTCGGCATTCAGTGATTCCACAGCGAATAGGTCGCGCCATCCGGTAGCCAAGGGACACGAGGCCTATACACTCCGTTCGCTCGCATATTGGAAGTATGCACGGGGTAACGATCTCGGAGCTTCCTGCGGCAATGCATCGTAAGACCGCTGCTCCTCAGGCCTCAGTGACGGACGTGCTATCCGAGTTAGCACAGTTGTTTCGCAGCATCCCAGCAATTGATGGTTTCTCGGTCGAATCAGGAATTATCCGACGGCGCTGGGTCGGTGCGGTCCGCGGTTGCATCAAGCTACGGACGACCGAACGCTTTATAGGGTCCGACAGGATGGCGAAAGGGATTCGAAAGATTTCGAGTTTTCCCTTTAGTAGTATCGGAAGATGCCTTTCTTATCTTCTGGCATTTCTTCCAGTGATTATTTTTCGGACTTCATTGCTGCGATCTTGGATAAGAGACTTATAGCGTCATTGGACTCGGATTTTTCGATCGGTACAGGGGCTTTGTCCCTGACTTACCGACGCAGTCCAATATTGTCATTACAACATGTGTTTTATTTTTCGACGCTATATATTTATATATATATACAAGCCTGCTACTAAGCATGATAGTTTAGTTTCTTGTCCGCGTGGCTCATTTCTGCCATTTTATCTTTTTTACATATAGTTTATTTTGGCAGAGCAGGGCATACCGAGAGTTCATATGCGTCTAGACGGTGATTAAAGACTGCATATATTCTTTTTCGCCGTTTATGTCTTTTCCAATTTCAATGTTGGGAACGACATTATGTATAGTAGACTTAACTTAGACGCTTTATTATACGTAATCCGCCTTACTGAGGCGTTATCATTACGTCTTCAAGAAAAGATTTACGGGATATTATTCTCAATGTAATTTCTTTTGAGGGCAGTAGTTTCTTCACGTATAACTCCGCCCTTCAGTGGCTGATTGGAGTTGGTTAGACGTGATGCAGCCCTAGCTACATCCACGCGTGGATAGTAGGTTAAGAACTCTCTCAGAGTCGCTTCGTTCTCGGAGGAGCTTCTCTTCGACGGCAACTTCCGGCAATCCATGAATTGCTTGAATTATACATTCTCTTGTCTATCTAGTATTACAAGAGATTCAGACTGGGGCAAACATTCGGTGGTTGACTCAGAGAGTGCCGCCGCAGTTGCCGGACCCGAGTGTGGCTGTTATGACGGTTGCCAGTCAAACAGATTGGGATATATACTGATCCCTACGGATTCGAAGTGCCAGGGTCTTTGGGTTCCGCAGTCTTTTAGCTATCAGTTTAACTTCCGCGGAATAATGTTTTTTAGGCTTGCTTTATGTCATTGCATGAACATTATTCAGAAACGCATGCCCAAATTCCTGTCCTTTAATTCGACAGTAGTGGCGTATCTCCGGAACCAGGGAGGCACTCTTTCGTTTCCGTTATTCAATTTAATGGAAAGAATCCGTCTGTTGGTTATAGTACACCAAGTTCAGTTTTGGTCCGTCATATTCTGGGTCGTCTGATTGTTTTATCGCACTCCCGTTCTCTTACGGGTCGCTTGTTGCTGTCAGAATGGACTCTCAACAAACAAGTATTTAATCAGATTTGCTATCTATGGGAGCGCCCAATGATGTTTTATTTATGACACAGCTTGCTAATCAATTGCAGACGTATGTGTTGGCTTGTCCAGATCTCTGAGCTAATACTGTTAACGCTCTATTGATCTATAGGACGGAATGATAGGATACGCGTATCCTCCGGCGCTGTTGTTTTAGCAGGTATTGCTAAGATAAACAACCACTATACATTTCTGTTGATAGCATCTCTATCTTCACAGAGATCATGAGTAATTTACTCTCTTGTCTACTGTGGATCTTAACGTGAAATCTTCCTCTATGTGAGGATCTTTTTTCACTTGGTAAATCGTGTCATCTTTATCACAACCAGAAAGGTCGCAACCTTCATGTATTCCGTTGTGTGGTCCGTATTGCATTGTATGCACTGTACTGGACGAGCTTTGGACGCGATTTCTTACTATAGGAGATCCTCTTCTTCGCTATTCTATGCGACTAAAGTGGAGGCTCTTCCGTCGTGGTGTAGGGATCATTATGTTCATATGGTTGATCCCTCCATACTACTCATTGCTATTTTTTAGTATACTTGTTTCACAAGATCTACTGCAGCCTGTGTTATTTAGGTTATAGGTTTATGTTACCTCATACCTATGCACTCTACTATAGTTTACAATTGAGTCTTTTGTCTCTTTATCTAAGTCAGTTAGTAACTTTTTGATAAATAGACTTAGAATCTTTAGATTAAATTCCTATACGGATTTTAACTTCGGTTCTTATTTAGCTAAGTAATCATTTGAGCCTCTGGAAACAGTAGTTTTCAAATTCTGACCTTTTAGACAGTAATTCTGTTGGTTTCTCTTTTACTGTAGAGTCAGTGAGTTTCATGCACTATCGATGGATGATTTTCACTTTCATAGTTTCGGAATCAATACTTCCGTTACTATTTAGGTTGGATTGTTGCATAAGAGTTAGGCTCCTATTATCCGGAACCTATTATTTTAAGGTCCTTCCGTCTTCGTATGGGCATAGGCCTTTACTCTTTCCGGGTACAGTTTATGTATTTATAAACAGATATCTGTTTATTACAAGGGCGTAAGCTTCTTCTGTCTTTGATGTCTAGTAGAAGGACGTTACGCTCCATTTTATTGTTAATGGATTCTATTAACTAGCGTACTGCTTATGGTATATCATTAGCTTAGCAGTTGTGCTTAAGATTTCGGCTCATGAAGTAAGAGTTCTTCTACTTCTTGGGCTTACATTAATAGTGTTGCTATTATAGATTTTTGAAGGCTGCTCATTGCGCTCAGCCATCCATTCATGAATTTTATCTCAGAAATATCGAGTCCATTTCTGGAGGCCTCTATTGTTAGGTCTATTATCTACTGCTCAGAATGTCATTCTCTTAACAGTTGCTACTATAGCTAGGTAGGCTGTCTGTTTCGGCAGTGTCTCCGTTCGGCTGCCCTCTTCGCTCTGGGCTATTTGACCCAGGGCAAGAAAAAGGGGGGGGGAGGGTGTTCCCTTGGGTCACCTGTTTTTACTATGAAAACAAGGGGATACCTCCTCCGGAGTTAGTAATTCTGAGCTGTTATTGGGATGGTTGTTTAGTGAGAAGTTTAAGTTTATAAAATTCATTCAAGTCTTAGTTTTTAAAGTATAGCCTTTGAATATTGCATATGTCAACGGACATGATTATGCAATTCTCACACACTTTTAGAAGTATAAGAGTCTCTATTCTCTAGACTTACTTTATTATTGGCTTACTTTAAAAATTGTTAGTATAAGGATTATTGGATATTAATAGAGTACATGGATGTATGAAGCTCAATTTTTGGAAGGTGTTGTATCTTTCTAATTTATCATAAATAAGAAAGATACATGTAAGGCCTATTACTACTTTTCCCTACAGGGGATGACTCTATTTTATTTTATTGAGCGTATTCCATTTTGCTCTATGTCCTTGGCCCTCCAGCCTTTTTACTATTCAGCTATGTCTGGGTCATTGGTACAGTATAAAAATGTTAAAAAATTTATAGTAATTTATATATTTTTTATACTTACCAATGACCCAGACGGGGATGGCCCTCCCAGGAGTTGGGAACTCTTGCCTCCCCGCTGAGTACATAGCGCTTACCAGGCACTGGTTATTAGAATGATTAATGGCGCCAATTTCGGAACGTCCTTGACACTGCGCATGCGCAGTAGGGGCGAAGTGTGGAGGGCCTTTCAGGACATGTTTTCTTTAGTTTTAGATGCAAATTTTGGGGATTGGGGGGCAAAATTTGTGTTTGGCCCTATATTTTAAGAGTTAGCACCAGCTATGTCTGGGTCATTGGTAAGTATAAAAAATATATAAATTACTATAAATTTTTTAACTTTCCCTTATGTCTTAGGCCCTCCAGCCTTTTTACGATTCAGCTAAGTCTGGGCCATTGGTTGTTGTATAAAAATATTATAAATTCAAAGTAATTTATATATATTTTTATACTTACCAATGGCCCCGACAGGAATGGCCCTCCCATGAGTGAGCACTCATACCTCCCCGCTGACTATAACATTTAACAGGCACTGTAGAAAGAATGATGGCTGGTGCCAATTTCGGTGCTTCCTGGATACTGCGCATGCGCAGATCACAAGAGTATGGAGGATCACATAGGACATAATTTTGGGGGTTTTGCATGCAAATTTTGGGGATTGGGGGGGGGGGGGGGGCAAAATTTGTGTTTGGCCCTGGATATTTTTTTATCCCCCCCAACTTAAGTCGGGTGGCATATAGTGATTGAAGTGTGCATGTGTCCGTCTGTCTGTGTGTTCATGTGTGTGTGTGTCCGAGCCAATAACTCGAAAACGGTTAGGGCCACAGTCATCAAACTTCACAGAATTATGAAGGACCATGGGAGGATGTGTCACACACCATAGCCGGGTTCGTACCTTCAAGGTCAAGGTCACATTTCAAGGTCACACTAAAAATCGGTCAATATTCGTGTCTCAGCCATAACTCAGAAACGAATCATAGTACAATTGTTAAACTTTTTACAAATGTTAAGGACAGTCAGAAGGTGTGTCGCATATAATAGTTTCTGCTGCATCTGCAAGGTGAAGGTCACAATTGACCTTCATATGTTCAGGGTCATAAATCGTGTCTCAAGCATAACACCAAAATGATTAGGGCAACAATCATCTAATTTCGCTCAATTATAAAGAACAACGGGTGGATGTGTCACACACCACAGCCAGGTCCGTAAGGTCAGGGTCAATGTCACACTGAAAATCATCAATATTCGTGTCTCAGCCATAACCGAAGTACAAATATTAAACTTTTTACAAATTTTTTTATTTGATGGAGATCAAGGTCACAGATCAAGGTCATTGCCACGTAAGTGGGCATAGTCACTTCCGAGTGAATCTCTTGTTGAGTTAGCACCAACTAAGTCTGGGCCATTGGTTAGTATAAAAAATATACAAATTACTTTGAATTTATAATTTTTTCACTCCCATCTTTGTTCACTGGGAACCCTAGGAAGTGGAGCACGTAATACAGTGGAACTCTGTTAATTAAATAGCCACTTTGCCAATGAAAATTATTCTATTAACCAGAGAATTCAATTAACAGAGATTGTGTCACTTTCCTGTATTCTTGAGATAAACTTAGCATTTATTCTATTATATCTTGTTTGACAGAGCTCCATGAGCTCTGTCAAACAAGATATAATAGATTAAATGCCTGTATTGGATGTACTGAGGCCAAATAGGTCAAAAACAAAGAAAACCTGGGGAGAGTCAGGGTAATTTCTTGACAGGTTACAATATTTTTTATTCAATTAACAGGAGTTTACTGTATAACCTATATTCAATTAACAGGTCAAATTTGTACTGGAGGTATGGTAAATGGTTTTGTGTTGAGAAATTATATTCAATCAACAGGGTTATTCAGTTAAGAGATATCCAATTAAGTGGGCTCCATTGTACCATAGAACATTGTAAAATATGAATGGAACATTGCAAAACTGCTGAAAATGTACGCAGACACAGCATAATTGTCATAATTTGGGCACAACATTTATTTCACTGTTTTGTGGTTTGAGGATTAAAACACAGATTGTAAATTTGCATCAAAGTATTCCCCTTGAGCTGATTTTAATCAAATATTTGATTTACCAGTACCTTTCTTATTTGACATGGTGGTTCTCAGGAGAATCAGCAACTTTCAAGTGATTTCTGTTTTCTTGTGATAAAATCATAATTTTTTGTTACCTTTTTCCTGTTGAGATAATGTTAGGGTTGCATCGTGCAAATATATATTTAGTCAGTGTTATTCTGAGAAAATATATAAATGAAAGCTTTAATACTTAGGAGCAGTGCTTGATAAACAAGTCCCATAGGATGTAAAATGTGACTCCGAAATTACCTCGAGTGTGAGTCCTTTATTGTGGTTGACATAAAGAAAAATGATTGGAAATAGTTTTCATTTTATTTATGTTGTGGTCACATTATAGCTGCAGATGCTAAATGCAACCTTTAACATCAAACAATAAATAAAATTACAAAAATAAGGCCCCATAAAGTAGATCTTCTGTTTCTCAGGCCATTTTTTATAAAAATTGCATGTGAGCGGGCAGATTTTTTATTTTTGCAATTATTTCTTTGCCATCAAAAGTTCATGTTTTTGGTTTGTTTTATGTTTTTGCCTCATAATCTACATAATAACATGGGTGGTGGTGTATTTCTTTGTCCATTGAGTGCAAGAAGGCTTTGCAATGCTCTAACATTGCAAAGCCTTGTTGCACTCAAGGGACAAATTTATCAGTTTTATGAACTTGGGTAACATATCAGACAAAAGTTTGCATTGGTTATAAAAAGAGAGCATGTGGCAGCCAAAAGGACCATGCGGGTGGGCCTGAGAAACAGATATTTAACTTTTTTAGGCCTCGTGTTAAATTTTACTTTCTTGTTGCAGGGCTTTTCAGAGTATTTGTTCAATTGGTACATGAGACAAGGTAAGTGAGTCTAGCCTCTGAAAATACTGATTTGAGATTTTAATATTCAGAAGTCTGTCCAGACAGAAGCAAATAGTTTTAGCAGAATAAATTCCTTTGACAAATAAAATTATCCAGGATGTCTTGAGGATTGTCCTGAACCAGCACTTCATATAACCAGTCAAACACCTTAGTGTTACTTTCAGTACTTTGTTATGCTTTCGCCACTCGGGGGCATTATATTTTCACCTTGTCCGTCTGTCTGTTAATTTTTTTGTTTCCATCCAATAACTAAAGAACCGCTTATTTGATCATATCATAATGTTAAGGGTTACTTGTGGAAGACTAAACAGTGCTTCCTTTCGATTTTGGTCCAGCTAGCCAATTCAATATGGCCACCATGCCATTATGACATTGTCGGGGGCATAAGCCACGCTTTGCGTTGCTCTTGTTTTTAAAAATTAGAAAAGCATGGGAAACAAAATATTAATTTTTTGCATTAGGTAAAGAGTTACTGGAACATGCCATAATTATATATACATTACATGGCTTTCCTTGCTTCCAAACAGAGTTTGCCAGAAGTAAACAATCTTCGTTAAGTGTTATTTATGGGTCGCATTCTATAGATTCAACCTGTGAACAAAATTGCCTGTTTTGCTAAGTGTGACCAAATTATGAGTGGAGCATTGCAGGACTGGATGAAAATGTTTTCAGACCCCAATAATTTTGGCATATTGACCATAATTTATGCGCAGCATTTACTGTTGCTGTTTTTGAATGATTTAAATACCCAAGAAGTTAACTTATGTCACTCTATTGCATCCCAGTAAGATTTTTGAACTGATATTTTTTTGTTATTAGCTCGCCTGACTGCAATTCAGTGTGAGGTATTGCCATCACTTGGCGTCCGTCGTCCGTTAACATTTGCAAACCTGGCTTCTTCTTCACAGCCATTCAGCCAAATTCAAACATATATTGCACAAACCATCCCTGGGGTATACCCTTTCTATTTTGTTCAAATGAATCGGCTGCCTTCTTCGGGTTCTGCGCAATGATGCCAAAGCCTAATAATCTTTAAACATCTTCTCATGAACCACCAGAGAGATTGCCTTGATATATGGTATGTAACACTCCTTGGTGTTGAAGATTAAAGTTTGTTCAAGAGAAGTTGGTAGATCAATATTTGGGCTCTCTGTGGGCACATGCCCATTTTGGGCTCCACCCAAAATTTCTATTTCAAGAACTGATGGGTCGATTTGAACCAAATTTGGCGTGTAGCATAAGTAGGTCCAAAGTACTTGATTGATGCCCAAAATTGTTTTTATGTGTACCCATACTATGTATGGTACACATAATGCCGGCATCCGGGGTGGCCATCCCTTGTTCGTCCATCCTTTGTCCGTCCGTCCATCTGTCTGTCTGTCTGTCTGTCTGTCCGTCTGTCCATCCGGCGTCCGTATCCATTTCTTTGGCATTCGATAACTTGAAAAATATTGCTTGGATTGTCAAGTTACTTTATATTTGTATTCAGGTTACTGATGTGCCTAGCAGTATAGTTTTGGGTGTAAATCTGATAATTTGATCCTGAGATATTAACCCTTTATCCTTCAAATTGAAAATTCTTCCAATCCCTTTGGCCTTTGATAATTTGAAAAATATTGTTTGGATTGTCTAGTTACTTTACATTTGTGTTCAAGTTACTGATTTGCCGAGCTGTATAGTTTTTGGTGTAAATCTGATGATTTGATCCCGAGATATTACCCCTTTATCCTTGAAATTGAAAATTCCTCCAATCCCTTTGGCATTCGATAACTTGAAAAATATTGCTTGGATTGTCAAGTTACTTTATATTTGTGTTCAGGTTACTGGTGTGCCCAGCTGTATGATTTTGGGTGTAAATCTGATAATTTAATCCTATGATATTAACCCTGTATCCTTCAAATTGAAAATTCCTCCAATCCCTTTGGCATTCGATAACTTGAAAAATATTACTTGGATTGTCAAGTTACTTTACATTTGTGTTCAGGTTACTGATGTACTGGGCTGTATAGTTTTTGGTGTAAATCTGTTATTTTCATCCTGAGATATTAACCCTTTATCCTTCAAATTGAAAATTCCTCCAATCCATTTGGCATTCGATAACTTTGAAAAATATTGCTTGGATTGTCAAGTTACTTTATAATTGTGTTCAGGTTACTGATTTGCCGAGCTGTATAGTTTTTGGTGTAAATCTGATAATTTGATCCTGAGAAATTAACCCTTTATCCTTCAAATTGAAAATTCCTCCAATCCCTTTGGCATGAGATAACTCAAAAAATATCAATCCGATTGTCATGTTACTTTATATATTTATTCAGGTTACTGACGTGCTGTGCTGTATAGTTTTTTTATGTAAATCTGATAATTTTCTCCGGAGATATTAATCCTTTATCCATCAAATTAGACACTCCTCCAATGCATTTTTATATGTACCCATACCATGTATGGTGTACATAATGTCGGCATCCGTGGTGGCCTTCTGTCATACAGCTTTCTACTAGTTGCGCGTATGGGTACACATCTGATGATTTCACCGGCCTATTTTTTTCATTGCCCCCTGGGTACCCCAGGGGCTGAAAATAGAAAAGAATTCAAATGCCATACATTTTTTTACTATAACCCAATGGCCCAGACTTAGCTGGTGCAAACTCAAAGTTATCAAGGGCCAAACACAAATTTTGAACCCCCCCAATCTCCAAAATTTGCTTGCAAAACCGAAAATTAAAAGTCTTATCTTGTCCATACTTTTACTCTCTGCGCATGCACAGTCGCCAGGAAGTAACCGAAATTAGTGCAAACATCATTCTTTGTTCAGCCCTAAAGTCAGCAACAATGAACTGACATCTGTGCTTTAAAATCTTTTTTTAGGCTGCCAGGCACAAATCAATGCAAGAATTGGTGGATCCAATGCTGTTGTTGGATGATGGAAGTGTTCAACAGTGGTTTTAGATGTTCAGGGCTGTAATTTTATAATAATTACAAAATTATTTTATGTTTTCCAATTTCGAGACATATGCCTGACTTCATCATTTTTGTTAATGATTATTCCACTGTTTGTTAAGTATTCCTTCCCTATCCTTCCATGAACCCTTCCTGTTAAACTCTTAAGCTTTTTGGCTATATTTTATTGAAATTTTTTATTAAATTTCTTTGGAGTTTAACATTTATTACAAAATATTCTGTTTTTCCCCATGGTTACATCCTCACCATAGGGGTGTTAGATCGTTTAGTCTTGCATCTTCTATCCGATGTATCGTTTCTTCTTCGTATGAAGAGTTAGCTTTGCATCTGGTAGCATTAAATTGGTTTCTGACTTTGGGCCTTTTTGTGTGCCTGATGTCTTGTTTACATTGCTGTTGTTTACATTGACAACGTCCTCATATATAGGTAGTTTTTTATATTCTGTTACTGTAGAATTACTGTAGGATACATAGATTATTATTCCGGTAGTGTAGCTCAAAAAATTTGGATTTTGTCCACACTTAGGCTCTATCGGGATGCCTTTGGGCTCTTAATGTTCCCTTTTCAAAAAAAAATTTTCCAAAAAATATTTTGAATTTAATTTTGATTGCTGTTATTCATGTATCTTAATTATATATATTTTTGAGCAGTTTGGAGGTCTGATATCAACTTTAGTCGATGCACTCCTGTGGATTCTTGTCATTCTTGTGTTCACTGGAATGACTAATGTTGGAGAGGCTGTGAGGTTTTGAGGACAGGCCTCTCACCGCATTATAATTTATTTTGTCAGTTCCTATTTCAGAGGAACATGAACATGGTGAAGATATTCTGACACCCATCCAAGTGTGCTACGATCGTCAAGCTCCGTTGAGCATATAGAGCTAGCTGCTGTGCTCATAATTGCAAGAGTTAGAGCCTTTTGTTAATGGTTTTAATCTCTTCTAAGTGGCTAGCTCGACCGGATGAAGCGGTATTACGTCCGTGGGTGCCATGATGCTGGGTAAGTCTGTTGCATTCAAAAGCAGTGGATTGGGTAGAGCCGGGCGTGGTGGCTCAGTTGGTAGAGGTGCAGGCTGCAAGCCGAGAGGTCCTCGGTTCGAATCCCACCTGCGGCCACCGCGTTGTGTCCTTGGGCAAGACACTTCACCCCGATTGCCTACATGGGGGCACGATGACGCTGTGTACTGAGGCGTAATGCACGTCGATGGTGCGCATGTCTTCAACCAATCTAACCCTGCCTGTGCTGCGGTGCAGAGTTCAGAGTTACGATGTTGGAGAGCTGACAGCTGCTCGTCGTTGCTCGGTGGTTCTCTCCAGGTACTCCGGCTTCCTCCACCCGTAAAACTGTCACGGTCACGATTAGCCATTGTGCATAAGTATGTGACCTTAAACACCAATCAATAATAATAATAATTGGGTAGAGCGATCACTTTAATATAAATAGCTCACCCATCGATGACGGAATTAGGGAGGAAGTCAGCAAGTTTCTTGTACTCCGCGAGGTCTATAGACCACGATCGGGAGAATCCCCTCTCTAACCTAACAGACATTTGGGGCCAAATGCTGTTAAGAGAAACTTGCATGAGCCAGAGCATTTGTCCGCCCTCCACTCGGGACGCTCTGTTTAGTCTGCAGCTGGGGTTGGCTTCAGTCATGTCATAGCTTCCTCTGCTACCTTTCACAAGCCAAAATGAAGTTTTCTGGTTGGAAACTTGCACAAGACTGAGCATGCATCCACCCACCGCTCGGGACGCTCTGTCTAGTCTGCAGCCAGGGTCGGCTTCAGTCACGGCTTCCTCTCCTACATTATTAAAGCACACATGACCGCATTCTAGCTACCCGACTTTGGATATCCAGCCTGCTGCACGAAGAAGGAACTACTCTTCGCCTGTGAAGTCGGATCATCTGGTAGCTAGGGAGTCGAGGCCTCGATCATTGGGACGTTCAGAGAAGAGATCCATCTCCGACACACCGTCCCAGGAGCTGCAAGTGTCGAATCAGAAGACCTCTTTTCTCAGGCCTCGATGATTGACTTGCTGTCGCAGATTGCGCTGCTGATCGCAGCATCCCAGCCAGTGCAGATGCAGCCTCACTCAGACTCAGAACCTGAGCTGTCGGACGGTGCTTGGTCGGTCCAGTCGTCTGTTCACGCAGATGCAGTGGACCGAGATTCGCAACTGATTCTCTCGGATGGTGAAAGGGATAAGGAAGAGGATTACCCTTCCCTTTCGGAACAGCACAGGTTTGTGATGGATTTCATCCATCAATACTACCCCGAATCAGAATGCTGCGATGATAAGTGAGAAACCGCTGTCATCATTGGACGCAGACTTTAATCGGACAAAGGAAGAAGTTCTTTCTTTTCTGGTTCAGCCTAGGTAGGTGTCGCAGGCCTTCGGCCATGTAGACAACATCATATTTTTATACTGTACCAATGACCCAGACATAGCTAGCTGGTGCTAACTCTTAAAATATAGGGCCAAACACAAATTTTGCCCCCCAATCCCCAAAATTTGCATCTAAAACCAAAGAAAACATGTCCTGAATGGCCCTCCACACTTCACCTCTACTGCGCATGCGCAGTGTCAAGGACGTTCCGAAATTGGCGCCATTAATCATTCTTAGTTTGGCCCTTCATCAGTTAACATCTGACTGATCTTTGTGCTTGTAAATCTCAGTTTAAATGATGCCAGACACATAAATATTAGTGAAATGGTGATTCTAAGGAGGATATAGGAGGAGAGGAAAAATGTGTGACAGAAAATTATCAGGGCTGTAACTTAAAATTTTTTAATGAAATTATGTTAAGTTACCTATTTTCGAGGCAGCAGCCATTTTGTTGTCATTCTTGTTATCAAGTTACACTGATATTTTTATACTGTACCAATGACCCAGACATAGCTGGTGCTAACTCTTAAAATATAGGGCCAAACACAAATTTTGCCCCCCAATCCCCAAAATTTGCATCTAAAACCAAAGAAAACATGTCCTGAATGGCCCTCCACACTTCACCTCTACTGCGCATGCGCAGTGTCAAGGACGTTCCGAAATTGGCGCCATTAATCATTCTTAGTTTGGCCCTTCATCAGTTAACATCTGACTGATCTTTGTGCTTGTAAATCTCAGTTTAAATGATGCCAGACACATAAATATTAGTGAAATGGTGATTCTAAGGAGGATATAGGAGGAGAGGAAAAATGTGTGACAGAAAATTATCAGGGCTGTAACTTAAAATTTTTTAATGAAATTATGTTAAGTTACCTATTTTCGAGGCAGCAGCCATTTTGTTGTCATTCTTGTTATCAAGTTACACTGATATTTTTATACTGTACCAATGACCCAGACATAGCTGGTGCTAACTCTTAAAATATAGGGCCAAACACAAATTTTGCCCCCCAATCCCCAAAATTTGCATCTAAAACCAAAGAAAACATGTCCTGAAAGGCCCTCCACACTTCGCCCCTACTGCGCATGCGCAGTGTCAAGGACGTTCCGAAATTGGCGCCATTAATCATTCTAAGTTTGGCCCTTCATCAGTTAACATCTGACTGATCTTTGTGCTTATAAATCTCAGTTTAAATGATGCCAGACACATAAATATTAGTGAAATGGTGATTCTAAGGAGGATAGAGAAGGAGGAGAGGAAAAAAATGTGTGACAGAATATTATCAGGGCTGTAACTTAAATTTTTTTAATGAAATTATGTTAAGTTACCTATTTTTGAGGCAGCAGCCATTTTGTTGTCATTCTAATTATTTAGTTACACTGTTTTTTTTAAGTGTTTTCCTCTCTCCCTGTCCTTTAAGTCCCCCCTTGCTATTCTCCCATGCTTTTGGCATAGTTTTTGTAATTATTATTACTAAATTTTCTTGGGAGTTTTAGCTGAATAACAGAATGAATTCTGTTCTTTTCCCCATGTTTACGTCTTCACCTACGGTTGGTTAGCCGTTGTGTTCTGCATCTACCATCTGATGTTCTGCAGTTTCTTCCCTGGAAGTCTCTGTTTTGCATCAGATAGTGTATTTTTGGTAACTGATTTCGGGCCTGGGTGCCTGGAGTCTTATTTTAGTGTTTTTACACTCATTGTTTACATTTACAACAGCCCTCTGTGTGAGGGGGGGATTTCTGGAAAATAATATCTCGATGTTAATTTAATCATAACTAGATACATTATTATTGTTCGTAAGTGTTGAATAAATTGTTTAAAATATTTTTAAAATTTTTGTCCACACTTAGGCTTGGGATCCATTGGGGCTCAACGTTACTTTTCAGAAACTTGGGCTGTTCTGAAAAAATATTTTTTCAAAATATTTTGATTTCAATTATTTTTTCTATATTAATGCATCATATTATTATTATGTATTTTGATTGCCAGGGGTTAGTGCGAGTACCAGGACTTGTTTTCTTTTCACATTGAAAGGATATTGATCAATTGTATTAAGAGGAAGTCTTCCTCTGACTTTATAATCATTCTATATGTGGTCAGTGTACTCGCATTAACTCCTGTTCTGTATCGTATGATTTCGATGACAATATGGGAAGCGTATGTCACGGTATGTTATTGGGGATTTGGACACTCCGGTCCTTTCCCCACAGGGTCACTCTACTTTATCAATTTCTATTTCAGACGATCAAGATTAGGGTGATGTATCTGTGATGTCTTCCAACAGTGTGCCTCCGTCGTCACAATTAATGAAGGGCTAGCGGAAAAGTGCTCATGTAAATACGCCAATTGCCTAAGAGGACCCTAGTAGGTTCGACGGCCTTTGACGTCCGCTAGCTCGCCCGGTGTAGCGTCCATTCACCGAATGGTTCGGCAGCCGGGTTCGTCCGTTGCGGTCTAGAAGGAATTTTGGGGTGATGCGAGCACTATAAATTAACCTAATGCACACCCAGTGACGGCGGATCGGAGGGAGAACGGAGGAAGCCTTTTAGTCCGGTTCATAGCTCGTTCCGGTCCATCCGGACGGCAAGCGAGAGAGGCTCCTCTCTCATTCAACAACATCTGGCCCCAGATGTTGTGGTACAAAATGTGTCGCAAGCGGAGCATACGTCCGTCGCTCGGGACGCTCCGTTGTATAGGCAGTCCGCGGAGACTGCTAAGGCTTCCTCTTCTCGTCAGCGCACACGACCGCACCTTGGCTGCGTGACCGCCGATATATTACCAGCTTCGCCGATCAAGGATTCTTCGGCGACCAGGTCACACCATCCGGTAGCCAGGGACACGAGGCCTGCAGACTCCGGACGTTCGCATAGGAAGTGTGCGGGAGTCAACGTACACGGAGCTTCCGGCGGCAATGCATCATAAGACCGCTACTGCACAGGCCTCGGGAACGGACGTGCTTTCCTCAATAGCACAGTTTATCGCAGCATCCCAGCATCAACTGAATCTGTCGCATATATTTTATCCGACGATGCTGGGTCGGGACGCTCCGCGGAAGCGGGTACGGACGTCCGAAAGTTTCATCCGGTCCGATGAGATACCGAAAGGGATTTGGAGGATTTCGAGCTTTCCCTTTTGGAACAACATATGCTGTTGTGTATGTCATCTGACTTGGTCTTCTACAGCTTCTTTCGTCGGACCAGAATGCTGCGATGCCGGATAAGAAACTGATAGCGTCGATGGACTTAGAAATTTTTGGTTCGGTTCAGGGACATCGTCCCTCAGTTCCGACATAGTCCAATAATGTCACACAAACTTTCGAATTATTGAACGACGCTATATATATTATTATTTTATGCTTGCTATAACCAAGCATTTCTGGTTTCTTGTTCGCAGAGTTATGGAGATGTCTTTCAAAAGTGTGCCTCTGTCGTCATAGTTAATGAAGAGCTAGCGGCAATAAGTGCTCATGGAATATGTCTATCGCCTACGGAGTGACATTCGCTAGCTCACCCGGTGTAGCGTACATTCATCGAATGGTTCGGCTGCCGGGTTCGTCCGTTGCGGTCTAGGAAGGAGATTTGGGTGATGCGAGCACTTTATTTACTTTAGTACTCACCCAGTGACGGCAGATTGAGGACAGATCGGAGGAAGCCTGTTAGTCCGGTTCCTGGCTTGTCCAGGTCCGTCCGGGCTGTGAGCGAGAGAGGTCCCTCTCTCGTCCAACAACATAGGGGACCGCATGTTGTGGTTCAGATATTTTACATTCGGAGCATATGTCCGTCGGTCGGGACGCTCCGTTATATTGACAGTCCGAGAGACTGTCCTTATTGCTTCCTCATCCTCACAGCAGGGCACACGACCGCACATTGGCTACGTGACCTCGAGTATCCGATCAGTTTCGTCATTCAGTGATTCCACGGCGAATAGGTCGCGCCATCCGGTAGCCAAGGGACACGAGGCCTATATACTCTGTTCGCTCGCATATTGGTAGTATGCACGGGGTAACGATCATGGAGCTTCCAGCGGCAATGCATCGTAAGACCGCTTCTCCTCAGGCCTCAGTGACGGACGTGCTATCCGAGTTAGCACGGTTGTTTCGCAGCATCCCAGCTATTGACAGTTTCTCGGTCGAATCAGGAATTATCCGACGGCGCTGGGTCGGTGCGGTCTGCGGTTGCATCAGGTACGGACGACCGAACGCTTTATAGGGTCCGACAGGATGGCGAAAGGGATTCGAAAGATTTCGAGTTTTCCCTTTAGTAGTTTCGGAAGCTGCCTTTCATATCTTCTGGCATTATCTTCCAGTGATTGTTATTTCAGACTTCATTGCTGCGATCTTGGATAAGAGACTTATAGCGTCATTGGACTCGGATTTTTCGATCGGTTCAGGGACATTGTCCCTGACTTACCGACGCAGTCCAATATTGTCATTACAACATGTGTTTTATTTTTCGACGCTATATATATATATATACAAGCCTGCTACCAAGCATGATAGTTTAGTTTCTTGTCCGCGTTCCTCATTTCTGCCATTTTATCATTTATACGACTAGTTTATTTTGGCAGAGCAGGGTATACCGAGAGTTCATATGCGTCTAGACGGTGTGGTTAAAGATTGCATATATTCTTTTTCGCCGTTTATGTCTTTTCCAATTTCAATGTTGGAAACGACATGATGTATAGTAGACTTAACTTAGACGCTTTATCATACGTAATCTGCCTTACTGAGGCGTTATCATTACGTCTTCAAGAAAAGATTTACGGGATATTATTCTCAATGTAACTTCTTTTGAGGGCAGTAGTTTGTTCACGTATAACTCCGCCCTTCAGTGGCTGATTGGAGTTGGTTAGACGTGACGCAGCCCTAGCTACATCCACACGCGTGGATAGTAAGGTTAAGAACTCTCTCAGAGTCGCTTCGTTCTCGGAGGAGCTTCTCTTCGACGGCAACTTTTCGGCAATCCATGAATTGCTCGATTTACACGTTCTCTTGTCTATCTGGTGTTACAAGAGATTCAGACTGGGGCAAACATTCGGTGGTTGACTCAGAGTGCCATCGCAGTTGCCGGACCCGAGTGTGGCTGTTATGACGGTTGCCAGTCAAACAGATTGGGATATAATACTGATCCCTACGGATTCGAAGTGCCAGGGTCTTTGGGTTCCGCAGTCTCTTAGCAATCAGTTTTCTTCCGCGGAATAATGTTTTTTAGGCTTGCTTTATGTCATTGCATGAACATTATTCAGAAACGCATGCCCAAATCCTGTCCTTTAATTCGACAGTAGTGGCGTATCTCCGGAACCAGGGATGCACTCTTTCGTTTCCGTTATTCAATTTAATGGAAAGAATCCGTCTGTTGGTTATAGTACACCAAGTTCTGTTTTGGTCCGTCATATTCCGGGTCGTCTGATTGTTTTACCGGACTCCCGTTCTCTTACGGGTCGCTTGTTGCTGTCAGAATGGACTCTCAACAAACAAGTATTCAATCAGATTTGCTATCTATGGGAGCGCCCAATGATGATTTATTTACGACACAGCTTGCTAATCAATTGCAGACGTATGTGTTGGCTTGTCCAGATCTCTGAGCTAATGTTGTTAACGCTCTATTGATCTATAGGACGGAATGATAGGATACGCGTATCCTCCGGCGCTGTTGTTTCAGCAGGTATTGCTAAGATAAACAACCACAATACATTTCTGTTGATAGCATCTCTATCTTCACAGAGATCATGGGTAATTTACTCTCTTGTCTACTGTGGGTCTTAACGTGAAATCTTCCTCTATGTGAGGATCGTTTTTCACTGGGTAAATCGTGTCATCTTTATCACAACCCGCAAGGTCGCAACCTTCATGTATTCCGTTGTGTGGTCCGTATTGCATTGTAAGCACTGTACTGGACGAGCTTTGGACGCGATTTCTTACTATAGGAGATCCTCTTCTTCGCTATTCTATGCGGCTAAAGTGGAGGCTCTTCCGTCGTGGTGTAGGGATCATTATGTTCTTATTGTTGATCCCTCCATACTACTCATTGCAATTTTTTAGTATACTTGTTTCACAAGATCTACTGCAGCCTGTTATTATTTAGGTTATAGGTTTATGTTACCTCATACCTATGCACTCTACGATAGTTTACAATTGAGACTTTTGTCTCTTTATCTAAGTCAGTTAGTAACTTTTTGATAAATAGACTTAGAATCTTTAGATTAAATTCCTATATGGATTTTAACTTCGGTTCTTATTTAGCTAGTAATCATTTGAGCCTCTGGAAACAGTAGTTTTCAAATTCTGACCTTTTAGACAGTAATTCTGTTGGTTTCTCTTTTACTGTAGAGTCAGTGAGTTTCATGCACTATCGATGGATGATTTTCACTTTCGTAGTTTCGGAATCACTACTTCCGTTACTATTTAGGTTGGATTTTTGCATAAGTGTTAGGCTCCTATTGTCCGGAACCTATTATTTTAAGGTCCTTCCGTCTTCGTATGGGCATAGGCCTTTACTCTTTCCGGGTACAGTTTATGTATTTATAAACAGATATCCATTTATTACTATGCGCGTAAGCTTCTTCTGTCTTTGATGCCTAGTAGAAGGACGTTACGCTCCATTTTATTGTTAATGGATTCTATTAACTATCGGTACTGCTTATGGTATATCATTGACTTAGCAGTTGTGCTTAAGATTTCGGCTCATGAAGTAAGAGTTCTTCTACTTCTTGGGCTTACATTAATAGTGTCGCTATTATAGATTTTTGAAGGCCGCTCATTGCGCTCAGCCATCCACATTCATGAATTTTATCTCAGAAATATCGAGTCCATTTCTGGAGGCCTCTATTGTTAGGTCTATTATCTACTGCTCAGAATGTCATTCACTTAACAGTTGCTACTATAGCTAGGTAGGCTGTCTGTTTCGGCAGTGTCTCCGTTCGGCTGCCCTCTTCGCTCTGGGCTATTTGACCCAGGGCAAGAAAAAGGGGGGGGGGGGGGAGGGTGTTCCCTTGGGTCACCTGTTTTACTATGAAAACAAGGGGATACCTCCTCCGGAGTTAGTAATTCTGAGCTGTTATTGGGATGGTTGTTTAGTGAGAAGTTTAGGTTTTTAAAATTCATTCAAGTCTTAGTTTTTAAAGTATAGCTTTTGAATATTGCATATGTCAACGGACATGATTATGCAATCCTCAGACACTTTTAGGAGTATAAGAGTCTCTATTCTCTAGACTTACTTTATTTATTGGCTTACTTTAAAAATTATTAGTATAAGGATTATATTGGATATTAATAGAGTACATGGATGTATGAAGCTCAATTTTGGAAGGTGTTGTATCTTTCTAATTTATCATAAATAAGAAAGATACATGTAAGGCCTATTACTTTTTCCCTACAGGGGATGACTCTATTTTATTTTATTGAGCGTATTCCATTTTGCTCTATGTCCTTGGCCCTCCAGCCTTTTTACTATTCAGCTATGTCTGGGTCATTGGTACAGTATAAAAATGTTAAAAAATTTATAGTAATTTATATATTTTTTATACTTACCAATGACCCAGACGGGGATGGCCTTCCCAGGAGTTGGGAACTCTTGCCTCCCCGCTGAGTACATAGCGCTTACCAGGCACTGGTTATTAGAATGATTAATGGCGCCAATTTCGGAACGTCCTTGACACTGCGCATGCGCAGTAGGGGCAAAGTGTGGAGGGCCTTTCAGGACATGTTTTCTTTGGTTTTAGATGCAAATTTTGGGGATTGGGGGGCAAAATTTGTGTTTGGCCCTATATTTTAAGAGTTAGCACCAGCTATGTCTGGGTCATTGGTAAGTATAAAAAATATATAAATTACTATAAATTTTTTAACTTTTCAGTGTTTTCCTCTCTCCCTTTCCTTTAAGTCCCCTCTTGCTATTCTCCCATGCTTTTGGCATATTTTCTGTAATTATTATTACTAAAATTTCTTGGGAGTTTTAGCTGAATAACAGAATGAATTCTGTTCTTTTCCCCATGTTTACGTCTTCACCTATGGGTGGTTAGGCGTTGTGTTCTGCATCTACCATCTGATGTTCTGCAGTTTCTTCCCTGGAAGTCTCTGTTTTGCATCAGATAGTGTATTATTGGTAACTGATTTCGGGCCTGGGTGCCTGGAGTCTTATTTTAGTGTTTTTACACTTATTGTTTACATTTACAACAGCCCTCTGTGTGAGGGGGGATTTCTTGAAAATAATATCTTGATGTTAATTTAATCATAACTAGATACATTATTATTGTTCGTAAGTGTTGCATAAATTGTTTAAAAGATTTTTAAAATTTTTGTCCACACTTAGGCTTGGGATCCATTGGGGCTCAACGTTACTTTTCAGAAACTTGGGCTGTTCTGAAAAAATATATTTTTATACTGTACCAATGACCCAGACATAGCTGATGCTAACTCTTAAAATATAGGGCCAAACACAAATTTTGCCCCCCAATCCCCAAAATTTGCATCTAAAACCAAAGAAAACATGTCCTGAATGGCCCTCCACACTTCACCTCTACTGCGCATGCGCAGTGTCAAGGACGTTCTGAAATTGGCGCCATTAATCATTCTAAGTTTGGCCCTTCATCAGTTAACATCTGACTGATCTTTGTGCTTGTAAATCTCAGTTTAAATGATGCCAGACACATAAATATTAGTGAAATGGTGATTCTAAGGAGAATAGAGAAGGAGGAGAGGAAAAATGTGTGACAGAATGTTATCAGGGCTGTAACTTAAAATTTTTTAATGAAATTATGTTAAGTTACCTATTTTCGAGGCAGCAGCCATTTTGTTGTCATTCTCGTTATTTAGTTACACTGATTTTTCAGTGTTTTCCTCTCTCCCTTTCCTTTAAGTCCCCTCTTGCTATTCTCCCATGCTTTTGGCATAGTTTCTGTAATTATTATTACTAAAATTTCTTGGGAGTTTTAGCTGAATAACAGAATGAATTCTGTTCTTTCCCCATGTTTACGTCTTCACCTACGGGTGGTTAGGCGTTGTGTTCTACATCTACCATCTGATCATTTCTGATGTTCTGCAGTTTCTTCCCTGGAAGTCTCTGTTTTGCATCAGATAGTGTATTTTTGGTAACTGATTCCGGGCCTGGGTGCCTGGAGACTTTTTTTAGTGTTTTGTATTACACTCATTGTTTACATTTACAACAGCCCTCTGTGTGAGGGGGGGATTTCTTGAAAATAATATCTTGATGTTATTTTAATCATAACTAGATACATTATTATTGTTCGTAAGTGTTGATTAAATTGTTTAAAATATTTTTAAAATTTTTGTCCACACTAAGGCTTGGGATCCATTGGGGCTCAACGTTACTTTTCTGAAACTTGGGCTGTTCTGAAAAAATATTCAATTATGTTTTCTATATTAATGGATCATATTATTATTATGTATTTTGATTGCCAGGGGTTGATGCGAGTACCAGGACTTTGTTTTCTTTTCACATTGAAAGGATTTTGATCAATTGTAATAAGAGGAAGTCTTCCTCTGACTTTTATAATCATTCTATATGTGGTCAGTGTACTCGCATTAACTCCTGTTCTGTATCGTATGATTTCGATGACAACATGGGAAGCGTATGTCACGGTATGTTAGTGGGGAATTGGACACTCCGGTCCTTTCCCCGCAGGGTCACTCTACTTTATCAATTTCTATTTTCAGACGATCAAGATTAGGGTGATGTATCTGTGATGTCTTCCAACAGTGTGCCTCCGTCGTCACAATTAATGAAGGGCTAGCGGAAAAGTGCTCATGTAAATACGCCAATTGCCTAAGAGGACCCTAGTAGGTTCGACGGCCTTTGACGTCCGCTAGCTCGCCCGGTGTAGCGTCCATTCATCGAATGGTTCGGCAGCCGGGTTCGTCCGTTGCGGTCTAGAAGGAGTTTTGGGGTGATGCGAGCACTATAAATCAACCAAATGCACACCCAGTGACGGCGGATTAGAGGGAGAACGGAGGAAGCCTTTTAGTCCGGTTCATAGCTCGTTCTGGTCCATCCGGACGGCGAGCGAGAGAGGCCCCTCTCTCGTACAACAACATCTGGCCCCAGATGTTGTGGTACAAAATGTTTCGCATTCGGAGCATACGTCCGTCGCTCGGGACGCTCCGACATATAGGCAGTCCGGAGTAGACTGTCAATAAGGCTTCCTCATTCTCATTGTAGCGCACACGACCGCTCTTGGCTACGTGACCTCGGATATCCAGTCAGCTTCGCCAGTCAGAGAATCATCGGCGACCAGGTCACATCATCCGGTAGCCAGGGACACGAGGCCTGCAGACTCCGGACGTTCGCATAGGAAACTGTGCGGGAGTCAACGTACACGGAGCTTCCGACGGCAATGCATCATAAGACCACTACTGCACAGGCCTCGGGAACGGACGTGCTTTCCTAAATAGCACAGCTTATCGCACCATCCCAGCATCAACTGAATCTATCGCATATTTTTTATCCGACGATGCTGGGTCGGGACGCTCCGCGGAAGCGGGTACGGACGTCCGAAAATTTCATCCGGTCCGACGGGATACCGAAAGGGATTCGGAGGATTTCGAGCTTTCCCTTTCGGAGCAACATATGCTGTTGTGTATGTCATCTGACTTGATCTTCTACAGCTTCTTTCGTCGGACCAGAATGCTGCGATGCCGGATAAGAAACTGATAGCGTCGGTGGACTTAGAAATTTTTGGTTCGGTTCAGGGACATCGTCCCTCAGTTCCGACATAGTCCAATAATGTCACACAAACTTTCGAATTATTGAACGACGCTATATATATTATTATTATATGCTTGCTATTACCAAGCATTTATGGTTTCTTGTTCGCAAAGTTACGGAGATGTCTTTCAAAAGTGTGCCTCTGTCGTCATAGTTAATGAAGAGCTAGGGGCAATAAGTGCTCATGGAATATGTCTATCGCCTAAGAGGTCCCTTGTAGGATCGACGGAGTGACATTCGCTAGTTCACCCGGTGTAGCGTACATTCATCGAATGGTTCGGCTGCCGGGTTCGTCCGTTGCGGTCTAGGAAAGAGATTTGGGTGATGCGAGCACTATAATTACTTTAGTACTCACCCAGTGAGGGCGGATTGAGGACAGATCGGAGGAAGCCTGTTAGTCCGGTTCCTGGCTCGTCCAGGTCCGTCCGGGCTGTGAGCGAGAGAGGTCCCTCTCTCGTCCAACAACATAGGGGACCGCATGTTGTGGTTCAGATATTTTACATTCGGAGCATATGTCTGTCGGTCGGGACGCTCCGTTATATTGACAGTCCGAGAGACTGTCGATAATGCTTCCTCATCCTCTCAGCAGGGCACACGACCGCACATTGGCCTCGTGACCTCGAGTATCCGATCAGTTTTGTCATTCAGTGATTCCACGGCGAATAGGTCACGCCATCCGGTAGCCAAGGGACACGAGGCCTATACACTCCGTTCGCTCGCATATTAGTAGTATGCACGGGGTAACGATCACGGAGCTTCCAGCGGCAATGCATTGTAGGACTGCTTCTCCACAGGCCTCAGTGACGGACGTGCTATCGGAGTTAGCACAGTTTTTTCGCAGCATCCCAGCAATCGACAGTTTCTTAGTCGAATCAGGAATTATCTGACGGCGCTGGGTCGGTGCGGTCCGCGGTTGCATCAGGTACGGACGACCGAATGCTTTATAGGGTCCGACAGGATGGCGAAAGGGATTCAAACGATTTCGAGTTTTCCCTTTAGTAGCATCGGAAGCTGCCATTCATATCTTCCGGCATTATCTTCCAGTGATTGTTATTTCGGACTACATTGCTGCAATGTTGGATAAGAGACTTATAGCGTCATTGGACACGGAGTTTTGGATCGGTTCAGGGACATTGTCCCTGACTTACCGACACAGTCCAATAATGTCATTAGAACATGTGTATTATTTATCGACGCTATATATGCATATAGGCCTGCTACCAAGCATGGTAGTTTAGTTTCTTGTCCGCAATGCTCATTTCTGCCTTTTTATCATTTATACGAATAATTTATTTTGGCAGAGCAGGGCATACCGAGAGTTCTTATGCGTCTAGACGGCGTGGTTAAAGACTGGAAATATTCTTTTTCGCCGTCTATGTCTTTCCAAACCACAATGTTGGAAACGACAATGATGTCTAGTAGACTTAACTTAGACGCTTTATCATACGTAATCCACCTTACTGAGGTGTTATCATTACGTCTTCAAGAAAAGAATTACAGGATATTATCCTCAATGTGATTTCTTTTGAGGGCAGTAGTTTGTTCACGTATAACTCCGCCCTTCAGTGGCTGATTGGAGTTGGTTAGACGTGACGCAGCCCTATCTACATCCACGCGCATGGATAGTAAGGTGAAGAACTCTCTCAGAGTCGCTTCGTTCTCGGAGAAGCTTCTCTTCGACGGTAACTTTTCAGCAATCCATGAATTGCTCGATTTACACGTTCTCTTGTCTATCTAGTGTTGCAAGAGATTCAGATTGGGGCAAACATTCGGTGGTTGACTCAGAGAGTGCCACTGCAGTTGCCGGATCCGAGTGTTATAATTATGACGGTGGCCAGTCAAACAGGTTGGGATATAAAATTGATCCCAACGGATTCGAAGTGCCAGGGTCTTTGGGTTCTGCAGTCTCTAAGCAAGCACTTATCTTCCGCGGAATAATGTTTTTTAGGCTTGCTTTATATCATTGGATGAACATTATTCAGAAACGCATGTCAAAATCCTGTCCGTTAATTCGACAGTAGTGGCGTATCTCCGGAACCAGGGAGGCACTCATTCGTTTCCGTTATTCAATTTAATGGAAAGAATCCTTCTGTTTGTTATAGTACACCAAGTTCTGTTTCGGTCCGTCATATTCCGAGTCGTCTGATTGTTTTACCGGATTCCCGTTCACTTATAAGTCGCTTGTTGCCGTCAGAATGGACTCTCAACAAACAAGTATTCAATCAGATTTGCTATCAATGGGAGCGCCCAATGATAATTTATTTACGACACAGCTGGCTAATCAATTGCAGACGTATGTGTTTGCTTGTCCGGATCTCTGAGCTAATGTTGTTAACGCTCTATTGATCTAATAGGACGGAATGATAGGATATGCGTATCCTCCGGCGCTGTTGTTTCAGCAGGTATTGCTAAGATAAACAACCACAATACATTTCTGTTGATAGCATCTCTGTCTTCACAGAGACCGTGGGTAAATTTACTCTGATGTCTACTGTGGGACTTAACGCGAAATCTTCCTTAATGAGGGGATCTTTTTTCGCTGGGTAAAATCGTGTCATCTTTATCACAACCCGCAAGGTCGCAACCTTCACGTATTCCGTTGTGTGGTCCGTATTGCTTTGTAAGCATTGTACTGGACGAGCTTTGGACGCGATTTCTTACTATAGGAGATCCTCTTCTTCGCTTTTCTATGCGGCTGAAGTGGAGGCTCTTCTGTCGTTGGTGTAGGGATCACTATGTTTATATTGTTGATCCCTCCATACTACTCATTGCAACTTTTTAGTATACTTGTTTGACAAGATCTACTGCAGCCTGTTATTATTAAGGTTATAGGTTTATGTTACCTCATACCTATGCACTCTATGATAGTTTACAATTGAGTCTTATGTCTCTTTATCTAATTCAGTTAGTAACTTTTTGATAAATAGACTTAGAATCATTAGATTAAATTCCTATATGGAATTTAACTTCGGTTCTTATTTAGCTAAGTAATCATTTGAGCCTCTGGAAACAGTAGTTTTCAAATTCTGACCTTTTAGACAGTAATTCTGTTGGCTTCTCTTTTACTGAAGAGTCAGTGAGTTTCATGCACTATCGGTGGATGATTTTCACTTTCGTAGTTTCGGAATCACTACTTCCTTTACTATTTAGGTTGGATTTTTGCATAAGAGTTAGGCTCCTAATATCCGGAACCTATTGTTATTAAGGTCCTTCCGTCTTCGTACGGGCATAGGCCTTTACTCTGTCCGGTTAGAGTTTATGTATTTATAAACAGATATCTGTTTATTACTATGGGCGTAAACTTCTTCTGTCTTTGATGCCTATTAGAAGGACGTTACGCTCCATTCTATTGCTAATGGATTCAATTAACTATCGATACTGCTTATAGTATATCTTTGACTCAGCAGTTGTGTTTGAGATTTCGGCTCATGAAGTAAGAGTTCTTCTACATCTTGGGCTTACATTAATAGTGTCGCTATTATAGATTTTTGAAGGCTGCTCATTGCGCTCAGCCATCCACATTCATGAATTTTTTATCTCAGAAATATTGAGTCCATTTCTGGAGGCCTCTATTGTTAGGTCTATTATCTACTGCTCAGAATGTCATTCACTTAACAGTTGCTACTATAGCTAGGTAGGCTGTCTGTTTTGGCAGTGACTCCGTTCTGCTGCCCTCTTCGCTCTGGGCTATTTGACCCAGGGCAAGAAAAAGGGGGTGGGGGGGAGGGTGTTCCCTTGGGTCACCTGTTTTACTATGAAAACAAGGGGATCCCTCCTCCGGAGTTAGTAATGCTGAGCGGTTATTGGGATGGTTGTTTAGTGAGAAGTTTATGTTTTAAAAATTCATTCAAGTCTTAGTTTTTAAAGTATAGCTTTTGAATATAGCACGTGTCAACGGACATGATTATGCAATCCTCAGACACTTTTAAGGAGTATAAAGAGTCTCTATTCTCTAGACTTACTTTATTTATTGGCTTACTTTAAAAATTATTAATATAAGGACTATACTACATATTAATAGAGTACATGGATGTATGATGCTCAATTTTGGAAGGTGTTGTATCTTTCTAATTTATCATAAATAAGAAAGATACATGTAAGGCCTATTACTTCTTTTTCCCTAGAGGGGATGACTCTATTTTATATTATTGAGCGTATTCCATCTTGCTCTATGTCCTTGGCCCTCCAGCCTTTTTACTATTCAGCTATGTCTGGGTCATTGGTACAGTATAAAAATGTTAAAAAATTTATAGTAATTTATATATTTTTTATACTTACCAATGACCCAGACGGGGATGGCCCTCCCAGGAGTTGGGAACTCTTACCTCCCCGCTGAGTACATAGCGCTTACCAGGCACTGGTTATTAGAATGATTAATGGCGCCAATTTCGGAACGTCCTTGACACTGCGCATGCGCAGTAGAGGTGAAGTGTGGAGGGCCATTCAGGACATGTTTTCTTTGGTTTTAGATGCAAATTTTGGGGATTGGGGGGCAAAATTTGTGTTTGGCCCTATATTTTAAGAGTTAGCACCAGCTATGTCTGGGTCATTGGTAAGTATAAAAAATATATAAATTACTATAAATTTTTTAACTTTTTCAAAATATTTTGATTTCAATTATTTTTTCTATGTTAATGGATCATATTATTATGTATTTTGATTGTCGGGGGTTGGTGCGAGTACCAGGACTTTGTTTTCTTTTCACATTGAAAGGATTTTGATCAATTGTAATAAGAGGAAGTCTTCCTCTGACTTTTATAATCATTCTATATGTAGACAGTGCACTCGCACTAACTCCTGTTCTGTATGTGATGATTTCGATGACAACATGGGAAGCGTATGTCACGGTATGTTAGTGGGGAATTGGACATTCCGGTCCTTTCCCCGCAGGGTCACTCTACTTTATCAATTTCTATTTCAGACGATCAAGATTAGGGTGATGTATCCGTGATGTCTTCCAACAGTGTGCCTCCGTCGTCACAATTAATGAAGGGCTAGCGGAAAAGTGCTCATATAAATACGCCAATTGCCTAAGAGGACCCTAGTAGGTTCGACAGCCTTTGACGTCCGCTAGCTCGCCCGGTGTAGCGTCCATTCATTGAATGGTTCGGCAGCCGGGTTCGTCCGTTGCGGTCTAGAAGGAGTTTTGGGGTGATGCGAGCACTATAAATCAACCAAATGCACACTCAGTGACGGCGGATTAGTGGGAGAACGGAGGAAGCCTTTTAGTCCGGTTCCTAGCTCGTTCAGGTCCATCCAGACGGCGAGCGAGAGAGGCCCCTCTCTCGTACAACAACATCTGGCCCCAGATGTTGTGGTTCAAAATGTTTCGCATTCGGAGCATACGTCCGCCGCTCGGGACGCTCCGACATATAGTCAGTCCGGAGAGACTGTCAATAAGGCTTCCTCATTCTCATGGTAGCGCACACGACCGCTCTTGGCTACGTGACCTCGGATATCCAGTCAGCTTCGCCAGTCAGAATCATCGGCGACCAGGTCACACCATCCGGTAGCCAGGGACACGAGGCCTGCAGACTCCGGACGTTCGCATAGGAAAGTGTGCGGGAGTCAACGTACATGGAGCTTCCGGCGGCAATGCATCATAAGACCGCTACTGCACAGGCCTCGGGGACGGACGTGCTATCCTAAATAGCACAGCTTATCGCAGCATCCCAGCAACAACTGAATCTGTCACATAATGTATTATCCGACGATGCTGGGTCGGGACGCTCCGCGGAAGCGGATACGGACGTCCGAAAATTTCATCCGGTCCGACGGGATACCGAAAGGGATTCGGAGGATTTCGAGCTTTCCCTTTCGGAACAACATATGCTGTTGTGTATGTCATCTGACTTGATCTTCTACATGTTCTTTCGTCGGACCAGAATGCTGTGATGCCGGATAAGAAACTGATAGCGTCGGTGGACTTAGAAATTTTTGATTCGGTTCAGGGACATCGTCCCTCAGTTCCACCATAGTCCAATAATGACACACAAACTTTCGAATTATTGAACGACGCTATATATTTATTATTATATGCTTGCTATTACCAAGCATTTCTGGTTTCTTATTCGCAAAGTTACGGAGATGTCTTTCAAAAGTGTGCCTCTGTCGTCATAGTTAATGAAGAGCTAGCGGCAATAAGTGCTCATGGAATATGTCTATCGCCTAAGAGGTCCCTTGTAGGATCGACGGAGTGACATTCGCTAGCTCACCCAGTGTAGCGTACATTCATCGAATGGTTCGGCTGCCGGGTTCGTCCGTTGCGGTCTAGGAAGGAGATTTGGGTGATGCGAGCACTATAATAACTTTAGTACTGACCCAGTGACGGCGGATTGAGGACAGATCGGAGGAAGCCTGTTAGTCCGGTTCCTGGCTCGTCCAGGTCCGTCTGGGCTGTGAGCGAGAGAGGTCCCTCTCTCGTCCAACAACATAGGGGACCGCATGTTGTGGTTCAGATATTTTACATTCGGAGCATATGTCCGCCGCTCGGGACGCTCCGTTATATTGACAGTCCAAGAGACTGTCGATAATGCTTCCTCATCCTCACAGCAGTGCACACGACCGCACATTGGCTACGTGACCTCGAGTATCAGACCAGTTTCGTCATTCAGTGATTCCACGGCGAACAGGTCACGCCATCCGGTAGACAAGGGACACGAGGCCTATACACTCCGTTCGCTCGCATAATAGTAGTATGCACGGGGTAACGATCACGGAGCTTCCAGCGGCAATGCATCGTAAGACCGCTTCTCCACAGGCCTCAGTGACGGACGTGCTATCCAAGTTAGCACAGTTTTTCGCAGCATCCCAGCAATCGACAGTTTCTCGGTCGGACCAGGAATTATCCGATGGCGCTGGGTCGGTGCGGTCCGCGGTTGCATTAGGTTCGGATGACCGAATGCTGTATAGGGTCCGACAGGATGGCGAAAGGGATTCGGACGATTTCGAGTTTTCCCTTTCGGAACATCGGAAGCTGCCATACATTTCTTCTGGCATTATCTTCCAGTGGTTGTTCCTTCGGAATACATTGCTGCGATGTTGGATAAGAGACTTATAGCGTCATTGGACACGGAATTTTGGATCGGTTCAGGGACATTGTCCCTGACATGCCGACACAGTCCAATAATGTCATTAGAACATGTGTATTATTTATCGACGCTATATATATATATAAGCTTGCTACCAAGCATGATAGTTTAGTTTCTTGTCCGCAATGCTCAATTCTGCCTTTTATCATTTATAGGAATAATTTATTTTGGCAGAACAGGGCATACCGAGAGTTCATATGCGTCTAGACGGCGTGGTTAAAGACTGCAAATTATCTTTTTCGTCGTTTATGTCTTTTCCAACCACAATGTTGGAAACGACAATGATGTCTAATAGACTTAACTTAGACGCTTTATCATACGTAATCCACTTTACTGAGGCGTTATCATTACGTCTTCAACAGAAAGAATTCCGGGATATAATCCTCAATGTGATTTCTTTTGAGGGCAGTAGTTTGTTCACGTGTAACTCCGCCCTTCAGTGGCTACCTGGAGTTGGTTAGACGTGACGCAGCCCTAGCTACATCCACGCGCGTGGATAGTAAGGTGAAGAACTCTCTCAAAGTCGCTTCGGTCTCGGAGAAGCTTCTCTTCGACGGCAACTTTTCAGCAATCCATGAATTGCTCGATTTACACGTTCTCTTGTCTATCTAGTGTAGCAAGAGATTCAGACTGGGGCAAACATTCGGTTGTTGACTCAGAGAATGCCACTGCAGTTGCCGGATCCGAGTTTTATAATTATGACGGTTGCCAGTCAAACAGGTTGGGATGCAATATTGATCCCAACGGATTCGAAGTGCCAGGGTCTTTGGGTTCCGCAGTCTCTAGGCAAGCACTTATCTTCCACGGAATAATGTTTTTTAGGCTTGCTTTATGTCATTGGATGAACATTATTCAGAAACGCATGTCCAAATCCTGTCCGATAATACGACAGTAGTGGCGTATCTCCAGAACCAGGGAGGCACTCATTCGTTTCCGTTATTCAATTTAATGGAAAGAATCCTTCTGTTTGTTATAGTACACCAAGTTCTGCTTCGGTCCGTCATATTCCGGGTCGTCTGATTGTATTAGCGGACTCCCTTTCACGTATGGGTCGCTTGTTGCCGTCAGAATGGACTCTCAACAAACAAGTATTCAATCAGATTTGCTATCAATGGGAGCGCCCAATGATAATTTATTTACGACACAACTTGCTAATCAATTGCAGACGTATGTGTTTACATGTCCGGATCTCTGAGCTTATGTTGTTAATGCTCTATTGATCTAATAGGACGGAATGATAGGATATGCGTATCCTCCTGCGCTCTTGTTTCAGCAAGTATTGCTAAGATAAACAACCATAATACATTTCTGTTGATAGCATCTCTGTCTTCACAGAGACCGTGGGTTAATTTACTCTGAGGTCTACTGTGGGACTTAACGCGAAAACTTCCTCCATGAGAGGATCTTTTTTCGCTGGGAAAAATCGTGTCATCTTCATCACAACCTGCAAGGTCTCAACCTTCACGTATTCCGTTGTGTGGTCCTTATTGCATTGTAAGCATTGTACTGGACGAGCTTTGGACGCGATTTCTTACTGTAGGAGAACCTCTTCTTCGCTATACTATGCGGCTAAAGTGGAGGCTCTTCCGTCGTTCGTGTAGGGATCACTATGTTGATATTGTTGATCCCTCCATACTAGTCATTGCAACTTTCTAGTATACTTGTTTGACAAGATCTACTGCAGCCTGTTACTATTAGGGTTATAGGTTTATGTTATCTCATACCTATGCACTCTATGATAGTTTACAATTGAGTCTTATGTCTCTTTATCTAAGTCAGTTAGTAACTTTTCGATAAATAGACTTAGAATCATTAGTTTAAATTTCTATACGGAATTTAACTTCGGTTCTTATTTAGCTAAGTAATCATTTGAGCCTCTGGAAACAGTAGTTTTCAAATTCTGACCTTTTAGACAGTAATTCTGTTGGCGTCTCTTTTACTGAAGAGTCAGTGAGCTTCATGCACTATCGGTGAATGATTCTCACTTTCGTAGTTTCGGAATCACTACTTCCTTTATTATTTAGGTTGGATTTTTGCATAAGAGTCAGGCTTCTAATAAATATCCGGAACCTATTGTTATTAAGGTCCTTCCGTCTTCGTACGGGCATAGGCCTTTACTCTGTCCGGTTAGAGTTTACGTATTTATAAACAGATATCTGTTTATTACTACGGGTGTAAGCTTCTTTTGTCTTTGATGCCTAATAGAAGGACGTTACGCTCAATTCTATTGCTAATGGATTCAATTAACTATCGATACTGCTTATGGTATATCATTGACTCAGCAGTTGTGCTTGAGATTTCGGCTCATGAAGTAAGAGTTCTTCTACATCTTGGGCTTACATTAATAGTGTCGCTATTATAGATTTTTGAAGGCTGCTCATTGCGCTCAGCCATCCACATTCATGAATTTTTATCTCAGAAATATTGAGTCCATTTCTGGAGGCCTCTATTGTTAGGTCTATTATCTACTGCTCAGAATGTCATTCACTTAACAGTTGCTACTATAGCTAGGTAGGCTGTCTGTTTTGGCAGTGACTCCGTTCTGCTGCCCTCTTTGCTCTGGGCTATTTGACCCAGGGCAAGAAAAAGGGGGGGGGGGGGGGGGGGGGGGGTGTTCCCTTGGGTCACCTGTTTTACTATGAAAACAAGGGGATACCTCCTCCAGAGTTGTAATTCTGAGCTGTTATTGGGATGGTTTTTTAGTGAGAAGTTTATGTTTTAAAAATTCATTCAGGTCTTAGTTTTTAAAGTATAGCTTTTGAATATAGCACGTGTCAACGGACGTTATTATACAATCCTCAGACACTTTTAAGAAGTATAAAGAGTCCCTATTCTCTAGACTTACTTTATTTATTGGCTTACTTTAAAAATTATTAATATAAGGATTATACTAGATATTAATAGAGTACATGGATGTATGATGCTCAATTTTGGAAGGTGTTGTATCTTTCTAATTTATCATAAATATGAAAGATACATGTAAGGCCTAATACTTCTTTTTCCCTAGAGGGGATGACTCTGTTTTATATATTGAGCGTATTCCAACTTGCTCTATGTCCTTGGCCCTCCAGCCTTTTTACTATTCAGCTATGTCTGGGTCATTGGTACAGTATAAAAATGTTAAAAAATTTATAGTAATTTATATATTTTTTATACTTACCAATGACCCAGACGGGGATGGCCCTCCCAGGAGTTGGGAACTCATACCTCCCCACTGAGTACATAGCGCTTACCAGGCACTGGTTATAAGAATGATTAATGGCGCCAATTTCGGAACGTCCTTGACACTGCGCATGCGCAGTAGAGGTGAAGTGTGGAGGGCCATTCAGGACATGTTTTCTTTGGTTTTAGATGCAAATTTTGGGGATTGGGGGGCAAAATTTGTGTTTGGCCCTATATTTTAAGAGTTAGCACCAGCTAGCTATGTCTGGGTCATTGGTAAGTATAAAAAATATATAAATTACTATAAATTTTTTAATATTCGCCTCTCGAGTGCGAGAAAGGGCAGTTTCTTTTCTACATCTTCCATAAACATACCGTTTCATGGACTACGTTCATTTAAAAACGGTTTGCCTGCTTCATTCACTATTCGCTCAGACATAATTACAACGGCATTTTCATCAAGTAGAGCGAATTTGGAAGCAATGTCTTACGCAGATCACCTTACCAGAGCTATGGCACGGCGTCTCAACGGGAAGGAATTTGAGGATGTTTGTACCTCCCTTAGAGTTCCTTCCAGGGCAATTTGTATACCATGTATAACTCTGCCCTTACAGTGGCTAATCTGGAGTTAATCAAGACGTGATGCTGCCCTTGCGTTGTCATCACTTATAGATGACAAGGTGAAAAGCTCTCTCCGGGTCGCTCTGGTCTCCGGACATACTATTTCGGATGACAAGCTTTCGTCAGCCTATGATCAGGCTATTTAGAAAGTGTCAAGTGATCTGCTATTGAAGTCGGCGTTTTATCAACCCGCTTCAGCAGACGAGAGTAGAGGAGGACGTTCCAGATCTAAACGTCAAAAGGGAACTCCTCACGAGGGTACAAGAAGCCCTCTGACAATTAATCTGGAGGTTGTCAATATAGTGACTCGGGAAAGGGGTGTAGGTCTGATCGGGACTATCGGTCAGATGCCCCTAGGCCGACGGGATGAGGTTCTTCGCAGGGAGGACGTAGTTTCTCCCGTAAGCCTCGCAGGTCATACAGGTGATGTTCAAGACCTCTATTGCCTGCCAGTTGGAGGAAGGGTATCATCTTCGCTAGAAACTGGACAGCAGTCACGGAAGCTCAGTGGGTGAGAAGTGTAGTCTCGGACGGCCAACAGCTATCATTCCGAGCGGCACCCACACTAACAAGATGTCTGTGTTGGACAGATCTCCCGTCGGATCCTTTCAAAGAGAGTCTCTCCTAGCGGAGATACAGGCTCTATATTAAAGGAAGCAATAGAGGACGCCGAGAATCAAGATTCTCAGGGTTTTTGCAGACAGCTCACTCCGACCAGTAATAGACTTGAGCTGTATAAACAAGCTTATCGTGGCTCCAAAATTCTAGATAGAGACCATTCGGTCGGTAAGAGCGAGCATTCGAGTGAACGACTATGCGGCAAGCTTAGATCTGAAGGATGCATACCTTCATGTCCTTGTACATCCGGCATTCAGAATGTCCCTGCGTTAGCCGTACAAGGGAAGGTGTATCAGTTCAGATCAATTTGCTTTGGTCTGAACCTGGTTCCCTGGGCATTCACCCGTATAATGAACTCTGTAATATCATACTTGATAGCTCATTCGTCAGCGGTAATGTCGGCTTACTTGGACGACATTCTACAGAGATACGGCAACAGAATTATTCTTCAGAACGATGCTCAGAGTCTGCTTCTTTTGTTCCGACATCTCGGTTTCATTGTAAACGAGAAAAAGTTGGATATAGCTCCGTCCAAGTTGTTCACTCACTTGGAAATGAGCTTCGAGACTCGCAACAATCCGGTTCGTTAGCCGTTACCCATAGCAAAATTTTGTCAGTTGTTATGCTCGCTTTTGTCTACACTCAGATGCATTAACAGGGAAGGAATTCATGCGACTGATGGGGCTGTGCAGAGCGGCTGTGGATCTTATTTCGATGAGCCGTCTGCGCATATGTCCGCTCCAGATATTCTTTACTCAGAACTGGAGTGTGAAGACGCATTCACTTGTTTTAACGGACCTAGTAAAACATGGTTTCAGATTTGGGCAGATATTCAGTGGTTAACTCAGGGAGTTCCGCTGCAACTGCCGGATCTGGCCTTCACGATTATGACGGATGCAAGTCAGATGGGTTGGGACGCAACCCTAAGTCCCGCAGACTTGAGGTGTCAGGGTCTTGGTACCCTCGGTTCCTAGAGAAGTGCATAAACATCAAAAAGATGATGTCAGTATGGCTAGCGCTACAACATTGGATTCACATAATAGCGGACATCCATGTTCAAATTTTGTCAGACAATTTGACAGTAGCAGCTTGCATCAGGTGACACTCATTCAATTCCATTAAGTGAATTAACAGAGAAGATTCTCCTATACATCTTGTTCATCTTTCTATTCGTCATATACTGGGTCGTCTGAATGTACGAGCAGACTCGCTCTCTCAGAAAGGTCACCTGTTGCTCTTGGACCGTTCTCTCAACAAGCGAATATTCAGGCAGATTTGCTACCAGTGGGATAGTTCCATGATAGATCTGTTTGCGACACACCAAAACAATCAGTTACCGACGTTTGTGTTGCCATGCCAAGATCATCGAGTGTACGCAGTAGATGCTCTGTTATCTCATGTGACGGAATGATAGGAGAGGCGTATCCCCCAACTCCGTTGATTTAGCAGATTCTGTTTAGTTCAAACAGTCTCGTTGCAAAATCCTGATAGTAGCACTTCTGTAGTCACAGAAACCTTGGATCAACCTTCTCAGGTGTCTGTTATGAGACATTCCTCGGAAGCTTCCTCCTCAAGAGGACCTTCTTTATCAGGGGAAGTATTTGTTCTTCACGTCCTTCTCCACCCTTAGTGGCAGTATGTAGTCGGTCAGACGTGAGGGAGCGTTGTGGTTCCTATACTATTTGATGACTAACACAAGAATGATTCAAGTAATGCGGGTGAAGGGTGGTTCGATATGATTTCGAATCCCCCCCTCCCCCCCCACCCCCCCCCCCCCCCTCCGCCAATGTTTTAAGAGGCAATTACCAGGCAAGACGTAGTTTTCTTTTCATAAGCCTTGTATGCATTTAAGTATATACATGCATTTCATGACTTCTAGATTGGCGGTTGGGTCATGTTCTATGGCGACCTCATGGGCACATCCACTTTCTAGTTGGTTGGTTTCCTGTCGTTATTCGTCTGTATGTCATATACGAGCATATGATTCATCATCAATAAATTGCAAGCCTTTGGGTACCTGGGAGGCTGTCTAGTCAGTTAACTGGTATTCAGATGATTACATGCGGGATTTCAGTGCTCACGTGCATAATAATCGCATTATTAGGCAAACACACTATTGTATGTTAAGGACCTTAGGAACAATGAATTATTTTGGGGCGGTCCGTGACGAGTCTGTTAATCATAGCTTGATCCATTTCTAGATCCTGGTTTCTATAAATGGCGGGTACCCAATCGAATGCATCTTGTTTTTCACTCTCGTATATTCGCACGTTTCCAGGAACATAGATATCGGATAGAACACGTCTGGGAGTGTTATTTACTGGAATTTATTGCACACCTGAATGGGGTCGCCTGTGGGTTACCTTGGAAGTGTGTTTACTCTCCAGAGATCGTCTATTGTGATTCTATTGGACATTTGTATGTTATATATTATATCAACGGTTTTCGACCTATCGGTCGGAGTCGGTGTACATTACAAGCAGGCAATATTAATTACCGGGATTGCCGCTATAGCCTTAGCTTCTGAAGTGACATTAAGTACCAATTTATTAATAATAATTAATACCTGGGTGTCTATTCGACAAATATTTATATTGTTATTTGGTACCGCTTTTACTGATTCCAGAGCGCTCCCCTCTTCTTTTTGAAGATTCCTTCAAAAAAGGGGTTATGAGTGAAGCTGTTTTGTCTGTAGATCATATCGTTGATACAGCTTGTGTTTTATTGTATATGGCGTATGTTTTGGGGGGGATAGCCTCTCATTCTCAAATACGCCACCCTAATTTCTGGGGCTTAGTCCGGACTAGCCTTAAAAATTGGGAACTTGTTACATCCAATTAGCATAGTCTTCATGCTAATAATATGGAATTACTTGAATTTGGCTCCTTATTTATGATATGTCTTCTCTGTTACTGTATAGAGAGACATACATGTAATTCCTTTTAAATTTAATTTCCTTTCACCTTGGATTACAGGCTATGGAACTATGTTGGTCTACTAATTCTGAAGTCCTAGGCCCTTTTACGATTCAGCTAAATCTGGGCCATTGGGTTATAGTATGAAAATATTATAAATTTAAAGTTACTTGTATATTTTTTATACTTTAATGGCCCAGACGGATATGGCCCTCCCATGAGTGGGCACTCATACCTCCCCGCTGAGTTATTAGGTAGTACTCTTTTCTACAAAGAATGATGTTGGCGCTAATTGTGGTCACTTACTGGTGAGAGTAAAGGTATGGAGGACTAGATAGGACTTTTAATTTTTGGTTTTGCAAGCAAATTTGGGGAATGGGGGGGGGGGGGGGGGGGGGGGGGGGGCAAAATTTGTGTTTGGCCGTTGATAACTTTGAGTTTGCACCAGCCAAGTCTTGGCCTTTGGTAAGTATAAAAAATATACAATTTACTGTAAATTTATAATTTTTCAAACTACACAGAACAGAGAACTGTTATTTGGTATGAAGCATCCTTTTGATGAGTAGAATGGATTAAAAAACAAAAATGGCCATTGGTTGTGACAGGGTGTTCTGTAGGGACGTTTGAAAAAATGCGGAGTCAGCATATTTGCAAAAATTGAAAAAAAAACCTTCTCTTCAGAACCACTGATCAAAATCTTTTGATATTTGGTATACAGCATCCATAGGACGATCAAATACAAATGTATTCAAATCGACCCCCTCGGTTCATATTTGGGCTCAACAGAGGAGCCCAAATAATTAACTTAGGGCACTATGGGGAATAAGCTTTAAAAATATTCTTCTTCAGATAAAAGAGTCAGATTCTTTTGATAGGGGGGGTGGGGGAGTAGATTCAAGTTTGTTCAAATGGGATCCCTGAACGAATATTTGGGCTCTTGATTGGAGCTCAAATTTTCACTTAGTGCAATATGAGAAAATTTCTTAAAAAATCTTCTTTTTCAGACCCCTTATTGAGAATCCTTTCATATTTGGTATATGACATCTCTAGAGGTGTAAGATTTGAATTTGTTCAAATTGACCCCCCTGGGTTAATATTTGGGCTTCCTATGGGAGCCTGATTATTAACTCAGTGGAATATTCTTTTTCAGATCCACCTGTCAGATTCTTTTGATATTTGGTATGTAGCATCTTTAGGGGGGTTAGCTTCAAGTTTGTTCAAATAGATCCCTGGATGAATATTTGGGCTCTTTATTGGAGCCCAAATTTTAACTTGGCGCAGTATAAGAAAATTTCTTAAAAAATCTTCTTTTTCAGACCCACTAGTGAGAATCCTTTCATATTTAGTAAGGTTCAAATTTGTTCAAATCGAGTTCCTAGGTTAATATTTGGGTTCCCCAAGGGAGCCCAAATATTTACTTAGTGCAATATGGGGAATTATCGTTTAAAATCATCTCCTTCAGATCCAGTAGTCAGATTCTTTTGATATTTGGTGTACAACACCTCTGAGAGGGTTAGATTGAAGGTTGTTCAAATCAGGTCCCTGGGTTAATATTTGGGCTTTTTATTGAAGCCCAAAGTTTAACTTAGAGCAATATGAGAAAATTTCTTGAAAATTCTTCTTCTTCAGATCCACCAGTGAGAATCCATTCATATTTGGTATGTAACATCTCTAGGGGTGTCAAATTCAAGTTTGTTCAAATCGATTCGCTTGCTTTTTCTTGTTTTGTTTTTTTAATTTTTAGCTTAAGTTGACAAAGTCAAGATAAGCTATTGCCATTACGACTGCGGAAGTCTGTTTGTCTGTGAGGCTGTATATTTTTTTTTTTTACTGAAGTCCAGATACAATCCCAAATTTCTTAAATAACTGAATATTTTCCTTTTTTGCCTAAAAACAGTTTCAGATTGCTAAGTGGAATGAGCCACATGAGCTGGTTCCCATTTGAGGTCAGAGGCTATGTTTGGAAACTAAAATCGAGGAAATAATAAAATCTGTAGAATGGTTTTATCTATATCCGGCTGTGGTCAGGTATATATGACTATTATGTTGTGTAAAGGGTTAAGTAATTTTCTTCAAAATGTTTAATTGTATGATAATTATTAAATACTTTATATTTAGGTAAAAGAGGAAAATTATTGACGATGCCACTGCGGCAGAAAGAAGATTTAGGCCAGTACTTGCAAGGAGAAGACAAAAAATACCTCAGCTGGTTGCATGATATCCAGATGAATGACTTTGGCTCGGTGAGTTTTCAATTTTATGCATCTTTATATAAATATACATGTATAAACATTGGTATTTTTATACGACAACCAATGGCCCACACTAGCTGGTGCTAACTCAAATTAATCCAGGGCCAAACACAAATTTTGCCCCCATTCCCCAAAATTTGCATGCAAAACCGAAAAAATTAAGTCCTACATTGTCCTCCATACTTTTGAGATCTGCGCATGCGCAGTATCCTGGAAGGTACCAAAATTGGCGCCAACCTTCTTTCTTTGTTTGGCCCTAAAGTCTGCAACAATGAACTGACATCTGTGCATTTAAATCTCCTTTTTTGAGGATGCCAGACACAAATCAATGGTAAAATTGGTGGATCCAATGGATGATGGAAGTGAACAACAGTGGTTAGAAACGTTCAGGGCTGTAACTTTATAATAATTATAAAAATTATTTCATGTTTCCCAATTTTGGGACTTACACCTGATGTCATCATTCTTGCTAATGATTTATCCACTGTTTGTTAAGTGTTCGTTCCCTATCCATCCTTGAAGCCCTCCTGTTAAACTCCTAAGCTTTATGGCTGTTTTTTATCGAAATTTTTAATTAAATTTCTTGGGAGTTTAACGTGTATTACAGAATGTTTATTCCATTTATCCCCATGGTTGCATCCTCACCCTAGAGGTGTTAGGTTATTTTAGTCTTGCATCTTCTATCTGATGTATCATTTTTTCTTCGCTTGAAGATCTTGCTTTACATCTGGTAGCTTTAAAATCTGTTACTGACTTTGGGCCTTTTTTCTGTGCCTGATGTCTTGTTTCCTGTTTTTTCCTTTGACATTGTTTACATTGGCAACGTCTTTAAATATATGTAGCATTTAGATATTATATTACTGGAGGATTGCTGTAAGATACATTATGATTCCGGTAGTGTAGCTAAAAACTAATTGGATTTTGTCCACACTTAGGCTCTATTGGGATGCCCTTGGACTCTTCATGTTCACTGTGGGAACTTAGGCTTTTTAAAAAAAATTAGAAAAATTTTTGAATTTAATTTTTCAATTTTGATTGCAATTATTTATGTATCTTTATCATATATTTATTGTGGAGTTTGTAGGAGTACAATTGACTTATTTTGATTGACTCATGAAAGCTTACTGCTCTAAATGCAAGGCGAGGAAGTCTTCCTCAGATTTACATACTTGTTGCCTTGCCTGTAGTCTATGCACTCCTGCGGATTCTTGTCCTACTGTGTACATTGGCATGACAGATGTTGGAGACGAGTGTTGCGATGCATTGTTGGCAGTGAGGTTCCTATGCCGAAACGCATAATATAATTCAAGTTTTTCAGTTTCTATTTCAGAGGAACATGAACATGGTGATGGTATTGTGACACCCATCCAAAGTGTGCTACCGTCGTCATGCTCTCATGAGCAAACAGAGCTAGCTGCAAAGGTGCTCATGAATAATAAGTAAGGGATAAGGCCTCTAGTTAGTGTTCTTAATCCCTTGCAAGCAGCTAGCTCGACCGGTGAAGCAGTTACTCCGTCTGTGGGAGCTGTAACACTGGGTATGTCCGTTGCGGTCGAAGGAAATGTAGATTTTGGGTAGAGCGAGCACCTTAAAAACAAAAGCTCACCCAGCGATGACTGAAATAGGGTGGAAGTCAGCAAGTTTCTTGTCAGGAGGCTCGACGAGGTCTGACAAGGCCGCGAGTGGGAGAGGTCCCTCTCTAACCCAACAACATCTGGGGCCAGAGGTTGTTAGGAGAAACTTGCATAGGCCGGAGCATACATCCACACCTGCTGCTCGGGACGCTTCGTCTGGACTGCAACCGGCCTCGGCTAGAGTCATGGCTTCCTCTGCTACGATTCATAAGCACACATGACCGCATCCTAGCTACCCGACTTCGGATATCCAGCCACCTGCACGAAGAAGGAGCCACTCTTTGCCTGTGAAGTTGGACCATCCGGTAGCTAGGGAACCAAGGCTTCGATCATCGACTGTTCGGAGAAGAGATCCATCTCCAGAATGCCGTCCCAGAAGCAGCAAGCGGTTAAAAAATAGAAAACCGCTGCTCCTCAACCCTCGGTGATGGATCGCTGATCGCAGCATCCCAGCAAGTGCATGAGCAGACTCCGGAAGTGAGCTGTCGGATGGTCACATCATATGGTAGCGATGGAATTTGTCCATCAATACTATCCTGAATTTGTTCCACTGAATCAGCAAGCTGCGACAAGGGAGAAACCGCTGGCGTCTTTAGACGCAGACTTTATATGCAGGAAGGAAGAAGTTCTTTCTTTTCTGGTACAGTCTAGACTGGTGTCACAGGCCTTCGGCCATGTCGACGATGCCATATTTAACCTCTCTTTTGTGAGGAAGAAAGGCAGTTTCCTATCAACATCTTCCATAAATATACCGTTCCTTGGACCACATTCATTAAAAATGGTTGGAGAAGATGTTCAGAGAGCTCCTCTGCGTTTAGATGAGCAGGCCAGGAATTTAGATATATCCATACCTGCTTCATTCAATATTCACTCGAAGGTGATGGAATCTGCTATTTCATCGAATAGAGCGAATTTGGTTGCAATGTCTTGTGCAAATCACCTTACCAGAGCTATGGCACAACGTCTCAATGTGAAGGAATTTGAGTATGTGTGTACCTCACTTAAAGGTCTTTCCTGGGCAGTCATGTATGCCACGTATAACTCTGCCCTGAGAGTGGCAAATCTGGAGTTAATTAGACATGATGCTGCGCTTGCGTCGTCATCACTTATAGATGACAAGGTGAAAAGCTCACTCCGAGTTGCTCCAGTCTCCGGAGTTACTCTGTTTGACGACAAGCTTTCGTTAGAAGTTGGCATCTCAACAACATGCTTCAGCAGATCGGGGTAAGGGAGGACGTTCTAAATCAAAATCATCAAAAGGGAACTCCTCGCGAGGGTTCAAGAAACCCACATATAATTACTTCGGAAGTCGTCACTACAGCGACTCGGGAAAGGGGCGTAAGTCTGATCAGGATTATCCGTCAGGCGCCCCTAAGCCGACGGGACGAGGATCTTCACAGGGAGGACGTAGTTTCTCCTCCCGTAGGCCTCACAAGTCCTACAGGTGATGATCAAGACCTCTATTGCTTGCCAGTTGGCGGAAGGTTATTAAACTTCGCGAGAAACTGGATAGCAGTCACAGAAGATCAGTGGGTGAGAAGTGTAGTCTCGGAAGGCCTAAGGCTATCATGCCGAATGAAACCCCCACTAACAGGATGTCCGCGTTGGACAAATCTTCTTATGGATCCTTTCAAAAGAGAGTCTCTCCTAGCGGAGGTACAAGCTCTCTTATTAAAGGAAGCAATAGAGGTCGTTGAGAATCAAAATTCTCAAGGCTTTTACAGTCACCTGTTTCTCGTACCGAAGCCAGACGGCTAGTTCCAACCAGTAAAAGACTTGAGCTGGATAAACAAGTTAATCATGGCTCCAAAGTTCTATATGGAAGCCATTTGGTCGGTAAGAGCAAGCATTCGAGGGAACGACTATCCGGCAAGCATAGATCTGAAGGATGCTTACTTTCATGTCATGGTACATCAGGCATTCAGAAAGTACCTGTGGTTCGCCGTGCAAGGAAAGGTTTATCAGTTCAGAGCAATGTGCTTTGGTCTGAACCTGGCTCCTTGGGCTTTCACTTGAATAATGAACTCGGTAATGTCATACTTCCGAGCTAATTCGTCTGTGGTAACGTCGGCTTACTTGGACGACATTCTTCAGAGATACAGTAACAGAATTATTTTTCACAACGATGTTCAGAGTCTGCTACAATTGTGCTGACTCGGTTTCATAGTAAACAAGAAAAAGTCGGATCTAGCTCCATCCAAGTCGTTCACTCACTTGGGAATGAGCTTCGAGACTCCCAACAATCTGGTTCGTCAGCAGTTACTCAGAGCGAAATTAGTCAGTTGTTATGCTCGCTTTTGTCTAAACTCAGACACAATAACACCGAGGGAGTTCATGTGACTGATGGGCTGTGTGGAGTGGCTGTGGATCTTATTCCGATGGGCCACCTGCGCACGCAACCCCACCAGATATTCTTTACCCAGAACAGGAGTGTGAAGACACATTCGCTCGAAACCAGTATTGTTTTAACAGACCTAGTAAAACAAAAGGGCCAGATTTGGGCAGATATTCAGTGGTTAACTCAAGGAATTCCGCTTCAACTGCCGGATCAAGCTTTCACAATTATGGCGGATGCGAGTCAGACGGGATGGGGCATGACCCTAAGTCCCGCAGACTTGAAGTGCCAGGGTCTTTGAGACTCTCGGTTCCTAGAGAAGCACATAAAGATCAAAGAGATGATTCAATACGGCCAGCACTACAACATTGGATTCGCCAAATAGCGACCGTCCACGTTCAAATTCTGTCAGACAGTTCGACAGCAGTTGCTTACCTCAGGAACCAAGGCGGCACTCAATCGATTCCATTATGCGAATTAACGGAGAGGATTCTCCTATTCGTTCTGAATCATCACGTTCATCTCTCAGTCTGTCATATACCGGGTCATCTGAATGTATTAGCAGACTCACTCTTTCGGAAAGGTCGCCTGTTGCCATCGGAGTGGACTCTCAACAAGCAAATATTCAGGCAGATTTGCTACCAGTGGGCTCGTCCCATGATAGATCTTTTTGCGACTCACCTGAACAATCAGTTACCGACATTTGTGTCGCCATGTCCAGAACATGGAGCATATGCAGTAGAGGCTCTGTCGATTTCATGGGATGGGATGATAGGATATACATATCCTCCAGCTCCGTTGATTCAGCAGATTCTGTTAAAGATCAAACAGTCTTATTGCAAAATCCTGCTAGTAACACCTCTGTTGTCACAGAAACCTTGGATCAACCTTCTCAGGTGTCTGTTATGGGACGCTCCCCGGAAGCTGCCTCCACGAGAAGATCTTTATCAGGGGAAGTCACGTGCACTACATCACAACCCGGAAGGTCTCAACCTTCACGTATTTCCGTTGTGCGGTCCTTCTTGCACGGAAAGTGTTTTATAGGACGAGCAGTGGATGCAATATCTAACTGTAGGAGGGCCTCCTCTTCGTTGAATTATGCAGCGGGTTTTCTTCCGTTGGTGTAGGGATCAGTCGATAGACATATACGATCCGTCCATACCACATATTGACAGTTTCCTGGTCTACTTGTTTGACGATCTCAAACTGCAGCATGTCACTATTAACGGCTATAGGCCTATGCTATCAGATACTAACGCTCATCATGATAACTTGGCTATTGGATCAGATACTTCTTTATCCAAGCTAGTTAGAAATTTCTCTATCAATAGACCTAGAACCCTCAGATTAATTCCTAAGTGGCATTTGGCTTGGGTTCTGTTGAAGCTCAAAGAAGCTCCTTTTGAGCCGTTAGACGTTGTAGAATTCAAATTCTTGACCTATAAAACGGCGTTTCTCTTAGCTAGAAGAGTCAATGAACTTCATGCACTATTTGTTGATGAATCTCATTACCGTAACATGGGTGATACCATTACCCTCACTACAGAAGTTGGATTTTTGGCTAAGAATCAGTTTCCGGAGATGCGGCCGAAGCCTATTGTCATTAAGGCTTTACTGTCCTCGGATAACTGTAGACCTTTGCTGTGTCCAGTCAGAGAAATGTGCATTTATAAACATCGATCACATTTTATTAGAAAGGGAAGAAAATGTTTCTTTCTTTCTTTGATTCCTAACAGAAAAGATATTTCTGTTCATTCTGTCGCTAGATGGATTCAGTTGGCAATATGCATTGCCTACGAAAATCTATCTTCGGACCAACGTTCTGTCAATAAGATTTCAGCGCATGAGGTTAGAGCACTGTCGACTTCTTGGGCTTATTCTAACAGTATAGTCATTATTGATCTCATTAAGGCTGCTTACTGGACACAGCCCTCTTGCTCAGAATGTCGTCCATCAATGTTACATCTAAAAGGTCTTTAGGCAGTCTGCTCCAACACTGAGGCTGTTCTGCTGCCCTCTTCGTTCTCTGGAATTTTACCTTAGAACAAGGGAAGGGGAGGGGGGTGCGGTTTTTCTCTTATGATCATCTGGCTTTATAGTGAAAAGCGAGGGAACACCTCCTCCAGTGACAGTAGTCCTGCATCGACGCTGGGGTGGTTTTAATGTGTAGCTCAGTGTGAAGCAATAACTATGTCTCATTTATGTACTGTTTTTAAAGTGTAGCTCACTGTGAAGCATTTGTATATGTTACGTGTCAAACGAGCATTAATATACAATCCTCAGACACTTTTAAATGAGTATAAAGAGTCTCATTCTCTGGTCTATCTTTGCATATTGGTTTTTCTTCACGGAATTAGCATAACGGGTTATGCTGACATTAAATGGAGAATTATATATTATGTGATACTCAGTTCTTGGTGTTATGCCTTTCTCTTTTCTAGTATAAGAGAACGACATATATAATTCCTATTTTCTCCTATTCTCCTGTAGGAGTAATTGAGTGATTGGATTTTCCTTCAAGTCCTAGGCCCTCCAGCCTTTTTATGATTTAGCTAGTCTGGGCTATTGGTTGTCGTATAAAAATTTGATAAATTTTAAGTAATTTGTATATTTTTTATACTTACCAATGGCCCAGACAGGTATGACCCTCCCATGAGTGGGCACTCATACCTCCCCACTGTTTATAACATTTAACAGGCATCTGTAGAAAGATTGATGGTTGGCGCCAATTTCGGTACCTTCCTGGATACAGCGCATGCGCAGATCCCAAAAATATGGAGGACCATCTAGGACTTAATTTTTTCGGTTTTGCATGCAACTTTTGGGGATTGGGGGGCAAAATTTGTGTTTGGCCCTGGATTAATTTTTGAGTTGGCACCAGCTAGTCTTGGCCATTGGTAAATATAAAAAATATACAAATTACTTAAAATTTATCATTTTTCAAAAATTTCCTTCTGTTTAATTTAAGTTATATTGCAATGTCTAGGTTGTTAAACATAAAAGGTTTTGGGGGCCAAACAAATGATTTTGCCCCCAATCTCCATCCAGGTACATGTAGCTATGGGATGCACTAAATCACATGGGTTGAATTGTTGTGTTAATAAAAACAATTATCATGATCAGTCATCAGAAAACTGAAACAATGTCAGACAGTATTGCATTTGATTGCTTTTGCCAAGACTGCTTTTGTAAATTTGTTTATCATTTGTACCAAAGGTCAAGGTCACAATGACATTTTGACTTGCAAATTTTTCTGGTTTCTGCTCTCTGATTTTAGTTATGCTAGACCTATCGAAAGTAAACTTAACATGGGTTGGGTATGATTAGAGGAAGAACCTTATAGATTCCAGAACCATTATGCTGGAAGTCAAGGTCACAGTGTCCTTTAACTTAACAAATTTTCCTGGTTTCTGCTATCATTGCTGTATCAGGGCATTTTTATACCACCCACTTGAAAAGTGGGCGGTATATAGCATTCATGGTGTCCGTACTTCCGTACTTATGTACTTCCGTACGTCCGTACTTCCGTACGTCCGTGACGCTTTGGGGGTACACATCTGCTATCCGCTACTCCTCTTAAACCAGTGTGTGGATTTCATTGAAACTTACAGGCATTCTTTTCTATACATTATAGATGTGCACCTCCTATTTTGCTTTCAGGTATTTTTATTTTTTACTCTTTCCCAAAGGGCGAAATGAACTTAGCCAAATTGTTGTGATGCTTTAGGGGGGTACACTCCTGCTATCCGCTACTCCTCTTATACCAGTGGGCGAATTTCATTGAAACTCTCAGACATTCTTTTATATACATTATAGATGTGCACCTTCTATTCTGCTTTCAGGTATTTTTATTGAAAATTGCTCTCATGTTTTCGGAGAACATACAGATGTGCTGTGTATATTAAATACTTTTTACTGTTGTGAAATGGTTCTTGGTTGGAGTGGGTGGTATCTTTAGTGAGCAGTGCTCACAGTAATTCTAGTTTTTTTTGAGGGGACTAGCGACCCCTGTTGGCCAGCTCTAGTTTCTTTTTATAGATATAGTTGGTTAAATATTTAGTCCTACAAGTGCAAAATAGTATCATTAAAGAGATCTGGTAAAAAAAAAGTGAGGAGGCAGATTTTCCATGATGAGGGACGTGCCTCAAAAACAAGAATTTTTTTTTCAGGAGCCTCATTCAAGAATTTTTTTTTACAGATATCAACCTCTTGATCATTTTAGTAAGGGTTAAACCTTTACCTAATATTAAAAGTATACAACACTTCCAAACAAAATTATTGAATAACTATTTTTTTCATTTTTTACATCGAAAACACAGCTTATGACCCCTCATTGGAATGAAATAAATAATGAAAATTGAATGGTAATTTTTGTGAACAGCGATGGCCGATTTTGGCCATTACTTTAGATAAAGGTTTAAAGCATGACTTTGATGTCCATGCATATAATAAATGTCCTCTTTACCTTGAAGGTCAAGATCAGGATTTTGGAAAATCGTATTGAATTCAGATTGTTAGCTCACCACCTCACTCATAAAACAAAGGAGAACGCTTATTTTTGCGAATGTGAGGATATGTATTCTTGGCCATAAGGATTGGGAAAACTTACTGTAGCTCAATAACTTGATACAATCAGACTAAGCCAGGGATTGCTGAAACATTGCATTGAACTTGAAGCAGCTCATATTTTTATACTGTACCAATGACCCAGACTTAGCTGGTGCTAACTCTTATATTCTAGGGCCAAACACAAATTTTGCCCCCCCAGTCCCCAAAATTTGCATCAAAATCCCAAAATTAGATGTCCTATGTGGTCCTCCATACTTTTATCCACTGCACATGCGCAGTGTCAAGGAAGTCCGAAATTGGAGCCAAATCCTCATTCTTTGTTTGGCCCTTCAATCAGTAACATCACACTGATATCTGTGCTTAAAATCTCAGTTTAAATGATGCCAGACACATAATAATGAGAGAAATGGTGGATCTAAGGATGAAATAAAAGGATGAGAGGAAGGAAAAGTGGAAGGATGTGTTCAGGGCTGTAACTTAAAATTTTTATGCAAAATTATTTCATGTTCCCTAATTTCGGGGCATGGGCCTGATATTTTCATTCTTTCTATGAAATTTCCATTGTTTATTCAGTGTTTCCTCTCTCCCCTTCCTTAATAACCCCCTTGCTATTCTTCCATGCTTTTGGCATAATTTTTGTAATTATTTTTACTGAAAATTCTTGAGAGTTTTGGCTTGGTAGCAGATTGTTTATTCTGCGTTTCCCCATGGTTACGTCCTCACCCTAGGGTGGTTAGGCGTTTCAGTCATGCATCTACCATCCGATGTACTGCAGTTTCTTCTCTGGAAGCCTCTGTTTTACATCGGATAGTGTTAAAATTGGTTACTGATTTCGGGCCATATTATCAGTGCCTGGAGTCTTGTTTCCAGTTTTATTCACTTTTGTTTACATTGACAACGGTTACTTCAAACAGTAATTCCTGGTCATCTATTTAGTTCTGCTCATAGCCAGATACATAATATTGTCCGTAAGTGTAACATTAATTTTTAGACATGTTTTAAAATTTTTGTCCACACTTAGACTTTTTTGGGATCCATTTGGGCTCATCGTTCCCATTGGGAACTTGGGCTCAACTTGAAAAAATTTTCTGAAAAATTTTTTTCTGAAAAATTTTTTTTTGAAATGTTTGTAATGGATTATATTATTATCATGTGTCTTGTTTTCAAGGGTTAGTGCAAGTACGATGACTGTTTAACTTTTTTCAAAATGAAAGAAGTTTGTTCAAATTGTAATTCGAGGAAGTCTTCCTCTGATTCTCATGCTCAGTGTATTATTTGTAGTCAGTGTACTCACACTAATTCTTGCTCTGTGTGTGCCAATTGGATTGACAAACGTTGGAGATGTGTGTCACGGTATATTGTTAGTGGTGAGAGGTCCATGCCGGTCCTCTCGCCATAGGGTCACTCTAGTTTTTCAGTCTCTTTTTCAGAGGAACAAGAACAGGGTGATGTTTCCGTGATGTCTTCACGAAGTGTGCCTCCGTCGTCGCAGACAAATGAAGAGCTAGCGGCAAAAGTGCTCAATGAAATTCGGCAAATGCCTAAGAGGTCCCACGTAGGATCGACGGCATTGTCGCCCGCTAGCTCGCTCGGTGAAGCAATCATTCACTAAATGGTTGTGTTGCCGAGTTCATCCGTTGCGGTCCAGGAAAGGAGATCGGGTGTTGCGAGCACTATAAACATGGATCGTGCACACCCGGCGACGACGGAACCGAGGATGGAACGGAGGAAGCCAATCAGTCTGGTACATAGCTCATCCAGGTCTGTCCGGACCGCGAGCGAGAGAGGCCCCTCTCTCTTACAACAATATCTGGGACCAGATGTTGTTGTACGTAATGTTCATCAGTCGGAGCATACGTCCACTCCTCGGGATGCTCCGTCGTATAGACAGTCCGTCGCAACTAGTCTATTGGCCATCCGGTAGCCAAGGACACGAGGCCTTACCAGTCGGGACGTTTGCATAAAAGACGTATGCAGCAATTAACGTCCCAGGAGCTCCCAGCAGCTAAATCACTTAAGACCGCGGCTCCACAGGCCTCCATGACGGACTTGCTATCACAGATAGCTCAACTCATTGCAGCATCCCAGCAGCCATCAGAAACTTTTTCGGAACAGAAACTGTCTGAGGAAACTGGGTCGGTTCGCTCCCCTGCAGAGTCAGAAAGGGACGACCGAGAATCTCATATGGTCCAGTCGGATGGCGAAAGGGAATCAGCGGAGCTGGAATTTTTCCTTTCCGAACAACATAAGGTGGCCGTAGATTTCATCCGGCAACACCTTCCAGAAGTTGTTCCTCTGGACCAAAATGCTGCATTAAGAGACTGATAGGGTCACTGGACACAGACTTTTTCGGCCGGAATAGGGACACTGTCCCTAAGTTTTCGACCCAGTCCAGAAATGTCACACGGACATTTGAACTTTTGAATGACGCTATATTCAAGCTAGCCTCTAAGACTGGCAAATCCGGTTTCTTATCGCCTAGCGCTATACAGCTGCCTTTCATCAATACAAGAAATAGATTTGAAACGGCAGGACATGGCATGCCGAGAGTTCCTCTGCGTTTGGACGACCAGGCAGAGGACTTGGAGTTGTCATTGCCGGCGTCCATGTCTGTTAACTCCAGTATACTGGAGACGACAATCTCGTGTAATAGAATTAATTTAGATGCATTATATTACGCAGATCACCTTACCAGAGCGTTATCATTACGTCTCGAAGGGAAAGAATTCCAGGATGTTCAAACTTCCTTAAGAGTTCTTTCGTGGGCTATAGCATATTCTGTGTATAACTCCGTCCTTTCAGTGGCAAATTTGGAGTTAGTCAGACGTGATGCTGCCCTGACTGCATCCACTAGAGTGGATAGTAAGGTGAAAAACTCTCTTTGAGTCGCTCCGGTCTCCGGAGAGCTTCTCTTCGACGGAAAGCTTCCTATTATCTATGATCAGATTACTAAGAAAGCTTCGGATTCTCTGCTTCAAAAAAGTCGGACTCAGCAGGGAGGAGTAAGGCAGGCACTTCGGGGGCGAATACACCCAAGGGAAGTTCCTATAGAGGATCTAACAAAGCCTCTACATCTTACTCCAGAGACCGTCAGAGTAGTGACTCAGGTAGGGGCCGTTATGCTGGCCGAGATAACCGGTCAGACTCCCCTAGCTCGACTGGACAAGGTGCGGGTCATGGAGGATGTGGTTTCTCCTCCCGCAAGCCTCGCAGGGCCAGGAGCTAATGATTTAAACCTCTATTGCGTTCCTGTCGGCGGAAGTCTGTAGAGATTTTTAACCAATTGGTTGTCAATTACGGATGACCCATGGGTGCAAGGGGTGATTTCCGAAGGTCTAAAACTGTCCTTCAAGGAAAAATCTCCGTTAACTTGAAGTCCACGTTGGACTCAGCTTCCGTCAAATGTTCAGAAGAGAGAATCGCTTCTATCAGAAGTTCAATCTCTTCTGGACAAGAATGCTATAGAGGTCGTAGAAAACCAGGAATCTCCAGGTTTCTACAGTCACCTGTTTCTTGTTCCAAAACCAGAACGGCTCGTTTTGTCTAGTCATAGATCTGAGCTGGATAAACAAGCTAATCGTGGCTCCGAAATTTTATATGGAGACCATCCGATCGGTCAGAGCGAGCATTCGAGTGAACGTTTATGCTGCGAGCATAGATCTCAAAGAGGAGTTGTTTATCAGTTCCGAGCGATGTGCTTCGATCTGAATCTAGCACCCTGGGCATTCACTCGAATAATGAACGCGGTAATGACTCATTTCCGAGCTCATTCATCTGTAGTAACGTCGGCCTACCTGGACGATATTCTTCAGAGGTACGGCAGCAAGTTAACACTTCAGGACGATGTTCAAAGTCTGCTTCAACTGCTCTGACGTCTCGGTTTCATAGTAAACGAAAAGAAGTCGGATCTAGTGCTGTCCAAGTCATTCACCCACCTAGGAATGAGCTTCAGGCGCACAACAATCTCATTCGTCTGCCGTTAACCAGAGCGAAATTAGTCAGTTGTTAGGCTCGCTTTTGTCTTCACTCAGATGTAGTAACAGCGAGAGAATTCATGAGACTGACGGGTTTGTGTGGAGCCGCTGCGGATCTTATTCCGATGGGGCGGCTACTCACTCGTCCACTCCAGATATTTTTTACTCAGAATTGGAGTGTGAAGACTCATTCTCTCGAAACGAACATCGTCTTGTCGAATCAAGTGAAACAAGAGATTCAGACTTGGGCAGATATTCAGTGGTTAACTCCAGGAGTACCACTGCAACTGCCAGATCCGAGTTTTACGATTATGATGGATGTGAGTCAAACAGGTGGGGGCGCAACTCTGAGCCCAACAGAGTCGAGTCGAAGTGCCAGGGTCTTTGGGATCCGCAGTTCCTAAACAAGCACATAAACATCAAAGAGATGATGTCAATTTGGCTTGCACTACGTCAGTGGATGAACATTCTTCAGAATTCGCATGTTCAAATTCTGTCCGACAATTCGACAGTAGTAGTGTATATTCGGAACCAGGGAGGCACTCATTCCATTATTCAATTTAATGGAATGGATCCTTCTGTTTGTCCTAGAGCATCAAGTTTTCCTATCGGTCCGTCATATACCGGGTCGTCTGAACATTGTAGCAGACTCCCTTTCTCGGAAAGGTCGCATGTTGCCGTCAGAATTGACTCTCAACAAATGAGTATTCAATCAGATTTGCTACCAATGGGATCGTCCAGTGATAGACTTATTTGCGACGCATCTCAACAATCAGTTGCAGACGTATGTGTCGCCATTCCCAGATCCTCGAGCATTTGCAGTAGACGCCCTCTCGATCTCTTTGGACGTAATGATAGGATACGCGTATCCTCCAGCTCTGTTGATTCAGCAGATATTGCTAAAAATCAAGCAATCTCACTGCAAGATTCTGTTGTTAGCATCTCTGTCACCCCAGAGACCATGGATAAATCTACTCAGGTGTCTGTTGTGGGACATTCTGCGGAAGCTTCCTCCACAGGAGGACCTTCTTTCGCAGGGGAAATCGTGCACACTGCATCACAACCCGCAAGGTCTCAACCTTCACGAATTTCCGTTGTGCAGTCCTTCTTGCACGGCAAGCATTTTACAGGACGAGCAGTGGATGCAATTTCTAACTGTAGGAGGACCTCCTCTTCGCTAAATTATGCTGCTAAGTGGAAGGTTTTCTGTCGGTGGTGTGGGGATCATTCTATTGATATTTATGATCCCTCCATTCCAGACATTGCTAATTTTCTGGTCTACTTGTTTGACGAGATCAAACTGCAGCCAATAACCATTAAGGGTTATAGGTCTATGCTATCGGATACCTATGCTCATCATGATAGCTTACAGATTGGATCTAATGTCTCTTTATCTAAGTTAGTGAAAAACTTTTCGATAAACCCCTAGGTTAATTCCTAAGTGGAATTTAGCTTGGGTTCTTCTGAAGCTAAAAGAAGTGCCATTTGAGCCTCTTGATACAGTGGACTTCAATTCTTATCTTATAAGACAGCTTTTCTCTTAGCCTTCTCTTCTGCCAGAAGAGTTAGTGAGCTTCATGTACTATCGGTTGATGATTCTCATTGCCGAAGTGTTGGTAATACTATTACTTTGACTACTAATGTTGGATTTTTGGCTAAGAATCAGGCTCCTACTAAGTATCCTGAACCTATTGTTATTAAGGCTCTTCCGTCTTCAGACAGTCATAGGCCTTTGCTCTGTCCAGTTAGAGCCATGCGTATTTACAAACGTAGATCTGAGTTTATCAGAAAGGGACGTAAGCGTTTCTTTCTGTCTCTGCTGCCTAATAGAAAGGACATTACAGTCCATTCTATTGCAAGGTGGATTCAATTAACTATCCCTACTGCTTATGAAAAATTATCTTCATCTCAACAGCCTGTGCTTAAGATTTCGGCGCATGAAGTAAGAGATCTGTCTACATCTTGGGCTTATGCTAATAGTGTTGCTATTACTGATTTGATGAAGGCTGCATATTGGTCTCAGCCTTCCACGTTCACGAATTTTTATCTTAGAAATATTGAGTCCATTTCTGGCGACCTGCGTTGTTTAGGTCCGTTATCTGTTGTTCAGAATGTCGTCCACGAAACAGTTGCAACTATAGTTATGCAGGCTTTCTGTTCCGGTAGTGGCTCTGTTCTGCTGCCCTCTTCATTCTGGGTTTTTGACCCAGAGCAAGGGGAAGGGGGGGGGGGGGGGGGGATGGTGTTCCCATATATCACCTGCTTTATAGTGAAAAGCAAGGGAATACCTCCTCTGAAGTCAGTAATTCCGAGTCGGTGCCGGGATGGTTTTAAAGTGTAAAGCTAATGTCTATCTCATTTATGTAATATTTTTAAAGTGTAGCTCGGTGTGAAGCATTTGTATATGTCACGTGTCATACGAGCACTAATATACAATCCTCGGACACTTTTAAATGAGTATAAAGAGTCTCATTCTCTGGACTGTCTTTATTTATTGGCTTTCCTTTAAAAAGATTTGTATAATGAGTTATACTGGATGTTAATAGAGATCATTGATGTTATTGTGCTCAATTACGGAATGGTATTGTGTTTTTCATTTTTGTTACAAACAAGAAAGATACATGTAAAGCCTGTTCTCTTCTTCTCCTGGAGGGGATAACTCTGTTTACATGTAATTGAGTCTATTGGATTTTCCTTTATGTCCTAGGCCCTCCAGCCTTTTTTCTATTCAGCTAAGTCTGGGTCATTGGTACAGTATAAAAATGTTAAAAAATGAATAGTAATTTATATATTTTTTATACTTACCAATGACCCAGACATAGCTGGCCCTGCCATGAGTTGGGAACTCATACCTCCCCGCTGTTTACGTAACACTTACCAGGCACTGGTTGTAAGAATGAGGATTTGGCTCCAATTTCGGACTTCCTTGATGCTGCGCATGCGCAGTGGATAAAAGTATGGAGGACCACATAGGACATCTAATTTTTGGATTTTGATGCAAATTTTGGGGATTGGGGGGCAAAATTTGTGTTTGGCCCTAGAGTTAGCACCAGCTAAGTCTGGGTCATTGGTAAGTATAAAAAATATATAAATTACTATAAATTTTTTAACTTTTTCACCTTGGATAACCTCATATTCAAATGAGCTTTACAAGATGTCTTTTGCTGTAATTTGAAAGGAAAAATCAAATTTGATCATAATTGAAAACTGAGTATTTGTACTGTCATCTGAAAGGTACGTTCTGCAAGACATAAATAACAATACCCATAATTTTTCTTTTGCATGTGATAATTTTTCTCTTTGGAAGCCTTTAAGGTAATTTTTTTTTGTCAAGCTAAATCAGTATTCAGAATGAAACAAGAGTACCTATGGGAGGCATTTTTTTTTCAAATTTCTGTAATACAGTGGAGCCCACTTAATTGGATATCTCTTAACTGAATAACCCTGTTAATTGAATATAATTTTCCAACACAAAACCATTTACAAAAACCGTACAAATTTGACCTGTTAGTTGAATATAGGTTATAAAGTAAACTCCTGTTGATTGAATAAAAAATCTTGTAACATATCGAGAAGTTACACTGACTCTCCCCAGTTTTCCTTTGTTTATAGACCTATTTGGCCTCAGTACCTCCAATACAGACATTAAATCTATGATATCTTGTTTGACAGTGCTCATGGAGCTCTGCCAAACAAGATATAATAGAATAAATGCTAAGTTTATCTCTAGAATACAGGAAAGTGACACAATCCCTGTTAATTGAATAAGTTTCTTTGGCAAAGTGGATATTCAATTAACAATGATCAATGAAGAGCAAAAGCTTTGAATATGTATGCGGTCATGTTTATTGTGGTACCATGAAGCCCACTTTTTTTGATAACTCTTAATTGAATAATCCTGTCAATTGGATATAACTTCCAAACACAAAAACATTTTCCATCTCTTCGTACAAGTTAATTGCGTATGAGTTATAGAGTAAACTGCTGGTAACTTTATAAAAACAATTTGTAAAATGTTGATTAATTACCTTGATAATCATAGACTTTTTCTTGTTTATAGATCTTTTTTTTCACTGCATCTAATACAGGCATTTAATCCATTATATCTTGTTTTACCAAGCTCCATGACCTCTTTCAAACAAGATATAGTAGGATAAAAGCACAGTTTTTCTCTGGAATACAAAAAAGTGATTAAATCCCTGTTGATTGAATGCTCCTGTTAATTGAATAATTAATAGTGCTCAGCTGTACCATATCATTAAGACATTATGATGCACATATAATATATTTGTGATGTTACTTTGTTTCTTGGGGCTGTTAGAGATTTTGTGTCACAGATTTCACCAGCATCTACAAACCTCTGTTTTGCATGTTTATACCACCCACTTGAAAAGTGGGCGGTATATAGCATTCATGGTGTCCGTACTTCCATACTTACGTACGTCCGTACTTCCGTACGTCCGTGACGCTTTGGGGGTACACATCTGCTATCCGCTACTCCTCTTAAACCAGTGGGTGGATTTCATTGAAACTTACAGGCATTCTTTTCTATACATTATAGATGTGCACCTCCTATTTTGCTTTCAGGTATTTTTATTTTTTACTCTTTCCCAAAGGGCGAAATGAACTTAGCCAAATTGTTGTGATGCTTTAGGGGGGTACACTCCTGCTATCCGCTACTCCTCTTATACCAGTGGGCGAATTTCATTGAAACTCTCAGACATTCTTTTATATACATTATAGATGTGCACCTTCTATTCTGCTTTCAGGTATTTTTATTTTTTTTTGGGGGGGGGGGGGGTGGGGGGGGGGGGGGGTTGTCAGTGTTTGTGCTCTCTACATTAAACACACTTTTACTGTTGTAAAATGTTTCTTGGTGGGAGTGGGTGGTATCATTTAGTGAGCAGTGCTCACAGTTTTTCTAGTTTATACTTGCCATCATTAACAATGCTGATATTTTTTGTTGCATACCCATTCATTCCTTGCTATTTTATTTTCAGGCACACCAAACATTACTGGAGTTAGGAAAACACGAAACAGCATCATTATCCAAGAAAAAGGTGTGTATCTACTTTTGTCAATCGTTTTAGTCCAGAGTCTTCCATGAAAGCAGAGGACTGTAGATTTGGCTTTTATCCATACCTTGCTTTCCCTCTGTCGGAGCCTTATTGTCACTTTTTTTTACCTGTATTGTAGATGCTACAACACAATATTTTTATGCTTTAACCCAATGGCCCAGACTTAGCTGGTGCTAACACAAAGTTATCAAGGGCCAAACACAAATTTTGAACCCCCCGAATCCCCAAAATTTGCTTGCAAAACTGAAAATTAAAACTCCTATCTGGTCCTCCATACTTTTATTCTCCCCCCATGCGCAGTCACCAGGAAGTGACCAAAATTAACACCAACATCATTCTTTGTTTGGCCCTAAAGTCATCAACAATGAAATGACATCTGTGCTTTAAAATCTCCTTTTTTGAGGATGCCAGACACAAATCAATGCAAGAATTTGTGGATCCAAGGCTGTTATTGGATGATGGAAGTGTTCAACAGTGGTTTTTGACGTTCAGGCCTGTAACTTTATAATAATTATAAAATTATTTCATATTTCTCAATTTCGAGACATACGCCTGACGTCATCTTTTTTGTTAATGATTATTCCACTGTTTGTTAAGTGTTCCTGCCCTATCCTTCCATGAACCCTTCCTGTTAAACTCGAAAGCTTTTTGGCTAATTGTGTCGCCGCCCCACGAAGTGGGGAGGGACATATAGGGATTACTTTTGTCGTCTTGCGTCGTCCGCCTCACACTTTCTCTTATCCGCCACTCCTCTTTAACCTATGAATGGATTTTGATGAAACTTTCAGTGATTCTTTATCACATAATGGCATTGTGCACCTCCTATTTTATTTTTTGATCCGCTGTATTTTTTCCAGAGTTATGCCCTGTCGTCTTGCGTCGTCCACGTCACACTTTCTCTTATCCGTCACTCCTCTTTAACCTATGAATGGATTTTGATGAAACTTTCAGTGATTCTTTATCACATAATGGCATTGTGCACCTCCTATTTTATTTTTTGATCCGCTGTATTTTTTCCAGAGTTATGCCCTGTCGTCTTGCGTCGTCCACGTCACACTTTCTCTTATCCGTCACTCCTCTTTAACCTATGAATGGATTTTGATGAAACTTTCAGTGATTCTTTATCACATAATGGCATTGTGCACCTCCTATTTTATTTTTTGATCCGCTGTATTTTTTTTAGAGTTATGCCCCTTTTCCACTTAGAATTCTGTCTGAAACGCCAGGTGACACACGTCTTCCATGGAAGACTCACATCTAAGTTTTTATTGAAATTCTTTATTAAATTTCATTTTTAACATTTATTACAGAATATTATTCTGTTTCTTCCCCATGGTTACGTCCTCACCCTAGGGGTGTTAGGTCGTTGAGTCTTGCATCTTCTATCCGATGTATCATTTCTTCTTCATATGAAAACTTGCACGAGACTGAGCATACGCCCACCCACCGCTCGGGACGCTCCGTCTAGTCTGCAGCCAGGGGCGGCTTCAGTCTTGGCTTCCTCTGGTACGTTATTAAAGCACACATGACCGCATCCTAGCTACACAACTTCGGATATCCAGCCTGCTGCATGAAGAAGGAACTACTCTTCGCCTGTGAAGTCAGATCATCTGGTAACTAGGCCTCGATCATTGGGACGTTCGGAGAAGAGATCCATCTCCGACACACCGTCCCAGGAGCAGCAAGTGGCTAGGAAACAGAAGACCGCTGCTCCTCAGGCCTCGATGATGGACTTGCTGTCGCAGCTGATTGTAGCATCCCAGCAAGTGCAGATGCAGCCTCCCTTATTCTCAGAACCTGAGCTGTCGGACGGTGCTGGGTTGGTCCAGTTATCTGTTCATGCAGATGCAATGGACCGAGATTCGCAACTGATTCTCTCGGATAGTGAAAAGGATAAAGAAGAGGATTACCCTTCCCTTTCGGAACAGCACAGGGTTGCGATGGATTTCATCCATCAATACTACCCTGAATTTGTTCCGATGAAACAGAATGCTATGATGATAAGTGAGAAACCGCTGGCGTCTTTGGACGCAGACTTTAATCGGACAAAGGAAGAAGTTCTTTCTTTTTTGGTTCAGCCTAGGTGTCACAGGCCTTCGGCCATGTAGGTGACGCCATATTCACCTCTCGAGTGCGAGGAAAGGGCAGTTTCTTAACTACATCTTTCCATAAACATACCGTTTCATGGACTACATTCATTTAAAAACGGTTGGAGAAGATGTTCCGAGAGCTCCTCTGCATTTAAATGAGGAGCCTGGGGATCTAGATGTAAGAGGATTACCCTTCCTTTTCGGAACAGCATCGGGTTGCGATGGATTTCATCCATCAATACTACCCTGAATTTGTTCCGTCGAAACAGAATGCTATGACGACAAGGAAGAAACCGCTGCCATCGTTGGACGCTGACTTTATCTGGATAAAGGAGGAAGTCCTTTCATATCTGGTCCAGTCTAGGCAGGTGTCGCAGGCCTTTGGCCATATAGACGACGCCGTATTTAACCTCTCTAGTGCGAGAAGGAAAGGCAGTTTCTTAGCTTCATCTCCCAAAAACATACCGTTTCATGGACTACGTTCATTTAAAAACGGTTGGAGAAGATGTTCTGAGAGCTCCTCTGCGTTTGAATGAGCAGCCTGGGGATCTAGATGTATCCTTGCCTGCATCATTCACTATTCGCTCAGACACAATTACAACGTCAATTTCATCAAGTAGAGCAAATTTGAAAGCAATGTCTTATGCATATCTCCTTACCAAAGCTATGGCGCAACGTCCTAACGGGAAGGAATTTGAGGACGTTTGTACCTCTCTTAAGAGTTCTTTCTAGGGCATTTTGTATACCACGTATAACTCTGCCCTTACAGTGGTTAATCTGGAGTTAATTCAGATGTGATGCTGGCCTTGTGTCGTCATCACTTATTGATGACAAAGTGAAAAGCTCACTCCGAGTCACCCCGGTCTCTGGACATACTACATTGGACGACAAGCTTTTGTCAACTAGTGATCAGGCTATTTAGAAAGTGCCAAGTGATCTGCTATTGAAGTCGGCGTTTTATCAACCCGCTTCAGCAGACGAGTAAAGGAGGGCGTTCCTGATCTAAACGTCAAAAGGGAACTCCTCACAAGGGTACAAGAAGCCCTCTTACAATTACTTTGGAGGTCGCCAATATAGCGACTCGAGAAAGGGGCGGAGGTCTGTCCGGGACTATCGGTCAGACACCCCTAGGCCGACGGGATGAGGTTCTTCACGGGGAGGACAAGTCGTTCACTCATTTGGGAATGAGCCTTGAGACTCACAACAATCTGGTTCGTCAGCCGTTACCCAGAGCAAAATTTGTTAGTTGTTATGCTCGCTTTTGTCAGACGTATTAATGGCAAAGGAATTCATGTGACTGAAGTGGCTGTGAGGAGCGGCTTTGGATCTTATTCCGACGAGCCACCTGTGCACGCCTCCCCTCCAGATATTCTTTACTCAGAACTGGAGTGTGATGATGCATTCGCTCAAAACCAGTATTGTTTTAACGGACCTAGTAAAACGGGTTCAGATTTGGGCAGATCTTCAGTGATCAACTCAGGGAGTTCCGCTGCAACTGCCGGATCCGGCTTTCACAATTACGACGGATGCGAGTCAGACAGGTTTTCTTTATTTCTCGATTATATATTTTAATGTTATCATATATTTAATGTAGACATGGTGGTAGTACAATCGACCTATTTAAGCTTTTATGTAATAATATTTCTCAAATAGCAGGGCAAAAAGAGGAAGCCTTTCCTCTGTTTACATGGTCGTTGTCTTGCTTGTGGTCGATGTACTCCCACTAATTCTTGCACAACATGTGTCAGATTTAGACAACGTTGGAGACGGTGTCATGGTTCGTTGTTTGAGGCAAGAGGACACTACCAGTCCTCTCGTGGCAAGGGGACACTGCTGGTTCTCTCGCCAAAAGTTCACTCTAGTTTTTTAGTTTCTATTTACAGAGGAACAAGAACATGGTGAGGTTATGTGCCACCGTCAGAAAGTGTGCTTCCGTCGTCGCAGTATACAATTAGAGCTAGCGGCAAAAGTGCTCGATAATATTAGACAAGGAACTGGGCCTTAACATTTAAGGTTTACTTCCTTGTCGCCAGCTAGCTCGACTTGTGGAGCGATTACTCAGGATTTGAGTGATGTGACGCCGGATAGGTCCGTAGCGGTCGAGGAGAGAAAAAATGGTGTAGCGAGCACTATAAAATCCAAACATGCTCACCCTGTGACAATGGGAAGAAGGAAGCCGGCAAGTTTTGAGGTCTGCTCGTCCAGGTCTGCCACGACCGCGAGCAAGAGAGAGGCCCCTCTCTCTTACATCAACATCTGTGGTCAGAAGTTGTTGGTAGGAACTTGCGTCAGTTGGAGCTTACACCCATGCTTCCTGTCCAGGACGCTCCTTCTAATAGGCTGCCGGGGTCGGCTAGTCTTACGGCTTCCTCTACGTCTGAAAAGCACACACGATTGCACAAAAAGTCTGTTGTCGCATTTAGACAGGGCTAAAAACCATGGCACATGGTTTTAGTTCCCTGTCACCAGCTAGCTCGACCGGTGAAGCGGTTACTCAGGCCTCTGAGGACTGTGATGCCGGGTGTGTCCGTTCTGGTCTAAGAGACGAAAAAGGGTGGAGCGAGCACTATAATATACAATCATGCTCACCCTGCGACGACGGAAGGAGGAAGCCGGCCAGGTCTGCCATGACCGCGAGCAAGAGAGAGGCCTCTCTTACAACATCATCTGGGGCCAAATGTTGTTGGTAGGAACTTGCGTCAGTCGGAGCTTACGTCTATGCCTCCTATCCGGGACATTCCGTCTAATAGGCAGCCGGGGTCGGCTAGTCTTACGGCTTCCTCTACATAATGGCTAAAGTGCTCTCAATATTGCACAGGGCTATAAACCACAGCTCATGGTTTCAGTTCCCTGTCGCCGGTGAAGCAGTTAATCTTGAATATGAGAACAGTGACTTCGGGTGTGTCGCATTTACATAGTAAATCAGAGCTAGCGACAAAAGTGCTCAATAATATTAGACAAGGAACTAGACCTTAGCATTTAGGGTTTACTTCCTTGTCGCCAGCTAGCTCGACCGGTGAAGCGATTACTCAAGTTTTGAGTAACATGATGCCGGGTGTGTCCGTAGCAGTCGAGGTGAGAAAAAAGGGTGTAGCGAGCACTATAAAATTCAAACATGCTCACCCTGCGACGACAGAAAGGAGGAAGCTGGCAAGTTCTGAGGTATGCTCGGCTAGGTCTGCCAGGACCGTGAGCAAGAGAGAGGCCCCTCTCTCTTACAACAACATCTGGGGCCAGATGCTGTTGGTAGGAACTTGCGTCAGCCGGAGCTTACGTACATGCCTATTGTCCGAGACGCTCCATTTAATACACAACCGGGGTCGGCTACAATTCGGCTTCTTCAGCGTCTACTAAACACACACGACCACACCTTGGCTAAGTGACTTTGGATATCTAGTCTGCATCGTCAAATAGGTCCACTCTTTGTCAAGGAAGTCGCACCATCTAGTAGCCAAGGAGACGAGGCCTCATTCATCAGGACGTCCGCAGTTAAGAGCAATCTCGGACACACTGTCCCAGGAGCAGCCGGAGGACAAGCAATACATGACCGCTGCTCCTCAGGCCTTCGTAACGGACTTATCATCTGCCTGTTCAGATGCCGGTGACCGTGATTCTAAAACTGATTTAGACGGGTGATGAAAGGGATACAGAGGAGGATAACCTTCCCTTTCGGAACAACTCATGGATGATATGGATACTATCCATTATCGTTTCCTTGAACTTGTTCCAGTGAATCACAATGCTGCGAGTAATTATGAGAAACCACTAGCGTTGTTAGATGCTGACTTCATCCAGACAAAGAGCAGGATAATAAGATCTCTTTTCCGGTTAAGTCTACCGGGTGTCACAGGTCTTAGGTTATTTAGACGACGCCATATTCAAACTTCCTGTGGGAAGAAGTAATACGGTTTCGTATCATCATCTTCTGTATTTTTTGCCATTTTTTGAACAACATTCATTTAAAAAATGGCCTGGGAAGATGTGTTGAGAGTTTCTCTGCATTTGAATGAGCAGGCTAAGGTCTTAGTTGGGGCCTTACCTTCGTCATTTCGCTGTTCACTCGGATACAATTGAGAAGATACTCTCTTATTCAGAGCAAATTTAGACTCATTGTCTTATGTAGATAACCTTTAAGAACTGTGATGCAACGTTTATAAGGAAAGGAATTTTGTAGACGTTTGTACCTCTTTAAAAATTCTTTCCAGGCCTATTTATCACATATATCTCTTGTCTTAACAGTTGCTAAGTGGGAGTTATTCTGATGTGACGAAGCCTTGCATTGTCATCTTAAATAGATGACAAGGTGGAAAACTCTCTACAGGTCGCTCTGGTTTTCCAGACACTAAGTCTTTGACGATAAGCTTTCATTAATGCAGGATTAAACTACAAAGAAAGCATCAATACTCTGCTCCTTAAGTTGGTGTTTAATCGACCAACAACAGCAGAAAAGAGTAAGAGAGGATGTCCTAGACACAGATCGTCTAAAAAGGACTCATAGCGAGGGTATAGGTAACCCTCCTATAATTACTTTAGGGATCGTCAATACAGCGACTCGGATAGGGGATTTAGGTCTGTTCGAGATTACTGATCAGACACCCCTAGGCCGGTGGCTTGAGGCTCTTCAAGAGCTCAGTCTGATCGATAATTGATTGGAACTGGATAACGTGTTTATCATGGCTCTAAAAGGTTATTTATTGCAATCATTCAGTCGATAATGCGAGCGTTCGAATGATCGACTGTGCGGCAAGTATAGTTCTTAAGATCACTTGAATAATGAACTAGATAATGTCTCATGGGATGAATGATAGGATATGCGTATCCTACAATTTAATATAATTAATAATAATATAATAATAAATTAATAATCTTCTTTTTGAAGATTCCTTTAAAAAAGGGTGGGAGGGATGATTTTTTACCTCTCCTCCGGCTTGATAAGTATGTAACTATGAGTGAAGCTGTTTTGTCTGTAGATTATATCCTGGATACAGCTTGGGTTTATTGTATATGGCGTATGTTTGTGGGGGATAGCCTCTCATTCTCAAATACACCATTCTAATTTTTGGGGCTTATTCTGGACTAACCTTAAAAAATTGGGAACTTGTTACATCCAATTAGTATAGTCTTCATGCTAAGTATATGGAATTACTTGAATTTGGCTTCTTATTGATATGTCTTCTCTATTACTGTATAGAGAGACACACATGTAATTCCTTTTAAATTTAATTTCCTTTCAACTTGGATTACAGGCTATGGAACTCTGTTTGTCTACTAATTCTGACGTCCTAGGCCCTCCGCCGTCAGCTATGTCTGGGCCATTGGGTTATAGTATAAAAAAAATATAAATTTCAAGTAATTTGTATATTTTTTTATACTAAACAATGGCCCAGACGGGTATGGTCCTCCCATTAGTGGGCACTCATACCTCCCCGATGAGCTATTATGTAGTACTCTGTTCTACAAAGAATGATGTTGGCACTAATTCCGATCACTTCCTGGCGACTGTGCATGCATGGAAAGTAAAAGTATGGAGGACCAGATAGGACTTTTAATTTTCGGTTTTGCAAGCACATTTTGGGGATTGTAGGGGTTCAAAATTTGTGTTTGGCCCTTTGAGTTAGCACCAGCTAAGTCTGGGCCATTGGTAAGTATAAAAAATATACAAATTACTTTATAATTTTTCAGAAATATGCAATGTCAATATAGAGTTTGAATCCACCAGATTTATGTCCATTAGGCCTATAAAAAAGTGTCGTGTTTCTCAGACATTTTTTCCTCAATTTTATGCTGAGGGAGGGAGGCTTTTTTTCACAAAACTGTTCTGAAAATAGTTGGAATCAGAAATTTAACTACTTACACTATTATGTGGCAAACCGTTTCCAGCAGTGAAAATTTCCCATAATGTAGTTGAAAATTTAACCAACTGTATCTTTGTTTGACAGAACTCTGTGATTTCTGTCAAACAAGGTATAGTTGGTTCAATATTTGTCCTACAATTGCAAATTTGTGTCATAGAAGTAGGGCTGAGCGGTTTTGAAATTTGCATTTCGGTTCGGTTTCAGTTTCGGTTTTGTACAAAAACTCGGTTTTCGGTTTGGTTTTCGGTTTTTTAAAATATATTGTAGAAATCCACATTTTAGAGGGTAATGTACACATAAAATCTGTCTGTATTTGTCATCCAAGTCATGAGGCTCATATAGCGTGTTGAGTCATTTGGGTTAATCAGTGTTCACCACTCTTCTCAGCTAATGGACATATTGTGTACAGTGTTGGGCTACTGTAGTGGGCAACAGTGACGGAGCCATGAGGTATCTAGGGAGACCAGCCCCCCCCCCCCCCCCTCCCCAAATCCCACTTGCTTCTCCCATTCCCAAATTTGAAAAGATTCTTTTTGATTCCCTGCCCTCAGTACAAGTACAGTACCCTCAGTCCTAAGATCCCCCCCCCCCCCCCCAAAAAAAAAATCTTCACCAGCATGGTCCAGGATTTCAAACCATGGCTCCACCACTGGTGGGAGCTGCCTCGTTCTGTCAGTGAGATTTGGGGCCTTGTCAAGACAAGATGCAGAAATTCACAAGAAAAGCTACATTTTAGCAAAAATCAACATTTCCTTATTTTTTATGGAGTCGCTAAGCTCTCACCCTGGTTTTGGTGGCTAATGTGCAATTGTTGTGCTTATTTCGGTAATTATCACGTCGCTTGAAAATAGACGTGCCCCGTGTTTCTTGATGGTTCCTGCTTCAAATGACAGGGGAATAAGAGAAACACAAATCATATTTCTTCTGATTTTGATAACTATTATGGAAGTAAGTCGTGATATACGAATCACTTTTATTGGTAACTCACTCCAATGCTTTCACAATATCTCTCCTAATTTCGACCGTAGAGGTTCGTTTTTTACTTTGACTCTGCCCAAACATAGAAATTGGGTGAAATGAGCGGTGCCAAGGTGAAGATATTACCAACTTTACTTTGCCCTCTTGGCTGATCCCATCGTTGATTTTATCGCAGTCAAGACAGGCGATTGATGTTTTTGAAGGGAGACTGCTGCATAATGGCATTTGAAAGAAAGTTTGCAATATTGCATCTTGGGATTTGTTGTGTTTACAAAATACACATGGTCATGGGAAAACACGTGTTGATTATAACATCTTCGTATTGGGAATGCAGCGTGTGTACCTGACAGACCTGCAGTACTGCCCGATTCCTTAAAGTAAGTTCAAATAGTATACAGACAATTCCCAATAAGTTTAAAAAAAACTTTCAATAGTTACCTGCCATCCATTTAATAGGATGTGTTCTATTTTAATTTAACCATTTTATTGTTGACAAAAAACATAACTGCCAATGCGCAGCATTATCTATGAGCATGTGACTTCAGAGAACGTGCCAGTGGTCGGTTAATTAACATAATTTACTTGTCATTTTTTCCCATGTGAACTTTGAGGTTTTAAAACTCAATAAATTTTATGTTTACCTCCAATCTAATTTACAACGTGCCGTACGCAGATGATTTTGGGTCAAAGGTAATTTATAATACTTTTACACCATATATTGTCAGGTAACTTGCAATACCTCTTTGGTCGAATGTGCCCGGTTCATTAAATTTACTGAACGATTCTTGAATTGCATGTGTGGATTTTTACGTAAGACTTTTTAATTTTTCATATTCCATCTGCTGGTGGTTCTGTAGATATTGTTTAAGATACAAGAAATTTGCTACCACTATTTGTGGGGGGAGGGGGGATTTGTTGTCAGTCCTCTCGAAGTAAGCATAAATGGCACAGCATTTACCTTTGCCCGACATTTAAGCCTTTGGCGTGCGGATGAGTGGTCATAAACTTAACCAATTCTGGGAAATTTGTTGAAACCGAAAGTCGCGGTTTTTTGTTAAGGCGGCGGTTCGGTTTCGGTTTAAAAAAAAAACCCGAACTGAACTGAAAAATCGATAAACCACCCAGCCCTACATAGAAGAGATTTCCAGGTGGAAAAAAAGGTGATGAGGCAGATTTTCCTTTGACGTGGGAGGTGCTTGAGTTTCAAAGAAAATCTTTTGGTAGCCTTAGTTACAGGTATCAGGAATTATGACTGTGTATATTGCGATTGTCTTTTTCACAAGAAACATTCAAGATTGTATAGATTCCATAAGTTAAAACTTGTTTTTAAACAATCTGTTGTTCTGAATCATTAGAAAATTATTTTCAACAACAAAATAAATGTTCAGTCTGTGTTTTATGTTTTATCAATTAAATAATGGTATAAATAGCACTCCACGAGCTCTGTCAAATGAGATATGGCAGAATAAATATTCAATTTATCACTAGAATGTAGGAATATGTTCAAATTCTTATAAATTGACAATTGCCATTAACTGAAGATTTTTCATCGTTAAAGTAACTGTTTAGTTAACCCTCTGATACTTTTGTACGTCTTTTGATGTACGAAATAAAACAACGCGTTGATACTTTTGTACGTCTTATGACGTACGAAATCGAACAGCGCATTGATACTTTGAGGTCATTTCTTTTGTTATTATTTTTCAATTCTTTAAAGTTTTAACCTCAATTCCTATTTTCTCCCGAATAGTGCTCAGTAACAACTGTTGAGCCAAATGTTATCGCAGCTTAAAATACTAATATAATCCTGCTGTCAAGACTTCTTAACTGCTTGACTGCTAAAAGCCACTATCAGGGCTTTCAAAAAATGAGGATACCAGAGCAAAAGCCAACACTTTCCTTGCTTATATTTCATATTCAGTCAAACACAAATAATATTTTGTTTATATAACTTTGTTTTATTACAAATTATTGGAGAGTGCCTATGGGCGCTCTCCAATAATTTGTAATAAAACAAGTTTTGAATAACAAATGCAGACCACCAAAAATAATCTAGACCTCAACCAGATAAACATTAATGTGAAAAAATATCTTGTTATTTGTACTTTCCGACGTTTGACGTCGCATTTCAAAAAATGTTGAAGAAACTGAATTCGCAGTGACGTTTGAATGTCAGGATAATTAAAGTCTCAAAGGTTTAACTGGCTTCAACTGTAATTGTAATGTGAAACAAGATCGAAATTTAATATTTTGACTTTTACATCTTTTTTGTAGACATTACTGAGTTTGAGTAAATTAGCTGCTCTTGCAACAGATCCAGATCCACCAAATGTGAATGACAGCTTGAAGGGTTTGTTTGGTTTAGTTTAACTTTTTATTTCACAATAAATTTGGGAAATCCACCCCAGAATATTCATATAGAGCATTCTGCAACTTTTGAAAATCTTGGAATATTAAAATTGCATTCTATTTGTAGAAATTCTTTCGTTACAGGTCTATGGGATGTTAAATTGAGAAAAATAGTTGAATTTTAAATTTTTAAAACAGATATCAAGAGGTCCAGTGGTTAAACTTGTTAGCCTTCTGACAGATTGTTATGAATTCTGTCCTTACCCACTCCCCTTGCTGCTTGTCCTAGAGCAAGACAACCTTTCTGTCTCTACTTCACCTTGCCGTATAAATAGGTACAAGCAAAAGATGGGAACTTAACCTACAATGGACTGAGTGAATTCAAAAACTTATCAGCTGGTGTTGCTAAAACTGTTTATTATACGTGGAGCAAGAAAATATTTACATTCAAGTCATGTTACAGTGTTGTTAAATATTATAAAACACAATCAACAGCTTGGTATAAGTCTGTCTTTGCTCCTAAATGGAATTTGATTGTCCTTTGCTATGCCCATAGACTAGCATAGAGGAAAGGATCTCCACATAGGATAAGTTCTTCCTGCACTTTCCTTCCAGTGCTGTGCCCTTTGTTGAAGCTAGGAAATAGTTATATTGCATATACCTTGCGTTGCACTTGTTGATTGTAGCTGAGCTGAACTATCTTTGGTATTTTTATACTATAAACCAATGGCCCAGACAAGCTGGTGCAAACTCAAAGTTATCAAGAACCAAACACAAATTTTGAACCTCCCAATCCCCAAAATTTGCTTGCAAAAAAGTCCTCTCTGGTCCTCCATACTTTTACTCTCAGCAACATTGAACTGACATCTGTGCTTTTAAAATCTCCTTTCTTAAGGATGCCAGACACAAATCAGTGGTAAAATTGGTGGATCCAAGGACATAAATGGATGATGGAAGTGAACAACGGTAGTTAAAAAAAGCTATTAGCAGCACCCCAGCAAATGCAAGAGCAACCTCCCGCAGACTCCAGTGGTGGGCTGTCAGACGGTGCTGGGTCGGTCCTGTCAATTGTGCATGTAGAAGAAGCCATAAGTTTCTCTTCTGGACACTCAGCTAGTTCTGGGGTCAGATCTCCGTTTGGAGAACCCTCTCCATCCCGTTAACAGTTGGGGTTGACTGTGTCCATTGTGAGAAACCATATTGAGTCGGAACACGCATCGAACGTTCCTTCCACACTGCGGCCGGGGCTGGCGGCAGTTATGGCTTCTACTTACGTGGAAGCGCACAAAAGAGGATTAAGTCTAGAAGTTTCTAAGCGGGATACTCTGCGAGATCTGCGGACAGATCGTGTGTGCAGAGCATTTTTCTTCCCGTTAACAGTCGGGGACGACTGTTTTGTGTTGTATGAAACTTCATTGAGGAGGAGCATCTGTCCTATGTGATGAGTTGGGATGCTCCTTTTTCCGCACTTCAGCCGGGGTCGGCTGTGGTTATGGTGTCCTCTTCTTCCATTGATATGCACAATAAGGGATAGATGCCTACAAGTTTATAACGAACGCTCAGCGAGGTCTGGAGCAGACCGCGAGCTGGAGATTCTTCTCCTTTCTGTCAGCAGTGATGCTCGACTGTTATTGGTTTGAGAAACTTGAGTGAGTTGGGGTGGTTCGGGACACTCCTTCCACACTGCAGCTGGATTCGGTGGCAGCTATGGCATCTTCCCTTGCTTCATTAATGAAGCATGATGAGCGCAGGCTAGCTATCTGACTAAGCAGGTTCCGGTCGATAGCTAGGCATCTGAGGCTTTTATATACAGGACATGTGTTGAGGATCTGGGACCAGATCTCTGTCCTGAGAGCAGCTTATGGTAACAAGTGGATTATCATTGCTCTGCTAACCTTGGTCACGGACTGGCTGCCACAGATTGCTCTGCGTATCGCAGCATTCCAGTAGTCGCTGGTACTACTGTTTAACAGATTCTGAGGGTGAGCTGCCGGACAGTGCTGTGTTGGTCCAGTCATCCGTTCAGTCGGATGGAGTTGACCATATTTATATCCTGGGTTACATGCATCCGTGCGTCTGTGTGTGAGTCCATCCGAGAATATTCATAACTTTCATAACTTAAGTAAATTATTATTTTGTATAAAATATTTGTTGGTCATAGGTATGCCCACACTAGTTATTTTTTTTTCTTCATTACTTGTTTTTATTACTTGTTTACTTAGGAATTGTGTCCGTCCGAGCCAAATTTTGTCTGTTCAGCCTGTATCTCGGGTATCGAATGTTCTGTTGCATAATGCAATGAAATTTGCCGTGAACACTGCTTATGGTATAGGCTTTCAAAAAAGGATTCAACGATATTTCTCACATTCTCCTTTTTTAGAGTTATCCCCCTTTTTATGTGAACCCATACTATGTATGGTACACATAATGCTGGCATCCGGGGTGGCCATCCATCGTTCGTCCATCCTTTGTCCGTCTGTCGGTCCATCCGTCTGTCTGTCTCTCCATCCAGCATCCGTATCCATTTGTGTGGCATTCGATAACTTGAAAAATATTGCTTGGATTGTCAAGTTACTTTATATTTGTGTTCAGGTTACTGATGTGCCGAGCTGTATAGTTTCTGGTGTAAATCTGATAATTTGATCCTGAGATATTAACCCTTTATCCTTCAAATTGAAAATTTCTCCAATCCCTTTGGCATTCGATATCTTAAAAAATATTGCTTGGATTGTCTAGTTACTTTACATTTGTGTTCAGGTTACTGATTTGCCGAGCTGTATAGTTTTTGGTGTAAATCTGATGATTTGATACCAAGATATTAACCCTTTATCCTTCAAATTGAAAATTTCTCCAATCCCTTTGGCATTCAATAACTCAAAAAATATCAATCCGATTGTCATGTTACTTTATATATTTATTCAGGTTACTGATGTGCCGTGCTGTATAGTTTTTTATGTAAATCTGATAATTTGATCCAGAGATATTAACCCTTTATCCATCAAATTAGACACTCCTCCAATCCATTTCTATATGTACCCATACCATGTATGGTGTACATAATGTCGGCATCAGTGGTGGCCCTCTGTCATACAGCTTTCTACTAGTTGCACGTATGGTTACACATCTGACGATTTCATCGGCCTATTTTTTGACTTAGAAATTGTAAGAAATGGACATTATTTGTCTCTTCAGCCTGTATCTCAGGTATGGGTTATCAGATTTCAGAGAAATATGGCATGCAGTTTGCCTATGACAAAGGCTTCTGCTTCATTGCATAAAACTTCCAAACACCAAACAATTTATCATACCTTTTGACTTAGAAATTGTTATACCCCCACTTTCGAAGAAAATGGGGGGGGGGTATACTGGATTACATGCGTCCGTCTGTGCGTGCGTGCGTCCATCCATCCGTGGTTGAGTCCGTCCGAGAATATTCATAACTTTCATTATTTTGTATAATATTTCTTGGTCATAGGTATGCCCACACTAGGCTGTACACCCCGTGGGGGTATGCATTGGACGACTGTCCAGCTCTTGTTACTGATGGAACATTTGGATAGTGAGAGGGCTATTGAGTGTTAGTCTCCATACCTCACAGAAGGGCACTTTAAGACTTTGAAATTTCAGTGTTAAGCTCTTAGAATATTGTGCCATTTGAATATAAGTCTGCATTTGGATGAGCAGGCTGGGGATAAAGATATGTCCTTACCCGCATCATTTAATAAATGCTCGGAAATAATGAAATGTGCTATTTCATTCAAAAGAGCTAATCTGGATGCAGTGTCCTAAGCAGATCACCTTACTAGAGCTATGGCACAACGTCTCAATGGAAAGGAATATGAGGATGTAGTTCCTCGCTAAGTGTTCTTTCCAGGGCAGTCATGTATGCCACGGACAGTGGATTTGGAGTTGGTAAGACGTGATGCTGCCCTTGCGTCATCATCACTTATAGATGACAAGGTGAAAAGCTCTCTCTGAGTCACTCTGGTTACTGGAATATACTCTTTGACGACAAGCTTACGTTGCTATATCAGCAAGCTACAAGAAAGCTTCTAGTGCTCTGCTATTGAAGTCGGTGTCGCATCAACACACTTCAGCAGACCGGGGTAAGCGAGGCCGTTCTGCTTCTATGAAAGCATCAAGACAATGTCTCGCGAGGGTACAATAACCCTCTTATATTTACTTCGGAAGTCGTCATTATAGCAACTCGGAAAAGGGGCATAGGTTTGATCAAGGCTATAGATCTGATGCTCATAGGTCGATGATTAACGGAAGGTTATCATCTTCACGAGAAACTGGATGTTAATCACGGAAGTTTCTTTCAAAGAGAGTCGCTCCTAGTGGAGGTAGAGGCTCTCTTATTGAAGGGAACAATTGAGATCGACAAGACGAGCTTCTTCACGGGGAGGACTGAGTTTCTCCTCCTGTAAGCATTGTAAGTCGTACAGGTGATGGACAAGACTTCTATTGCTTGCTAGTTGATGGAACGATAATCTTGAGGTCATCGAGAATAGATTTCGGTTGCTTTCCACTTGGCAATAGGTTATCAGCCTTGCAATTAAGTGGATAAACTGTGGAAGATCAGTGGATGAGAATGTTGTCTCGGCAGGCCTGCAGTTATCAGCCCGAGCAAGCTCCACTTACAAGTTTACTTGTCGCACATATCTTTCAAGAGAGGCTTTCCTTCTGGAGGTACAAGCTTTCCTATGGAAGAAAAGCATTAGACGTCGACAAAATTATTCTCCAGTTTTTTATTGTCACCTGTTTCTCATCCTGAATCCGGATCGATAGTGCATAGATAGGCTGAGATATTCCTTGGCGTCAAGACAATTTATGTCATTGTGGACGCCATAGTAGCCTTCTGTATGGTTACAGCGGTCTCTTGGGTTAGGCTCTGTGCGCTGTCTCTTGGGAATAAAACCGAAAAAGATACTGTGCTTTTCGGTTTGTTTTTCCAAGGTGTCATAGACTTGAGTCTTATTGTTACACCATAGTAGCCTAGCTAAAATCATGAGGGAGATTTTCTCAGTATTATGCAGTGGCATAACTGATTTTTTATCTCTTGGGACTGCGGTCTCTTTGGGAATTCAGGGCTGTTTATATAGCGGCTCTTCATTCCCTACCTTGTGCGACGATAATTGTAAGTCTCCATTATGTGAGCCTTCAGGGTCGCAACTTACACTGATATATCTGTCTTCATGAAGATGAAGCCTTATAAGCTTGGGCTAGCATTGTAAGTCTCCTTAGTGAGCTTCTAGGGCCTCAGTTATCGGTTTTTAATGGTCTTCATGTACAGGAAGACCTTTAGCTGCTTCAGCTAGGCTGAGTTAGTTCCAATCGGACAAAGTACTGTTTGTTAGAGGAGGTTATTGGCGACCTATGGGCACATCCACTTTTTAGTTGGTTTGTTGCCTGTGGTTGTTCATTTATATGTCATATACGAGCATATGATTCATCATCAATAAATTGCTAGCCTTTGTGTACCTGTACCTGTTCACTGGTATTCAGATGATTACATGCGGGATTTCAATGCTCGTGTGCATAATAAGTGTATTATTAGGCAGACGCATTGTTGTATGTTAGGCCAAAAAAAAAAAATCAATTGATTCTCAGGCAATTTTTTTTTCAAATCAATGAGGGAGGGAGGATTTTATTTTTATTTTTTATTTTTATTTCTTCCAGATGGTGAGAAAGGATTGAGAGGCAAAAGTCACTTTCTGATGTCTGTTTTTACCTGAAAAGCATGGAAAGTGCATATTGTAAAATGATATACAAATAACACTCATTTTATTGAAAACTAAAACTGTTTTTCTTTATTTTCTGATATCACCACTTTTTGTATTTAGAAACAGAACTCTGACTTCACTTTTAAACTTTTACAAAGCAGAACTATTTTATGAATACTAGATATTATTGACCACCCTCTTATTATTTTGGTATCATTGTGAGTTATTTTGATAGAAATTAACATTTTTACGATAGAAATTTTAGAAGGGAAACAAAAACAAACCAGAATGGAAGCAAGCTTCCGGTGTCAACTCGGCATGGAACTTACACAGCACTTGTAACGTCATCAGCCGTCTGTCAAAGAGCCCCTCCCAAAGACCACGCCTATTAAAAATAGTTTGAACCCGTATACATCCAAGCGATCAAGTTTGATATTTAAAAAAGGGAAACATCACTTTATTTTTCCACTGCGGCGAAGCCCTTTCATTCATATCACTATCCGATCACCCGTGGGTGAAATTAATAAATGGATAGGCCCAACTCAATACACAAAATAAGCTGGACGTTTCGGCCCGTAAAGACTTTGTTTGTTTACTTTGAATGAAGACGTCATTCGTATTGGGAAACGCACGTGTGTTTTGAGTAATCTCCCTTGATGCACAACTGCTCTGGAAAAATCTGAATTTCAGATTCCATTCAGTGTTTGCCCATTCTTTCCCGTTATGTTCATGACACGTCAGCAGAATTTGGACTTTTGTATTTCTTTAGTAAGTGATAATTCCCCACCCCGAAAATATACTTACCTGTACCGATTATTCTCACTATTTCTCATTCGTGTTTTCACAGCAAAAAAGGTTTACTTGACGCCAGTACCTGGCAAATTTAACGTTTAGTATTCAACAAGGTGGGTTATGCCTGTGTTGGACAACTCGCCCAACATCGACCGAGTCAAGTTTGCGTTTGAATTCCCCTGCCGTGTGCGCCCAATCTCCTGAAAATATGGCAAAAACATTTCCCCTCTCACCAGGGGTCAGCCTGGCAGCTGATTTTAGGGAGAAGTGACTTCTCCCTTCAGAGACTTTAGGGAGAAGTCAGGACCCAGGAGGGAGAAGTCAGTGGACATGAAGGAGAAATCAGAAAAAAAAAAAAAACGTATATGACATCGTGACAAAATAAATGAACATAGAGGACACAATTGTGGAGAAAAAATAAATAAAAGTTATCCAAACATACAAACACACACAAAACTAAGTCAGATGGTTGCATAACAGAATGTAGGTTAAAATCCCCCCCCCCCCACCCCACCCCACTTGGGGGGTCATTTGGGAAGATAAGAAATAACAAGTCTCAGTTAAATTTCATAAATGTAGGTTTATTTTTAATATTTATATATAAAACGTGATGCATATGAGACATAAAAAATATTGATATATACATTTTTACAATATACAATTTACATTAAATTCAATTTAATCACCAGGCGTATATATATTGGCGCATGCTTTCAACAGCTGCATTGGACCTCTTTCTCCCTCGACGTATTCTTCCCACAGTTCAAACAATTTTCCAGTTGTTTTCTTATGCTTGTTTCTTTGGTCTTTCTTCAATTTTCTTTCAGATATCAATTTGACCTGGACTTTCAAATACTGCGCTTCTTGAAACAGTCGATCAACCAGCAGATAAAATGGTGGAATTCAGTTGGTTCTATAATTTAACCGCCGATGCCATCCTATAAAAGAAAAAAAAACAATAAATTAAATCAATATTCGTATATCATACAATGGAATGTTTTGTGCAGTATATACGTTTAAGAACTTTTTGCTTTTTGAAGAGCAATAGCACTTGAAGTTTACATTTAACAAATTTACTTGGTATTGGCAAAAAGCGATTGAAGCTTCAATAAATTTACTCGGAATAGGTGATTAAAAGCTAAAGTTGTACCACATACCTTCGACATCATTATTTGTTCTAACTGACTGTCTGTACACAGACCAGTTCTCAGGTGGCCACGTGGTTGAGGTTATCCAAGTTGACTCGATATAATTTACCAGAGGATCAAGTTGTTGGATGCTTTTTCTCTTCATGTAATCAAATGTTGGTTGTATGTGTTCAGCTGGGAGGAATGGGAGGGCTAGGAGCTTTCGCACGAATTTGTAAGTCGTTTCTTTCTTTGTATATTCAGTAGCCAAGCCAATGTTCTACAAAGAAAAAAAAACATAACATGGTTTTATTATATTTAATTCATTTATTTAAAGTCTTAAAAGGTCTTATAGAACCCCCCCCCCCCCCACCATCCCACTTCCCTAATACATACTCAACAGTCAACACAGTATTTTTGAGAATATATAGTATTTGCTAATAAAATTGTATATTACCTGTATTTTTCTCCAAACGGCCTGTGCCCAGTGGAATGCACAGCCATTGATGTCTTTTTCTGGAAATTCCGCTCGCAATGCCTGCCACATACCAGCCTCAAAATCGACAATACAACTTGTTACTCGGGGAGGGAGTGGTAACATTTTCTTTATTTTCTGAAAAATAAAAGCAATTATTATTTAAAATATATATCTATTACTGAAGAACATTTTTCTGAAAAAAAAATCGTTTTAAACCGCCCTGAACACACCCCTCCCTTCCAAATAACAGCTACGATTTAGGAAGTGTTTTACAAGAAATAATTCGTTTACCGGTCCCCCCCCCCCCCCCCCCCCCCGCCCTGCTACCCCGCACCTTCTCACAGTTAATAAAATAATAGTTACAAAATTTTCTGGAAGAAATAATTCATTTACCTTCAAAACTTTCTTATAATCTTTCCCTCGCCGTCTTGACATTAGTTACTGGGAAAAAAAAAGTCAAGTTACGGCTACGTTACGTCGGTTGTACAACCCTTTTCCTAATACAGCTTTTTAAAAATTATTATCAAATTGCTTTTTTCAACCCACAAATCTGACCCTTTTCTCAATAAAACTATAAAATATTTATTGAGGCACTAAAAAGTCACCCACTCATTTCACACCTTACCCCATCTCTCGTTTCCCACCAAACTGACACTAACTCTTTGCTCTTTGATCCGACCCCAGGATAGATGAGAGGATGTATAAAGCTTGAAAGCGTGAGAGATAAAAGAAAATAGAAGAATATATAACTATTCATACCTTTCTTCGGCAAATCTCGACTGATCATATGATAGTGAGTATTGAAAAGAGTCGTTCGTTTCTGTGAGGATTTGTTGAGCGAGAGTAGAACTAGAATCTGCAGTACTATGTCCAACTGGAACAGCCGCCTCAATAGAGTCAATTAGCGTAGCCTGCAGATCAACCAATGTATTCTGCAAGTCGAATCTACCAACTTCAGCGGATATGGAGTCTGTAGTGTCAATGGAATCAAGTTGCATTTGTTGAACATTATTGCTGGCTTGTCTGCAATTACGGCAGGAGAACGCTATGTCTCTCTTCTCTCTATTTGCTCTTCGATACTCATCTCTTGAAACACTCTTGTCGCATGTTCTGTGAGTCCAAAGTGGGCAACTATCACATTGGATAGCTTCTTGTCTTGGTCGCACAAATGAGTTACAAATAACGCACTTGTTGTCGCCAGCCATTCTAGCCAGCCATTTTAGGAATCAACTGATAACTTGACGCAAAAAATCCATGCTTATAAAGAAGAAGCTATGTTTAAACAAACACTGGTGTTAATAATTAGTCGGAACTCTAAAAAGTTATTGTTTTGAGAAGACATGAGTGGACATCATTAGTCATGAATACATGTTTTTTTTTATTGTTATTGATTGTTATTGATGTACTGACTATGTGATGATTGCAACAAACAACATGTTTTTACAAAAAAATTATTTTTGTGAAACAAAAAGCAGTAACTTCTAATTACAACAAAGGTAACAACTGCTCGCCTATATACACACTCTGAATGCAGTAGCATTCACCGCTTTCATTAGGTTCATTTTTATTCATATTTTCATACAATTAATTTCACATATATATATTACTCGCATTCAAAATTGCTAATTTGAGGATAACTCTGTAAAATCCAATAATAAAAAAAATAATATAGAATGGTTACGAATTGACCCGACTTTTGATTACGAATTGACCTGAGTACGAATTGACTTGGTTACGAATCGACTCAGCTTTGGCATGATTACGAATCGACTTGATTACGAATTGACCCGGAACCTTTCTGCCAACCATCTTTCACTGACACGTGCGATTGGTGCTTTGAAGGTCTGCCATTCTTATCCATCCAAATATCTGTGATTTCTATTGTAGCCTTATTACATTTAACCCCCTTCCAACAAACTTCACAAGTTTTCAAAGAAAAACATTCAATGCAAATTGCGGGGCAAATTTCAATGCAGCCAATTTTTCAGTGGAACAGAGCGTAACCGCAAGCAATTTCGATATGGACGAACTGTCTCCAATACATTTTTTTTGTTTTGAAACGGTGGTTAACTTTAATAAATTCTAATTAACTCGATGCGTGTCTTGTGTGATTCGTTGTTTTGTCTGGTACTTTGTTTTTAAATAGCCATTTTGTGCTGATTGCTATCAGTTGGGGCGAATTGTTCGAACGACTACGCCATTGCAATTCTTTTCAGAAATATAAAATTGGGCTAGTTTAGGCTATTTTCATAGCCATGTGACGGACTTTAACAGCAACCGTGTTTACTGTTTTTTGCGGAAGCGTGTGTTTTTAAAAAATAAAACATAAGAAAATACAGTAAACTGCCATGTCGCCCAAGGAAGTTTGGGAGGGCGACGCCTGTGTATATTTACCTGTTTATTCGTTGGTTTTGGGCCTTAAAACCAATAGTCCCTTTTCAATTTCCCTGTTTCCTATTTTCGTGCAATGACGGTCCAAATAAAAAGGCCCCACGCGGGCCATTTTTTTCAACGCGGCGGTGCCTGAGAATCAATTCCTTTTTTTTTTTTTGCCTTATGGACCTTGGAAACAATTATTTCGTGGGCGGTCCATGACGAGTCTGTTAATCATAGCTCTTTCCATTTCTAAATCAAGTTTTCTATAAGTTTTGGTACCCAAAGCAAATATAACTTTTCCGTACATTCTCGTATATTCGTACGTGTCTGGGAGTGTTATTTATTGGAATTTATTGTACACCTGAATGGGGTCGCCTGTGGGTTGCCTCGGAAGTGTGTTTACTCTCCAGAGATCGTCCATTGTGATTCTATTTGACATGTGTATGTTGTACATATTATATCACTGGTTTTCGACCTATCTACGTAAGCTGACTCCTGTATATGTTACAAGCGGGCGCTATTAATTACCGGGATCGCCGCGATAGCCTTAGCTTCTGAAGTGGCATTAAGCACCAATTTATTAATAATAATTAACATCTGGGTGCCTGTTCGGCAAATATATATATTGTTATTTGGTACCCGCTTTTACTGATTCCAGAGTGCTCCCCTCTTTGTTTTTGAAGAATATTCCTTCAAAAAAAGGGGGGGGGGGGGTGATTTTTTAAATCTCTGGCTTGATAAGTGTGTAACTATGAGTGAAGCTGTTTTGTCTGTAGATTATATCCTGGATACAGCTTGTTTATTATTGTATATGGTGTATGTTTGTGGGGGTTAACTTCTCACTCACAAATATGCCATCCTAATTTTTAGGGCTTAGTCTGGACTAGCCTTAAAATTGGGAACTCGTTACATCCATAGCATAGTCATTCATGCTAAGAATACGGAATTACTTGAATTTTGCTCCTTATTTATGATATGTCTTCTCTATTACTGTATAGAGAGACATACATGTAATTCCTTTTAAATTTAAGTTCCATTCACCTTGGATTTCAGGCTTGGGAACTATGTTGGTCTGCTAATTCTGAAGTCCTAGAGCCTCTGCCGTTTTACGATTCAGCTAGTCTGGGCCATTGGTTTATAGTATAAAAATATGATAAATTTAAAGTAATTTGTATATTTTTTATATACTACTCAAAGTTTGCTAAGCACCAAGTATATCCAACTACCTGTTTTACGTTTTAGTTGAAATATTGTAATGAAAAGTGTATATATTTTTTATTTTATTATATCTTTAATGATTTAAGTATAGAAATTAAGATTTTATATGTGTTTGACATTATTTTTTAGCTTTTGAATATGATAACCATGAAAAATGGATATTCTTGGTAAAAGAGGAAATTTTTAAATTTGCCAAAAAGTTGAGGGAGCGAACTGGTATGGGTTCAATATCGAGTATGAGACCCATTGCTGTTAATTGCAGCTTGACAACGCCTTCTCATGCTCCCAATCAGGTTCCTGGTGGTCCTTTGTGGGATGTTGTTCCATTCTTGGACCTGCATGGCACCAAGCTCCTGGACACTTCTTGGCTGGACTGGACAGGCTGAAATTGCAAGCTGCAACTCATTCCAGACATGTTCGATTGGATTGAGGTCAAGGGATCTTGCTGGCCAGTCCATATTCTCAATGCCCTCCCTCTGTCGGTACTCCCCAACTGCATGGACAACATGAGAACGGGCATTATCGTCCATCAGAATGAATCTGACGTGGACATTCAGGATCTCATCAATATACCGCCTTGCAGTCAATGTACCATTTTCAAGGATACTGAGCTCGGTACGTCCATCCCTGCTGATGCTGCCCCAGACCATGATTGACCCTCCACCAGAGCAGATATGCTCAGCAATTTTGGCTGCATGGAATCACTCTCCTGGTCTTCTCAATACCCTAGACCGCCTATCTGTGTGGTCTAGGCAGTACCTTGACTAATCTGTAAAAAGGACAGGTCTCCAATCTTATCTGGTCCATCCAATGTGGTCCATGGCCCATTCCTTTCGAACCTGGCGGTGGTTGTGGGACAGCGAAATGCGAATACATGGTCTTCTCGATCCGAGACCACCTTCGTGCAACCTTGCCCAGATAGTCTGCATCGAAACATTTACTCCGGATGCATTCTGAAGGTTACTGCAAAGCTGGGTTGCTGTGGCAAACCGGTTCCTACGGGCCTGAATGATCAAAAGCCGGTCTTCAGCTCCAGGAGTTGCCCTGTCTCTGCCACTACCATTCCGTCTTACTGTGTGCCATACTTCTGAAATCTTTCCCAGGCTCTGGTGATCACCATATGGTACACACCAAGGGCTTCACCAACCTGAAGATGGGTAGCCCCTTGCTCCACTACCCCTAGAGATGGCCACATTTCTGCTTGAGACAAATGTCTTCTTACATTTGCATTTGCCATATTTAATCATTAAATCACAAGAGTTTTTGTTGAAATGAAGATTGAATACCCTACACATGTCATGTACATGTAGACAGTACATGAAAACATCATGAAAATCTAGGGGTACATGCTTTCCATGACTGTCACGAAAAGTCTGCCTGTCAAGAAAGCTAATGTAAACACTGGTGACCATCTCAATACATTCCTCAATCATATCCACCAAAAATATCGCAAATATGTCACAAGCAAATTTCACAATGATGTGTCAAATATTTGGTGCTTAGCAAACTTTGAGTAGTATACTTACCAGTGGCCCAGACGGGTATGGCCCTCCCATGAATGGGCACTCATACCTCCCCGCTAAATTATTATGTAGTACTCTCTTCTACAAAGAATGATGTTGGCGCCAATTCCAGTCACTTCCTGACGGCTGCGCATGTGCGGAGAGTAAAAATATGGAGGACCAGATAGGACTTTTAATTTTCGGTTTTGCAAGCAAATTTTGGGGATTAGTAGGGTTCAAAATTTGTGTTTGGCCCTTGATAACTTTGAGTTTGCACCAGCTAGTCTGGGCCATTGGTAAGTATAAAAAATATACAAATTACTTTAAATTTATCATTTTTCAAGTAAGGCGTGGAAGGTTACTTGAAAGGGGCGAAGTTATATTTTTATACTGTACCAATGACCCAGACATAGCTGGTGCTAACTCTTAAAATATAGGGCCAAACACAAATTTTGCCCCCCAATCCCCAAAATTTGCATCTAAAACTAAAGAAAACATGTCCTGAAAGGCCCTCCACACTTCGCCCCCACTGCGCATGCGCAGTGTCAAGGACGTTCCGAAATTGGCGCCATTAATCATTCTAAGTTTGGCCCTTCATCAGTTAACATCTGACTGATCTTTGTGCTTATAAATCTCAGTTTAAATGATGCCAGACACATAAATATTAGTGAAATGGTGATTCTAAGGAGGATAGAGAAGGAGGAGAGGAAAAGAATGTGTGACAGAATATTATCAGGGCTGTAACTTAAAATTTTTTAATGAAATTATGTTAAGTTACCTATTTTCAAGGCAGCAGCCATTTTGTTGTCATTCTGATTATTTAGTTACACTGTTTTTTAAGTGTTTTCCTCTCTCCCTGTCCTTTAAGTTCCCCCTTGCTATTCTCCCATGCTTTTGGCATAGTTTTTGTAATTATTATTACTAAATTTTCTTGGGAGTTTTAGCTGAATAACAGAATGAATTCTGTTCTTTCCCCATGTTTACGTCTTCACCTACAGGTGGTTAGGCGTTGTGTTCTGCATCTACCATCTGATGTTCTGCAGTTTCTTCCCTGGAAGTCTCTGTTTTGCATCAGATAGTGTATTTTTGGTAACTGATTTCGGGCCTGGGTGCCTGGAGTCTTATTTTAGTGTTTTTACACTCATTGTTTACATTTACAACAGCCCTCTGTGTGAGGGGGGGATTTCTAAAAATAATATCTTGATGTTATTTTAATCATAACTAGATACATTATTATTGTTCGTAAGTGTTGAATAAATTGTTTAAAATATTTTTAAAATTTTTGTCCACACTTAGGCTTGGGATCCATTGGGGCTCAACGTTACTTTTCAGAAACTTGGGCTGTTCTGAAAAAATATTTTTTCAAAATATTTTGATTTCAATTATTTTTTCTATATTAATGGATCATATTATTATTATGTATTTTGATTGCCAGGGGTTAGTGCGAGTACCAGGACTTGTTTTCTTTTCACATTGAAAGGATATTGTTCAATTGTTTTAAGAGGAAGTCTTCCTCTGACTTATTATCATTCTATATGTGGTCAGTGTACTCGCATTAACTCCTGTTCTGTATCGTATGATTTCGATGACAATATGGGAAGCGTATGTCACGGTATGTTATTGGGGATTTGGACACTCCGGTCCTTTCCCCGCAGGGTCACTCTACTTTATCAATTTCTATTTCAGACGATCAAGATTAGGGTGATGTATCTGTGATGTCTTCCAACAGTGTGCCTCCGTCGTCACAATTAATGAAGGGCTAGCGGAAAAGTGCTCATGTAAATACGCCAATTGCCTAAGAGGACCCTAGTAGGTTCGACGGCCTTTGACGTCCGCTAGCTCGCCCGGTGTAGCGTCCATTCACCGAATGGTTCGGCAGCCGGGTTCGTCCGTTGCGGTCTAGAAGGAATTTTGGGGTGATGCGAGCACTATAAATTAACCTAATGCACACCCAGTGACGGCGGATCGGAGGGAGAACACAGGAAGCCTTTTAGTCCGGTTCATAGCTCGTTCCGGTCCATCCGGACGGCAAGCGAGAGAGGCCCCTCTCTCGTTCAACAACATCTGGCCCCAGATGTTGTGGTACAAAATATGTCGCAAGCGGAGCATACGTCCGTCGCTCGGGATGCTCCGTTGTATAGTCAGTCCGCTGAGACTGCTAAGGCTTCCTCTTCTCGTCAGCGCACACGACCGCACCTTGGCTGCGTGACCGCCGATATATTACCAGCTTCGCCGATCAAGGATTCTTCGGCGACCAGGTCACACCATCCGGTAGCCAGGGATTCGAGACCGATGGACTCCGGACGTTCGCATAGGAAAAGTATGCGGGAGCCATCTGATGCGGAGCTGCCCTCGGCGAAGCAGCGATAGACTGCGCCTCCGCAGGTCTCGACGCCGGACATTCTTGTGCACATAGCACAGCTTATCGCAGCATCCCAGCAGCCGACAGAAACGGTGTAGGATCGAGAATTATCCGACAGCGCTGGGTCGGTAGCCGGGGACTCGAGGCCTGCAGACTCCGGACGTTCGCATAGGAAGTGTGCGGGAGTCAACGTACACGGAGCTTCCGGCGGCAATGCATCGTAAGACCGCTACTGCACAGGCCTCGGGAACGGACGTGCTTTCCTTAATAGCACAGTTTATCGCAGCATCCCAGCATCAACTGAATCTGTCGCATATATTTTATCCGACGATGCTGGGTCGGGACGCTCTGCGGAAGCGGGTACGGACGTCCGAAAGTTTCATCCGGTCTGACGGGATACCGAAAGGGATTCGGAGGATTTCGAGCTTTCCCTTTCGGAACAACATATGCTGTTGTGTATGTCATCTGACTTGGTCTTCTACAGCTTCTTTCGTCGGACCAGAATGCTGCGATGCCGGATAAGAAACTGATAGCGTCGGTGGACTTTGAAATTTTTGGTTCGGTTCAGGGACATCGTCCCTCAGTTCCGACATAGTTCAATAATGTCACACAAACTTTCGAATTATTGAACGACGCTATATATATTATTATTTTATGCTTGCTAACCAAGCATTTCTGGTTTCTTGTTCGAAGAGTTATGGAGATGTCTTTCAAAAGTGTGCCTCTGTCGTCATAGTTAATGAAGAGTTAGCGGCAATAAGTGCTCATGGAATATGTCTATCGCCTACGGAGTGACATTCGCTAGCTCACCCGGTGTAGCGTACATTCATCGAATTCGGTCTAGGAAGGAGATTTGGGTGATGCGAGCACTTTAATTACTTTAGTACTCACCCAGTGACGGCAGATTGAGGACAGATCGGAGGAAGCCTGTTAGTCCGGTTCCTGGCTTGTCCAGGTCCGTCCGGGCTGTGAGCGAGAGAGGTCCCTCTCTCGCCCAACAACATAGGGGACCGCATGTTGTGGTTCAGATATTTTACATTCGGAACATATGTCCGTTGGTCGGGACGCTCCGTTATATTGACAGTCCGAGAGACTGTCTTTAATGCTTCCTCATCCTCACAGCAGGGCACACGACCGCACATTGGCTACGTGACCTCGAGTATCCGATCAGTTTCAGCATTCAGTGATTCCACGGCGAATAGGTCGCGCCATCCAGTAGCCAAGGGACACGAGGCCTATACACTCCGTTCGCTCGCATATTGGTAGTATGCACGGGGTAACGATCACGGAGCTTCCAGCGGCAATGCATCGTAAGACCGCTTCTCCTCAGGCCTCAGTGACGGATGTGCTATCCGAGTTAGCACAGTTGTTTCGCAGCATCCCAGCAATTGACAGTTTCTCGGTCGAATCAGGAATTATCCGACGGCGCTGGGTCGGTGCGGTCCGCGGTTGCATCAGGTACGGACGACCGAATGCTTTATAGGGTCCGACAGGATGGCGAAAGGGATTCGAAAGATTTCGAGTTTTCCCTTTAGTAGTATCGGAAGATGCCTTTCATATCTTCTGGCATTATCTTCCAGTGATTATTATTTCGGACTTCATTGCTGCGATCTTGGATAAGAGACTTATAGCGTCTTTGGACTCGGATTTTTCGATCGGTTCAGGGACATTGTCCCTGACTTACCGACGCAGTCCAATATTGTCATTACAACATGTGTTTTATTTTTCGACGCTATATATATATATATACAAGCCTGCTACTAAGCATGATAGTTTAGTTTCTTGTCCGCATTGCTCATTTCTGCCATTTTATCATTTATACATATAGTTTATTTTGGCAGAGCAGGGCATACCGAGAGTTCATATGCGTCTAGACGGTGTGATTAAAGACTGCATATATTCTTTTTCGCCGTTTATGTCTTTTCCAATTTCAATGTTGGGAACGACATTATGTATAGTAGACTTAACTTAGACGCTTTATTATACGTAATCCGCCTTACTGAGGCGTTATCATTACGTCTTCAAGAAAAGATTTACGGGATATTATTCTCAATGTAATTTCTTTTGAGGGCAGTAGTTTGTTCACGTATAACTCCGCCCTTCAGTGGCTGATTGGAGTTAGTTAGACGTGACGCAGCCCTAGCTACATCCACACGCGTGGATAGTAAGGTTAAGAACTCTCTCAGAGTCGCTTCGTTCTCGGAGGAGCTTCTCTTCGACGGCAACTTTTCGGCAATCCATGAATTGCTCGATTTACACGTTCTCTTGTCTATCTAGTGTTACAAGAGATTCAGACTGGGGCAAACATTTGGTGGTTAACTCAGAGAGTGCCGCCACAGTTGCCGGACCCGAGTGTGGCTGTTATGACGGTTGCCAGTCAAACAGATTGGGTTATAATACTGATCCCTACGGATTCGAAGTGCCAGGGTCTTTGGGTTCCGCAGTCTTTTAGCAATCAGTTTTCTTCCGCGGAATAATGTTTTTTAGGCTTGCTTTATGTCATTGCATGAACATTATTCAGAAACGCATGCCCAAATTCCTGTCCTTTAATTCGACAGTAGTGGCGTATCTCCGGAACCAGGGAGGCACTCTTTCGTTTCCGTTATTCAATTTAATGGAAAGAATCCGTCTGTTGGTTATAGTACACCAAGTTCAGTTTTGGTCCGTCATATTCCGGGTCGTCTGATTGTTTTATCGGACTCCCGTTCTCTTACGGGTCGCTTGTTGCTGTCAGAATGGACTCTCAACAAACAAGTATTCAACCAGATTTGCTATCTATGGGAGCGCCCAATGATGATTTATTTATGACACAGCTTGCTAATCAATTGCAGACGTATGTGTTGGCTTGTCCAGATCTCTGAGCTAATATTGTTAACGCTCTATTGATCTATAGGACGGAATGATAGGATACGCGTATCCTCCGGCGCTGTTGTTTTAGCAGGTATTGCTAAGATAAACAACCACAATACATTTCTGTTGATAGCATCTCTATCTTCACAGAGATCATGAGTAATTTACTCTCTTGTCTACTGTGGGTCTTAACGTGAAATCTTCCTCTATGTGAGGATCTTTTTCACTGGGTAAATCGTGTCATCTTTATCACAACCAGCAAGGTCGCAACCTTCATGTTTTCCGTTGTGTGGTCCGTATTGCATTGTAAGCACTGTACTGGACGAGCTTTGGACGCGATTTCTTACTATAGGAGATCCTCTTCTTCGCTATTCTATGCGGCTAAAGTGGAGGCTCTTCCGTCATGGTGTAGGGATCATTATGTTCATATTGTTGATCCCTCCATACCACTCATTGCTATTTTTTAGTATACTTGTTTCACAAGATCTACTGCAGCCTGTTATTATTTAGGTTATAGGTTTTTGTTACCTCATACCTATGCACTCTACGATAGTTTACAATTGAGTCTTTTGTCTCTTTATCTAAGTCAGTTAGTAACTTTTTGATAAATAGACTTAGAATCTTTAGATTAAATTCCTATACGGATTTTAACTTCGGTTCTTATTTAGCTAAGTAATCATTTGAGCCTCTGGAAACAGTAGTTTTCAAATTCTGACCTTTTAGACAGTAATTCTGTTGCTTTCTCTTTTACTGTAGAGTCAGTGAGTTTCATGCACTATCGATGGATGATTTTCACTTTCGTAGCTTCGGAATCAATACTTCCGTTACTATTTAGGTTGGATTGTTGCATAAGAGTTAGGCTCCTATTATCCGGAACCTATTATTTTAAGGTCCTTCCGTCTTCGTATGGGCATAGGCCTTTACTCTTTCCGGGTACAGTTTATGTATTTATAAACAGATATCTGTTTATTACTATGGGCGTAAGCTTCTTCTGTCTTTGATGTCTAGTAGAAGGACGTTACGCTCCATTTTATTGTGAATGGATTCTATTAACTATCGGTACTGCTTATGGTATATCATTGACTTAGCAGTTGTGCTTAAGATTTCGGCTCATGAAGTAAGAGTTCTTCTACTTCTTGGGCTTACATTAATAGTGTCGCTATTATAGATTTTTGAAGGCCGCTCATTGCGCTCAGCCATCCACATTCATGAATTTTATCTCAGAAATATCGAGTCCATTTCTGGAGGCCTCTATTGTTAGGTCTATTATCTACTGCTCAGAATGTCATTCACTTAACAGTTGCTACTATAGCTAGGTAGGCTGTCTGTTTCGGCAGTGTCTCCGTTCGGCTGCCCTCTTCGCTCTGGGCTATTTGACCCAGGGCAAGAAAAAGGGGGGGGGGGGGGGAGGGTGTTCCCTTGGGTCACCTGTTTTACTATGAAAACAAGGGGATACCTCCTCCGGAGTTAGTAATTCTGAGCTGTTATTGGGATGGTTGTTTAGTGAGAAGTTTAGGTTTTTAAAATTCATTCAAGTCTTAGTTTTTAAAGTATAGCTTTTGAATATTGCATATGTCAACGGACATGATTATGCAATCCTCAGACACTTTTAGGAGTATAAGAGTCTCTATTCTCTAGACTTACTTTACTTATTGGCTTACTTTAAAAATTATTAGTATAAGGATTATATTGGATATTAATAGAGTACATGGATGTATGAAGCTCAATTTTGGAAGGTGTTGTATCTTTCTAATTTATCATAAATAAGAAAGATACATGTAAGGCCTATTACTTCTTTTTCCCTACAGGGGATGACTCTATTTCATTTATTGAGCGTATTCCATTTTGCTCTATGTCCTTGGCCCTCCAGCCTTTTTACTATTCAGCTATGTCTGGGTCATTGGTACAGTATAAAAATGTTAAAAAATTTATAGTAATTTATATATTTTTTATACTTACCAATGACCCAGACGGGGATGGCCCTCCCAGGAGTTGGGAAGTCTTGCCTTCCCGCTGAGTACATAGCGCTTACCAGGCACTGGTTATTAGAATGATTAATGGCGGCAATTTCGGAACGTCCTTGACACTGCGCATGCGCAGTGGGGGCGAAGTGTGGAGGGCCTTTCAGGACATGTTTTCTTTAGTTTTAGATGCAAATTTTGGGGATTGGGGGGCAAAATTTGTGTTTGGCCCTATATTTTAAGAGTTAGCACCAGCTATGTCTGGGTCATTGGTAAGTATAAAAAATATATAAATTACTATAAATTTTTTAACTTTTCAAAGGTGTTTTTTTTTTTAAAAAACATTGTAAGCATATTTTATATTTTTAAGCATTACCACTGGTCCAGACTGTCTAGTTAAGCCCCCCAACCATCGAAGGAAGATTTGGTGGTATCCGTCTGTCATCTGTCCATCCATCCGTCCATCTATCCATTTGACCGACCGACTGACTGTGTGTCCATACAAACATTTTGCATTTTCAAAGCCATAGGTCAGATTTGGATCTCCTTTGGTATACTGATAGACATGGTATATAGATAGAGGAACATGTATGCACACGCAACAGGTTCCTTCCAATAATTTTTCCCAGAGTTATGCCCCTTTTTTCACTCTTGACTTCGACAAGTTTTATCGACTTCTGGATTGCATTCACTGCATGTTGGATTTGACTTATTCTTGGTATACTCATGGACCTGCTTTGCAAAAGAATACCCACTAGTAACAGGGTCTGTCCCATTATTTTTCTACAGTAATGGACCTTTTTTGATTTTTCTGGTTTTCCTATGTTCTGGATTGTAATTTCAGAGCCGTCAGTCGGAATTGGATCTCCTTTGGTATGCTGATAGACCTGCATGGGGGAATGGATATGCACAAGGAACAGGTTCCGTCCAATATTTCCTAGAGTTGTGGCCCTTTTTCACTCTTTCGACTTAAATAATATAATAATAATAATATAATAATATCTGTCTCAAAATACCTTAAGGCTGCATCCAACATACCTACAAGTCAGGGGCAGTGCCACACGCTTTGCATTGACCTTGTTCTATTCTAAGAATCAAGCCAAGCCATAATTTGCCCCCCCCCCCCCTGGATTAACCCCTAGCACACTGGTGATGACACTCTGGTGTCTCCAATTACTCTGTTTCTCACTTGTTTAATTAGGAATTTATCCCCTTATATCATTTTTGACAGAGCTTACTGAGATCTGTCAAACAAAATATATTTGGTTGAATATCAAACTACATTATGGCTGCTGAAAACATTGCCATTTTGACTTCAGTATGCAGTGGGTTAAGCCAAATAACAAAAATAGAATGAGTCCTATATAGTACTCTGTAGATTGACCACTATGCATGCACAAAAGTCCAATCCTGCCAATAAACATTCTTTTGTTTGGGTCTGTGTTGACAGTTTTATGTTACCCCTGCTCGTAAAAATGTCAGTTTAGGAAGGTTCGGACACTGGATCGGCAGTTCGGATTGTTGGAGTAGATAAACAGTGTTTGTAGGAAGGATGGCAGACAGAAAAGGACAGTACGTTCTATGAGAAATAACCTAGAAATATTTTTTTAGAATCATGTGTTACCCAAAAGAAATGACATATCTATTGATATTTGTTGAAAAATCATGGAATTTAATATTTTGGAATCCAGTTTAACCCTTAAAGGCCCAGAGATTTTTATATATATTTTGCTTCACTCCACCAGTCTATATCCATAAAAATGTATAGCAAAACTTACCTAGAAACTACTGTCAAGGTAAATGGAATGTAACCTGCAAGTTTATCCATAGATGACTTGTTGGGGCATCCTTTCTGCTGCATTATAATGTGATCAAAGTTAGAACCAGGCCTTTATAACTGTGCAACAATATTTTTCTTCTTGATACTGATAAAGGCAGATTATGGAGAGAGTAACTCCAGATGAACAAACAAAGTTAATCGGCATGGTTTTAATTAGAGATCATGTATGTGATGTATATCGATTTACTGTCTTTGTTACATTTTATTCAATTTCAGTAATCAGTGGCGAGCATGATTTGATTCAATACCAAGAATTGCTCCCCCCCGATGTCTTACAGGTAACAAAGGCCCATAAAAAAAATTCTTGTTTCTCAGGCAATTTTTCCTCAATTTTGTGATGAGGGAGGGAGGCCTTTGTTTGGTTTATTCACAAAACAGTTCTGAAAATAGCTGGAATCACAAATTTAACTACTTACACTGTTATGTTGCAAACTAATGTTTCCCATAATGTAATTGAAAATTTAACCAACTATATCTTGTTTAACAGAGCTTTGTGTGTGTAGTTGGTTAAATTGTTGTCCTACGAGTGCAAGATAGTGTTATAGAAGAGATTATCAGGTGAAAAAAATGAGGCAGATTTTCTATGATGAGGGAGGTGTCTGAGAAACAAGATTCTTTTTTTGATAGCCTAATTATGATTGTTATATTTTTATATTGACTTTCTAATAAATTAGTCATCTTTTCATGTTCTAAGGTTATTTTTAATGTGAAACTTTTTTGGGGTGTTTTTCTTGAACTCGATGCAGATTTCTCCACATCTTAAGTTGTTAAAAACATATGTGTAGCTTATATATTTCAAGGTTTGTTTGGGTCCTTGAATGTACTTTAAAATGCTAGAAGTTAGAATTGAACTTCCAGACCCTTCAAAGTGTTGAAAATCAGACTATTTATGTTAAAAGTCACGAAAAGTAATGAGGTAATTGCTTATCTCATGGTCGGAATGCTAGTATATAGGCTCTTGTACAGTGGCGCCCATTTAATTGGATATATCTTTATTGGATAACCTTTTTATTTGATTATAACCTCCAAACACAAACCCATTTAGCATGTCTTCAGTACAATTTGGGCAATTAATTGCATATAGTTTAAAGAGAAAACTAATGTCAGCTAGATAAAAATCTTGTAATATGTCAAGAAATGAACTGAAAATCACCAAATTACCCTTGTTTATAGGCCCATTTGGTCTCTGTGCATCCAGTACAGGCATTTAATCTAATATATCTTGTTTGACAGAATAAATTCTTAGTTTATCGCTAGAATACAAAAATGTGACCAAATTCATGTTAATTGAATACTCATGTAAATTGAATAATTTTCATTAGCTGTTTGGCTAGTCAGTTAACAGTGTTCTGTTGTATTTGTATGGGGTTTATTGTATAGTGCATGTCTTGACTGGTCGAGTACTAGAAGCCACTATCAGGGCTCTCCAAAAAAAAATGAGGGTACCAGATTAAATGCCAACATTTTCTTTGCTCATGTTTCAATTTCAGTCAAATGCAAATAATATTTTTGTTTGCATAAATTCGTTTTATTACAAATTGTTGGAGAGTGCCTGCAACTTAAAGGCTTCATATTCTGTGGATGTTATTATATCAAATTATCTTTGATGTGAAATTGTTTAGTGGATTTACCTTGTTACGGTTTATGGGAGAGTGTGTAAAGGCACTTTCCCAGAATTGTTTCAAGGAAATGACATGCTAATAGAGTCCAATAACAGATAAAAGCCATAGGACACTACCAATGAAAAAAACCCAGAAATGTGATGTTGTATATTTTTATACTGTAGACCAATGCCTCAGACTAGCTGGTGCAAACTCAAAGTTATTAAGTGCTAAACACAAATTTTGAACCCTCCAATCCCCAAAATTTGCTTGCAAAACCAAAAATTAAAAGTTCTATCTGGCCCTCCATACTTTTACTCTCCATGCATGCGCAGTCGTCAGGAAGTGACCGGAATTGGCACAAACATCATTCTTTGTTTGGCCGTAAAGTCAGCAACAATGATCTGACATCTGTGCTTTAAAATCTCCTTTTTTGAGGATGCCAGACACAAATCAATGCAAGAATTGGTGGATCCAAGGCTGTTATTAGATGTTGGAAGTGTTCAACGGTGGTTTTAGACATTCAGGGCTGTAACTTTATAATAATTATAAAATTATTTTATGTTTCCCAATTTCGGGACATACGCCTGACGTCATCATTTTTGATAATGATTATTTCAGTTGGTAAGTATATTTTTATACTGTACCAATGACCCAGACATAGCTGGTGCTAACTCTTAAAATATAGGGCCAAACACAAATTTTGCCCCCCAATCCCCAAAATTTGCATCTAAAACTAAAGAAAACATGTCCTGAAAGGCCCTCCACACTTCGCCCCTACTGCGCATGCGCAGTGTCAAGGACGTTCCGAAATTGGCGCCATTAATCATTCTAAGTTTGGCCCTTCATCAGTTAACATCTGTCTGATCTTTGTGCTTTTAAATCTCAGTTTAAATGATGCCAGACACATAAATATTAGTGAAATGGTGATTCTAAGGAGGATAGAGAAGGAGGAGAGGAAAAGAATGTGTGACAGAATATTATCAGGGCTGTAACTTAAAATTTTTTAATGAAATTATGTTAAGTTACCTATTTTCAAGGCAGCAGCCATTTTGTTGTCATTCTGATTATTTAGTTACACTGTTTTTACAAGTGTTTTCCTCTCTCCCTGTCCTTTAAGTTCCCCCTTGCTATTCTCCCATGCTTTTGGCATAATTTCTGTAATTATTATTACTAAAATTTCTTGGGAGTTTTAGCTGAATAACAGAATGAATTCTGTTCTTTCCCCATGTTTACGTCTTCACCTACGGGTGGTTAGGCGTTGTGTTCTGCATCTACCATCTGATGTTCTGCAGTTTCGTCCCTGGAAGTCTCTGTTTTGCATCAGATAGTGTATTTTTGGTAACTGATTTCGGGCCTGGGTGCCTGGAGTCTTATTTTAGTGTTTTTACACTCATTGTTTACATTTACAACAGCCCTCTGTGTGAGGGGGGGATTTCTAAAAAATAATATCTTTATGTTATTTTAATCATAACTAGATACATTATTATTGTTCGTAAGTGTTGAATAAATTGTTTAAAATATTTTTAAAATTTTTGTCCACACTTAGGCTTGGGATCCATTGGGGCTCAACGTTACTTTTCAGAAACTTGGGCTGTTCTGAAAAAATATTTTTTCAAAATATTTTGATTTCAATTATTTTTTCTATATTAATGGATCATATTATTATTATGTATTTTGATTGCCAGGGGTTAGTGCGAGTACCAGGACTTGTTTTCTTTTCACATTGAAAGGATATTGATCAATTGTTTTAAGAGGAAGTCTTCCTCTGACTTTATTATCATTCTATATGTGGTCAGTGTACTCGCATTTACTCCTGTTCTGTATCGTATGATTTCGATGACAATATGGGAAGCGTATGTCACGGTATGTTGTTGGGGATTTGGACACTCCGGTCCTTTCCCCGCAGGGTCACTCTACTTTATCAATTTCTATTTCAGACGATCAAGATTAGGGTGATGTATCTGTGATGTCTTCCAACAGTGTGCCTCCGTCGTCACAATTAATGAAGGGCTAGCAGAAAAGTGCTCATGTTATACGCCAATTGCCTAAGAGGACCCTAGTAGGTTCGACGGCCTTTGACGTCCGCTAGCTCGCCCGGTGTAGCATCCATTCACCGAATGGTTCGGCAGCCGGGTTCGTCCGTTGCGGTCTAGAAGGAATTTTGGGGTGATGCGAGCACTATAAAATTAACTTAATGCACACCCAGTGACGGCGGATCGGAGGGAGAACGGAGGAAGCCTTTTAGTCCGGTTCATAGCTCGTTCCGGTCCATCCGGACGGCAAGCGAGAGAGGCCCCTCTCTCGTTCAACAACATCTGGCCCCAGATGTTGTGGTACAAAATGTGTCGCTAGCGGAGCATACGTCCGTCGCTCGGGACGCTCCGTTGTATAGGCAGTCCGCTGAGACTGCTAAGGCTTCCTCTTCTCGTCAGCGCACACGACCGCACCTTGGCTGCGTGACCGCCGATATATTACCAGCTTCGCCGATCAAGGATTCTTCGGCGACCAGGTCACACCATCCGGCAGCCAGGGATTCGAGACCGATGGACTCCGGACGTTCGCATAGGAAAAGTATGCGGGAGCCATCTGATGCGGAGCTGCCCTCGGCGAAGCAGCGATAGACTGCGCCTCCACAGGTCTCGACGCCGGACATTCTTGTGCACATAGCACAGCTTATCGCAGCATCCCAGCAGCCGACAGAAACGGTGTCGGATCGAGAATTATCCGACAGCGCTGGGTCGGTAGCCGGGGACTCGAGGCCTGCAGACTCCGGACGTTCGCATAGGAAGTGTGCGGGAGTCAACGTACACGGAGCTTCCGGCGGCAATGCATCGTTAGTCCGCTACTGCACAGGCCTCGGGAACGGACGTGCTTTCCTTAATAGCACAGTTTATCGCAGCATCCCAGCATCAACTGAATCTGTCGCATATATTTTATCCGACGATGCTGGGTCGGGACGCTCCGCGGAAGCGGGTACGGACGTCCGAAAGTTTCATCCGGTCCGACGGGATACCGAAAGGGATTCGGAGGATTTCAAGCTTTCCCTTTCGGAACAACATATGCTGCGATGCCGGATAAGAAACTGATAGCGTCGGTGGACTTAGAAATTTTTGGTTCGGTTCAGGGACATCGTCCCTCAGTTCCGACATAGTCCAATAATGTCACACAAACTTTCGAATTATTGAACGACGCTATATATATTATTATTTTATGCTTGTTATCCAAGCATTTCTGGTTTCTTGTTCGAAGAGTTATGGAGATGTCTTTCAAAAGTGTGCCTCTGTCGTCATAGTTAATGAAGAGTTAGCGGCAATAAGTGCTCATGGAATATGTCTATCGCATACGGAGTGACATTCGCTAGCTCACCCGGTGTAGCGTACATTCATCGAATGGTTCGGCTGCCGGGTTCGTCCGTTGCGGTCTAGGAAGGAGATTTGGGTGATGCGAGCACTTTAATTTCTTTAGTACTCACCCAGTGACGGCAGATTGAGGACAGATCGGAGGAAGCCAACAACATAGGGGACCGCATGTTGTGGTTCAGATATTTTACATTCGGAGCATATGTCCGTTGCTCGGGACGCTCCGTTATATTGACAGTCCGAGAGACTGTCTTTAATGCTTCCTCATCCTCACAGCAGGGCACACGACCGCACATTGGCTACGTGACCTCGAGTATCCGATCAGTTTCGGCATTCAGTGATTCCACGGCGAATAGGTCGCGCCATCCGGTAGCCAAGGGACACGAGGCCTATACACTCCGTTCGCTCGCATATTGGAAGTATGCACGGGGTAACGATCACGGTGCTTCCAGCGGCAATGCATCGTAAGACCGCTTCTCCTCAGGCCTCAGTGACGGACGTGCTATCCGAGTTAGCACAGTTGTTTCGCAGCATCCCAGCAATTGACAGTTTCTCGGTCGAATCAGGAATTATCCGACGGCGCTGGGTCGGTGCGGTCTGCGGTTGCATCAGCTACAGACGACCGAACGCTTTATAGGGTCCGACAGGATGGCGAAAGGGATTCGAAAGATTTCGAGTTTTCCCTTTAGTAGTATCGGAAGATGCCTTTCATATCTTCTGGCATTTCTTCCAGTGATTATTTTTCGGACTTCATTGCTGCGATCTTGGATAAGAGACTTATAGCGTCATTGGACTCGGATTTTTCGATCGGTACAGGGACATTGTCCCTGACTTACCGACGCAGTCCAATATTGTCATTACAACATGTGTTTTATTTTTCGACGCTATATATATATATATATATATATATACAAGCCTGCTACTAAGCATGATAGTTTAGTTTCTTGTCCGCGTTGCTCATTTCTGCCATTTTATCATTTTTACAAATAGTTTATTTTGGCAGAGCAGGGCATACCGAGAGTTCATATGCGTCTAGACGGTGTGATTAAAGACTGCATATATTCTTTTTCGCCGTTTATGTCTTTTCCAATTTCAATGTTGGGAACGACATTATGTATAGTAGACTTAACTTAGACGCTTTATTATACGTAATCCGCCTTACTGAGGCGTTATCATTACGTCTTCAAGAAAAGATTTACGGGATATTATTCTCAATGTAATTTCTTTTGAGGGCAGTAGTTTGTTCACGTATAACTCCGCCCTTCAGTGGCTGATTGGAGTTGGTTAGACGTGACGCAGCCCTAGTTACATCCACACGCGTGGATAGTAAGGTTAAGAACTCTCTCAGAGTCGCTTCGTTCTCGGAGGAGCTTCTCTTCGACGGCAACTTTCCGGCAATCCATGAATTGCTCGATTTATACAATCTCTTGTCTATCTAGTGTTACAAGAGATTCAGACTGGGGCAAACATTCGGTGGCTGACTCAGAGAGTGCCGCCGCAGTTGCCAGACCCGAGTGTGGCTGTTATGACGGTTGCCAGTCAAACAGATTGGGATATATACTGATCCCTACGGATTCGAAGTGCCAGGGTCTTTGTGTTCCGCAGTCTTTTAGCTATCAGTTTAACTTCCGCGGAATAATGTTTTTTTAGGCTTGCTTTATGTCATTGCATGAACATTATTCAGAAACGCATGCCCAAATTCCTGTCCTTTAATTCGACAGTAGTGGCGTATCTCCGGAACCAGGGAGGCACTCTTTCGTTTCCGTTATTCAATTTAATGGAAAGAATCCGTCTGTTGGTTATAGTACACCAAGTTCAGTTTTGGTCCGTCATATTCCGGGTCGTCTGATTGTTTTATCGGACTCCCGTTCTCTTACGGGTCGCTTGTTGCTGTCAGAATGGACTCTCAACAAACAAGTATTCAATCAGATTTGCTATCTATGGGAGCGCCCAATGATAATTTATTTATGACACAGCTTGCTAATCAATTGCAGACGTATGTGTTGGCTTGTCCAGATCTCTGAGCTAATAGTGTTAACGCTCTATTGATCTATAGGACGGAATGATAGGATACGCGTATCCTCCGGCGCTGTTGTTTTAGCAGGTATTGCTAAGATAAACAACCACTATACATTTCTGTTGATAGCATCTCTATCTTCACAGAGATCATGAGTAATTTACTCTCTTGTCTACTGTGGGTCTTAACGTGAAATCTTCCTCTATGTGAGGATCTTTTTTCACTGGGTAAATCGTGTCATCTTTATCACAACCAGCAAGGTCTCAACCTTCATGTATTCCGTTGTGTGGTCCGTATTGCATTCTAAGCACTGTACTGAACGAGCTTTGGACGCGATTTCTTACTATAGGAGATCCTCTTCTTCGCTATTCTATGCGACTAAAGTGGAGGCTCTTCCGTCGTGGTGTAGGGATCATTATGTTCATATTGTTGATCCCTCCATACTACTCATTGCTATTTTTTAGTATACTTGTTTCACAGGATCTACTGCAGCCTGTTATTATTTAGGTTATAGGTTTATGTTACCTCATACCTATGCACTCTACGATAGTTTACAATTGAGTCTTTTGTCTCTTTATCTAAGTCAGTTAGTAACTTTTTGATAAATAGACTTAGAATCTTTAGATTAAATTCCTATACAGATTTTAACTTCGGTTCTTAATTAGCTAAGTAATCATTTGAGCCTCGGGAAACAGTAGTTTTCAATTCTGACCTTTTAGACAGTAATTCTGTTGGTTTCTCTTTTACTGTAGAGTCAGTGAGTTTCATGCACTATCGATGGATGATTTTCACTTTCATAGTTTCGGAATCAATACTTCCGTTACTATTTAGGTTGGATTGTTGCATAAGAGTTAGGCTCCTATTATCCGGAACCTATTATTTTAAGGTCCTTCCGTCTTCGTATGGGCATAGGCCTTTACTCTTTCCGGGTACAGTTTATGTATTTATAAACAGATTTCTGTTTATTACTATGGGCGTAAGCTTCTTCTGTCTTTGATGTCTAGTAGAAGGACGTTACGCTCCATTTTATTGTTAATGGATTCTATTAACTATCGGTACTGCTTATAGTATATCATTGACTTAGCAGTTGTGCTTAAGATTTCGGCTCATGAAGTAAGAGTTCTTCTACTTCTTGGGCTTACATTAATAGTGTAGCTATTATAGATTTTTGAAGGCCGCTCATTGCGCTCAGCCATCCACATTCATGAATTTTATCTCAGAAATATCGAGTCCATTTCTGGAGGCCTCTATTGTTAGGTCTATTATCTACTGCTCAGAATGTCATTCACTTAACAGTTGCTACTATAGCTAGGTAGGCTGTCTGTTTCGGCAGTGTCTCCGTTCGGCTGCCCTCTTCGCTCTGGGCTATTTGACCCAGGGCAAGAAAAAGGGGGGGGGGGGGGGGAGGGTGTTCCCTTGGGTCACCTGTTTTACTATGAAAACAAGGGGATACCTCCTCCGGAGTTAGTAATTCTGAGCTGTTATTGGGATGGTTGTTTAGTGAGAAGTTTAGGTTTTTAAAATTCATTCAAGTCTTAGTTTTTAAAGTATAGCTTTTGAATATTGCATATGTCAACGGACATGATTATGCAATCCTCAGACACTTTTAGGAGTATAAGAGTCTCTATTCTCTAGACTTACTTTATTTATTGGCTTACTTTAAAAATTATTAGTATAAGGATTATATTGGATATTTATAGAGTATATGGATGTATGAAGCTCAATTTTGGAAGGTGTTGTATCTTTCTAATTTAACATAAAATAAGAAAGATACATGTAAGGCCTATTACTTCTTTTCCCTACAGGGGATGACTCTATTTTATTTTATTGAGCGTATTCCATTTTGCTCTATGTCCTTGGCCCTCCAGCCTTTTTACTATTCAGCTATGTCTGGGTCATTGGTACAGTATAAAAATGTTAAAAAATTTATAGTAATTTATATATTTTTTATACTTACCAATGACCCAGACGGGGATGGCCCTCCCAGGAGTTGGGAACTCTTGCCTCCCCGCTGAGTACATAGCGCTTACCAGGCACTGGTTATTAGAATGATTAATGGCGCCAATTTCGGAACGTCCTTGACACTGCGCATGCGCAGTAGGGGCGAAGTGTGGAGGGCCTTTCAGGACATGTTTTCTTTAGTTTTAGATGCAAATTTTGGGGATTGGGGGGGCAAAATTTGTGTTTGGCCCTATATTTTAAGAGTTAGCACCAGCTATGTCTGGGTCATTGGTAAGTATAAAAAATATATAAATTACTATAAATTTTTTAACTTCTTCCCTATCCTTCCATGAACCCTTCCTGTTAAACTCTTACGCCTTTTGTCTATTTTTTATCGAAATTTCTTACTAAATTTTTTGGGAGATTACCATGTATTACAGAATATTATTCTGTCTTTCCCCATGGTTACGTCCTCACCCAAGGGGTGTTAGGTCATTTAATCTTGCATCTTCTATCCGCTGTATCATTTTTTCTTCGTATGAAGATCTAGCTTTGCATCTGGTAGCATTTAAATTGATGTCTGACTTTGGGCCTTGTTTGTGTGCCTGATGTCTTGTTGACGTTGTTTACATTGACACCGTCCTCATATATAGGTGGTATTTTCTATTTTATCACCTTAGAATTACTGTAGGATACATGGATTATTATTCCGGTAGTGTAGCTCAATAAATTTGAATTATTAAAAACATTTCCAAAAAATATTTTGAATTTAGTTTTGATTGCTATTATTCATGTATCCTAATTATATATTTTGTTGTGGAGTTTGGAGGACTGATATCGACTTTAGTCGATGCACTCCTGCAGACTCTTGTCATTCTTGTGTTCACTGGGATGACAAATGTTGGAGACAGGTGTCGCAGTACTTTGTTGGCAGTGAGGTTCTGAGGCCAGGCCTCTCACTGCGTTATAATTCATTTTTTCAGTTTCTATTTCAGAGGAACATGAACATGGTGATGATATTGTGACACCCATCCAAGTATGCTATCGTCGCCATGCTCCGTTGAGCAAATAGAGCTAGCTGCAGTGCTTATGATATGCAAGGGATCAGGCCTCTAGTTAGTGTTCTTAATCTCTTGCAAGCAGCTAGCTCGACCGGTGAAGTGGTTACTCCTTCTATGGGAGCCGTGACACCGGTTAAGTCCGTTGCGGTCGAAGGATGTGTAGATGTGGGTAGAGCGAGCACTTAAATATAAATAAATTCACCCAGCGACGATGGAAATAGGGAGGAAATAGGGAGGAAGTCAGCAAGTTTCTTGTACTAGGCAAGGTCTAATAGAGGCCCTTCTCTAACCTAACAACATTTGGGGCCAAATGTTGTTATGAGAAACTTGCACGGGCCGGAGCACACGTCCGCCCACTGCTCGGGGTGCTCTGTGTAGCCTGCAGCCAGGGTCGGCTTCAGTCACGGCTTCCTCTGCTACGTTTCACAAGCCAAAATGAAGTTTTCTGGTTGGAAACTTGCGCAATACGGAGCATACATCCACCCACCGCTCGGGACGCTCCGTCTAGTCTGCAGCCGGGGTCAGCTTCAGTCACGGCTTCCTTCGCTACGTTATTAAAGCACACCCGACCGCAGACTAGCTACCCGACTTCAGATAACCAGTCAGCTGCGCGAAGACGAAGCCATTCTTCGCCCTTGAAGTTGGACCATCCGATAGCTAGCCATCTGAGGCATCTATCAACGTGTCGCTCGGAGAAGAGATCCATCTCTGGATCATCATTCCAGGAGCAGCAAGCAGTGGAAAAAACAGAAGACCCCTGCTCCTCAAGCCTTGGGAACGGACTTGCTGTCGCAGTTGCGCAGCTATTAGCAGCATCCCAGCTAATGCAAGAGCAGACTCCAGTGTTGAGCTGTCGGACGGTGCTATGTCGGTCCGGTCAATTTTGCATGTACTGGAAGCCAGAAGTTTCTCGGTGGGATGCTTGACTAGATCTGGGGTCAGATCTCCGTTTGGAGAACCCTCTCCGTCCCGTTAAGTTGGGTCTGACTGTGTCCCTTGTGAGAAACCTTATTGAGTCGGAACATGTATCAAAACATTCCTTCCACACTGCAGCCAGCGGCAGTTATGGCTTCTTCTACTTACATGGAAGCGCACGAAAGAGGATTAAGCCTAGAAGTTTCTAAGCCAGATACTCTACGAGATCAGGAGACACATCGAGAGTTCAGAGCGTTTTTCGTCCCGTTAACAGTCGGGGACGACTGTTTTGTGTTGTAAGGGGGGGGGGGGGGTACACATCTGCCATCCACAACTCCTCCTAAACCAGTGAACGCATTTCATTGAAACTCTCAGACATTCTTTTACATACATTGAAGATGTGCACCTCCTATTTTCTTTTCAGATATTTTCATTTTTACAGTTTCCCATATTGAAAAATGAACTTTGTCAAATTCAATTGACATTCTGGACAGATCTGCTATCCGCAACTCCTCTTAAACATTGAACAGATTTCATTGAAACTTTCCGACATTCTTTTACGTACATTGCAGATGTGCACCTCCTATTTTCCTTTCAAATATTTGTATATTTACAGTTCCCCCCATATTCAAAAATGGTGTTTGTCAATTCAGGTTTTAGTAGGGAGGGGTATAGATCTGCTATCCGCTACTCCTCTTAAACCATTGAACAAACTCCATTGGAACTCTCAGACACTCTTTTACATACACTGAAGATGTGCACCTCCTATTTTTCTTTGAGATATTTTCATATTCCGACATACGTTCTTCCGTTATGCTACAGGGGTGTTACGTTTTTTTTTTCTTTTTTTTGGGGGGGGGGGGGGGGTACACATCTGCTATCCGCAACTCCTCTTAAACCAGTGAACGGATGTCATTGAAACTCTCATACATTCTTTTACATACATTGAAGATGTGCACCTCCTATTTTGTTTTCAGATATTTTCTTTTTTACTGTTTCCCTTATTGAAAAATGATCTTTGTCAAATTCAATTAACATTCTGTACAGATCTGCTATCCGCAACTCCTCTTAAACCATTGAGCAGATTTTATTGAAACTTACAGACGTTCTTTTACATATATTGAAGATGTGCACCTCCCGTTTTGTTTTCAGATATTTTCATTTTTAGGGTTTCTCATATTTAAAAATGGGCTTTGTCAATTCCAGCTTGCGTGGGGGAGGTGGGGGGGGGGGGGGTGGATATTTGCTATCCTCAACCTCTTTTAAACTAGTGAATGGATTTCAATGAAACCTTCGAACATTGGTGTCAATCTTTGTGCTCTCTACATTAAACACACTTTTACTTTGTAAAATGTTTCTTGGTGGGAATGGGTGGTATCATTTAGTGAGCAGTGCTCACAGTTTTTCAAGTTTTAATTTTGCTATGTGTCATTCAATTCACGTGTGTTGAGTACTCTCCCTTGATGTACAGAGCTCTGTTTTGAACAGCTGATTCCAGGTTTCCTTTTTCGCTTTCACACTCCCGTTTTTTGGAAACGTTCTGTTTTCGAAATAACAGCACATCAAAATATTTCTTTATTGAGTAACAATTCTTCCAATATATTTACCAGTATGTATTATTTTGGGGTTTTTTTTTCACCAAATGTCTTGCCGGTACCCAAGGTAAACTGTTTGATATTTGTGGGACATTACTGGTCACTGGATCGGCAAAGCTCACCTAACTTCGTGTCAACTCAAGAATAGGCCCGACCCCAGTCGCCCTCCTTTAATGAATTAAGGTGGACCAAAAATGGCCCTCCTGGACCCATTTTAGGCGGACCATTATGGCCCTCCTGCAATTCTGATAATGACAAGCCTGCCTTTATAACTTTGAGTTTGCACCAGCTAGTCTGGGCCATTGGTAAGTATAAAAAATATACAAATTACTTAAAATTTATCATTTTTGACCTATTTCATTGGTTTTGACTCAAGTACTGCATAATAAATTGCTGAAAATTTACTAACAGAAAGCTGTTGAGTGGTTGTAAAAATGTTGTGATGATAAATGTAACCTCAAGGCTTGCCTTGAGTAAAATGGTCGGGGCCTAAAAAAAAGTCCCCCACATATTGAGGTCGGGGCCTTTTCGGGGCTGATTTTCCATTTTGTTTATTATTGTTAGTGCTTTTTTGTGGAAAATGTCGGGGCTTGAAAAAAAGCCCCCAGCAAGTGCTCCTCGGGGCTGATCTCGGGGCCTGGGCTGATCAGCCCCGACTCAAGGCAAGCCCTGTAACCTTTTATCCCCTTAGTTGCTGTTGTGGCTTTAAGTACCTATATAAATAAATTAAATAAATAAATGTAAGAAAAAACAGAACATGAAGTATCAAGTCAGCAATTGTTCAAACATGACTTCAGTTACATTCCTGAGTGTCAGTTTTTTTTAATGTACATGAACTTTGGTGTGGGATGGGTAATTGATTGATGTCCTTCTGTACTGAATTGTAATGTACTTGAATTTTTAGGATATTGGAATGGATGCACAGAATATGAGAGTGTTGTCACCAGAAGAAATCATTGAAGTAAGTTTTCTGAATTCTGTTACTTTGTGTGTAGTTTTGACCTAGTCGAGCTAAGTATTGATGATTAAAAACCACAGCTAAGGACTGAAGCACATCAAAATGGGGGCACGATGTTGCTGTGTTCTAAGGTGAACTGCACACCCATGGTGCACTTGTCTTTAGCCAATTCTAACCCTTCTTGTGCAGAGTTAGTATGTTGAGGAGTCTGACAGTTGCTTGATCATTCTTCCTTCACCCATAAAACTGTCTGACATGAGGTCACCCTGGCTGTTGAATGTGTCATTAAACTCCAGTAAATAAATAAACACATCAAATATGATAGATCCTAAGAGGGGTCTAAATCCACAGAAAGGCTATTCTTAAACAAATTAGTCCTACCAGTTAGCTGGGTCATGATGTGGTTGGTTGATAAAATGATTAGATTAACCTTGGACTTTGAAGGCTTTTTTTCTGAGATTGACATATTTTGTGGTCTCAGAAGAGGTATCACAGCATGAAATCTTCTTGTTAACAGTCATTAATTTTTAAAACTTCAAATACAGAATATTTAAAAACTAATAAGTCAATATTACAAGTCAGTCATCCCAAAATTCGATTTTAGATTTGAAAAGAAATTTTGTACTTGAAAACCCCCACGGGAACCCCGAGAAGTGAAGCAGTGCTTGTTTACTGTGGTAAACAAGCTCTGTTTCACTGGTAAAATAGGACCCAGTCACGAGTCCCATAAAATAGGCAACATGTGGTATAAACGATTGACTGACCTTGACTTTATCTTCATGTTGTGGTCATGATTAGCCATTGTGCAGAAATATGCAACCTTAAACACCAATAAATAAATATAAATAAATGATATTTTTATACTGTACCAATGACCCAGACATAGCTGGTGCTAATTCTCAAAATCTAGGGCCAAACACAAATTTTGTCCATCAATCCCCAAAATTTGCATCTAAAACCGAAAATAACATGTCCTAAATGGTCCTCCATACTTTTCCTCCACTGCGCATGTGCAGTGTCAAGGAGGTCTCGAAATTGGCACCAGTTATCATTCTTTGTTTGGCCCTTCATCAGTTCACATCTGACTGATATTTGTGCTTGTAAATCTCAGTTTAAATGATGCCAGACACATAAATATTAGAGAAATGGTGGATCTAAAGAGGAAATAGAAGGAGGAGAGGAAAAATTAGTGGCAGGAAATAATCAGGGCTGTAACTTAAATTTTTTTTTATGAAATTATGTTATGTTACCTAATTTCAAGGCATGGGCCTGTTGTTGTCATTCTTGCTATAAAGTTACACTGCTTGTTCAGTGTTTCCTCTCTCCCCTTCCTTTAGTCCCCCCTTGCTATTCTCCCAGGCTTTTGGCATATTTTCAGTAATATTATTACTAAAATTTCTTGGGAGTTTTAGCTTGGTAACAGAATGAATTCTGTTTTTTCCCCATGTCTACGTCCTCACCCATGGGTGTTTAGGCATTGTGTTCTGCATCTACCATCTGATGTTCTGCAGTTTCTTCCTGGGAAGTCTCTGTTTTGCATCAGATAGTGTTGTAATTGGTAACTGATTTCGGGCCATGTTTATCAGTGCCTGGAGTCATGTTTCTGGTTTTTATACACTTCTTGTTTACATTGACAACGGTTTCTGTTGAGAGTGATTTCTTGTCTTTGTATTAGTTTAATCATAACAAGATACATTGTTATTATACGTAAGTGTTGCATTAATTTTTTTTAAATATTTTTAAAAATTTTGTCCACACTTAGGCTTTTTTGGGATCCATTGGGGCTCATCGTTACTTTCAGAAACTTGGGCTTTTCTGAAAAAATATTTTTTCAAAAAATTTTTTTGGATTTCAATTATTTTTTCTATATGTTAATGGATCATGTTATTATGTATCTTTGTTTTCAGGGGTTGGTGCGAGTACTAGGACTGTTTGTGTTCTTTTCACAATGAAAGGATGTTGTTCAAATTGTAATAAGAGGAAATCTTCCTCTGACTTTCATAATCATTGTATTAATTGTAGTCAGTGTACTTGCACTAACTCCTGCTCAGTGTGTGTCAATTGGGATGACAAACATTGGAAACGTGTGTCACGGTATGTTGTTAGCGGGGAAAAGGCCATGCCGGTCCTTTCTCCACAGGGTCACTCTAGTTTTTCAATCTCTTTTTCAGAGGAACAAGAACAGGGTGGTGTTTCCGTGATGTCTTCCAAAAGTGTGCCTCCGTCGTCACAGTAAAATGAAGAGCTAGCGGCAAAAGTGCTCATGGAAATACGTCAATTGCCTAAGAGGTCCTTAGTAGGATCGATGGCATTGGCGTTCGCTAACCTGCCCGGTGTAGCGACCATTCATCGAATGGCTCGGCAGCCGGGTTCGTCCGTTGCGGTCCAGGAAGGAGATTTGGGTGATGCAAGCACTATAATAACACAAAGTGCACACCCAGTGACGACGGATCAGAGGATAGAACGGAGGAAGCCTATTAGTCCGGTTCCTAGCTCGTCCAGGTCCATCCGGGCTGCGAGCGAGAGAGATCCCTCTCTCGTACAACAACATCTGGGACCAGATGTTATGGTACAAAACGTTTCGCATTCGGAGCATATGTCCGCTACTCGGGACGCTCCGTTATATAGACAGTCCGGAGAGACTGTCAATATGGCTTCCTCATCCTCACTGCAGCGCACATGACCGCACCTTGGCCACATGACCATGAATATCCAGCCAGCTTCGCCGATCAGGGATTCCACGGCGACCAGGTCACGCCATCCGGTAGCCAGGGACACGAGGCCTGTAGACTCCGGACGTTCGCATAAAAGAAGTATGCAGGAGTCAACGTCCAGGGAGCTTCCAGCGGCAAATCGACGTAAGACCGCTGCTCCACAGGCCTCAGTGACGGACGTGCTATCACAAATAGCACAACTTATCGCAGCATCCCAGCAGACGACAGAATCTCTGTCGGAGCAGGAATTATCCGACGACGCTGGGTCGGTACGCTCCGCTGAAGCATCAGGTACGGACGACCGAGAACTTCATAGGGTCCGACAGGATGTCGAAAGGGATTCAGAGGATCTGGAGCTTTCCCTTTCGGAACAACATAAAGCTGCCGTAGATTTTATCCGGCATTATCTTCCAGTGGTTGTTCCGTCGGACCAGAATGCTGCGATGCCGGATAAGAGACTGATAGCGTCACTGGACACAGAATTTTTTGATCGGTTTAGGGACATCGTCCCTGAGTTTCCGACACAGTCCAATAATGTCACAAGAACATTTGAATTATTGAATGACGCTATATATAAGCTCGTTACCAAAACGAGCAAGTATGGTTTCTTGTCCGCAAATGCTCTACATCTGCCTTTCATCAATCAAGGAATAAATTTGAAACGGCAGGACAGGGCATACCGAGAGTTCCCCTGCGTCTAGACGACCAGGCTGAAGACCTAGAATTGTCTATACCGTCGTCTATGTCAATTCCAACCACGACGTTGGAAATGACAATAATGTCTAATAGAGTTAACTTAGACGCTTTATCATATGCAGATCACCTTACTAAAGCGTTATCATTACATCTTCAAGGGAAAGAATTCCAGGATATACAATCCTCATTAAGAGTTCTTTCAAGGGCAATAGCTTATTCCACGTATAACTCCGCCCTTTCAGTGGCAAACCTGGAGTTGGTTAGACATGACGCGGCCCTAGCTACATCCACGCGCGTGGATGGTAAGGTGAAAAACTCTCTCAGAGTCGCTTCGGTCTTCGGAGAGCTTCTCTTCGACGGCAAGCTTTCAGCAATCTATGATCTATGATCAGATAACCAAGAAAGCTTCGGCTTCTCTGCTATTCAAATCCGCTTCTAAAAAGTCAGATACAGCAGAAAAGAGTAAGACAGGCACTTCTGGGACAAGTACGCCCAAGGGAAGTTCCTATAGAGGTTCCTATGCGTCCTCTAGGTCTTATTCTAGAGATCGTCAAGGCAGCGACTCACGAAGGGGACGTTATTCTGGCCGAGATAACCGGTCAGACGTCCCTAGGTCAACGGGGCGAGGTGCGGGTCGTGGAGGACGTAGTTTCTCCTTCCGCAAGCCTCGCAGGTCCAGGAGGTGATGGTATGAACCTCTATCGTGTTCCGGTAGGCGGAAGATTGTCGAGTTTTATAAACAATTGGGCGTCAATTACGGACGACCGACCCCTGGGTTCGAGGGGTAATTTCAGAAGGACTAAGAATATCCTTCAAACGAAAGCCTCCATTAACTCGAAGTCCAAAATGGACTCAGCTTCCGTCAAATCCGCAGAAAAGAGATGCTCTTCTATCAGAAGTACAGTCTCTTCTGGAGAAGAACGCGGTAGAGGTCGTAGAAGACCAGGAATCACCGGGTTTCTACAGCCATCTGTTTCTGGTTCCAAAACCAGACGGCTCGTTCCGTCCAGTCATAGATCTGAGCTGGATAAACGAGCTGATCGTCGCTCCGAAGTTCTATATGGAGACAATTTGATCAGTCAGAGCGAGTATTCGGGTGAACGACTGTGCTACAAGCATAGATCTCAAGGATGCGTACTTTCACGTCATGGTACATCCGACATTCAGAAAGTATCTACGCTTTGCAGTCCTAGGAGTTGTATATTAATTCCGAGCGATGTGCTTCGGTTTGAACCTAGCACCCTGGGCTTTCACTCGAATAATGAACTCTGTAATGATACATTTCCGAGCTCATTCGTCTGTGGTAACGTCGGCCTACCTGGACGACATTCTTCAGAGGTACGGCAACGAGTTAACGCTTCAGAACGATGTGCAGAATCTGCTTCTATTACTCCGACGTCTCGGTTTTATAATAAACGAGGAGAAGTCGGATCTGGTGCCGTCCAAGTCATTCACCCACTTGGGAATGAGCTTTGAGAAGCACAACAATCTCGTTCGTCTGCCGTTAACCAGAGCGAAATTTTATCAGTTGTTACGCTCGCTATTGTCTTCACTCAGACAAAGTCACAGCCAGAGAATTCATGAGACTCCTAGGTCTGTGCGGAGCCGCTGCGGATCTCATTCCGATGGGGTGGTTACGCACTCGTCCTCTCCAAATTTTCTTGACTCAGAATTGGAGAGTAAAGATTCATTCGCTCGATATAGAAGTTCTCTTGTCAAATCAAGTGAAACAAGAGATTCAGACTTGGGCAAACATTCAGTGGTTGACTCAGGGAGTTCCACTGCAGTTGCTGGATCCGAGTTTTACTATTATGACGGATGCCAGTCAAACAGGTTGGGGTGCATCATTGATCCCAACTGATTCGAAGTGCCAGGGTCTTTGGGATCCGCATTTTCTAGGCAAGCACATAAACATCAAAGAAATGATGTCAGTTTGGCTTGCACTTCGTCATTGGATGAACATTATTCAGAAAGCACATGTCCAAATCCTGTCCGACAATACGACAGTAGTAGCATATATTCGGAACCAGGGAGGCACTCATTCCGTTCCGTTATTCAATTTAACAGAAAGAATCCTTCTGTTTGTACTAGAACACCAAGTTCTACTTTCGGTCTGTCATATTCCGGGTCGTCTGAATGTATTAGCAGACTCCCTTTCACGGAAGGGTCGCTTGTTGCCATCAGAATGCACTCTCAGCAAACAGGTATTCAATCAGATTTGCTACCAATGGGAGTGGCCAATGATAGACTTATTTGCGACACAGCTCAACAATCAGTTGCAGACGTATGTGTCACCATGTCCGGATCCTCGAGCACATGCAGTAGACGCTCTATCGATCTCATGGGACGGAATGATAGGATATGCGTATCCTCCAGCGCCATTGATTCAGCAGATATTGCTAAAGATAAAACAATCTCAATGCAAAATTCTTTTGGTAGCATCTCTGTCTCCACAGAGACCGTGGATAAATCTACTCAGGTGTCTGCTGTGGGACATACCGCGGAAGCTTCCTCCACGAGAGGATCTTCTTTCGCAGGGGAAATCGCGTCAACTACATCACAACCCGCAAGGTCTCAACCTTCACGTATTTCCATTGTGCGGTCCTTCTTGCACGGCAAGCATTTTACAGTGTCGGGATCATTCTGTTGACATTTTTGATCCCTCCATTCCAGACATTGCAAACTTTCTAGTATACTTGTTTGATGAGATCAAACTGCAGCCTATTATTATTAAAGGTTATAGGTCTATGTTATCTGATACCTATGCACACCATGATAGTTTACAAATTGGATCTAATGTCTCTTTATCTAAATTAATTAGAAACTTCTCGATAAATAGACCTAGAACCCTTAGATTAATTCCTAAATGGAATTTAGCTTGGGTTCTTCTTAAACTAAAAGAAAAGCCATTTGAGCCTCTTGAGACAGTGGACTTCAAATTCTTATCTTATAAGACAGCATTTCTCTTAGCTTTCTCTTCTGCTAGAAGAGTCAGTGAGCTTCATGCACTATCTGTGAACGATTCTCACTATCGTAGTGTCGGGAACACTATTACCTTTACTACTAATGTTGGATTTTTGGCTAAGAATCAGGCTCCTAATAAATATCCGGAACCTATTGTTATTAAGGCCCTTCCGTCTTCAGACGGGCATAGGCCTTTACTCTGTCCGGTTAGAGCTTTACGTATTTATAAACGAAGATCTCAGTTTAGCAGAAAGGGACGAAAACGCTTCTTTCTGTCTCTGATGCCTAATAGAAAGGACATTACAGACCATTCTATTGCTAGATGGATTCAATTAACTATCCGTACTGCTTATGATAATCTATCTTCAACTCAGCAGTCTGTGCTTAAGATTTCGGCTCATGAAGTAAGAGCTCTTTCTACATCTTGGGCTTACGCAAATACTGTTGCTATTACAGATTTAATGAAGGCTGCATATTGGTCTCAGCCATCCACATTCACAAATTTTTATCTCAGAAATATTGAGTCCATTTCTGGAGACCTGCATTGTTTTGGTCCGTTATCTGTTGCTCAGAATGTCGTCCACTAAACAGTTGCAACTATAGTTATGCAGGCTTTCTGTTCTGGCAGTGACTCTGTCCTGCTGCCCTCTTCGCTCTGGGGTATTTGACCCAGAGCAGGGGGGGGGGGGAGGGTGTTCCCTTAGGTCACCTGCTGTATAATGAAAAGCAAGGGGATAAAAATGTTAAAAAATTTATAGTAATTTATATATTTTTTATACTTACCAATGATCCAGACGGGGATGACCCTCCCAGGAGTTGGGAACTCGTACCTCCCCGCTAAGTACATAGTGCTGACCAGGCACTGCTTGTAAGAATGATAATTGGCACCAGTTTCGAAACCTCCTTGACACTGCACATGCGCAGTGGAGGAAAAGTATGGAGGACCATTTAGGACATGTTATTTTCAGTTTTAGATGCAAATTTTGGGGATTGGGGGGCAAAATTTGTGTTTGGCCCTAGATTTTGAGAATTATCACCAGCTATGTCTGGGTCATTGGTAAGTATAAAAAATATATAAATTACTATAAATTTTTTAACGTTCTTGAAAAATTAGATCATATATGAAGAAATAAAATAATCGACTGTGCAATGGTAAAGCAGGATTTATAGTTTTGAGAAACTGATTCTGTTTCATAACATGCAGTTGGAGATTTAGTTGAGTATATTTATAACCATTACCACTGGCCTAGACTGGCTAGCTTCTTAGAATCAGACCAAACACTTAATTTGCAACTCCACAAACCCCTCAAAATTGAGCCAAATAACAAAAAAGAAAGAGTACTGTATGGTGCTCCACAGGATGACATCTGCATATGGTACTCTGCAGATTGACCATTGCACATTTGCAGAAGTCGAGGAAATTCCATCCAATCATACCGATACCTGTTCTTTTGTTTGGCCACTCGGTTGACAGTTTTCTGTTACACCTGCTCTTAAAAATGTCAAGTTATGAAGGCTCAGACACTGGATCGACAGGGGTGATTGTTTGAGAAGATCAACGTTCATAGGAAGGATGGCAGACAGAAAAGGAAAACATCAAGACACTGCTTTCTATCAGAAATAACTTAGAACAATTTTGTAGAATCATGGGTCACCCTCATTTGGATCTTTCCCTGATGTATAACAATAAATTTACCTGTTAATTTAATCTGTCTGCTCAATGTTTTGTTCTCCTTCAAATTTCCCATGTTGTTTCTTATGTTTTGACATTCAAAATTATTTTTACAAATTTTTTCTCATTTTTGTTTATGTTAGAAATGACTATCCTAGAACACCAGTTCTTGGTTACTCCCTAAATTAGGCCTGTCCCAAATGATTCGGCTATTTTTTGTTTTATTTGATAATAGCTCTGGTACATTCCATCTCTATTGGGACAATCAGTAATTAAAATTATGCATGTTTTCAAAAATTTCCATCATAAAGGCTTGTCCGCCTAACTCCTCCTACATTTTTATTATACCTCCACCCCCAGCGAGTGTATATAGGATTCCTCTTGTCCGTCCTTCCCTCAGTCCATCCTGAAATTCAATCATGAATAACTTATAAAGTATTTGGTTGGGTGACTTGATATTTGGTATGCAACTGTATCCTATTGCTGTATACCCATAGTTAAATGCAGGTGTTGTGCGAGATTTTATTGCCAGAGTCTTTGCCCTAATGGACTTAGAACTTGTCCGCCTTGAAATTAATTCATGAATAACTTGAAGAGTACTCAGTGGAATGACTTCATATTTGGTCTGCAAGTCTATCCTATTTATGTCTACCCACAGTACAAGGCAGATGTTATGCAGTATATTATTGTAGGAGTTATTGCATTTTATGGACTTTGATTTTGTCCGTCCCAAAATATTCAATCATGAATAACTTGTTTAATTAAAGGTACCTTCATGATGTAATCAACTCCTCCCACAATTTCTAATATAGAGAGTTGAAACTTTAGGATATGGTTACACATGTCTTGCAGATGTGCAACATAAATATAGTTTGCAGAAAAATATTTTTTTCACAGTATTATCATATCAAATCAAGTCACTCTCACATTTGGTAAATAGGCGGGGGTCACCGTCTTTCTGTCACCGTATGGTGATGCTTAATAGTTCTTCTGATAATGCCCCAATGGTCTGTAATCTGTCACAGGTCTGTCATCTGTCATCCTTCAGCATCACCCAGTAATAAATGCTTCATTTCTGTAATGCTATCCTTGGTTTTGCAGGCGGGGTATATGCCACCCTCGACTTTGCTATAGTTTCTTATACTCCCCCAAATTGTGGGGGCATACTGGAATCGTCTGTCTGTCTGTCCCTCCATAGATATAATTTTGTCCGGAGATTTACTCAAACGTTATGGACCAATCAGCTCGAAGCTTGGTATGAATGTTCACCACCATGGGAACCTGTGCACCTGCAATTATTGTTCCGGTCAGATTATTTTTTCCAGAATTATCCCCCTTTTCAACTTGAAATATCAGGCCTGGAATTTTGTCCGGAGATTTTCTCAGACATTTATGTGTCGATTCATTTGAATCTTGGTATGGATGTTTACTACCATGGGAACCTGTGCACTTGTGAATATAGTTTTGAACAGACCTTTTTTGATAGAGTTATGCCCCTTTTCATCTTAGAATTTACAAATTTTGTCCAGAGATTTTATCAGATGTTTATGGGTCGATACAATGAAACTTGGTATTGATGTTGCTACCATGAGATCCTGTGCACCTGTGATTATAGTTTTGGTTGGGCTTTTATTGCCAGAGCTATGCTCCTTTTCATTTTAGAATGCCTCAATTGCCTAGAATTTTTTCCGGAGATTTTCTCAGATTTTTATGGGTTGATTCCTTTGAAACTTGGTAGGGGTGTTCACTACCATGGGAAACTGTGCACCTGCAATTATAGTTTCAGTTAGTCTTTTTTGCCAGAGTTATGCCCTTTTTCATCTTAGAATGCAGGAATTTTGTCCATAGATTTTCTCAAGTGTTTAAAGGTTTATTCCTTTGAAACTTGTTATGGATGTTCACTACCATGGTAACCTGTGCACCTGCAATTATAGTTTCAATCACAGTTAAAAATGCCTTTTTCGTCTTAGAATGTGTGAATTTTGTCCAGAGATTTTCTCGGATGTTTATGGGTTGATTCCTTTGAAACTTGATGTGGGTGTTCACTACCATGGGAACCTGTGCACCTGTGATTATAGTTTCAATCAGACTGTTTTTGCTAGAGTTATGCCCTTTTTCATCTTAGAATAATCATGACAGCAGGGGGTATTGACAGGTCCATCTGGGACAGTCATACTTCTAGTTCGATTTTTATGAAACTTGGTCTGAAGAATCAGTATCAAGTGTAGATATGCATGTGGTCAGAAATTTTTGATGCAACAAATTTTTGCTTGGTTACTGCCCTTGGAAATAGCAAAATTTCCATCACCAAGGTTTGTCTGCTTAACTCCTTTTTATTGGCTTTTTACGAAACGTGGTCTGAAGTATCAGTATCAAGTGTAGGTGTGCATGTGCTCAGGAATTTTTGATGCGATTAATTTTGCATGGTTACATCCCTTGGTAATATACAAAATGTCTGTCATAAATGCTTGTCCACTTAAGTTCTGCATATTTTTATATTGTACCAATGACCCAGACATAGCTGGTGCTAACTCTTAAAATATAGGGCCAAACACAAATTTTGCCCCCCAATCCCCAAAATTTGCATCTAAAACTAAAGAAAACATGTCCTGAGAGGCCCTCCACACTTCGCCCCCACTGCGCATGCGCAGTGTCAAGGACGTTCCGAAATTGGCGCCATTTATCATTCTAAGTTTGGCCCTTCATCAGTTAACATCTGACTGATCTTTGTGCTTTTAAATCTCAGTTTAAATGATGCCAGACACATAAATATTAGTGAAATGGTGATTCTAAGGAGGATAGAAAAGGAGGAGAGGAAAAGAATGTGTGACAGAATATTATCAGGGCTGTAACTTAAAATTTTTTAATGAAATTATGTTAAGTTACCTATTTTCAAGGCAGCAGCCATTTTGTTGTCATTCTGATTATTTAGTTACACTGTTTTTTCAAGTGTTTTTCCTCTCTCCCTGTCCTTTAAGTTCCCCCTTGCTATTCTCCCATGCTTTTGGCATAATTTCTGTAATTATTATTACTAAAATTTCTTGGGAGTTTAGCTGAATAACAGAATGAATTCTGTTCTTTCCCCATGTTTACGTCTTCACCTACGGGTGGTTAGGCGTTGTGTTCTGCATCTACCATCTGATGTTCTGCAGTTTCTTCCCTGGAAGTCTCTGTTTTGCATCAGATGGTGTATTTTTGGTAACTGATTTCGGGCCTGGGTGCCTGGAGTCTTATTTTAGTGTTTTTACACTCATTGTTTACATTTACAACAGCCCTCTGTGTGAGGGGGGGATTTCTAAATAATAATATCTTTATGTTATTTCAATCATAACTAGATACATTATTATTGTTCGTAAGTGTTGAATAAATTGTTTAAAATATTTTTAAAATTTTTTGTCCACACTTAGGCTTGGGATCCATTGGGGCTCAACGTTACTTTTCAGAAACTTGGGCTGTTCTGAAAAAATATTTTTTCAAAATATTTTGATTTCAATTATTTTTTCTATATTAATGGATCATATTATTATTATGTATTTTGATTGCCAGGGGTTAGTGCGAGTACCAGGACTTGTTTTCTTTTCACATTGAAAGGATATTGATCAATTGTTTTAAGAGGAAGTCTTCCTCTGACCTTATTATCATTCTATATGTGGTCAGTGTACTCGCATTAACTCCGGTTCTGTATCGTATGATTTCGATGACAATATGGGAAGCGTATGTCACGGTATGTTGTTGGGGATTTGGACACTCCGGTCCTTTCCCCGCAGGGTCACTCTACTTTATCAATTTCTATTTCAGACGATCAAGATTAGGGTGATGTATCTGTGATGTCTTCCAACAGTGTGCCTCCGTCGTCACAATTAATGAAGGGCTAGCGGAAAAGTGCTCATGTAATACGCCAATTGCCTAAGAGGACCCTAGTAGGTTCGACGGCCTTTGACGTCCGCTAGCTCGCCCGGTGTAGCGTCCATTCACCGAATGGTTCGGCAGCCGGGTTCGTCCGTTGCGGTCTAGAAGGAATTTTGGGGTGATGCGAGCACTATAAAATTAACTTAATGCACACCCAGTGACGGCGGATCGGAGGGAGAACAGAGGAAGCCTTTTAGTCCGGTTCATAGCTCGTTCCGGTCCATCCGGACGGCAAGCGAGAGAGGCCCCTCTCTCGTTCAACAACATCTGGCCCCAGATGTTGTGGTACAAATGTGTCGTTAGCGGAGCATACGTCCGTCGCTCGGGACGCTCCGTTGTATAGGCAGTCCGCTGAGACTGCTAAGGCTTCCTCTTCTCGTCAGCGCACACGACCGCACCTTGGCTGCGTGACCGCCGATATATTACCAGCTTCGCCGATCAAGGATTCTTCGGCGACCAGGTCACACCATCCGGCAGCCAGGGATTCGAGACCGATGGACTCCGGACGTTCGCATAGGAAAAGTATGCGGGAGCCATCTGATGCGGAGCTGCCCTCGGCGAAGCAGCGATAGACTGCGCCTCCGCAGGTCTCGACGCCGGACATTCTTGTGCACATAGCACAGCTTACCGCAGCATCCCAGCAGCCGACAGAAACGGTGTCGGATCGAGAATTATCCGACAGCGCTGGGTCGGTAGCCGGGGACTCGAGGCCTGCAGACTCCGGACGTTCGCATAGGAAGTATGCGGGAGTCAACGTACACGGAGCTTCCAGCGGCAATGCATCGTAAGTCCGCTACTGCACAGGCCTCGGGAACGGACGTGCTTTCCTTAATAGCACAGTTTATCGCAGCATCCCAGCATCAACTGAATCTGTCGCATATATTTTTTCCGACGATGCTGGGTCGGGACGCTCTGCGGAAGCGGGTACGGACGTCCGAAAGTTTCATCCGGTCCGACGGGATACCGAAAGGGATTCGGTGGATTTCAAGCTTTCCCTTTCGGAACAACATATGCTGCGATGCCGGATAAGAAACTGATAGCGTCGGTGGACTTAGAAATTTTTGGTTCGGTTCCGGGACATCGTCCCTCAGTTCCGACATAGTCCAATAATGTCACACAAACTTTCGAATTATTGAACGACGCTATATATGTTATTATTTTATGCTTGCTATCCAAGCATTTCTGGTTTCTTGTTCGAAGAGTTATGGAGATGTCTTTCAAAAGTGTGCCTCTGTCGTCATAGTTAATGAAGAGTTAGCGGCAATAAGTGCTCATGGAATATGTCTATCGCTTACGGAGTGACATTCGCTAGCTCACCCGGTGTAGCGTACATTCATCGAATGGTTCGGCTGCCGGGTTCGTCCGTTGCGGTCTAGGAAGGAGATTTGGGTGATGCGAGCACTTTAATTACTTTAGTACTCACCCAGTGACGGCAGATTGAGGACAGATCGGAGGAAGCCAACAACATAGGGGACCGCATGTTGTGGTTCAGATATTTTACATTCGGAGCATATGTCCGTTGCTCGGGACGCTCCGTTATATTGACAGTCCGAGAGACTGTCTTTAATGCTTCCTCATCCTCACAGCAGGGCACACGACCGCACATTGGCTACGTGACCTCGAGTATCCGATCAGTTTCGGCATTCAGTGATTCCACAGCGAATAGGTCGCGCCATCCGGTAGCCAAGGGACACGAGGCCTATACACTCCGTTCGCTCGCATATTGGAAGTATGCACGGGGTAACGATCTCGGAGCTTCCTGCGGCAATGCATCGTAAGACCGCTGCTCCTCAGGCCTCAGTGACGGACGTGCTATCCGAGTTAGCACAGTTGTTTCGCAGCATCCCAGCAATTGACGGTTTCTCGGTCGAATCAGGAATTATCCGACGGCGCTGGGTCGGTGCGGTCCGCGGTTGCATCAAGCTACGGACGACCGAACGCTTTATAGGGTCCGACAGGATGGCGAAAGGGATTCGAAAGATTTCGAGTTTTCCCTTTAGTAGTATCGGAAGATGCCTTTCATATCTTCTGGCATTTCTTCCAGTGATTATTTTTCGGACTTCATTGCTGCGATCTTGGATAAGAGACTTATAGCGTCATTGGACTCGGATTTTTTCGATCGGTACAGGGACTTTGTCCCTGACTTACCGACGCAGTCCAATATTGTCATTACAACATCTGTTTTATTTTTCGACGCTATATATTTATATATATATATACAAGCCTGCTACTAAGCATGATAGTTTAGTTTCTTGTCCGCGTGGCTCATTTCTGCCATTTTATCTTTTTTACATATAGTTTATTTTGGCAGAGCAGGGTATACCGAGAGTTCATATGCGTCTAGACGGTGTGATTAAAGACTGCATATATTCTTTTTCGCCGTTTATGTCTTTTCCAATTTCAATGTTGGGAACGACATTATGTATAGTAGACTTAACTTAGACGCTTTATTATACGTAATCCGCCTTACTGAGGCGTTATCATTACGTCTTCAAGAAAAGATTTACGGGATATTATTCTCAATGTAATTTCTTTTGAGGGCAGTAGTTTGTTCACGTATAACTCCGCCCTTCAGTGGCTGATTGGAGTTGGTTAGACGTGATGCAGCCCTAGCTACATCCACGCGTGGATAGTAGGTTAAGAACTCTCTCAGAGTCACTTCGTTCTCGGAGGAGCTTCTCTTCGACGGCAACTTTCCGGCAATCCATGAATTGCTTGATTTATACATTCTCTTGTCTATCTAGTGTTACAAGAGATTCAGACTGGGGCAAACATACGGTGGTTGACTCAGAGAGTGCCGCCGCAGTTGCCGGACCCGAGTGTGGCTGTTATGACGGTTGCCAGTCAATCAGATTGGGATATATACTGATCCCTACGGATTCGAAGTGCCAGGGTCTTTGGGTTCCGCAGTCTTTTAGCTATCAGTTTAACTTCCGCGGAATAATGTTTTTTAGGCTTGCTTTATGTCATTGCATGAACATTATTCAGAAACGCATGCCCAAATTCCTGTCCTTTAATTCGACAGTAGTGGCGTATCTCCGGAACCAGGGAGGCACTCTTTCGTTTCCGTTATTCAATTTAATGGAAAGAATCCGTCTGTTGGTTATAGTACACCAAGTTCAGTTTTGGTCCGTCATATTCTGGGTCGTCTGATTGTTTTATCGCACTCCCGTTCTCTTACGGGTCGCTTGTTGCTGTCAGAATGGACTCTCAACAAACAAGTATTCAATCAGATTTGCTATCTATGGGAGCGCCCAATGATGTTTTATTTATGACACAGCTTGCTAATCAATTGCAGACGTATGTGTTGGCTTGTCCAGATCTCTGAGCTAATACTGTTAACGCTCTATTGATCTATAGGACGGAATGATAGGATACGCGTATCCTCCGGCGCTGTTGTTTTAGCAGGTATTGCTAAGATAAACAACCACAATACATTTCTGTTGATAGCATCTCTATCTTCACAGAGATCATGAGTAATTTACTCTCTTGTCTACTGTGGATCTTAACGTGAAATCTTCCTCTATGTGAGGATCTTTTTTCACTGGGTAAATCGTGTCATCTTTATCACAACCAGCAAGGTCGCAACCTTCATGTATTCCGTTGTGTGGTCCGTATTGCATTGTAAACACTGTACTGGACGAGCTTTGGACGCGATTTCTTACTATAGGAGATCCTCTTCTTCGCTATTCTATGCGTCTAAAGTGGAGGCTCTTCCGTCGTGGTGTAGGGATCATTATGTTCATATGGTTGATCCCTCCATTCTACTCATTGCTATTTTTTAGTATACTTGTTTCACAAGATCTACTGCAGCCTGTTGTTATTTAGGTTATAGGTTTATGTTACCTCATACCTATGCACTCTACGATAGTTTACAATTGAGTCTTTTGTCTCTTTATCTAAGTCAGTTAGTAACTTTTTGATAAATAGACTTAGAATCTTTAGATTAAATTCCTATACGGATTTTAACTTCAGGTTCTTATTTAGCTAAGTTATCATTTGAGCCTCTGGAAACAGTAGTTTTCAAATTCTGACCTTTTAGACAGTAATTTTGTTGGTTTCTCTTTTACTGTAGAGTCAGTGAGTTTCATGCACTATCGATGGATGATTTTCACTTTCATAGTTTCGGAATCAATACTTCCGTTACTATTTAGGTTGGATTGTTGCATAAGAGTTAGGCTCCTATTATCCGGAACCTATTATTTTAAGGTCCTTCCGTCTTCGTATGGGCATAGGCCTTTACTCTTTCCGGGTACAGTTTATGTATTTATAAACAGATATCTGTTTATTACAAGGGCGTAAGCTTCTTCTGTCTTTGATGTCTAGTAGAAGGACGTTACGCTCCATTTTATTGTTAATGGATTCTATTAACTAGCGTACTGCTTATGGTATATCATTGGCTTAGCAGTTGTGCTTAAGATTTCGGCTCATGAAGTAAGAGTTCTTCTACTTCTTGGGCTTACATTAATAGTGTTGCTATTATAGATTTTTGAAGGCTGCTCATTGCGCTCAGCCATCCATTCATGAATTTTATCTCAGAAATATCGAGTCCATTTCTGGAGGCCTCTATTGTTAGGTCTATTATCTACTGCTCAGAATGTCATTCACTTAACAGTTGCTACTATAGCTAGGTAGGCTGTCTGTTTCGGCAGTGTCTCCGTTCGGCTGCCCTCTTCGCTCTGGGCTATTTGACCCAGGGCAAGAAAAAGGGGGGGGGGAGGGTGTTCCCTTGGGTCACCTGTTTTTAATATGAAAACAAGGGGATACCTCCTCCGGAGTTAGTAATTCTGAGCTGTTATTGGGATGGTTGTTTAGTGAGAAGTTTAAGTTTATAAAATTCATTCAAGTCTTAGTTTTTAAAGTATAGCTTTTGAATATTGCATATGTCAACGGACATGATTATGCAATTCTCACACACTTTTAGGAGTATAAGAGTCTATATTCTCTAGACGTACTTTATTATTGGCTTACTTTAAAAATTATTAGTATAAGGATTATTGGATATTAATAGAGTACATGGATGTATGAAGCTCAATTTTTGGAAGGTGTTGTATCTTTCTAATTTATCATAAATAAGAAAGATACATGTAAGGCCTATTACTTCTTTTCCCTACAGGGGATGACTCTATTTTATTTTATTGAGCGTATTCCATTTTGCTCTATGTCCTTGGCCCTCCAGCCTTTTTACTATTCAGCTATGTCTGGGTCATTGGTACAGTATAAAAATGTTAAAAAATTTATAGTAATTTATATATTTTTTATACTTACCAATGACCCAGACGGGGATGGCCCTCCCAGGAGTTGGGAACTCTTGCCTCCCCGCTGAGTACATAGCGCTTACCAGGCACTGGTTATTAGAATGATAAATGGCGCCAATTTCGGAACGTCCTTGACACTGCGCATGCGCAGTGGGGGCGAAGTGTGGAGGGCCTCTCAGGACATGTTTTCTTTAGTTTTAGATGCAAATTTTGGGGATTGGGGGCAAAATTTGTGTTTGGCCCTATATTTTAAGAGTTAGCACCAGCTATGTCTGGGTCATTGGTAAGTATAAAAAATATATAAATTACTATAAATTTTTTAACTTTTCATTGCATTTTTACAAAACTTGGTGTGCAGTATGATTATGATGTGTACATGTGCATATGGAAAGGAAGTTTCGATTCGAATAATTTTTCTAGTTATAACCCCATAGGGCACTTTTGTCATTAGAGAATCGGTTCGAGGTGAAAGACTCTCGGGGGTTTTAATTTGAAATGTTGAAAGTATGTTAATATGTTCCAGTAGGTTATCTGGATGGGCATAAAGATTTCAGATTTCTGATTTGGCCCCATGTGGCACCTGTAGCACCACTTTTGTTAGAGAAAAATCAGTTTCCGGCAAAAGGCTCCTAGAGGTTTTAAATTGAAATGCTTAAAGTGTGTTCATGTGTTCAGGTAGGGTCACTAGATGTGCATAAATGTTTTGAATTTTTTATGTGGCTCCCATATGGCTTCCGTCATGCCACATTTGTCATTAGACGATCGGTTTGTTGCAAAAGTCTCCTAGGGGTTTTAATTTGAAATGTTGAAGGTGTGTTCATATGTTCAGGTACGGTCTCTAGATGTGCAGAAAGGTTTCAGATTTTTTATTCTACACCATGTGGCACCCATAGCGACACAATTGTCATCAGTTTCCTGCGAAAGGCTCCTAGGGAGGTTAATTCAAAACATTGAAAGTGTGTTCATATGTTCAGGTAAGGTCTGTGGATGTGCATAAAGGTTTCAAATTTTTGTTTAATACCTTTTTATTTATGTCTGTATCAAGCATTAACCAATAATCAAGAATGCAAATGTGGAGATATCGTATAGTGTGCTTTCCACACAAATGTCCCCATTTAGTTTTGGATTGTCAGAAGCTACACAGTAAAGTCAGAAATGCCGACACCATGTCACTCCATCACAGTCAACTGCCAAAAACCATAGAGGATTTGAGGTCAGATTCGGAATCTGGAAAAGCTTTTTCACAAGCAAAAGAGCTGCTGTCGCAAGCATTCCAGTCGAGAGAGAAGTCACCTAATCTTTCACACATTTCTTCTTCGTATTCATACTACTCATTTTCGATCTCTCACTCACACCAAAATTCTAAGGACCGCTACCATAACGATCGTTCATCTCGGCGACGTTCAGTTGATTCAGCAGATGAACATGTTTGACCATCATTAATGTTACAACATACAGAGTGTATGCACTTTGTCCAGCATTGTTGTCCAGGCACTGTTCTGATGGAGGTCTAGAGTTCATCCTCACCCTCTTATCATCTGCTTTGGACAAACTTCACTTTTAAAGATATGACAATGCTCGGTTATTTCTGTTAACTGGTAGAGTGCTACATTATTTTTCAAAGGTGATTTGTAACATGAGTGTTTTTTTCAAAGACACCATGCTCCCAGCAAGAGGAACCTTCGTTTAGCAAGATGTTCTTCATAAATATTTTTGTTATTACCATTTATCATATGACTCGTCCATTTTGTTCACTTTAAAACATTTGATATTTTGTTTTCATTTTAATCAGTGATAAATAAAGCCTTCCGTCAATTTCATTGATCAATTTCAAAACTAGACAATTTGATTGGCTGAACAAAATACAACTGGGCCACATTTTCACAACTTGCGTAATTAGAGTTGGGAGCTTTTATTGGTCAATTTCAAAACTGGACAATTTGATAGGCTAAACAAAATACAACTGGGTCACATTTGCATAATTTCAGTAGGGAGAATTTACGTTATCTGTCCTATTTAGGGTAGGTTATATTGTATTAATCTTTTACCTACAAGAAAAATGCCATTCATTTTTTTTTATATTTTCACTTTTTTGCTTCCAAAACATAGGTTATGACCCCTCATTGGAACAAGCTAGTTCCAATGAGGGGTCATAACCTATGTTTTGGAAGCAAAAAATGAAAATTTTTAGTTATACGAGGATGTTTTTTCCAAGTGCCGTCTGCATCTCAAGTTAGGTGATGGGTTAAAAAGTCATACTAAGTGGCTAATTTGAGCGTGTGTGTGTCATATGATAAATAGAATATGAAATGAGTGTTTTTCTCATACAATATTTATGAAACTCGTCCGAAATTTTCCATTTGGGATCGCCAGAGGCTCGCCAAAACGGAAAATTCTTAGACTCATTTCATAAATATTATATGAGAAAAACACTCATTCCATATCCTCTATTTATTGGAGTGTGCCAACAGACATGCTCCAATAAATTGTAACAAAACAGTTTAAAAAAAACATTTTTATTTCTTCTGCTGAGCAAACAACAACCTAACACATACAGTGGAAAGCCACTATAGTTGCTTTCAGCACTTTTCAATAAAGCCATGATAGTGGCTTCTAGCACTCAGTCAGTTAACAACCTTCCATACACTTAATGCTCTGTTAATTCATAAGATGGACAGAACTTCTTATATCACTAAGAAAGAGACAAATCTTCTGTTCAATGAATCTACTTTTTTCTGTACAGTTGGACCTTCACTTCAGTCATTGGTCGTACCTCTGGACAGGAAATTGGCATCACTCAACATTACTATTCCTTCTCTCTGCACTATAAGTTTATCTATTTCAGACCAAACCATTAAATTGTCTGGAGAGGAACTCAATGTTTAGAATTAAACGCATCACTTTAGGCGGCTTCTCTCACAGGGGCCAGACTCAGGGGAATCTATTGTTTCAAGGCAATAAGTACCACCAGTTGCTAGGTCCTCTGTTAATTGTGAAAATGATTAGTGTATTACACTAAGCATACAGTACATTTTGCTTGCAACACTTGTCATTTATTGTAGCTCTCCGCCTCTCTTGTGTTTTAAAAAAGTTGTTTTCTCATAAAACAATTCCGGAAGAAGGGGGGGGGGCTGTTAAGTTATGCTTGTGCCTGGACTACTGCCTCTCACAGTATTAGGTGGCTAACGGTAAATGGTAAATGGCAAGGTTTGGCATTTGTATATATAGTTTTAGAAGTCATGATTTGTAATAATTAATATAAATTGTCTTATTAGATTACATCTGGGCACATTTATATATTTGGGTGGGGGGGGGGGGGTTGGCTCAGTAGGTAGAGGTGCAGGTTGCAAGCCGAGAGGTCCTCGGTTTGAACCCCACCTGCTCCAACTGCGTTGTGTTCTTGGGAAAACACATCATGCCCATTACCCACGTGGGGTGTGGGGGGCAGTGCACGGTGGTGCTGTGTACTAAGGCATTCTGCACGTCGATCGTGCACCTGTCTTCAACCATTACTAACCCTGCTTGTCTGGAGTTAGAATGTTGGGGAGCTGACACTTGATCGCCATTGTTCAGTGGTTCTTCCCGGGTCCTCCGGCTTCCTCCACCCATAAAACTGTTGTCATGATTAGCCATTGTGCAGAAATATGTGACCTTAAACACCAATAAATAAATAAATAAATTTATATATTGATTCCCATAACCTAATCAGCATTTTGGGAAATGCTTTGTATGTGAAAGTGGTAATATACTTTACTCCAGGTTAGTATTCTGGTATCCTGTATAGTCTCGACATTTAATAGCTATTACTTTAATATTAACATATGTAGACTTCTGTATTTGTAGACTTCTATTAATTATATCTCTAATCTCTTTTAGAGATTCTGTTACTCTGGTGTTACTTATGCAAGCCTGCTTTCAACTCTATCCTTAGTCCGTATTGGCCCTCCATCCTTTATTTATCAGCTAGTCTTGGCCAGTGATAATGGTTATAAATATTGGAAATTTAACATAATTTCTATATTTTTATACTACAACCAATGGCCCAGACTTAGCTGCTGGTGCAATCTCAACATTATTAAGGGCCAAACACAAATTTGGAATCCCCCAATCCCCAAAATTTGCATACAACAACGAAAATTAAAAGTTCTATCTGACCCTCCATACTTTTAGTATTTGCGCATACATAGTACCCAGGAAGAGACCGGAATTGGCGCCACCATCACTCTTTGTTTGGCCCTAACTCAGTAAACATCTCAACTGACATCTGTGCTTTAAATCTCTCTTTTGGTGGATGCCAGACACAAATTAATGAAGTATATGGTGGATTCAAGGCAGTAAATGGATGATAGAAGTGAACAACAGTGGTTTGAGACGTTCAGGGCTGTAACTTTTAAATAATATGAAAATTATTTCATGTTACCCAATTTCGGGATATATGCCTTGACGTCATTAGTTTTGCTAATGATTTACCTACTGTTGGTTATGTGTTCCTTCCCTATCCTTCAGTGAATCCTCCGGTTAAACTCCTAAGCTTTCTGGCTGTTTTTTAACCCGACTGTTTACAGTGAGGGCTATAGTCATGACTTTCATCCGTCTGTCTGTCTGCCTGTCTGTCTGTTGACATTTAGAGTTTTGGTTAAAGTCGGTGGTTAAAGTTTTTTAGTCAACCTTAAAGTTTTTTTGTTTTTTTAGCTGCGACGAGCAGCTCTATATGTGGCAATGTCAGTCTGTCTGTCAGTTGGTTTAAAAAACACCATAACTCCTAAAATACTTGATGGAATGGCACCATACTTGGTATACAAGTGTATCTTCATGATGTATACACCCTCTCAATACTGCACGTCATTCTGGACTTGTCACCAACAAGTTTTTTTGTCACCAACACGTTTTAAAACATCATTGGTGTTGCACGAATCGTCGCAGCTTCGGCACTGTGACAGTGCGCTCTTGTTTTCTTTTAAATTTATATTACTATTGATTGTATCATTCTCATTATGTTTTTTTTTATGTTTCATGTTATTTTGGGAAATATTTAACCCTTTTTTGTATGGCAGTTTAACTTAAAACTTCCAGGTTAAAGTTTTTGGTTAAAGTTTTTTTTTTAGCTCACCTGAGCGAAACTCAAGGGGAACTTTAGTAATCACTTTCCATCTGTCGTCCATCAGTCATCCATCAATCGTTAACTTTACATTGTCGACTTCTTCTCATGAACTGCTGGACCAAATTCAACAAAATTTTCTGTGCATGTTCCCTATCATATGTCAATTCAAGTTTGTTCAAATCAAGTTGACCCGCCCCTTGGTAGGGCCACGCCCAAAAAGTGAGCCTAAATCTTAAAAAATCATCTTCTCATGAACCAGCAGTAGCAGAGACTTGATATTAGGTGTGCAGCTTCCTTTTGAGGTGTAGAGTCAGATTTATTCAAGAGAAGTTCTAGGGGCTATATTTGTCATCGTTATGGGACGGGCAAGAAGTTTTGCCCCGCCCAAAATTTCTATTTTTCCAAACCAAGAGGCTGATTTGAACCAAATTTGATATGAGGTTTTATTGGGACATAAGTAGTTAATTTATGCCAAAACAAATTTTCTCGTCGCCCCATGGGAACTGCAGGAGCTAAAAATAGAAAAAATTTAAAACGCCCATATCTCCAAAACTGCATGGCACTGAGAATTTTTATTTGGTGTAAGCTTTCTTAGGACCAACAGAATGGAATGGTAAAAAAAATTGCTATCAGTTTTATCATAGGGTACTTTTTCGGGACTTTGAAAAAAGTGTTGAGTCAGCATTTTTTAACACTGTGGGTAATGGGGAAAACATTAAAGAATCTTCTTCTCCCAAACCACTGGCCCAAAGGCTTTCATATTTCACATATAATATCATTGGAAGGTTGATTCACATATTTGTTGAAATCAATTCCCTAGGTCCATATTTGGGGAGCCCAAATGTTCAGATAAGTGCAATATAAGGAATATTCTTTAAAAATCTTCTTCAGATCCACCAATCAGTATCTTTTGATATTTGGTATGCAGCATCCTTAGGGGGGGTGATGAGATTCAAGTTTGTTCAAGCCAAGTCCCTGGGTTCATATTTGGGCTCACTGTGGGAGCCCAAATTATAACTTAGTTCAATATGAGGAATTTTCTTTAAAAATCTTCTTCAGATTCAGCAGTCAAACTTAGTGCATTTCAAGTAAATTTCTTAAAAAATCTTCTTCTCCCGATCCAGCAGGCAGAATGCTTTGATGTTTAGTATGCAACATTGTGGGGTGGATCTGATTCAAGTTTGTTCAAATCAGCCCCCTGGATTCACATTTGGGCTCAGTATAGAAGCCCAAATTCAGCCCAAGCCCGAAGCCCGAAAACCTTTAGCACAGTCTACAGGTCATATTTATGAAGGGATTTCATTGTAACTTGGTAGGTTGACTTCATATAATGTCTAGATGAGAAAGTTCCCTTTTGGACACGATTGGGCAACTGTGACGGCTTCAGGGGCCCAAAGCCCAAAAACCTTTAGAACAGTCTACAGGTCATAATTATGAAGGGATTTCATTGTAGCTTGTAGGATGACTCCAAATAGTGTCCAGATGAGAACGTCCCCTTTTGGTCACGATCATTTAGCCTTGATGGCTGCCCGAGCCTAAAAACCTTTAGCATGTCTGTAGGTCGTATTTATGGAAGGATTTCATTGTAACTTGTTAGGTTGACTCCATATAATGCCTAGATGATGACATCCCCTTTTGGTCGTGGTTGGTCAACTGTGATGGCTACAGGTGCCTGAAGCCCGAAAATCTTGAGCACAGTCTACAGGTCATATTTATGAAGGATTTGATTGTAACTTCATAGGATCACTCCAGATGATGTCCAGATGAGAATGTCCCCTTTTGGTTGCTATCATTCAACCATGATGACTGCCCAAGCCTAAAGCCCGAAAACCTTTAGCACAGTCTTCAGATCATATTTATGAAGGGATTTCATTGTAACTTGGTAGGTTGACTTCATGTAATGTCTAGATGAGAACAGCCCCTTTTGGACACCATTAGGCAACTGTGTTGGCTACAGGGGCCCAAAGCCCAAAGGTAGGATGACTCGAAATAATGTCTAGATGAGAACATCCCCTTTTGGTCACGATCATTCAGCGTTGATGGCTGCCCAAAACCTTTAGCATAGTCTATTGGTCATATTTATGGAAGGACTTCATTGTAACCCGTAAGTTTGACTCCATAAAATGCCTAGATGATGACATCCCCTTTTGGTCGTGATTGGTCAGCTGTGACAGCTTCAGGGGCCCGAAGCCCAAAAACCTTGAGCACAGTCTACAGGTCATATTTATGAAGGGATTTCATTGTAACTTTGTAGGATCACTCCAGATGATGCCCAGATGAGAATGTCCCCTTTTGGTTGCGATCATTCAACCATGATGGCTGCCAGAGCCCAAAGCCCAAAAACCTTTAGCACAGTCTACAGGTCATATTTATTAAGAGATTTCATTGTAACTTGGTAGGTTGACTTCATATTATGTCTAGATGATAACGTCCCCTTTGGACGCAATTGGGAAACTAATGGCTACAGGGGCCCGAAGCCCGAAAACCTTTAGCACAGTCTACAGGCCATATTTATGAAGGGATTTTAATGTAACTTGATAGGATGACTCGTTTTGGAATAATTTCACTGTAACTTTCTTAAAAAATCTTCTTCTCAAGATCCAGCAGGCAGAATCTTTTGATATTTGGTATGCAACATTGTGGGGTGGATCTGATTCAAGGTTGTTCAAATCGGCCCCTGGATTCATATTTGGGCTCACTATAAAAGCTCGAATTCAAACTTAGTGCATTTCAGGCAAATTTCTTCAAAAATCTTCTTCTCCAGATCCAGCAGGCAGAATCTTTTGATATTTGGTATGCAACATTGTGTGGTGGATCTGATTCAAGTTTGTTCAAATCAGCCCCCGGGTTCGTATTTGGGCTCAGTATAAGAGCCCAATTTGAACTTAGTGCATTTCAGGCAAATTTCTTTAAAAATCTTCTTCTCAAGATCCAGCAGGCAGAATCAATTGATATTGGGTATGCAGCATGCTTAGGGGGGTGAGATTCAAGTTTGTTCAAGCCAAGTCCCTGAGTTCATATTTGGGCTCACTGTGGTAGCCCGAATTATAACTTAGTTCAAAATGAGGAATTTTCTTTAAAAATCTTCTTCTTCAGATCCAGCAGTCAGAATGTTTTGATATTTGGTATGCAGCATCCTTAGGGGGGTGAGATTCAAGTTTGTTCAAGCCATGTCCCAAGGTCCATATTTGGGCTCACTGTGGGATCCTGAATGATAACTTAGTTCAAAATGAGGAATTTTCTTTAAAAATCTTCTTCAGATCCAGCAGTCGGAATGTTTTGCTATTTGGTATGCAGCATCCTTAGTGGGGTGAGATTCAAGTTTGTTCAAGCCATGTCCCTAGGTCTATATTTGGGCTCACTGTGGGAGCCTGAATTATAACTTAGTCACCAAAGGGAGCTCAACTTATCACTTGCCGTCCGTCGTCGTGAACATTTTTCAAACGACTTCTCTGAAACCTTTGGTCCGATTTTCACGAAAATTCATGTGGATGTTCATCACTATATGGCAATTCATGTTTGTTCAAATGAAATGGCCGTGTCCCTTGGGGGCTCTGTATGGGGCATAACTCTGATAGCACCATATGAATTATAGAAAAATTCTTTAAAAATCTTCTTCTCCAGAACCAATGGGCAGAATCTTTTGATATTTGGTATGCAGCATCTTGGTATGGGTCTGATTCAAGTTTGTTCAAATCAAGTCCCTTGATCAATATTGGGGCTCCCTATGGGGCATGAATTTTTCCCAAATTTGAACTTAGTGCATTTCAGGCAAATTTCTTTGAAAATCTTCTTCTCAAGATCCAGCAGGCAGAATCTTTTGATATTGGGTATGCAGCATGATTAGGGGGTTGAGATTCAAGTTTGTTCAAGCCAAGTCCCTGGGTTCATATTTGGGCTCACTGTGGTAGCCCGAATTATAACTTAGTTCAAAATGAGGAATTTTCTTTAAAAATCTTTTTCAGATTCAGCAGTCGGAATGTTTTGATATTTGGTATGCAGCATCCTTGGGAGGGTGAGATTCAAGTTTGTTCAAGCCATGTCCCTACGTCCATATTTGGGCTCACTGTGGGAGCTTGAATTTAACTTAATTCAAAATGAGGAATTTTCTTTAAAAATCTTCTTCTTCAGATCCAGCAGTCGAAATGTTTTGATATGTGGTGTGTAGCATCCTTGGGGGGGGGGATTCAAGTTTGTTAAAACCAAGTTCCCATGTCCATATTTGGGCTCCCACAGTGGGAGCCCGAATTATAACTTTTTTCTTTAAAAATCTTCTTCAGATTCAGCAGTCGTAAATGTTTTGATATTTGGCATGCAGCAACCTTAGGGGATGAGATTCAAGTTTGTTCAAGCCAAGTCCCTTGGTTCATATTTGGGCTCACTATGGGAGCCTGAATGACAACTTAGTTCAAAATGAGGTATTTTCTTTAAAAATCTTCAGATCCAGCAGATGAATGCTTTTGATATTTTTTTATGCAGCATCCTTAGGGGGGTAAGATTCAAGTTTGTTCAAGCCATGTCCCTAGGTCCATATTTGGGCTCACTGTGGGAGCTCGAATTGTAACTTAGTTCAAAATGAGGAATTTTCTTTAAAAATCTTCTTCTTCAGATCCAGCAGTCAGAATGTTTTGATATTTGGTGTGCAGCATCCTTAGTGGGGTGAGATTCAAGTTTGTTAAAGCCAAGTCTCTGGGTTTATATATGGGCTCCCTTGGGAGGCCGAATTATAACTTAGTTCAATATGAGGAATGTTCTTTAAAAATCTTTTTTTTTTAAAATCCACTGGTCTGAATCTTTGGATATTTGGTATAAGCTTTTCTTAGGAGGAGCAGATGCAACTTGTTGAAATCAATTCTCTGGGTTGCTTTTTAGGCTTCCATGTCAGGTGAGTGCCTCAGGCCCCCTGGAGCCTCTTGTTGTACAGAACTTCTGTATGAAAGTTCTGATTTGAATAAATTTTGTATGAATGTTTAGTAACATGGAATACATCACATATAATATGTTTTTTTTTCTCATGCAAAAATTATGCAAATTAGATTAACTTTGATTTATTCAGTGCTACTTATACACAGTAAGTACACATGTCAATACGGCTCGGGCTAGGGGCTGTATTTATGAACCGATCTTCACAAAACTTCTTGGGTACCTTTGTTATCACCTTGGGAAGAGAACGAGTGTTTTGGGGTGCGGTCTGATATTCAACATGGCTACTGGCGGCCATTTCGTACCGAAATTAGGTACAATCAGTTTTTTGTACAGAACTTCTATATGAGGGTTCTGATTTGAATAAATTTTTGTATGACTGTTTAGTAACATGGAATACATCACATGTAATATGTGTTATTCTTCTCGTGCATAAATTATGCAAATTAGATGAACTTTGATTCATTCAGTGCTACTTATACACAGTAAGTGCACATTTCAATACGGCTCTGGCTAGAGGCATCTAACTGTCACCCACCTTTACCTGTACATTTGTTACAGGCTACGGTCAGTATTTATGTACAGACCTTTACAATACTTTATATGTACCTTTGTTATCAAGTTATTACCTAGATGTTTGTCATTGCTGTGTCACATACTATACATGTACATGTCTTACACAAGTTGAGCTACAGTGTCATTGACACTTACATTTACTTCTAACCATGGCTTATTAGTCCTTATTGGAACAAGCTTATCAAGCTTGTTCCATTAATAGGTCATGAGGTATGTTTTGGAGTAGAGAAATGAAAAAATAAAATTTGAATAGCAAATTTTGTATATCTCGTGAGCAGCTTATGGTAACAAGCGGATTATCACTGCTCTGCTAGCCTCGTTCATGGACCGACTGCCGCAGATTGCTCTGCATATCGCAGCATCCCAGTAGTCGCTGGTACTACCGTCTACAAGCTCCGGTGGTGAGCTGTCGGACAGTGCTGCATTGGTCCAGTCATCCATTCAGTCCGATGATGTTGACCATATTTTTATATGGAACATTTGGATGGTGAGAGGGCTATGGTGGGTGAGTCTCCATCCCTCACAGCAGGGCACCTTAAGACTATGATTTTTTAGTCATAAGGTCTTCGAATCTTATTCCATCTGAATATAAGTCTGCTTTTGCTAGGCAAAAAATAGCTTAACATACCAGCTGATGGAAAGATGAAGATCTTTCCTCCCCGGATCTTTTGGCTCGGGTGTCAAGGGTTTATGTCCCGATTAACGATGCCTTCCTTGCCTTAGCAATAGTATAAGAAATGCAATGCTCTCTTCCTTACGAATAGAGGTTTGATAGTGCATAGATAGGCTGAGACAGCTGTCTTGTTTGGAATAGAGCTGTTTTAATAAGTATGTCTTTTCCTTCTCGGTGTTGTATTCCTTGGCATCAAGACATTTAATGCTATTGTGGACGGCATAGTAGCCTTATGTACTGTTACAGCGGTCTTTCCTTATACATTAGCGGCTAGTGTTGTAAGTCTCCATTTAGTGAGCTTTCAGAGGCTGCAGGTGACACAGATGAAGATTCAAAACTGCGTATCTACCTTGAGACTACGGTCTCTGGGAATTACAGCTGTTAGAATAGTGGCTTTCCATTGCCTACCTTGCACGATGATAGTTGTAAATCTCCGTTCAGTGAGCTTTCAAGGTCACAAGTTACACGGAGATATCTGCTTTTCGGTTTGTTTCCTAGGTGTCACAGACTTGAGTCTTATTGTTGACACCATAGCCTAGCTAGAATCTTGAGCGGTGTTTTTCAGTAATTATGCTATAAACATAGCTGAAATAATTTATCTTCTTGAGACTACTGTCTCTTTTGGAATTACGGCTGTTAAAAATAGTGGCTCATCATTCCCTACCTTGCGTGACGATAGTTGTAAGTCTCCGTTCAATGAGCTTTCAAGGTTGCAACTTACACTGAAATATCTGTTTTAATGGAGATGAAGACTTCTAAGCTACGATAGCATAAGTCTCCTTAGTGAGCTTCTAAGGCCGCAGTTATCAGCCTTTTAATTATCTTCACGAATAGGAAGATCTTTAGCTGATTCAGCTAGGCTGAGTTCACTGTCTTATCGGACATCATACCGTTATGTTAGAGGAGGTTATTCTCTTCCTACCGGTATTGTTTGGTGTTAGTTATCTGAGGCGGTAAGCCCTATTGATGACGCCATATTAACCAAACGCCTATACTAAACTCCTCAGGAATTTATTTCCTGATATCAGATCAAACGTAAGGAGTTCATGTAGGTTTTTATGATCGGGTGTCGAAACATTGTTTTCGTCTCCCTCTTCATTTCTATCCAATCTATTGTTGTGGATTATATTTCCACTCAGAGGATTGGATGTTATGTCTATATGGTGTATTATTTGGTCATCACGTCCCCCTCCGTCCTTAATGGCATTAGGGAGTTGGTCAGACGTGAGGGAGCCCTGCGATTCCTATACTATTTGATAACTAACACAAACCGTTACGAGTCGCACCGGGTTACTGTTATTATGATTGCTTTGACTATAAGCTTTTTAGCTGTATTGCTCTTATTGAGAATAGCAGCAACAGTATAGCCTTAATTTTACTGTGCTGGCCTTAGTTATCTAGCCATTCGAGTAATGCGGGTGAGGGAGGTTCTATAGGATTTATTTGTCGAACATCCCCCCCCCCCCAAAAAAAAACCCCACTTCTCCTCCCTCCCCCGCCAATATGTTAAGAGGCGATTAGAGAGCAAGACGTTTTCTTCCTGTAAGCCTTGTATGCATTCAAGTACAAGCATGCCTCGATTGGCAGCTGGGTTGTGTTCTAACGGCGACCTCATGGGCATATCCACTCTTTAGTTGGTTTGTTTCCTGTGGTTGTTCGTTTATAAGTCATATACAAGCATGTAATTCCTGAACAATAACTGGGGGGGTTTTTTATTCTGAATTTCTTACATGAACACATTCGGTTGATATTGCTAGCCTTCGTGTGCCTGTGTGGCTGACATGTCAGTTATCTGGGCAACATTCTCCAAATGTGGCAATTATTTCACTCTTGAGAAGTTTTGCTCAGAGCGGTCTGTCCTTTTTTTATGACGTATGAGTTTATAACTCAGTTTAACTGCATTAATGTCGTATTATTCATTCCGTTTCCTGGTTACATTTGTATCACTATGTCATACTGTGGCTGTATTCAGACGAGTACATGCAGGATTTTGTTGCTCACGTGCATAATATGTATATTTATTAGGCAGATGCATTATTGAATAGATTCTATAAAATTCTTGCACTGCTTTATAGAGCTTATGAGAATTTTGGGGTTAGTTGATGACGGAAAGGAGGAAGCACGGGAAGGAGGAAGCAGACAAGTTCTGAGGTATGCTCGTCCAGGTCTACCATGATCACGAGCAAGAGAGAGGCCCTCTCTCACTTTTTACAACATCAGGGGTCAGAGGTTGTTGGTAGGAACTTGTGTCAGATGGAGCTTACGTCCATGCCTTCCTGTCCGGGACGCTCCATCTAATAGGCTGCCGGGGTCGGCTAGTCTTATAGCTTCCTCTACATTAGAAAAGCACACACGACCACACAAAGTCTGTTGTCGCCAGCTAGCTTGACCGATGAAGCGGTTACTCAGGCCTCTGAGAACTGCGACGCCGGGTGTGTCCGCTCCAGGTAAGTAGATGATGTTGGGTAGAGCGAGCACTATAATATGCAACCAGGCTCACCCAGCGACGACGGAAGAAGGAAGCCTGCAAGTTCTGAGGTACGCTAGTCCAGGTCAGCCAGGACCGTGAGCAAGAGAGAAGTCTCTCTCTCTTACAGCTTCATCTGGGGACAGACGTTGTTGGTAGGAACTTGCGTCAGTCGGAGTTTATGTCCATGCCTCCTGTCCGGGACATCCCGTCTAATAGACAGCCGGGGTCGGCTAGTCTTACGGCTTCCTCTACATAGGGATAAAGTATTCTTTATATTGCACAGGGCTATAAACCGTGATGAGTGGTTTCAGTTCCCTGATGCCGGTGAAATGGTTAAGATTGAATATGAGGGCCGTGACACCGGATGTGTCGCATGTGCATGGTATTCAGAGCTAGTGGCATAAGTGCTCAATGATATGACAAGGGCTAGGCCTTTGAACTAGGGTTTATGCCCCTTGTCTCCAGCTAGCTCGACCAGCGGATCGTTATTTAGAATATGGATAGTGTGACGCCGGTTATGTCCGTAGCGGTCAAGAGAGAATAAGGGAGTAGCGAGCACTATTAAATCCAATCATGCTCACCCTGCGTTGATGGAAGGAAGAAGCCGGCAAGTTCTGAGGTACACGCGGTTAGGTCTCCCCGGACCGCGAGCAAGAGGGAGACCCCTCCTCTCTCTCTCTTTTAACAACATCTGGGGCCAGGTGTTGTTGGTAGGAACTTGCTTCAGTCAGAGCTTACGTACATAGCTATTGTCCGGTACGCTTAGTTCAATTCTTAGCCAGGGACGGCTACAGTTTGGCTTCTTCAGCGTCTACCAAGCACTCCCAACTGCACCATGGCTAAGTGACTTAGGATATCTTGTCTGCATCGTCAAAAGGTCCATCTTTTGTGAAGAAAGTCGCACCATCTAATAGCCAAGGAGATGAGGCTTCATTCATCGGGACGTCTGCAGTAAGAGCCATCTCGGACTCGCTGTTCCAGGAGCAGCTGGCGGACAAGCAATTCATGACCGCTGCTCCTCAGGCCTCCATAACGGACTTGCTGTCGCAAATTGCGCAGCTCATCACAGTATTCTTGCTAAGGCAGAAGCACTCAACGTCAGTCTCAAAACTTGAGCTGTTGAATGGTGCTTGATCAATCCAGTCATCGGCCTGTTCAGATGCCGGTGACTGTGATTCTAACTAATTTAGACGAATGATGAAAGGGATACTGAGGAGGATAACTTTTCCTTTCGGAACAACTCATGGATGATATGGATACTATACATTATCGTTTCCTTGAACTTGTTCCAGTGAATCACAATGCTGCGAGTAATTGTGAGAAACCGCTAGCGTTGTTAGATGCTGACTTCATCTGGACAAAGAGCAGGATAATAAGATCTCTTTCCGGTAAAGTCTACATGGGTGTCACAGGTCTTCGATTGTGTAGACAATGCCGTATTTAACTTCCTGTGGGAAGAAGTAATACGGTTTCTTATCATCATCTTCTGTATTTTTAACCGTTTTTTGTTCACATAAATTTAAAAAACGACTGGGGAAGATGTGTTGAGAGTTTCTCTGCATTGAATGAGGAGGCTAAGATCTTAGTGGTAGCCTTACCTTCATCATTTCGCTGTTCGCTCGGACACAATTGAGAAGATAATTTCTTATTCAGAGCGTATTTAGACTCACGGACTTATGTACTTCACTTTTAAGTACTGTGACGCAACATCTATTTGGAAAGGAATTTTGTGGATGTTTGTACCTTTTAAAAATTCTTTCCAGACCTATTTTTATATATATCTCTGTCTTAACAAATGTTATGTGGGAGCTATTCTGATGTGACGAAGCATTGCGTCGTCATCTTTAACATTTGATTAGGTGGAAAGGGGGCGCAGTGGCTCAGTTGGTAGAGGTGCAGGCTGCAAGCTGAGAGGTCCTCGGTTCGAATCCCACCTGCGGCAACCGCGTTGTGTCCTTGGGCAAGACACTTCACCCCGATTGCCTACATGGGGGCACGATGACGCTGTGTACTGAGGCGTACTGCACGTCGATGGTGCGCATGTCTTCAATCAATCTAACCCTGCCTGTGCTGCGGTGCAGAGTTCAGAGTTACGATGTTGGAGAGCTGACAGCTGCTCGTCGTTGCTCGGTGGTTCTCTCCGGGTACTCCGGCTTCCTCCACCCGTAAAACTGTCACGGTCACGATTAGCCATTGTGCATAAATATGTGACCTTAAACACCAATAAATAAATATTAGGTGGAAAACTTGCTACAGGTCGCTTTAGTTTCCAGACACTAAGTCTTTGATAAAAAGCATTAATACTCGACTTTTTAAGTTATTCGACTCTTTAAGTTGGGGTCTATTCGACCAATGCCAGCAGAAAGAATAGGAGAGGTTGTCCTAGACTTAGATCGTCTATTAGGACTCATAGCGAAGGTATAGGTATCCCTCCTATATATTACTTTAGGGATTGTCTATACAGCCACTTGGATAGGGGGTTTAGGTCTTTTTGAGTTTACTGATCAGACACCCCTGAGCTGGTGGCTCGAGGCTCTTATAGAGCTCGGTCCGACCGATTTTGACTGGAACTGGATTATTAGGTTATTTTTGATAATCTTTCAGTCTAAAAGCGAGCGTTCGGCGATATAGCGTGTATATTTCTTTAGATCACTTGAATTATGAACTAGATAATGTCTCATGGGATGAATGATAAGATACACGTATCCTACAATTCATTTTCAACAGGCTGGTTCGTCTGTTGTTTCACAGAGCGAATTAGCCAGTTGTTTGGTTCGCTTTTATCTTTTATCTGACTTAACAGTGGAAATTTTTATATGTTATTTCGATGGGTCGCTTACGCACACGTCCCCTCCAGTTATTCTTAACTGGAGTGGTAGACGTTTTTTGCTCTAGACCTGTTTTGTTTTAGAGAATCTTTTAACAAAAGGTCAAGTTTGTGCATATATTTATCGGTTTTCTCAATTATGACGGATGTGAGTCATATATTGGGTTACAATCCTGAGTCCGATGGTCTCTCTATGCAGGGATCTTGCGACCTTGGTTCTTGGAGACCACATATTATTACCGTTCATGTATTAAAAGATGCAGATCAGAGTTTATCAGAGAAGAAACGCTTCTTTTGTCATTAATTTCCAATAGAAGGGACATTTCGGTTCATTCTATTTCCAGATGGAGTCAATTAGCTATTTGTACTGCTTAGGAAAATTTATCTTCCAATCAGTAGTCGGTGCTTAAGACTTCAGCACATGAAGTAAAGCGCTGGCAGCATCTTGAGCTTATTCTAATTGTATGGCTATTACATGATCTTATGTAGGATCACTTCAGGCTAGTTAAGTTTGCGACGCACAGGAATAATAGTTTCCATTATTTGTGTCGCCAGTATTAGGCTTTTGAACGCATACATTTGACGCTCAGCCATTTTCATCTGAATGAATGATAGGATATGTGTATCCTTCTATTCATTTGTTTCTATTGATTACATTGACGTTAAGTGTCTGTTATTGAACATTCGCCAGAAGCTTCCCCCACGAGAGGGTTTTCTTCTTCAAGGGAAGTTTTCTTCTTCACGTCATTCTCTGCTCTCGGTGGCATAATGAAGTATGTCAGACATCAGAGAGCTTTGTGGTTACTATATTATTGCTGTTTGGACCAGCAATGATTAAGTAATGTGGGTGAGGAGATTTTGACATGAAGTCAAATTTCCCTCCCCCCCCCCCACACACACACACTCACACACTGTCATGTATATATATCTTAATACATACTTACTATGCGTTTGGGTCATGTTGCATGGCACTCTCATAGGCATATACGCAGTTCTGTTGCATTAGTTTCCGGTGTTTATTTTCTGATTTCTAATATACAAGAACTTATTTAATCATCATAATTGCTGCTATTTGAGTTCATAGGTGACCGCATAACCATTTAGTGGTTTTTAGATGATTACAGGCTGGATTTTTATGCACTCGCACAATATTTTATTACGCTATCACTTTGATGGACCTAGAAATTATTATTTTTTTAGGGGGTGTTCTGTGTTGGAGCCGGATAATCATACCTACCTCCATTTCTAGATCCTGGTCTCTATTTTGTCGGTTCTCAAATCGCATATTCTCACGTGTTTATAACTGTAGATACCAAATAGTACACGTTGGAGAGTGTTCTTACAGGATTTAATTGTACAGAGGCCGCCTGTGAATGATCTTTGAAGCGTGTTTTCTCTGCAGAGATTGTTCATCGTATCTGGCTTTTGTATGTGTATGTTATATTATTATTTCACTGATTTCGTCGTACCTGTATACGCCATCTGCAGTGCATTTTTTGTAGCGAGTAATGTTATTCACCAAATTGTTGCTATAGCCTTGGCTTGTGAAGTGGCGTTAAGCACCATTTATTATTCATGAATTAATTTTTGAGTGCCTGATCGATAATTATATCGTTTCCGGGTACTGCTTATTGATTCCAGAGCTCTCCCCTCTTTCTTTTGAAGATGTATTCAAAAAAAAGGGGGAGGTCATTTTGTCCACTTCTCTGGCTTATTGGGTATGTAACTATGAAGGAAGCTGTTTTGTCCGTTCTATATTTGGCGTTCAGCTGTAGTATTATTGTATGGCGTAGGTTTATGGGCAATTTTCTCTCATTCTCAAATATGGCAAATTTGTGAACTTGTTACATCCTATTTAGCATGATTTCAGATTTAGGATTTACGTAACTGGGATCCATATTAGGATATGTATCTAATTTTCTGCATCATGGATTGAAGGATTTGATCTATGTTGATCTACTGTTTTGGAAGTTCTAGACCCTCCACCGTTTTACGATTCAGTTTGTCTGGGCCATTGGTATACAGTATAAAAATATGAAAAAATTTAAAGTAATTTATATATTTTTTATACTTACCAATGGCCCAGACGAGAATGGCCCTCCCATGAGTGGGCAGTATTGGGCACTCATACCTCCCCGCTGAATTATTATATTATAATCTTGTTACAAAGAATGATGTTGGTGCGAGATTCGGTGTCTTCCTGGCATCTCCACATGTGCGGAGGGTAAATGTATGGAGGGCCAGATAGGACTTCTAGTTTTCGGTTTTGCATGCAAATTTTGGGGATTGGGGGCAAAATTTGTGTTTGGCCCTAGATAATTTTGGGTTAACACCAGCTAGTCTGGGCCATTGGTAATTATAAAAAATATATAAATTACTTTAATTTTTTTCATTTTGCACTTGTAATACAAATATTATAAGCAAACAAGATATAGTTGGTTAAATTTTCAACTACATTATGGGAAATTTTCACTGCTGAAAACATTGGTTTGCCACATAATAGTGTAAGTAGTTAAATTTCTGATTCCAACTATTCTCAGAACTATTTTGTGAATAAACGAAAAAAAAACACAAAAAGCTTCACTCCCTCCCTCATCATAAAAAAAAATTGCCTGAGAAACATGAATTTTTTTTATAAGGCTTACCTAGAGACTGCATGATGGAGTGGGTGTACTGTTGCATTAACCCAATGCCACACCAGGGTATCCCTCCCCCTCTCTCCCTCCTAATCGCCCAGAATTCTGTCAAATACTGTTTCATAATTCCACCCATCGGTGCCTTCTCCCCAACTATAAAAATGACCCTTTACTCTTGTGATTCCTCATCCATTTATCCTTCATGTTTCCATCCCATTTTCCCATTAGTTTCCCAGGGAATCTTGTTCTACTGGGCAAATATTTGGGGCATTCTAAATTAAGATGTTCCAGGGTCTCTGTTACACCTAAGTTACACATTTGTTACACACTTTTCTCGCCTTTCCAGATTCTCCCCTCAACTCCAGTGACCTTGATCTCACTTTGAACAACAATAACCCCCCCCACCAAATGATCACCCAGGTATTCTTCAAAAGCTGGCGCATCCTTTTTAGCTCACCGAAGGGAGCTTAACTTATCACTTGCCGTCCGTCGTGAATTTACATTATCAACTTCTCCTCATAAACTACTCGACCAAATTTTGTGTGCATGTTCCTTATCATATGTCAACTCAAGTTTGTACAAATAAACTTGCCGCGCCCACAGGGGGCACCAGAAGCGGCATAACTCTGATAGCACCCATAAATTTTTTTAAAAATTCAAAAAAATCTTCTTCTTCAGATCCACCAGTCAGAATCTTTTCATATTTGTTATACAACATCTCTATGGGGGTCAGATTCAAGTTTGTTCAAATCGAGTCCCTGGGTTAAGATTTGGGCTCTCTATTGGAGCCCAAAGTTTACTTGGTGCAATTTGAGGAAATTCATGTTTGTTCAAATCGAGTTTCTCGGTTAATATTTGGGTTTCCTATGCAATATGAGAAAATTTCTTTAAAAATCTTTTTCTTCAGATCCACCAGACAGAATCCGTCCCTAGGTTGAAAATTTGGGTTTTGGTTCGGACTTAGAAATTTTTATCCAAAATTTGAGAAAAAAAATTTGTTTTGGATTTTTTATGCATTTTGTTAAATTTTGAGACGAAAAAACCCCCAAATTTTTAGCCTGAAAATTTTGGGTCCAGTGGTTTCAGACTCCGAAATTTTGGACCAAAATTCAGAATTTTTTTTTAAAAATTTTATACATTTTTTGTTCAATTTTGAGACAAAAAAAAAAAAAAAAAATTTTAGCCTGAAAATTTTGGGTTCAGACTTGGAAATTTTGGACGAAAATTTGGAAAAAAAAAAAATTATGCTTTTTGTTCAATTTTGAGATGAAAAAAAAAATTTGGGGTCAGGTGTGGATTCCGAAATTTTGACCAAAATTCAGACATTTTGGGTGGATTTTTATGCATTTTGTTCAATTTTGAGATGGAAAAAAAAATTTATAGCCTGAAAATTTTGGGTCATGTTCCGACTTGTTTTTAAAATCTTCTTCTGACCATGTAGTCAGAATGCTATCATATTTGGGATACAACATTTGGGCTCCCTATGGGAGCCGAAATGTTCACTTAGTACAATATAAAAAACTTTCTTTGAAAATCTTCTTCAGATCCACCAGTCAGAATCCTTTCATATTTGGTATACAACATCTCTTGGAGGGTAAGACTCAAGTTTGTTCAAACCTGGTCCCGGGGCTATTAATTTGGGCTACCTATGGGAGCCTGAATTTTAACTAAGTGCAATATGAAGGAATTTCTTTTAAAATCTTCTTCAGATCCACCAATCAGAATCCTTTCATATTTGGTATACAACATCTCTAGGTGGGTCAGATTCAAGTTTGTTCAAATCGGGACCCTGGGTTAATATTTTGGCTCCCTATTTGAGCCCAAAGTTTAACTTAGTGCAATGTGAGGTGATTTCTTTAAAAATCTTCATATCCACCAGTCAGAATTCTTTCCTATTTGGTATATGACATCTCAAGGGGGATTAGATTCAAGTTTGTTCAATTTGAGTCCTTAGCTTAATATTTGGGCTCTATGGGCAGGGGTGGGGTGGGGGGGGGGGGCATGTTACGTTCAGGTTTGTTCAAATCCATTCCTTAGTGTTTTTCCAAAAAATTTGCCACTCATGACTTCATTCCTTTGTAGTGTTGATGAACCATGTCTAACTGAATGTGACCCCAAATACATCTTTGTACCACTTTGGCCGGTGAGCGATTAAGGCCCCTTGGGGCCTCTTGTTATATAACCCATCTAAAGAACTCTTAGTCCTAATTCCAGCTCACCAGTTCCTATTTCAATCCTCAAGCACCCCTTTCCCTTATAAAGTTCCTTCCTTGCTCCAGTCCCCTTTCTGCTTTATCCATCCTGTCTGAATGTTGTAGTTCCATACATGGTTAACCGTTGTTTTCACCATCTGCTGTTTGGGAGGCTTACCAGGTAATTCAGGTAGCATAATTTTCCCATATCTATTCTATCTTTAATCGGCATCCACCTGAGTTCCCCTCTGACCACTTCCAGTGCAGCTGCGTTACTTGATCCGGTTATCCACCTACCCACATCATTTTGTAGAATCTTCAAGTTACTACCATTTCATGTAGAGGGATCACATCTGTTGCATATGTTATACTTTGTAATCCCAGCCTCTACCAAATAGTTTTTCCAACAAACACCTTTTTAACCCTTTACCCAACGAATCGCCCGCATCCTCCCACGTAATATGCAAATTCAGCAAATGAAAAAAATATTATTTTTCGAAAAATTTTAACAAAACCATATCATGTGACCCCTCTTTGGAACGAACTCATCAAGCTCGTTCCAAAGAGGGGTCACATGATATGGTTTTGTTGAAATTTTTTTTAAAAATGTTATTTAAAATAATAAATTTTGATATCGTCTGCATTGGGTAAAGGGTTAAAACTATTTCTTCACAGAATTTCTAACTGATTGAGTATTCTTTTCCCCTTTTCATTGTAAAATGATCTTCTCTGAAAGTGCACCATAAACACATTGGACAAAATATATTCAAAGTAAATTATGACATATGATTGATAATTTGGTCTGTTGAGTTAAGGACTTAATAATAAAAATATTATTTTGCAGCTGTATATAGGAGAACAGAATGTGTCTGCAACAGAGTTTGACTTCAAGAAAGCCTTGGATTTGTTACATTATATACCTGCAGATGTGAGTAGTGTCAAACATAGATATGCTATTAGTACGTCACACTTTATGTAATAAAATAGGAGACAATCCACAAAAATAATTCTTGAATAACTTCAAATTTTCATTATTTACCTAAAAACGTAGCTTATGACACCCTCATTGGAACCTGATTAATTAGCTCATTCCAGTGACAGGTCATGAGCTGCTATATTTCTTGAGACAAAAACTGAGAAATTAATGAAGATTGAAGAATGTTTTTTGTGAATAGCGCTGACCATTTAACACTGTTATATTAGGGAAAGGGTTAATCTGCTTGCACTGTAAGTCTCTGTCCCGTTGATAAAATTTTTAGCTGAAAACTGGAACGATCATTCCATTATTAATCGCAAGATTTTAGGCTGGACAGTGTTTTCAGTCAGTGCTGGAAGCCAAAACTCAAAAAATTTATTTTTATTGTTGACAGAAATATGTCTCCAGCCTGTAAGATTCTCAGATAACTATAAGTTAGAGCTCTTTAAAAACACTGGAATTTTCTGAATTGATAATAGAACTCTTAACCCTCAAGAGCCTAATTCTGACCGATAATTATACCCCCACTTTCGAAGAAAATGGGGGGGGGGGGGGGGGTTAACTGGGTTACATGCGTCCGACTGTGCGTCCATGTGTCATACCGTCCATTCGCTCCCTCCGTGTGTGAGTCCATCCAAGAATATTCATAACTTTCATAATTGGTCCTTACTTTGTTTTTAATTCATTTTTGCTTCATCAGTCCAGCACTGAAGTGGGGGTATAATTGCCTTTAGCAATATTTCTTGTTAGCTCACCTGACTTTCAGTCAGGAGAGCTATAGTGATCACTCGCCGTCCGTGAACATGGTGTTTGCGTCTTCTCCTCCCAAACCGCTGAACCAATTTAATTGATATTTGAGATAATAGTTTGTTATGACATCGCAATTTGATTTTGTTCAAATCAAGTTGCCTCGCCCGTGGGTAGGGCCACACCCAAAAAGTGTGCTGAAATCTTAAAAAATCTTCTTCTCATGAACCAGCAGTAGCAGAGACTTGATATTTGGTGTGCAGCTTCCTTTTGAGGTGTAGACTCAGATTTGTTCAAGAGAAGTTTGTGGGGCTATACTTGGTGTCGTTATGGGAGGGGCAAAATTTTTTGCCCCGCCCAAAATTTCTATTTTCCAAACCGAGAGGCTGATTTGAACCAAATTTTATGTGACGGCTTATTGGGTCATAAGTACCTAATTTATGCTGATTTTTTTTTCCCGTAGCCCCATGGGAACCGCAGGAGCTAAAAATAGAAAAAAATTAAAACGCCCATATCTCCAAAACTGCACGGCACCGAGAATTTTTATTTGGTGTGAAGCTTCCTTAGGACCAACAGAAAGAATTGGTAAAAAAAAATTGCCATCGGTTTTATCATAGGGTACAGTTTCGGGACTTTGAAAAAGTGCTGAGTCAGCACTTTTTAACACTGTAGGCAATGGGAAAAACATTAAAAAATCTTCTTCTCCAGATCCAGCAGGCAGAATCTTTTGATGTTTGGTATGCAACATTGTAGGGTGGATCTGATTCAAGTTTGTTCAAATCGGCCCCCTGGGTTCATATTTGGGCTCAGTATAGTAGCCCGATTTCGAACTTAGTGCATTTCAGACAAATTTCTTAAAAAATCTTCTTCTCCAGATCCAGCAGGCAGAATCTTTTGATATTTGGCATGCAACATTGTGGGGTGGATCTGATTCAAGTTTGTTTGAATTGGCCCCCTGGGTATATATTTGGGCTCAGTATAGGAGCCCAAATTTGAACTTACTGCATTTCAGGCAAATTTCTTTGAAAATCTTCTTCTCCACATCCAGCAGGCAGAATCTTTTGATATTTGGTATACAACATTGTGGGGTGGATCTGATTCAAGTTTGTTCAAATCGGCCCCTTGGGTTTATATTTGGGCTCAGTATAGGAGCTCAAATTTGAACTTAGTGCATTTCAGGCAAATTTCTTTGAAAATCTTCTTCTCAAGATTTAGCAGGCCGAATGTTTTGATATAAGGTATGCAACATTGTGGGGTGGATCTGATTAAAGTTTGTTCAAATCGGCTCCCTGGGTTTATATTTGGGCTCAGTATAGGAGCCCAAATTTGAACTTAGTGCTTTTCAGGCAAATTTCTTAAAAAATCTTCTTCTCCAGATCCAGCAGGCAGAATCTTTTGATATTTGGTATGCAACATTGTGGGGTGGATCTGATTCTATTTTGTTCAAATCGGCTCCCTAGAATTATATTTGGGCTCACTATAGAAGCTCGAATTCGAACTTAGTGCATTTCAGGCAAATTTCTTAAATATCTTCTTCTCCAGATCCTGCAGGCAGAATCTTTTGATATTTGGTATGCAACATTGTGGGGTGGATCTGATTCAAATTTGTTCAAATCGGCCACCTGGATTCATATTTGGGCTCACTATAGAAGCTCAAATTCAAATTTAGTGCATTTCAGGCAAATTTCTTCAAAAATCTTCTCCAGATCCAGCAGGCAGAATCTTTTGATATTTGGTATGCAACATTGTGGGGTGGATCTGATTCAAGTTTGTTCAAATCGGCCCCTTGGGTTTATATTTGGGCTCAGTATAGGAGCCCAAATTTGAACTTAGTGCATTTCAGGCAAATCTTCTTCTCAAGATCCAGCAGGCAGAATCTTGTGATATTTGGTATGCAGCATCCTTAGGGGGGGTGAGATGCAAGTTTGTTCAAGCCATGTCCCTAGGTCCATATTTGGGCTCACTGTGAGAGCTTGAATTGTAACTTTGTTCGAAATGAGGAATTTTCTTAAAAAATCGTCTTCAGATCCGGCAGTCGGAATGGTTTGATATGTGGTGAGTAGCATCCTTGGGGAGGGGGGGGGGGGGGGGGGATTCAAGTGTGTTAAAGCCAAGTCCATGAGACTATATTTGGGCTCCCTATGGGAGCCCAAATTATAACGTAGTCAATATGAGGAATTTTTCTTTAAAAATCTTCTTCTTCAGATTCAGCAGTTGGAATGTTTTGATATTTGGCATGGAGCAACCTTAGGGGGCTGAGATTCAAGTTTGTTCAAGCCAAGTCCCATGGTTCATATTTGGGCTCACTATGGGAGCCTGAATGACAGCTTAGTTCAAAATGAGGAATTTTCTTTAAAAATCTTCAGATCCAGCAGATGAATGCTTTTGATATTTTTTATGCAGCATCCTTAGGGGGGTAAGATTCAAGTTTGTTCAAGCCATGTCCCTAGGTCCATATTTGGGCTGATTGTGGGAGCTCGAATTGTAACTTGGTTCAAAATGAGGAATTTTCTTTAAAAATCTTCTTCTTCAGATCCAGCAGTCGGAATGTTTTGATAATTGGTGTGCAGAATCCTTAGGGGTGTGAGTTTCGGGTTTGTTAAAGCCAAGTCCCTGGGTTCATATATGGGCTCCCTGTGGGAGCCCGAATTATGACTTAGTTTAATATGAGGAATATTCTTTAAAAATCTTTTTTTAGATCCACTGGTCAGAATATTTGGATATTTGGTTTCAGCTTTTATTAAGAGGAGCAGATGCAACTTGTGGAAATCAATTCTCTGGGTTGATATTTAGGCTACCATGTCAGGTGAGCGCCCTCAGGCCCCCTGGGGCCTCTTGTTTATTAATGCAAAGGAACAGGAGCCCCAACATGCATTGTTTGGGTAAACTCAACACTTGTTTTCTAAGTAACTTGTCAGTTTTTTCTAGGCAAGTCTTGGCTGCCTCAATAGGCAGCCAAGACTTGACTAGCAACAACTGCAAAACCACAGAAGGTAGACTTTCAAAGTATAGCGAAAGTGTATAAACATCTCCAGCCTTTAAGGGTTAAAGAATAAATGGACAGACAATTCATTTTCCGGCACACATTACATGTATCTCTAGCTCTAAGACAACCTACCAGTCTAATTCTGTAAGGAAGTTGATGCTGTTATGGATGGTATGTCTACCAACTTTTTGTCAAGTTTGTGAGCAGACTACCATTGATGTAATGTGATCTTTCTTCACTCATAGTGATTTACAGATATCCTTTTGTGCTCCAGTTATAGATACTCCAATCAATGGGTGCTTAATTCATATTGAAACAATCAAGATATTAATATAATTAGTGGAACTACTTAGTGTAATCATAAAACTACAACTGTGGTGACTCTTTATTCCTAATGGTAATGCCATCAAACATTTAGTCAAATCAGTCTTGATTGGACAACATTTGAAACAAATGAATGTTTGTGGTATTTTTTAGTTTCAGTAGTCTGTAGTATATCAGTTGGAAAAGCAAACGTAGGGTTTCACTATTCCAGCCAACTGAAATATTCCAGATGAATGGGTCTAAAAATAGGCGACGAACTGTTTAACTGGTAGACTGGTGGAAGTCCATATTTGGGCTTTATTCTCACGTGCAGGTACTATAACGTAAAGGCTTCATATTCAGCCGATATGCTTCATATTATCTTTGAAGTGAAAGTATTTAGTTTGTATGGATTTTCCTTGTTAGCTCACTTGACTGAAAGTCTGGGAGCTTAAGTGATCACGTTTTGTCCGTCCTTCCAGCGTGAACTTTACATTATTGACTTCTCATAAACCACAGAGCCGAAATTGAACCAAATTTGATGTGCAGGTTCTTTATCATATGTCAATTCGAGTTTGTTCAAATAAAGTTACCACGCCCCAGAGAGCATTACTCTGATAGCACCCATAAATTGTTTTCAAAAATTAAAACAAATCTTCTTCTCCAGAAGTATCAATTAGAATCTTTTGATTTATGGTATATAACATCTCTAGGGGGATCAGATTTCAGTTTGTTCAGATCAAGTCCCTAGATTAATATTAATATAACCTTTGATGAACTTAGTGCAGTTATGCATCAATATTTCCTTTGACACACCCTGCAGGACACATTTATGATTGAATCAATTGAAAACTTGGTGTGCATGTTTGAAGTGACCTCTAGATGGGAGCAATCGATTTTCTTCCATTTCTGTCAAAAATAGTTGCTGTAGGCAACAACCTTTGATGAACTTAGTAAAAACTTAGTGCAGTTAAGAATCAATATTTCCCTTTGACACACCCTGCTGGGCACATTTATGATTGGATCGCTTGCAAACTGGGTGTGCTTGTGTGGGGTGACATCTATATGGGAGCTGTTGATTTTCTTCCATTTCTATCAAAAAATGTTGCTGTTGACCTTTGAACTTAGTTTAGTCAGACCTCAATATTTCCATTTAACACACCCTTAAGGGCACATTTGTGATTTGATCACTTTGAAACTTGGTATGTGTGTTCAGGGTGACCTCTAGGTATGAGCTATTGCTTTTTTTCATTTCCATAAAAAATTATTGTCGTTATCACCAACCTTTCAAATTACTGAATTTGTGCCTCAACTTATCCCTTTTGCACTCTCTGCAGGGTATATTTATGAATTTCCATAAAAAAAACAAAAAGCATTGCCTCAAGCAATGACCTTCAAACTTAGTGCATTTGTGCATTAACATCATTCTTTGGCATGCCTCAGAGGGCATATTCATTATCAGGTATGTTTTGAACATTTGTATGCTTATGCAGGGTTACAAAGATGGGAGCTATTGATTTTCTTTTCATTTCCATCAAAAACTGTTGGTGTTGGCAACAATCTTTGAATTTATTGTGCATCAGCATTCTTCTTTGACATGGCCTACAGGGCACATTTATCTTAGGATTGTTTTTGAACTTGGTGTGCTCATTAGGCAAGACCTTTAGATAAGAGCTATTGATTAGCATTCATTTCTGTGAAAAAAGTTGCCGTTTACAATAACCTCTGAACTTACTGCATTTGTGCATCAACATTCTTCCTTTAGCCAGCCTTACAGTTTACATTTAAAAATGCATGGATTACTCTGATGTTGTGCACACACAATGCTATTATGTTTAAATTTCACCAAATAACATTGGTACCAATGATCTTCAATTTTGCCATTTCACTTATAACTTAACAAGTTCAAGTTTGTCAAGTTGAGCTACAGTGTCATTGACACTTTCATTCTACTAAATCAAGAATTGATTCCATTTTTATTATCCCCACCAAAACGAAGTTTGCAGGGGATATAGAAATGGGTTCTGTCTGTCCGTTTGTCCATTTTGCCGCCCATCCATCCATAACAAATTTGGACCTCCATATCTCAGTCAGTGATTGTTGGATTTAAATGATCTTTGGTATGCTGATAGCCCATTATGGGTGGAAATTAAATTCACAAGTAACAGGTTTTCTCCATTTTTATGCCCCCTGCTTCTTTGAGGAAGGGGCATTATGTTATCACCATGTCCGTCATCGTCATCGTCCACCTGTTAACTTTTTGCATTCCGTCAATTAACTAATTTGGACCTTCATATCTCAGCCAGATCTCAGTCAGTGGATGTTGGATTTAAATGATCTTTGATATGCTGATAGCCCATCATGGGGGAAATTAAATTCACACGTAACAGGTTTCTTTTCAACCTACTCACAATTGTTTACAATTGGCTGTAACATAAGTGCAAGCCCTACTTCGGAACTAACTCAAGCTTTTAGAATCTTTTCCAAACGAGTTGGAAAAGTACTAGAATGCAAAAGCACAAAAAAGATCGAAAAAAGGGTCAAGTGAGACCAGCGCTCGAAATTACAGGTACTCTCTCTGCACCAGGGCTTGATTTAATCTGAAAATTTTGAATAGCAATTTACTATTCACCCTGGAAAATTGATTAGCAGTTGATCCAAAAGCACTTGAAACTAATAAATCTTGAATAGCAAAATTCAGAAATTGGAGAGCAAAGTGCTATGCTAATCCAGTTAAATCGAGCCCTGTGCACACCTCATGCGTTTACCGAGTGCATGTGCAACAACCGTGACGTCAATTCCTTTTATTTCCGCCATTTGTACATGGTCGGAAATTTTTGTGACTCGTGCTAATTTGCTGTTTATTCTTCGTGAACAACTTATTCTACATTCTTAGTGTGCAAGTGGATTGTATCCTTTTGTCAAGCTACCAAATTATTGTTGATTAATGTTAATTTTTATTATTATTGCTTGTTTCACACTTCATCTTGTTTTTCCCCCACGTGTGAACACGACCTTCGTGCTGTTTTCCGTCGACGGGAAGCTTGATTACTTTGATATAATGCCAAAGACTATTCCTTGTACCTCTTGCTTGCAAGTGAAGCATGTTGACGACTCTCATTCCACATGTGTCACTTGCAACAATTGCACTCAGGCCCAATCATGTGGTATCTGTGGGGTTTGGTCCTCTAAATTCTGGGCTTCTGTTAACAAGGTGGTTCTGTCCAGAGCTAGAACCCCTCGTTCTCAGGGTAAGGGTAGCTGTGCTGTAGCAGACATTTCTGCTGGTGCACGTGGTGACTCTGTCACACAGGATTCTGATCTGTCTTCTGTGGCGAGTTCCTCTGCAACTGTTGACGGTGTTAGTTCATTGATACCTGACGAGGAGACCGTGGTCTCTTTGTCTTCTGATGTCACTCTTGAGGCGTCTGTTTTCGTAGAGAGCTTCTCCGAGGTCAGCTCGGTGACCCTCTCCGATCTGCCTCCTACACCGTCGACTGTTGTTGAGGAAGTTGTTACTCCAGATCCTATTCTGTCTGATGGTGGCTCTTCCATCGCCTCTGGGGATGGTCTACAGTCTCGGGGGACCGAGGCTGTATCTGCTGGTGTGTCTGTGTGTTCTCAGCCTCCCCTAGCCTCGCAGTGGGGCTGTGCTGGTTTGCTGTCTGCTCCGTCTCATCTGGCTAGGTTTGCTCCTAGTCGGTTGAGCCGGTCGGTCGCTTCGGCAGCGATTCCACTTCCCTCGAGTGAATCATTTATTGTTCCTCCTTCCCCTGCTAGTGTGCCACCTAGCGGGATGGTGTTGGGACGTTGGCATGCAGGGCCTGCTGTTCGGTAGCGGTCAGTGACAGCCCCTGTTAGCTGTCACTCTCGGAACCTTCCTCCGGTGATTCCTCACTGTGTTCCGAGTCTGGGTGTCGATCGATGCTTGCTGTCGGTCTCAGAGGATAGGCAGTTGGAGCCGTCTGCTGCGCAGAGGCCAATGACAGGTTCCTGTCATTCTTGGGACAATCCTCCGGTGTCTTCTCACCGTGTCCTAGGTCCAGCTACTGATCGACGTGCGCCGTCGATCTCTTTAGAGGATTTGCAGGCAGGACCTTCTGTTTCGCAGAGGTCAGTGATGGCCCCTGGGCGTCACAATCGGGACTATCCTCCGGTGTCTTCTCACCGTATCCCTATTCTGTCTGCCGATCGACATTCGACGTCGGTCTCTTCTGAGGATTTGGGTTCTTCTTCCAGAAGGGTCCATTGGGAGGATACTCTGTCAGGCGATGCTGCTGCGACGGAGTCTCAGGGTGACCTGCGTCAGGCCGTTTTGGCGCTCACCCGGTTGCTTTCTGGCAACTCTCAAGTTGGCCTCCCTGTGCCTCCTGAGGCACAACCTCCTTTGGTCGGTCGCCGAGATGCCTTGGATACTGCACAGTATTCACAGGAGGTTTCTGCTGGTCAGCCCGAGTTGGGCTACGTCTCCTCTGCTACGGAGGGTATCTTGAAGGTGATGGGCTCCCCTCGTCAGTCTTGGGGCAAGCTTTGGATTTCGTCTTTGGCTTATTGCCGGACGTTCAACCTTCCGACCAGCCTTCTGTGACCGTCCGGCCGCGGTCCACTGTGGAGCGCCGTAACCCTGTTGAGCCTTCTAGCTCCGGGGCTTTGCGCCCTCTGCAATCGGCTCAGGTTGTTGAGTCCTTCCAGGGCTTAGACGCCAAAATGCATTCTAAGGCCCTCAAGGGTTCCTTCTTTTCTAGAGCTGATGCCTTTCTGACTCCATCGTGGTTTCGTGTTTACGATTCCGTCTCTCCACCAGTCTTCCAAGGGATGACTACTGTGGATGAGGATTCTTCTTCCCTCGGGTTGGCTAAGCCTAAGTCGGCAGTTCTCCCGATGTCGGTAGTTGAGTCTGTGGTGGGCCTGTCCCGAGAGATGCTGGGTATGTTATCTCTTGCGGACCATGTCGTCGCTGCTCTGGCTGAATATTTTCCATCAGGGGAGTTTGATGACGCTCAGGCGCCTTTTCGCGTTTTGTCACAGGCTCTTATGAACTTGACACACGCTCACGCCTATAACACGGCTAATTTGGAGCTGGCGTGCCGGGATGCGGTGTTGGATTCTTTACCATCACTTCCTTCTGAGCAACGTGCTGTTCTGAGGTCTGCCTCTTTGGTGGGACCTCAGTTGTTCCATGGTTCCGTGGAAGCTGTTCGTGGCGAAGTTGAAGGACCAGCTTTTGCTGTGACAGCTTGACCAACCTGCTGCTGCGTGTGGGGGTCGTTCCAGGCCCGCCAAGCGTGCTGCTGCGTCTGCCTCGTCGGCGACGTCGGCTACGCCTTTGGCTCCGTCTGCTCCTTCTGCACACAAGAATCGCCGACGTGGCCTGGCTTGCTGACAGCCTCAGGCAGGAAAGTCTCAGGACTCTGTCACTTCCCGAGGTGATTTCTCCTCTCGGGGGCCTCGAAAAGGCCGCAAGTGAAGGTTCTCACCTCGATTCGCCTCCAGTCGGGGGAAGGCTGTCGCTGTTTTACGACCGTTGGACAGAGATAACGTCGGACTCTTGGGTCCTCGACGTCATTCAATCCAGTTTTCAACTGTCCTTCCATCGGCACCCCAGTTTATCTTGGGTGCCCCTTCCGACTCAGGTCCCTTCCGATTCTCTGCGTCGGGACCTTCTGGTGCAGGAGATCAACAATCTCCTCTCCAAAGAGACGATCAAGGTGGTCAGGAACCCCCTTTCACCGGGGTTTTACTCAAGACTTTTCTTGGTGCCGAAGAAAAACGGCCAATATCGTCCTGTCATCGATCTGAGTACCCTGAACGAGTACATAATAGCTCCTCGTTTCAGTATGGAGACTTTCCGGTCGGTTCAACGTTCAGTTCATCAGGGCGATTTTGTGGCCAGTATCGACCTGAAGGATGCCTACTTCCATGTACCCATTCATCTGGCGTCACGGAAATACCTTCGGTTCTCGTTTCGGGATCAAGTTTTTCAATTCAGAGCTCTCCCGTTCGGTTTGAACCTGGCTCCTTGGGCCTTCACCTGACTGATGTCACATGTGCTTGCTTTCCACCGCACTCCGTCGGCAGTGACTTCGTCAGCCTACCTAGACGACATCCTCCAACTGCACCACGATGCTGCTGTTCTGGAGTTTGATGTCCGGCAGTTTCTTTGCCTGCTAGCGTCGCTGGGTTTCAGAGTCAATCGCGAGAAGTCGGATCTTCTTCCTTTTCAGCGATTCCGTCATTTGGGGATGGATTTTGACACTCTTCACAATGTGTGTCAGTCCCCCAGGCTCGGTCGACGATTCTTTCTGCCTTGACTTGGAACCTGCTTCAATCTTCCTCGGTCTTGGCCAGGACTTTCCTTCGGATGCTGGGCCTTTGCGGTTCGGTGACAGATCTCATTCCGCTCGGTCGCTTGTTTGTCCAACCTCTCCAACTTTTCCTGTTGGATCATTGGCGTCCGAATGTAGATCCGCTGGACCTGGAACTCACTATTCCTCGATCTCTGCTTTGTCACCTCCGCCCTTGGGCCGATATTCCCTGGCTGACACAGGGTGTTCCATTGGATCTTCCTTTGGCCGATCGCATCCTTACTGCGGATGCCAGCGATCGGGGCTGGGATGCGACGTTGGATCCTCTCGGTCTGTCTACTCACAGAGAGTGGGACAGCGAGCAGGTGGGCCTTCATATCAACCAGAAGGAGCTCCTTGCTCTTCTGTTGAGTTTTCGGCTTTGGATCCCTCATCTGTCGGACCATATTGTCCTACTTCTTTTGGACAATTCGACAGTAGTGGCCTACATACGGAAGGAGGCACACATTCGATTCCCATGTATCGGCTGTCTCGGGATCTTCTTCTGTTGGCGCGGGATGTGAACGCTCTGGTGTCCATTCGACACATTCCCGGGCGTCTCAACGTCCTAGCAGACTCCCAGTCCCGACGCGACAGTGTCCTTCCAACCGAATGGATGCTACATCGGTCGGTGTTTCAGGTGATTTGCGAGCAGTGGGGCCGTCCTCAGGTCGACCTTTTCACTACTCGCTGGAATCATCAGGTAGAGACCTTTGTCTCCCCTTGTCCAGATCCTCTGGCATTTGCAGTAGACACTCTGTCTCTGGACTGGACAGGTTGGATCGGCTATGCCTTTCCTCCTGCACCGATTCTTCCTCAAGTATTAGCGAAGATTCGTGCTTGCAGTTGCAGGATCATTCTGATCACACCCCTGTCTCCACAGAGGGTGTGGATCAATCTGCTGTGGCCTCTATTGGCCGATCGACCGATTCGTCTACCTCTACGTCGCGATCTTCTTTCACAGGGTCGTCCCAGGAAGTATCACAACAACCTGGCTAGTCTGTCCCTTCACGCCTGTCTTTTATCAGGTCCAGTCTCCGATGTAGAGGTTTTTCGAGACGATCAGCGGAGTGCATTTCTGCATCGCGGCAACATTCCACTGGCATGACTTACGCCGCCAAGTGGAAGGTTTTCTGCCGCTGGTGTGCAGATCACAATGTGAATTACCGTGATCCATCAATCGCTCAAATTGCGGATTTTCTGGTATATCTTTTTGACTCCAAGGGCCTCCAGCCTATTACGATTAAGGGCTATCAGTCTATGCTGTCTGATACCTTCTCTTATGTGGGAAAGCGGTGTAATCTTTTTCTCTCCAAACTCATTCGGCACTTTTCTTTGAAGAGGCCTCGAGTTTTGCGTCTTGCACCCAAGTGGAACGTGGCATGGGTGTTGCACTGTTTGGAGGGGGTGCCATTCGAGCCTTTATCTACGACCGACATGCGTTTTCTCACCTATAAGACGGCTTTTCTTCTAGCGTTTGCTTCTGCTCGTCGAGTCAGTGAGCTTCATGTGCTATCTGTTAATTCTGCCTTCTTCCGAAATGAGGCTAACAGTGTCACCTTCACTACTGATTGCTCTTTTCTGGCTAAGAATCAACTTCCTGATTCGGTACATCCTCCCATCTGCATTTGGGCTCTCCCTGCTGTTGCTGTTGATGGCCGGAGCTCTTCTTTGTCCTGTCCGTGCGATCAAGACTTATATTACTCGCACTCTGTTCATTAGGAGGGGTCGGAAGAGATTCTTTCTGTCTCTCATTCCTAAGAGGCAGTCTATCTCTTCCCATTCTATTTCCAGGTGGATCTGTCTTGCAATCATGCTGGCTTATTCTCACTTGTCTGCGTCGGATCTTGTTTCGAACCGGCTTAATGCTCATGAGGTTCGTGCCATTTCGACATCCTGGGCGTTCTCCAATTCTGTTTCGCTCAGGGATATTATGAATGCGGCTTACTGGAGGAATGCTTCTACCTTCTCCTCCTTTTATCTCCGCCACCTTCAGAAGCAATCTGAGGACCTTTATTCTTTAGGCCCTCTCGTTGCTGCTCAGGCTGTTGTGCACCCTCGTTAAAATTGTTTTTATCGAGGTTGTGCTTCGCTCAGCCTTGTTCTTTTCAGGTGCCTTCTCTCTATCTTCATTACAGGTTTTGTTATTGTTCTCTGCCATCCTTGCTTTCTTTCTGCTACTCTTGTTGGTATTGGTTATGTGATTCATCTCCTCCTATAGTTTATTCAGCCAATTGTAAACAATTGTGAGTAGGTTGAAAAGAAATTAAAATTTTTTAGTAAATTTTGTTTCTTAACATACCTACCACAATTGTTTACCGGAGGCCCACCCTCTTTGGGGATATCTTTGATATCGATGCCTTCCCGCTGAATCACAAACTTCTCGTTGGCGGAAATACGGAATTGACATCACGGTTGTTGCGCATGCACTCGGTAAACGCAAGAGGTGTGCAGAGAGTGTACCTGTAATTTCGAGCGCTGGTCTCGCTCGACCCTTTTTTCGATCTTTTTCGTGCTTTTGCACTCTAGTACTTTTCCAACTCATTTGGAAAAGATTCTAAAAGCTTGAGTTAGTTCCGAAGTAGGGCTTGCACTTATGTTACAGCCAATTGTAAACAATTGTGGTAGGTATGTTAAGAAACAAAATTTACTAAAAAATTTTAATTTTCTCCCTATTTCTATACTGTATACCAATGGCCCAGACTAGCTGGTGCTAACTCAAAAATATCTAGGGCCAAACACAAATTTTGCCCCCCAATCCACAAAATTTGCATGCAAAACCGAAAATTAGAAGTCCTATCTGGCCCTCCATACATTTACTCTCCACGTATGCGCAGACACCAGGAAACCACCGAAACTGGCGCCAACATCATTCTTTGTTTGGCCTTCAGTCAGATAACATCAAACTGACTTCTGTGCTTTTAAGTCTCAGTTTTAATGATGCCAGACACAAATCAATGGTTATTTTGGTGGATCCAAGGACACAACTGTATGTAGGAAGATAGAAACGGTGGTTTGAAACGTTCAGGGCTGTAATTTTATAATATTTATAAAAATTAGTTCATGTTTCCCAATTTCGGGACATGGGCCTGACGTCATCATTGATTGATAATGATTTGTCCACTGTTTGTTTAGTATTCCTTCCCTTGATCCCCCCAGTTAGGCTCCCGAGATTTTTGGCTTGTTTTATTGAAATTTTTTTATCAAATTTCTTGGGAGTTTAACGTATTATACAGAAGATTATTCTGCATATCCCCATGCTTATGTTTTCACCCTTCGGATGTTTAGGCGTTTTGGTCATGCATCATTCATCCGATGTATCGTTTTTTCTTCTGATGAAGATCTTGCTTTACATCGGATAGTTTTATTTCTGTTACTGACTTCGGGCCTTGTTGCCTGGGGTCTTCTTTCCGATTTTTGTTTTGAAGTTGTTTCCATTGGTAATGCTCTAGGTAGTTTCCTATTATTTTAGAGAAACGACGGTTGTAAATAACATAAAATATTCCGGTAGTGTGGCAGTTAATTTTATGGCATATTATTATATTTTGTCCACACTTAGGCTCTTTTGGGCTCATCGTTCCCTTTGGGAACTTGGGCTCTTATACAGGAAAAAAAATTTCAAATTTTTTTTAAGGAATTGGATGTATTTCTTTCATCGATTATATTTTAATGTTATCTTATATTTATGTAGATTTGGTTCTAATAATATTTCTCTAATAGCAGGGTAAATAAGAAGAAGCCTTTCCTCTATTTACATGGTCGTTGTTTTGCTTATAGTCGATGTACTACCACTAATTCTTGCACCATGTGTCAGATTTTGACAGTGTTGGTGTCATGGTTTGTTGTTAGGCGAGGTCCCCTCGCGGCGAGGGGACACTGCTGGTTCTCTCGCCAAAATGTCACTATAGCTTTTTAGTTTTTATTTACAGAGGAACAAGAACATGGTGTGGTTTTGTGACGCCGTCAGAGAGTGTGCTTCCGTCGTCGCATTATACTATTAGAGCTAGCGGAAAAGTGCTCAATGATATAAGACAAGTGCCTAGGCCTTAGAATATAGGGTTTACGTCCTTGTCTCCAGTTAGCTCAACTGGTGGATCATTACTCAGAATATGGGTAGTGTTGACGTCGGTTATGTCCGTAACGGTCGAGACAGAAAGGAGGAAGCAGACAAGTTCTGAGGTATGCTTGTCCAGGTCTACCTTGATCGCGAGCAAGAGAGAGGCCCCTCTCTCTTATAACAACATCTGGGGTCAGAGGTTGTTGGTAGGAACTTGCGTCAGTTGGAGCTTACGTCCATGCCTTTTTGTCCGGAACGCTCCTTCTAATAGATCGCCAAGGTCGGCTAGTCTTATAGCTTCCTCTACGTTCGAAAAGCACACGCGACCGCACAAAATCCGTTGTCGCCAGCTGGCTCGATCGGTGAAGTGGTCACTCAGGCCTCTGAGAACTGTGGCGTCGTGTGTGTCCGCTCCGGGCTAGGAGACGATATAGGGTGCAGCGAGCACTATAATATACAACCATGCTCACCCAGCGACGACAGAGGGAGGAAGCAGGCAAGTTCTGAGGTATGCGCGTCCAGCTCTGCAAAGACCGCTAACGAGAGAGAGGTCTCTCTGTCTTACAGCATCATCTGGGGACAGATGTTGTTGGTAGGAACTTGCGTTAGTGGGCTTGCGTTAGTGGGAGTTCACGTCCATGCCGCCTGTCCGGGACGTCCTGTCTAAAAGGCAACCGGGGTCGGCTAATCTTACGGCTTCCTCTGCATAATGGATAAAGTGCTCTTAATATTGCACAGGGCTATATACCGCGGTGAGTGGTTTCAGTTTCCTGTCGCCGGTGAAGCGGTTAATATTGATTATCTGGACTGTGTCGCATGTACATTGTAATTCAGAGCTAGCAGCAAAAGTGCTCAATGATATAAGACAAGTTCCTAGACCTTAGAATATAGGGTTTACGACCTTGTCTCCAGCTAGCTCAACCGGCGGATCGTTACTCAGAATATGGGTAGTGTGACATCGGGTATGTCCGTAGCGGTCGAGAGAGAAACAAGGGTGTAGCGAGCACTATAAATCCAATCACGCTCACCCTGCGACGATGAAAAGGAAGAAGCCGGCAAGTTCTGAGGTAAGCTTGGCTGGATCTCCAAGGACCGCGAGCAAGAGGGAGACCCCTCTCTCTTTTAACAACATCTGGAGCCAGGTATTGTTGGTAGGAACTTGCGTCAGTCTGAGGTTACGTACATACCTATTGTCCAAAACGCTCAGTTTGATTCTCAGCCGGGGGCGGCTTCAGTTTGGCTTCTTCAGCGTCTACCAAGCACTCACGACCGCACCTTGGCTAAGTGACTTAGGATATCTAGTCTGCATCATCAAGAGGTCCACTTTTTGTTAAGAAAGTCGCACCATATAGTAGCCAAGGAGATGAGGTTTCTTTCTTCAGGACATCCGCAGTTAAGAGCAATCTTAGACACACTGTCCCAGGAGCAGCTGGCGGACAAGCAATACATGACCGCTGCTCCTCAGGCCTCCGTAACGGACTTGCTGTCGCAGATTGCGCAGCTCATCCCAGTATTCCTGCTAATGCAGTAGCGCTCAGCGTCAGTCTCAAAGCTTGAGCTGTCGAAGGGTGCTCGATTGGTCTAGTCATCTGTGTGTTCAGATGCCGTTGACCGTGATCCTTCTCTAATTTTGACGAATGATGAAAGGGATACGGAGAAGGATTATCCTTCCCTTTTGGAACAGCTCATGGAGGATATGGATGCTATCCATTATCGCTACCTTGAACTTGTTCCAGTGTATCACAATACTGCGATTGTTTGTAAGAAACTGCTAGCGTTGTTAACGCTGACTTCATCCGGACATAGAGGATGATAGGTCTGTTCTGGTTAAGTCTACTTGGGTGTCACAGGTCTTTGATTGTTTAGACAATGCCATATTCAACTTCCCGTGGGAAGAAGTAATATGGTTTCCTATCATCATCTTCTGTATTTTTAACCATTTTTTGAACACATTCATTTTAAAAACAGCAGGGGAAGATGTGTTGAGAGTTTCTCAGCGTTTGTATGAGCAGGTTAACTGGTTGAGTGCTAGAAGCCACTATCAGGGCTTTCAAAAAAATGAGGGTACAAGAGCAAAAGTCAATATTTTCCTTGCTCATGTTTCATATTCAGTCAAACGCAAATTATATTTTGTTTATATACATTTGTTTTATCACAAATTATTGAAGAGTGCCTTTTGGCACTCTTCAATAATTTGTAATAAAACAAATTTTGATGAACAAATTCAGACCACCAAAAATAATGTAGCCCTCAACCAGTTAAGGGCTTTGTTGTGACCTTACCTTCATCATTTCGCTGTTCGCTCGGACACAATTGAGAAGATATTTTCTTACTCAGAGCGAATTTAGACTCACTGTCTTATGTACTTCACTTTTAAGTACTGTGGCACAACGTCTATATGGAAAGGAGTTTTGTGGACATTTGTTCCTCTTTGAAAATTCTTTCCAGACCTATTTATCACATTTTCCTCTGTCTTAACAGTTGCTAAGTGGGAGTTATTCTGTTAACAGTTGCTAAGTGGGAGTTATTCTGATGTGACGAAGCCTTGCGTCGTCCTCTTAAAATATGTCTGGATGGAAAACTCTCTACAGGTGGCTTTGGTTTTCCAGACACTAAGTATTTGATGATAAGCTTTCATTTATGTAGGATTAAGCTACAAGAAAGCATCGATACTCTGCTCTTTAAGTTTGAGTCTAATCGACTAACAACAGCAGAAAGAATAGGAAAGGATGTCCTAGACTCAGATCATCTTATAAGGACTCTTAGCGAAGGTATAGGTAACCCTCCTATAATTACTTTAGAGTCGACTATACAGCCTCTTGGGTAGGGGGTTTAGGTCTGTTCGAGATCACTGATCAGACACCCCGGAGCCGGTGGCTCGAGGCTCTTCTAGAGCTCGGTCCGACTAATTTTGACTAGAACTGGATAATTAGGTTATTTATGATTATCATTCAGTCGAAAAAGCGAGCGTTCATATGATCTACCATGCGGCGAGTATAGTTCTTTAGATCACTTGAAGAATGAATTAGATAATGTCTCTTGGAATGAATGAAAGGATACACGTATCCTACAATTCATTTTCAACAAGCTGATTCGTCTGTTGTTTCACAGAGCGAATTAGCCAGTTGTTAGGCTCGCTTTGTCGTTTTTCAGACGCATTAACAGCGGAAGATTTTAGGCGTTGGATGGGGTTGTGCGGAGCGGCTACGAATGTTATACGCACACGTCCCCTTTTCTCAATTATGACGGACGTGAGTTCATATATTGGGTTACAATCCTGAGTCCGATGGTCTCTCTATGCAGGGTTCTTGGGACCATCAGTTCTTGGAGACCACATATTCAGAAATGGTGTCGTATTGTTTACGCTACATCGTTGAATTTATATTATTAGCGACCATGTATTTATAGACGCAGATCAGAGTTTATCAGAAGAGAAGAAACGCTTCTTTTTGTCATTAATTTCCAATAGAAGGGACATTTTGGTTCATTCTATTGCTAGATGGATTCGATTGGCTATTCGTACTGCTTAGTAAAATTTATAGTCCAATCAGCAGTCAGTGCTTAAGTTTTCAGCGCATGAAGTTAGAGCGCTGGCAGCATCTTGGGCTTATTCTAACAGTATTGCTATTACATGATCTTATATAGGATCACTTCAGGATAGTTAAGTTTGCGGCGCACAGGAATAACAGTTTCCATCATTTGTGTCGCCAGTGTTATGCATTTGAGCACATACAATTGACGCTCAGCTGTATTCATGGGAATGAATGATAGGATATGTGTATCCTTCAATTCATTTGTTTCTGTTGATTACATTGAGGTTAAACAGTCTCAGGGTGATTCATGCTTATAGCATATCAGTTTTCTCAGTGTCTGTTATTGAACATTCGCCAGAAGCTTCCTCCACGAGAGGGCCTTCTTCTTCAGGGGAAGTTTTGTTCTTCACGTCATTATCCGCTCTTGGTACAGAACTTCTATATGAAGGTTCTGATTTGAATAAATTTTTGAATGAATGTTTAGTAACATGGCATACATCACATATAATATGGTTTTTTTTCTTGTGCAGAAATTATGCAAATTAGATGAACTTATTTACTTACTTATACACAGTAAGTGCGCATGTCAATACAGCTCAGACTAGAGGCTGTTTTTATTAACCGATCTTCACGAAACTTCTTGGATATCTTTGTTATCACCTTGGGACGAGAACGAGTGTTTCTCGGTTTGGTCCAGAATTCAAGATGGCTGCCAGTGGCCATTTTGTACCGAAATTAGGTCCAATCAGTTTTTTGTACACAACTTCTATACAGCTTAGGCTAGAGGCCTTATTTATGAATCGATCTTCACGAAACTTCTTGGGTACCTTTGTTATCACCTTGGGACAGGATCAAGTATTTTGGGGTGCCTTTGTTATCACTGCTATGAGAACAAATATTTTGGGGTTCAGTCAGACCCACTCTGGGACTCAAAGATTTCTATTCTAGTTTAGCATCTGACTGTCGCCCACCTTTACAATACTTTACCTATACATTTGTTACAGGCTACGGTCAGTATTTATGTACAGACCGTTACAATACTTTATATGTACCTTTGTTAACAGGTCATTACCTAGATGTTTGTCATTGTTGTGTCACATACTATACATGTACATGTCTTAAAAAAGTTGAGCTGCAGTGTCATTGACACTTTCATTCTTTTTTGTTTTGATTTTAGGAAGAGCACAACATTGAAGCATTACGTTTGCACATTTGGTGTCGAGCTGTTCTCAGAGATAAGTAAGTCTAGAAAAAACAATTGCTTTGATAATATTCCTAATTGACTTGCCATTTATACATATTAGTTACCACTAGACCATTAAAAAAAATATGTTTCTCAAGCACATCTTTAAAATTCTGCAAAAAAGCCCCCCTTGCTCATGAGCGAAATTCCAGAAAAAAGTTTTTTTCATCTTCTGGTGTTTATTTTTAAATTTCTGAGACAGTTCATACTGTTTACAGGCATTGACTGTTTACAAGGATTGAAGAAAAAAAGGTTGCCTCCCTCATCCAAAAATTTAGATAAAATTGTCTTAGAAACAATTTTTATACGCCCGTTTTGAAAAAAACGGTCGTATTATGGTATACCGCTGTCCGTCCTGTCTGTCTGTCCATCTGTTCATCCGTCCACACGTCGTACGATAACTCGAAAATGCTTTGAGCAATTTTTGTGATTTTTTGGTGGAAAGTATATATTGATGGAAGGAAGCTCCCTTTCGATTTGTGTCGCTGTCCGATTTGTCATTCCAGAGTAATGGGACTTTATTCATCAAAATATAAGCAATTTTCCACATGTCGGACAATAACTTGAAAATGCTTGGAGCAATTTTCATGATTTTTTGGTGGCAAGTATATGTTGATGAAAGGAATCTCCCTTTGTATTTGTATAGCCGTCTGATGTGTCATTCCAGAGTTATGGGACTTTATTCGTCAAAATATAAGCAATTTTCCACATGTCAAACAATAACTTGAAAATGCTTAGAGCAATTTTCAGGATTTTTTGGTTGCAAGTATATGTTGATGGATGGAATCGCCCTTTCGATTTGTGTCGCTGTCCGATTTGTCATTCCAGAGTTATGGGACTTTATTCATCAAAATATAGGCAATTTTCCACATGTCGAACTTTGAGCAATTTTCATGATTTTTTGGTTGCAAGTATATGTTGATGGAAGGACTCTCGCTTTCTATTTGTGTCACTGTCCGATATGTCATTCCAGAGTTATGGGACTTTATTCGTTAAAATATAAGCAATTTTCCACTTCGAACAATAACTTGAAAATGCTTAGAGCAATTTTCAGGATTTTTTGGTTGCAAGTATATGTTGATGGAAGGAATCTCCCTTTCGATTTGTGTCACTGTCTGATTTGTCATTCCAGAGTTATGGGACTTTATTCATCAAAATATAGGCTATTTTCCACATCTTGGACTTTGAGCAATTTTCATGATTTTTTGGTGGCAAGTATATATATGTTGATGGAAGGACTCTCGCTTTCTATTTGTGTCACTATCTGATATCAGACAGAGTTATGGGACTTTATTCATCAAACTATAAGCAATTTTCCACATGTCGAACAATAACTTGAAAATGCTTAGTACACATGTATACTCATATTGTGTGCTTTCCTCTTGTAATTAATAACGAGCGTATCATGCGCTCATGGCGCAGCTGTTTATTTTAGCTTAACTTGACAAAGTCAAGATAAGCTATTGCCATCACGAGTGCGGAAGTCTGTGAGTCTGTTCACATTTTCCTTTAGCACAGGCTACACCCTGTAGTTCTTATCCGATTGCCATGAAATTTCATATGCAGGTTTGGAGTCATGTCTAGATGAGAACATCCCCTTTTGGTCACGTTCGGTCAACCATGACGACTGTCCGAGCCCAAAAACCTTTAGCACAGTCTACAGGTCATATTTATAGAGGGATTTCATTGTAACAAAGTAGGTTGACTCCATATAATGTCTAGATGAGAACGTCCCCTTTTGGTCGCGGTTGGTCAACTGACGGCTATGGAGGCCCGAAGCCCGAAAACCTTTAGCACAGTCTATAGGTCATATTTATGAAGGGATTTCATTGTAACTGTGTAGGATGACTCCAGATAATATCTAGATGAGAACATCCCCTTATGGTCACGATTGGTCAGCTGTGACGGCTACAGGAGTCCGAAGCCCGAAAAGCTTTAGCACAGTCTATAGGTCATATTTATGAAGGGATTTCATTATAACTTGGTAGGATGACTCCAGATAATGTCTAGATGAGAATGTCCCCATATGGTCACGATCATTCAGCTGTGACAGCTGCCCAAAACCCGAAAACTTTTAGCACAGTGTACAGGTCGTATTCATGGACGGATTTCATTGTAACTTGGTAGATTGATTCCATATAATGTCTGGATGATAATGTCCCCTTTTGGGCACGATTGGTCAACTGTGATGGCTACAGGGGCCCAAAGCCTGAAAGCCTTTAGCACAGTTTACAGGTCATATTTATGAAGGGATTTTATTGTAACTTGGTAAGATGACTCCAGATGATGCCTAGATGAGAACGTCTCCTTTTGGTCACGATCATTCAACCATGACGACTGCCCGAGCCCAAAACCTGAAAAACTTTAGCACAGACTACAGGTCATATTTATGAAGGGATTTCATTGTAACTTGGTGGGATGACTCTGTATAATGTCTAGATGAGGACGTCCTCTTTTGGTTGCGATCAGTCAGCCATGATGGCCACACAGGCACGAAGCCCCAAAACCTTTAGCACAATCTACAGGCTGTATTTATGAAGGGATTTTATTGTAACTTGATAGAATGACTCGTTTTTGAATAATTTCACTGTAAATTGGTAACTTTCGTTGATATACATTAACTGTGAGGGCAACAAACATTAACTGAGGGCCACATTAACCCACCCCTCAATTCTTTAGTACAGTCTACACCTCATATTATTTTTATTGAAAGCATAGCATACAGGGAACAGAAATTAACATATTCCCAATTATCACAATTCTTGTTTTATTTCATAATTCTTTCATAAACATTGAACATTATCCTTTTCATCAAACACAGACAAGTTAATAGCCTTATTCCAGTGTTGTAACACATTAGAATGAGAGATGATTGATGTTGTTTCTTTGTCTTTGCTGACAAAACATTCAAGCCTGCAAATAAGCAATCAGTCATTTTCAGAATGGGGTCCCCTGAAGGTTAAATTGCTGCTGCTATCCCATACAGAGGGCTAGAATCCTGCAACGTATCCTCAGGGTACCTCTTTCTATTTAGGCCTGAGACCTTGATTCAGCTTGAGCTTCACAGAGGGTAAATTTAGAAATCACCAAAGTCTATCTTTGGGGACCTCATTCTTCAGATGACAGTCTGCTTATTTCCAGGCTGGAAAACATTAGTATGTTATTATGAACACAGTTCCTATAAAATTATGTAGATTGACACTCCACTAGTTGTACTGCAAAGTGACAGGTTTTAACTCTGAGCACCAATATCAAAGTACAGATTTTAATGATTTTCAAACCGCAACTTTTCAAACAAATATTTCCTGCACTGCAATTAGAAATTTGACAAATTCAGCCTTGATGGACAGAGTGCAATGAGCTATTTCTGACAAGGCTGAATTTGGGTAAATTCTTAGTTGCATTATATGAGAAACATGCTTTGTGATACTTTGATGTTTTGATATCAATGTGTGTGGGGTTAAACTTCCTACTCTACAGCAAAAGTTTTTGGGTGATGAAAATATTCAGTGCAAAACAAATTGCGACATAAATACTCTTTAGGCTTAAAAAAGTTAAGAATCTGTTTCTCAGACCCTCCCGCATGGTCATTTTGGCGGTTTTTATAACCAATGCAAACTTTAAAAAAATAAAAAATTCAGTGGTTTATGTCTGATATTTTACCCAAGTTAATAAAATTGATAAATTTGTCTCTTGAGTGCAACAAGGTTTTTGCAGTGCTTTAGCATTGCAAAGCCTTGTTGCGCTCAAGATTACGAAATATACCACCACCCATGCTGTTCTATAGCTTATGAGGCCTAGAACATAAAACAAACCAAGAACATGAAAAGAAATAATTACAAAAATAGAATAAAAAACTGCCAGCCCACATGCAATTTTACAAAAATGATCTGAGAAACAGAAGATCTACTTTGTGGGGCCTTATGCAAAATTAGTATTTGAATCTTTGAATGATGGTTGCAACAATTCTTCAAACAAACAACTTGGTCTCAGTATGTGCACTGTACCCAGAATATTTTAAATTCAAATAAAAGACAGGATGGATTGAGAAAGTGAGGGAGATAATAAGAAAATATTCAATGCAGATCTTAGTCTTGAAAGTGGGGACAACCCAGGATTAAAAAAAATCATCTTTGAAAGAGTCTGGGAGGATTGTAACTTAATTTGGTGAGATGGTGTCAAAGCAAATAGGTCTTTGGGTGGTCTGTGTGATAAAGAGAAGCCAAGTTTTGAAAACATACCTCGATGGCTACTTGTAGGGAGGGGGGGGGGGGGGGGGGGGTCACTGCAGTTTAAGCTGAGGTCACAGTTGCTGAGGCTTAAAATTGGAAAAGGCAGTGAAATGTGTAATTTAGTGTAATGGAGACAGACCCTGGAACACTTTCCATTTGAATGTCTAAAATATTAAGATAAGATTCACTGGAAGTAGAATGGGGAAGCAGGATGGGAGAATAAATGATATGTGGTTGATGGGTGATACAAAGGAGATGTTTAGTATGCTTATTAGTGAATTGGGGAAGAATGGGGTACAGGATATTATCAAACAGTTCATTTCCGGGTGGAGAGAACAGGCATGGGGGCAGAGAGGCATTTGAGTGCACAGGGTTAATCAAGGCCTTATTACCTGAGAACTGCAACAAATCAGCAGCCAGCCAAAGTGTTATTATATATCGTTATCATTGGTGATTCCTCTGGTTTTTGGTTGAGTTTTTTTTTAAAAACTCAACCTATAGTTTGATGACGTTGGTGTGTGGGCAGCATCACCTTTCAACAAGTATTAATGAATTTGGTCAATATTTGGTATGTGAGACTTTCTTAACAATGTCTTGAATGAGTTCATTGAAAACTGGTACGGTTTGGCCATACTGTGTGGAATTATGGCCTTTATTAATTAGTAAATCTTTGCTTGCATTCAACTTGTTAACTTGTTTGCATAACTTTAACAAATATCAATGAATTCGGTCAGTATTTGGTATATGAGACTTTCTTAACAATGCCTTGAACAAGTTTGAAAACCAGTATGGTTTGGCTATACTGAGCATAGTTATGGCATTTATTTAGTTCATTTTTTCCTGTTTTCAGCTCGTTGGCATAACTTGAACAAATATCAATGAATTTGATTTTCTTACAATGACAAGCCTTACAGGTGCAAAAACTTAACCCCACATCGGAGATGTGTAATCCTTGTTGTACCGGTATACTTTTATTTTCAGCTGGACTTCTGTTACAACTGATGATCCACTTGCCAAAAACAGGGATACTATTTTCTTCAAGACCATTAATTTAGTCTATAATGATGGTAAGTTTAGAAATGAGACCCTTTGACACACAGAATATGTTCTAGATTAAGTTTATTTTATCATTTGTCTTGAACCCTTAAGGGCCATGAGATTTTATACTTTTTTGCTACACTTGAAAGTCTGCCTCCAGGGGCTTTACAGTTGTTTCTAGTCAAGTCTTGGCTGTGTACAGAGGCAACCAAGACTTGCTTATAAACTACTGATAAGGTACTTACAGAACAAGTTTTGAGTCTAACCAAACAATACATGTTGGAGCACCTGTTCCTTTGCATTAAAAAGTTATCAAATTCAGAATTAGGCCCTTAAGAGTAAAACTTTTCTGTATTAGAGTGTTGATAGTATGTTCCTTAAATTTAGATCTTTCAACCCTTCAACCCTTTACCTAACATGAAAAGCAGACGACACTTGCAAAAATAATTCTTGAATAACTAATTTTTTTCATTTTTTGTCTCAAAAACATAGGTTATGACCCTCGTTGGAACGAGCTCGTTCCAACGAGGGGTCATAACCTATGTTTTTGAGACAAAAAATGAAAAAAATAATGAAAATTAATTGGCGGTTTTTGAGAATAGCGCTGGCCGGTTTTGACCGTTACGTTAGGTAAAGGGTTAAAAGACAAAATGACCACATTCATCCTCATAATTTAAAAATTGAGGAGTTGGAATGTACCCCTCACGCAGCTATGTCACTGCATTTTGAAGAATTTTCATTTCCTAGCTTTGTTCTTGGACATCTGAAACACACTTGGCCATAGTTGTTCTCGTGAAATATTTTATTATTGGTTCTGGTACGAATATGGTAGCAGACTTTCAGGAACCATTGGTGCCTGCTCTCAACTCTGTGAGTGTCACGAATTAATGTGGCATACTCCCAAATTGGCGACTGGTAAGTATGAATTCTAAAACAATTTAAAACAACTATATGTTTATTTCGTTTAAAATATAAACATGGCAGTGATTGATCACGAACCTCACATCCCAATGACAAACATGCGAACACAATGAAAATGTGGATGATGAAAAGCCAAGATGATGAAAAAATGGAAAAATGATATGGTTACGTGATATGAAACCCCGCTAAATGTCTACAAAATTTCACATGCAGGTTTCGTGTTATGCAACTGCTGAATGTCTACAAAACTTCACTGGCAGAATAAAAACTGTCATTTTCACAATGTCACTTTTGGCCTAATGTTAGAGTCACTGGTTGGTCACAAATATTGCGGGAACATAGTTCAGCTTTTACTTCAAGATGGATAAATGTAGATTAATATATATATAGTATGATATATTACAGTTTATCACGGTGTATAGATGGACAGAAAACTTAAAGTCTATATAGTTTCACTGAGGGTTAACTTGGTCACTTCTGGTTGGTTAAATGTATATATGCAAAGAGTCACTGGTTGGTCACAAATATTGCGGGAACACAGTTCAGCTTTCACTTCAAGATGGATAAATGTAGATTACTATATATATATAGTACTATACATTACAGTTCATCACAGTGCATGGGTGTTCAGAAAACTTAAAGTCTATCTGGTTTCATTCAGGATTAGCTCAGTCACTTCACCGCATTGTCACAGTATATTCACCACAACTCAGTTGAATCCACCAAACCACCCCTCTACCAAATCACTTCAAGTTTGTTTGTTTGTTGATAGTTAACGTCACATATTTATGCACCATGGCTAATCGTGACACAACATGGAGATGAAGTCAAGTTTAGTCAATCGTTGATCCACATGTTAGAGGACTTTCACCCCAAGCATTGGTGACTGGGTCCTATTTTATTAGTAAAGCGGAACTGGTTTACCACAGTAAACAAGTGCTGCTTACTTCCCGGGGTTCCCACGGGGAAATCACTTCAAGACTACCGTACCATGGCGCCATCATATTACAAAAACCTTAATGCAAAAATGTTCCAATTTACTACCTTCACCAACTAAAGTAGACACACGCCTTAAATACCTCATATATAAAAAACATTGGAAAAACTTTATGCCATTTTGTAATACTGAACTGGTACACTATTGGGACGCTTAAAGCATTACAAGTGCAAATTAGTACAAACTAGATAGGCACACTGTACTAAATACACCACAAAAATATGTGTACCTTAAAATGCAAAATCAAGTCATCACGTACCCAAAGGCACAATTTATAATAGCACGTACCCAGAGGCATAGTTTATAATAGCACGTACCCGACAACACAAATTTAGCATGTACCCGACAACACAAATTTAGCACATACCCGACGGCACAAATTTAGCACGTACCCGATGGCACAAAATTAGCTTGTACCCAAAGGCACAAATTTAGCATGTTCCCAAAGGCACAAATTTACAACAAGCAAAGCACTTACCCCGGTGGCTCTTGGACCTTTGTCCAACTTGAAACGTTACAAATTTAACAATTCATCACTTTAGAAATAACGGAGCATCTCCAAAATATTATGTACAAATATGTTACTTTTAAAACTACACAGGAAAACAAACGTCTAATCCGGCTTCCTAAATATTCCGATCAACTAAGTGTCACGACGTGTTGTTCCTTCAGAGCACAGATACAAGATAACATGTCGCATCTCATTTACAAACTTATAACCCCATCGGTCACGCCGAACACGGACCACACAATCTCGCTGGACTACACACTATAATTAATTACAAACAACGGTCGCTGTCACACAACTGCATTCGGTTATGATACAAATGGACTCAGACTATTGACCCCATAAAAGCTATGATCACCAGCTCCAATGAACACTCGGTTACTATACAATATAGAAATAATGTATTAACCCTTTGCTACTCATCTGCCAACACATATACAAGATAGTCAAATACCGTGAAAGTGAGTTTTCTGCATATGTTTTTCATGTTCATTTTGGTGTATAATTAGTGTATATTTAATTGGAATTTAAAGAATATCAGAGGTGGGAATTTCAATCTAAACAAATTTCTCTTACTTATATAGGACCTTAAAGATGGTGCAAAAAGTATCATCAAATTTTTAGCTCATGAACCACTGGGTGCAACCTGGTTCCAGTGGCAGTCCAAGAGCTGAAAACTTCATTGTTCTTCTTGTGTATTGTTATGCAAATGAATTTGATTTGCCTGAAAATCACCTTCAAGTACCCTGAAATTTTTTTCTGAGGTTAATGTCTGGTCGTCAACTTAAAAGGTAGAAAGACTTGTCCAGAAATCACTGTCCAGCTTTAAGACAAGATGGAATATGGTGCAATGAAAATTTTCTACAATTGTCCATGGTCTTAAGGGTTAAAAGTGGAGATTTTCTTTCTGTTATTTGAAATTTGGAAAAGCACTTGAAAGAAACCAAGTGACCATGAATTAGACCTTGCAGTTTGAAAAGGAGCCCATCATTGTTCTTTCCCATTGTAAATTGAAGACATTTAGTTTTTGAGTAAACTTTATTTTGTCACTATTTCTATTGAATGTAGTATGATTCACAGAACAGCAACGTTTGTATCACTTTTGATATTGAATGGTTCCTAATTACCATTTGTACCCCCTTGTCCCCCCCCCCCCCCCCCCTTCCTGTAGTGTGCATATATCACTGGTTAAAATGAGTTAATCTTTGAGGGCGAAAGGCATTACAGTCCAAGAATACATCCAACACCCACAAAAGTAACATCAACAGCAGCTTCCCAAACATATCTCACAGGTACACAGCAGACAGACTACATTCAATGAGGAATGAAAATAAAAAATTGTGACATCAACGCCGTAGCTGCGACGGGTGGTGCAATCTGCAAGTCCAAAAAATATTCTCAGGGGCAATTTACAGGTGATGGTGAAAAAAAAACAAGAAAAATATTTGGAACAACATTTGTATCGGACATGGGCTAGACATGAATGAGATACACTTGCATATCAAATATGAAGTCATTCCACCAGGTAGTTTGAAATTGAAAGTTATTCTTTTAGAAACTCGTTAGTCACAAAATTCTAAGTTCATCAAGGGCCATAACTCCAAGAAAAATATTTGGAATAACACATGCATTGAACAGTGGCTAGACATCAATAAGATACACTTACATGCGAAATATAAAGTCATTCCATCAAGTATTTCAAAAGTTATTGAGTTTTGAAACTCGTTGGACACAGACGACTGACAGACAGACTGACAGACAGACCGACGTTGCCACTTATAGAGCTGCCAGTCGCAGCTAAAAATCTTTATATGATATTGCTGCAATGAAAGGAGAAATATTTCACTGTAAATCTTTCACTTAACATGACTGCATGTTGACTCAAAAAAACTTATTTAATAAGGCCACACAAAGTAGATCTTCTGTTTCTCAGGCCATTATTTGTAAAATTACATGCGGGCGAGCAGTTTTTTATTTTATTTTTTATTTCTGTAATTGTTTCTTTGCTATCAAAAGTTCATGTTCTTGGTTTATGTTTTAGGACTCATAATCAACAGAATAGCATGGGTGGTCGTGTATTTCGTCCCTTGAGAGCAAGAAGGCTTTGCAATGCTGTAGCATTGCAAAGCCTTCTTGCACTCAAGGGACAAATTTATCATTTTTTCAACTTGATTAAAATATCAGACATAAACCATTTAATTATTATTTTTTTTAAATTTACATTGGTTATAAAAAGAGAGCATGCGGCAGCCAAAAGGACCATGCGGGAGAGCCTGAGAAACAGATTTTTATTTTTTTTAGGTCTAACTGAAAATGTCCCCCTCTGTTTCACTGGTAAAATAGAACCCAGTCACTAATGCTTGGTGTTGAAGTCCTCTAAAATGGGCAACATGGGTATAAATAATTGACAAAACTTAGCTTTATCTCCATGTTGTGGTCATGATTAGGCATTGTGCAGAAATATGTGACCTTAACCCCTAACATGCTGCTGGCAGATATTCTTGCCGGGACAGAATTTCTCTTTGTCACTTTATAAGTATGATTTGAGAGCATTTAATAATAATTTCTGACTGTAAATTGTATGGATTTTTGCACCAATGATTTCTTTAGTTAAATTTAGATGAATTTTTCATAAAATCTAGTTTTGGCTGCTTCAGATCAGCCATGACTAGACTGGAAGAAAAATATCTTGAAAATACTCGGTGGGTTATAAGTTAAAACACCAATAAAATAAATAACTGAAAATTTACATTTTTTTTAGCCTTAAAAACATTCCTTATGACCCCTCAGGAGTACAAACTTGACAAGCTTGTTCGAATGAGGGGGCCATAAGTTATGTTAAAAAATAATTTGAATGTTGATTTTGGGTATAGCACTGGCCAGATGTGATCATTACATTAGGTTAACCCTTTACCCTAGGCACAGGATATCAAAATTTATTATTTTAATTGTTGTATTTTTACACTTGGTGGTGCAAACTCTAAAATATCGAGGGCCAAATGCAAATTTTGCCCCCCCCCCCCCCCCCCTCAATCTCTAAAATTTGCATGCAAATCCGAAAATTAGAAGTCCTATCTGGTCCTCCATACATTTACTCTCAGCGCATGCGCAGATGCCAGGAAGTGACCAGAATTGGCGCCAAGATCATTTCTTTGTTTGGCCCTCTGTCAGATAACAACAAACTGACTTCTGTGCTTTTAAATCTCAGTTTTTATGATGCCAGACACAGATCAATGATGATTATGGTGGATCAAAGGACAGAATAGGATGATGGAAGGATTAAACAGTGGTTTGCAATGTTCAGGGCTGTAACTTTATAATTTTTATTTCTTGTTCCCCATTTTCGGGGCATGGCCTGATATTATCATTCTTCCTAATGATATTGCCTCTGTTTAAGTGTTCCTTCCCTATCCTTCCTTGAAGCCCTCCTGTTAAACTCCCATGCATTTTGGCTTTTTTATTGAATTTTTTTTATAAATTTCTTGGGAGTTTAATGTTTTTCAAAGAATGTTTATTCTGTTTATCCCCATGGTTACGTCCTCACCCTAGGGGGTGTTTAGGCATTTTTGGTCATGCATCATCCATCCGATGTATCGTATTTTCTTCATTTGAAGATCTTGCTTTGCATCGGATAGTTTTAAATCTGTTACTGACTTCGGGCCATTTTTTTTAATGCCCGGAGTCTTGTTTCCAGTTTTCATGTGATGTTGTTTACATTGACAACGCTTCCTTATACGTGTAATTTTCCTATGAATTAATCATGTTAGGACTAGTATAAGATACATATTATATTCCGGTAGTGTAGCCTTAATTTTTGGAAGTGAAAAAAAAATTTTGTCCACACTTGGGCTCTATCGGGATCCATTTGGGCTCATCGTTCCCTTTGGAAACTTGGGCTCATGTCAAAATTTTTTCAAAAAATTTTATTATTTTAAAATCTTTTTTTAGAATCTTTGTTTTGATTAATGTTTTGATGTATCTTTTTCAGTTATTATTGGGTGTTAGTGTGAGTACTGTTGACTTTCATGTTTATTTAAAATGAAAGCTTTTTGCTCAAATTGTAACTCAAGGAAGTCTTCCTCAGATTCACATGATTATTGTGTTAGTTGTAGTCAGTGTACTCGCACTAATTCCTGTGCAACTTGTGTCAATTGGGATGACAAACGTTGGAGACGTGTGTCACAGTACGTTGTTAGCGGCAAGAGGACAGTGCCTCTCGCCACAGAGTTACTCTAGTTTTTCAGTTTCTATTTCAGAGGAACAAGAACATGGTGATGGTTTCATGACTCCGTCAGATAGTGTGCATCCGTCGTCGCATATTGATAGTCAGTCAGAGCTAGCGGCAAAAGTGCTTCTTAATATTAGACAGGGCAATAAACCAGGCAGCGGTGGTTACAAAGCCCTGTCGCCAGCTAGCTCGACCTGTGAAGTGGTGGCCACCGCGACACCGGGTGTGTCCGTTGCAGTCGAGGAGAGGAAAAAGGGTAGTGCGAGCACTATAATATCTAAATAGGCTCACCCAGCGACGATGGAAAGGAGGAAGCCAGCAAGTTCTGCAGCTTTGCTCGGCAAGGTCTGATAGTAGCGAGAGGGTCCCCTCTCTTTATCAACAACATCTGGGGTCGGCTATAAGAATGGCTTCTTCCGCAACTATTGAGCACACACGACCACACCTTGGCTACGTGACATCCGATATCCAGCCGGAATCCCCGAGAAAGGACCTCTCTTTGGCCAAAAAGTCACACCATCCGGTAGCCAAGGAAACGAGGCCTCGTTCGTCAGGATGTCCGCAGAAAAGAGCCGTCTAGGACACACGGTCCCAGGAGCAGCTGGCAGCCAAGCAACAAAAGACTGCTGCTCCTCAGGCCTCAGTAACGGACTTGCTGTCGCAGATTGCACAGCTTATCCCAGCATCCCAGCAATGTCAGGAGCAACTTACGGTAGCCTCGGAACACGAGCTGTCCGATGACGCTGGGTCGGCCCAGTCATCTGCGTGCTCAAATGAAGAAGACCGTGAAAATAATCTGATTCCATTGGATGGTGAAAGGGAGATGGAGGAAAGTGACCCTTCCCTTTCGGAACAACATATGGTAGCGATGAATTTTGTTCCAGAGAATCAGACTGCTGCGACCACTCATAAGAAGCTGCTAGCGTCATTAGACGCAGACTATATTCGGTCAAGGGAGGATGTCCTTTCCTTTGTGGTGCAGTCAAAACAAGTGTCACAGACTTTTGCTCTCCTTAACGACGCTATATTTAATCTTTCAAGCGGAAAGAAAAAAGGCAGCTTTTTATCTTCATTTCCCGTCCGTATACCGTTTATTGGATCTCGTCCATTTAAAACGGTAGGGGAAGGTGTACAGAGAGTTCCTCTGCGTTTGGATTAGCAGGCTGAGGACCTAGATATGGCCTTACCTCCATCATTCTCGATTCGCTCGGGTACAATTGAGACGGCAATTTCATCTAATAGAGCAAATTTAGACGCTATGTCTTACGCAGATCACCTTACGAGAGCTATGGTGCAACATCTCAATGGGAAGGAATTTGAGGACATTCCTACCTCTTTACAAGTTCTTAACAGGGCTATAATGTTTACCACGTATAATTCCGCCCTTACAGTGTGTAATTTGGAGTTAGTTAGACGTGACGGAGCCCTTGCATCATCATCTTTGATAGAAAAACTCTCTTAGAGTCATTCCTGTATAGGGACATGATATATTTGACAATAAGCTTTCTTTGGTCTATGACCAGGCTACAAAGAAAGCGACCAAAACTCTGCTTCTGAAGTTGGCGTCAAATAAACCCGCACCAGCAGAGAAGAGTAAGGCAGGAGGTTCAGGACAAAAATCGTCCAGAGGAAACTCCTCACGAGGATATAGAAGATCCTCTTATAATTACTCGCTGAATCGTCAATTTAGCGATTCAGGTCGGGGGCGTGGATCTGGCCAAGGCAACCAGTCAGATGCCCCCAAGCCGGCGGGTCGAGGCTCATCACAGGGAGGACGTGGTTTCTCCTCCCACAAGCCTCGCAGGTCCTACAGATGATGATCAAGACCTCTATTGCGTCCCAGTTGGCGGAAGGTATCAAGATTCAGAAGAAACTGGATAACTATAACGGAAGATCGGTGGGTGAGAAGTGTCGTCTCGGACGGCCTAAAGCTGTCATTCCGATCCAAACCACCGCTAACTAGAAGTCTGCAATGGACTCAACTTCCGCCAAATCCCACAAAAAGAGAGTCTTTCCTTTTGGAGGTAAAGTCTCTCTTAGAAAAGGATGCAATAGAGGTCGTAGAGAACCAAGAGTCACTAGGTTTCTACAGTCACCTGTTCCTCGTACCAAGGCCAGACGGCTCGTTCCGACCAGTAATAGACTTGAGCTGGATAAACAAGCTTATCGTAGCTCCAAAGTTCTATATGGAGGCCATTCGGTCAGTAAGGGTGAGCATACGAGTGAATGACTATGCGGCAAGCACAGATCTGAAAGATGTGTACTTTCATGTCATGGTTCATCTGGCATTCAGAAAGTACCTGCGGTTTGCCATTCAGGGGACAGTATATTAGTTCCGAGCAATGTGCTTCAGCCTGAATCTAGCTCCCTGGGCGTTCACTCAAATTATGAACTCGGTAATGTCTTATTTCCGAGCTCATTCGTCTGCGGTAACGTCGGCTTATTTGGACGACATTCTTCAGAGGTACGGCAACAAAATTACTCTTCAGAACGATGTTCAGAGTCTGCTATTATTACTCCGACGTCTCGGTTTCATCGTAAACGAGAAGAAGTCGGATCTAGCTCCGTCCAAGTCGTTCATTCACTTGGGAATGAGCTTCGAGACTCACAACAATCTGGTTCGTCTGCCGTTACCCAGAGCAAAATTAGTCAGTTGTTATGCTCGCTTTTGTCTACACTCAGATGCATTAATAGTGAGGGAATTTATGCGGCTGATGGGGTTGTGCGGAGCAGCCGCAGTCCTGATTCCGATGGGTCGCCTACACACATGTCCTCTCCAGATATTCTTTACTCAGAACTGGAGTGTGAAGACACATTTGCTCGAGACCAATAAATATTGTTTTAACAGACCAAGTAAAACAAAAGGTTCAGATTTGGCAGATATTCAGTGGTTAACTTGGGGAGTTCCACTGCAACTGCCGGATCCGGCTTTCACGATTATGACGGATGCAAGTCAGACAGGTTGGGGCACACTCTGAATCCGACAGACTCGAAGTGCCAGGGTCTTTGGGACCAAGTGTTCCTAGGAAAGCACATAATCATCAAGGAAATGATGTCAATATGGCTAGCGCTACAACAGTGGATTCACATTATAAAGAACGCTCATGTGTCGGACAGCTCGACGGTAGTAGCGTATATAAGGAACCAGGGAGGCACTCATTCGATTCTGTTATACGAACTAACGGAAAGAATTCTTCTATTTGTTTTGGAACATCAAGCTCATCTATCTATCCGTCATATACCGGGTCGTCTGAACGTACAAGCAGACTCGTTCTCTCGGAAAAGTCGCCTGTTGCCTTCAGAATGGACTCTCAACATGCGAGTGTTCAGACAGATTTGATACCAGTGGGATCAACCTATGATAGATTTATTTGCGACACACCTCAACAATCAGTTGCAGACTTACGTGTCGCCATGCCCAGATCCTCGAACGTACACAGTAGACGCTCTCTCAATTCCATGGGACGGAATAATAGGATACGCGTATCCTCCAACTCCGTTAATTCAACACATCTTGTTAAAGATCAAGCAATCTCATTGCAAGATTCTGTTAGTAGCATCTCTGTCGCCACAGAAACCATGGATCAGTCTTCTCAGGTGTCTGTTATGGGACATTTCCTGGAAGCTTCCTTAAAAGGAGGACCTTCTTTATCAGGGGAAGTCATGCACACTGCATCACAACCCGCAAGGTCTCAGCCTTCACGTATTTCCGTTGTGCGGTCCTTCTTGCATGGCAAGAGTTTTTCAATATGGCTCTGGCAAGAGGCATCTAACTGTCACCCACCTTTACAATACTTCACCTGTACATTTGTTACAGGCTACAGTCAGTATTTATGTACATACCTTTACAATACTTTACATGTACATTTGTTGTCAGGTCATTACCTAGATGTGTGTCATTGCTATGTCACATACTATACATGTACATGTCTTATACAAGCTGAGCTACAGTGTCATTGACAATTCCATTTGGGTTAGTACTGATCACTGCAAAGCCTCTGGTTTACATTGAACCACTAGTCGAGTAAGAGTGGACTCCATGAGCTGTTTCCTTGGGTATCCAAAATTATTGATGGATTGCTGCTTGGTGTGAAAATAACAGAAGCAGTAATTTGCATACCTGTTATGCTTCTCTTTAAGGTGGTTAAAACAACTCGGCACATTTAATAACAGAGCTTTTTAATCACTGCTGTACTGGAATTAGAAGTGGAGCAAGTGTGTACATGTAAATGCTCACTCTTGTACCTGTTCTTGTGCTTCTTTGAATGTCAAGCTCACCTTCGGATGATAAACATATCAGCCATAAAAATATGCAGGTTAGCATTCTGATTGGGCTTTCAGGCACCCAATAGAATTCTGTCAAAGTAAATGATTGGTTACACAAACTCCAAACCATGTGAATGGTGGGTGGATGGTTTACTAAAATTTTCGATATTTACAGGCCTTTTACAGTGAGGAATGTGGAATTACTTTTAGTTGGTTGGATATATACGGGGTGGGAGGAGGAATTGGGAGTTACCAGCTCAAGCTCTCAATTCACTTTGTTTCTTCTGCTTTTGCAAAGAAAAATTCTGACATTGTCTTTTCTTACAATTGGTTTTCAAAAAAGGAAATGGTTGCCTTACAAATAAGTTGCCTGAAAAATTTAAGATTAAGATGATCTTTTGGGGGAATTGCCCAAATTTCTAATTTGGAAAAGCTTATATTCAGTGCTAGAGTAATTAATTGCACAGGATTATTTGTTTTCTCTGTAATACACTTTGTTAACCCTTCAAACACTGGTGGTATCTTCCATGATTCATCAATGGCAGCAATTGGAAGAGTCCATGTTTATTATTTGGGGGTAGAACAATTAATATTTTCAACGTGCAGCCTTTGGGCTGCACGTTAAAAATATTGATTGGTTGACCACACACATTCACTTAACTCTTAACCTGTGGCTGGCGGGAATTCCCGCTGGCACATATGAAGGCACAGCTTAAGGCTGGGGCGGGGATTCCCACAGAGAAGGGTATTCCTTGTCATCGTATCTCATTAATATTAATAGGAAATCCCTGTGACTTAATACCAGCACCAGATGTACCTTTATTGATCTTCAATATAAAAGAATTGGGTCAAATTTTTTAAAAGAAAAACAAACATTTTTGATCGTTTTTAATTGAATTTTTATTGAGTCAAAATGATGAGCAATGACTTTTATGATCTTATTTGGTGCTTCTGATTTTGACGTTGATGAATTTGAAGGCTATTTGCACAAAAATAATGAGTTTGAATCATGCGAAGTGAACAATTCTGATGACCTCGAAAACAGCTGTTCTGACGTAGAACTGAGTGAAGAAGAAATTAGGTTGATCGAGGAAGAGGTTGACTGTGAATTTTCTGACCCAGTCCGTGATGCATATGATTGTGAATGGCTCTGCCAGTTTGAAAAACACTGCAGGCTTCAAAATATTGATGGTGATGAATGCCCACATGAATTATTCTTGCGTTCTTTTACTATGAAGTTATTCAAATGTTAGTACGAGAAACGAATCGATACTACAAACAGGTCATAAACAAGAAGGGAAAAGATAATTTAGGACTACTTTTGAAGGCATGGGCATGGCAAGATACAATGGAAGGTGAAATGTTGTGCTTCCTGTCTGTTATTCTTTTTATGGGCATCGTACGACTTCCCAATTATGATTTATTCTGGTGCAAAGATGAACAGATGAACGAACATACCTGGTTTCACAAGTCTTATGCCAAGAGACAGGTTTTTAAATTTATTAACATTTTTCATGCTTCTGACAACGAAAATGAACCACCATGTGACTCTTTATCATACGACCCTGCCTACAAAATTACAAAATTATCCGAATACCTTAAAAAGAAATGGCAGTGGCAGTTCTATTATTATTCTGCGAGAGAAGTGAGTGTTGTGCCTTATAAAGGACAAACAAAATTTTTACAATACATACCAAAAAAGCCCCAGAAGTGGGGGTTGAAAACATGGACACTAGCTGAGGCTAAAACTGGGTAGATCTGCAACTGGGAACTGTATGTTGGTCGTAATAAGTCAACCAGAGACGGGTGTTAGTCACCAAGTTCTGATGGATTTGTGTTCCCCAGTACTTCGAGTTGGACATCTTGTTTATTGTGACAATTATTTTACTAGCTTTGTTTAGAGAGCTTACTGTAAATCAGACTGGGGCTTGTGGGACACTTCAACTGAAACGCAAGGAAATTCCGATAGCCGTGAAATTGTACAAAGGCAAAATAAATTACCCCCCCCCCCCCTTCCTTTGTGGAATGAGATGATAAATTATTGGACAGACAAAAGACAAATAAACTTGCTTACAACATGCATAATCCTTCGACTTTTACTAAAACTGTCAGGTCAAAATTCCATGAAAATTTCAGTCGAGAGGTTGAAAAGCCAAGAGCAATTGAACTTTACACCAGGTAAATGGCTGGTGTTGATCTCTCCGACCAACAGAATTCTCATTCTCAGAATGTGCATAAATGTTTGAAATGGTGGAAGAAATTGGTGATTTGTAATCTGCTAGAAATTTGTTATAACAATGCAAAAATTATCTTTAAAAAACTGAACCCTGGTCATCATTTGAAGCCAGAGAAGTTTCGATTAGAAATTATCCATGGTCTACTTTTCAACTTTCAACGACAGAATACTAAAAAGATTTTCAAAAAACCTGCAGCAGACCCACCCCTTAGACTTAGGGAAAGACACTTTATCACATCAAATAACAAATTGACATCAGGGGTCGAAAATCTGCTCCAGACTGCATTGTGTGTTCCGACAGAAATTCTCAGCATCATCAGACTCCGTAGAAATGTGAAGACTGTGACCCACCAATGTGCCCACACCCATGTTTTAAGACATAACACACCCTTCTTGACTATAAAATCAAATGCTCAGAAGACAAGGATACATGCATAAAAATGGGATAGAAAATAAGACACAGTAACAATGAATTGGAAAAGTTTGATTTTTATTATTCAATGAAATTTTAATATTTTCAGATTTTTAATGAAATACATATACAACAATTAACATGCTCTTGAATATTCATTTTTTTTCACTTAATACAGTTTTTTTTTTACAGAGAAGTGTTTATAATTAATACAGTTCACAATAGTTATGGTGAAAAAAACAAAGCATATTTAGCAAAAAACTTAAAAAAATAACATATGGTATACATATATCACAATCTGTAATTTTTCAAAAATTTACTCAGTGACAGGGTATATGGGAGACTGAAAATTGCATAGCGGGTTAAAGGTTAACAGCCATCCTACTTAATAAAATTATGACGTATCATAATAATAGGCCAGAAAAATGGCCTCATCATTTTCAAAGGGTTAATTCTGTATTTTGTATGATGTATGATATTTTAATCAATGTCTTATTTTATTATTTCCAGGAGAAATTTTGAGTGGAATTCTACCAAAACTAGATGACTTGTTATCATCCCCTGAAATTGGAGATCTTAAGCAAAACAGAAACTTTCAGTACTTAATGAGAGCGGGATATGAGCAGATAGAATCTGTAGTATCTTGATAATGAACGAATCCAGTTAAAGGCACAGCATATTTAAAAGGGTGAAGGCATTGAATAGCATTCCAGATCTAGTCACAATTCAAGCAACTCTATGAAGTAGTTGGAGAAGAAATGATGATGTAAACTAATTGTGAAACCGGAGCTTCAGACAAGACACCTATAGATATTAACTCTTAACCTGCGGAGTATTTTTAAGTTATTTTTCATCAAATCTAGTCATGGCTGCTGTAATGCAGCCATGACTAGATTTGATGAAAAATTCTTCTAACTATAACTCAAAAATTCATTATTGAAAAAATCCATTCAGTTTACACGAGGGAAATTTTTTTTAAATGTGCCTAAATTATACATACTTCAGTAGCTAGAGAAATTCTGTCTTGAGCAGAATAACCTCCAGTAGCATGCAAAGAGTTAACCCTTCAACCTGATCTAACTGTGTGATCACCCTGAACTATTGACACAAATCACCATTCAAATATTTTCATTTTTTTTGCTTTATGCCTCCCGAACATAACTTAAGACCCCTTGTTGGAACAAGTTCTTTAGGTTCATCCATGAGGCATCATAAACTATATTTTTAAGGCATAAAAATGAAAATTCTTAATTATTTAACTCTTAAGGGCCAAATTCTGACTTTGATAACTTTTTAATGCACAGGAACAGGTGCCCCAACATGCATTGTTTGGGTAAACTCAGAAGACTTGTTTTCTTAGTACCTTGTCTGTTGTTTCTTGGCAAATCTTGGCTGCCTCTGTAGCCAGCCAAGATTTGTCTAGAAACAACTGGAAAGCCACTAGATATTGACTTTCAAAGTATAGTGAAAATGTATAAAACTCTCCAGTCGCTTAAGGGGTAAGAAATTTTGGTGTAATTGTCACCTTCACATCAACTTTGGTATCAAAATTGCATTGGAAATAATTTGGTGGCATGCAAATTCACTTCTAAAAGTATTGATCATCAATCATCAGTGGCACATCCAGGATTCTTAGGGGAGAACCACCTTTTTAATGATGGGTCATGATTTTGAAGTATCATATGACTCACATAGCCGTGAGTTGTGAGGCCCAGTATAAGATATCCAACTGTTGTAGGAGGGGTCTCCCCAGGGGAAATTTTTGAAAATGGAAGGTCAGTTTGGCCCTCTTATGTTTTCTTGGCACACGATTACAATGTTTTCCAGCCAAAATTTCTAGTGATTTTGTATAGACTCAATCAAATTTGGAAAAGAGAGGCCATTTTATAAAGGTTCATAGGTGTCCCACGCATGAGTTATAGGTGTATGCATGGGTAATGGCATTATCTGTGATAACACATGGATGTAGTGGGTGTTCATGTATTACCATAGATAATACTGTCTCTTCTGGACTTTATGCTTGTGAAAAAAAATTGAGTTACAAGAAATAGAGGGATCTGACCATCAAGAATGCATCCTTTCTGTAATCATATGCACTCAGCACGAGCCGAGAAATGAAAAAACGAAACTGGGGAAATTTTTTTTATTAATTCTGAAATGACCATATTACCAGATAAGAACAACTTCACAAATGTGTCCACAACTTGTTCTGAAAACAGCTGATGAAAAGTCAGTGGGCAGTGAATGCACTTGGCAAGTCAGAGATGAAAATACCATGTGTATCTAAGTATGGAGCTTTGAAAATAGGTAAATTGAAAATGGAAGCACCCTTGCAGGATTGTTTTTGGTGGATGCTTATGTATTCTGGGAAAGTATAAAATAATGGAACAGAAAGTTGAAAATATAATGGTCTAGAAAACTTGTGAAATACATTACAGGGTGCTTGTGTGTAATGGAAAGAAATTGAATAAAATAATCATAATTTTATATTTCTGATTTTATTTGATAAGGAACCACAGAGTAGATCTTTGTTTCTCAGGCCATTTTTAGCTCAACTTGACAAAGTCAAGATTAGGGCTGCACGATATTCAGAACTGAATACCGGTATCGGTATTCAAAAAAATACCGCGGTATACCGGTATATCGAAAACTGTTCAGTTATATGAACACAAGTACCACAGTCGAGACTCGAGGCATCACAGTCGGAACGAATTAGCAAGCCTTGATGATGCGGTTCAAAAAATCTTTACCCAACGCAGACGATATCAAAATTTATTATTTTCAAAATTAATTTATCAGATTTTCCCCAAAGATTTCAACAAAACTATATCATGTGACTCCTCATTGGAACGAGCTCCACGAGCTCGTTCCAATGAGGGGGTCACATGATATAGTTTTGTTGAAATTTTTGAAAATTATTTTTTCAACTGCTCAATTTGTATATTACGAGGGCACAAGCAGACGATTCCTTGGATACAGGGATAATAATATTCATTCGGGGCTATAGTTAAAAAAACTCCAGACGTCTTGAAAATTAAATTGTGGGTGAATAAATAATAATTACGATAAACCGATATTTTTGTAATTACACCGGTATTCAATCGATATTGGTTTGAATACCGGTATATATCGGTTTATCGATATACCATGCAGCCCTAGTCAAGATAAGCTATTGCCATCACAAGTGCGGAAGTCTGTTAGTCTGTGAGTCTGTTCACATTTTCCTTTAGCACAGGCTACACCCCGTAGTTCTTTGATCATCACAGAATTTCATATGCAGGTTTGAGGTCATGTCTAGATGAGAACGTCCCATTTTGGTCCCGATCAGTCAACTGTGCTGGCTGCCCGAGCCAAAAACCTTTAGCACAGTCTACAGGTCATATTTATGAAGGGATTTGACTGTAACCTGGTAGGATGCCTCTGTATAATATCTAGATGAGAACGTTCCCTTTTGGTCATGATCTCTCAACCGTGACAGCTGCCCAAGCCCGAAACCCAAAAATTGTTTTGCACAGTTTACAGGTCATATTATTAAATATGGAGGGATTTCATTGTAACTTGGTAGGATGACTCCATATGATGTCTAGATGAGAACTTCCCCATTTGGTCGCGATCTGTCAACCGTGATGACTGCCCGAGCCCAAAACCCCCAAACCTTTAGCACAGTCTGCAGGTCGTTTTTATTGGGGATTTCATTGTAACTTGGTAGATTGACTCCATATAATGTCTAGATGAGACCGTCCCTTTTGGTCGCGATCATTCGATCATTCAGCTGTGACGGCTGCCCGAGCCCAAAACCTGAAAACCTTTAGCACAGTCTGCAGGTCGTATTTATGGAGAGATTTCTTTGTACCTTGGTAGGATGACTCCATATAATGTCTAGATGAGAAGATCTCTGTTTGGTTGCGATTGGTCAACTGTCTCGGCTACAGGGGCATGAAGCCCAAAAACCTTTAGCACAGTCTACAGGTCATATTTATGAAGGGATTTCCTTGTAACTTGGTAGGGTGACTCCAGATAATGGCTAGATGAGAACGTCCCCTTTTGATCATTATCATTCAACCATGAGGGCTGCCCGAGCCCAAAACCCCAATAATTTTAGCACTGACTACAGGTTGTATTAATGAAGGGTTTTTAGCTCACCGAAGGGAGCTTAACTTATCACTTGCCATCCGTCGTCATCTGGCGTCCGTCGTCCGTCGTGAACTTTACATTAGCGACTACTCCTCCCAAATAACTGGATCAAATTGTTGAACCAAATTTGGTGTGCATGTTCCCCATCATATGTCAATTCAAACTTGTACAAATAAACTTGCCACACCCACAGGGGGCACCACAAGGGGCATAACTCTGATAGCACCCATGAATTTCTTTCCAAAATTCAAAAAAATCTTCTTCTTCAGATCCACCAGGCAGAATTCTTTCCTATTTGGTATACTTCATCTCTGGAAGGGAGGGGGGGGGGGGCAGACTCATGTTTGTTCAAACCGGCCCCCTGGGTTCATATTTGGGCTCACTATAGAAGCCCGAATTTGAACTTAGTGCAATTTAGGCAAATTTCTTTAAAAATCTTCTTCTCCAGATTCAGCAGGCAGAATCTTTTGATATTTGGTATGCAACATTGTGGGGTGGATCTGATTCAAGTTTGTACAAATCGGCCCCCTGGGTTCATATTTGGGCTCAGTGTAGGAGCCTGAATTCAAAAGTTCATTTCAGGCAAATTTCTTTAAAAATCTTCTTCTCAAGATGTAGCAGGCAGAATCTTTTGATATTTGGTATACAACATTGTGGGGTGGATCTGTTTCAAGTTTGTTCAAATCGGCCCCCTGGATTCACATTTGGGCTCAGTATAGAAGCCCGAATTTGAACTTAGTGCATTTCAGGCAAATTTCTTAAAAAATCTTCTACAGATCCAGCAGGCAGAATCTTTTGATATTTGGTATGCAACATTGTGTGGTGGATCTGATTAAAGTTTGTTCAAATCGGCCGCCTGGATTTATATTTGGGCTCACTATAGAAGCTCGAATTCGAACTTAGTGCATTTCAGGCAAATTTCTTAAAAAATCTTCTTCTCCAGATCCAGCAGGCAGAATCTTTTAATATTTGGTATGCAACATTGTGCGGTATATCAGATTCAAGTTTGTTCAAATCGGCCCGCTGGGTTCATATTTGGGCTCAGTATAGGAGCCCAATTTGTACTTAGTGCATTTCAGGCAAATTTCTTTAAAAATCTTCTTTTCAAGATCCAGCAGGCAGAATCATTTGATATTGGGTATGCAGCATGCTTAGGGGGGTGAGATTCAAGTTTGTTCAAGCCAAGTCCCTGGGTTCACTGTGGTAGCCCGAATTATAACTTAGTTCAAAATGAGGAATTTTCTTTAAAAATCTTCTTCAGATCCAGCAGTCGGAATGTTTTCATATTTGGTATGCAGCATCCTTAGGGGGGTGAGATTGAAGTTTGTTCCAGCCATGTCCCTAGGTCCATATTTGGGCTCACTGTGGGAGCCTGAATGATAACTTAGTTCAAAATGAGGAATTTTCTTTAAAAATCTTCTTCTTCAGATCCAGCAGTCGGAATGTTTTGATATTTGGTATGCAGCATCCTTAGGGGGGTGAGATTCAAGTTTGTTCAAGCCAAGTCCCTAGGTTCATATTTGGGCTCACTGTGGGAGCTTGAATTGTAACTTAGTTCAAAATGAGGAATTTTCTTAAAAAATCTTCTTCTTCAGATCCAGCAGTTGGAATGTTTTGATATGTGGTGTGTGTGTGTAGCATCCTTGGGGGGGGGGGGGGGGGGGGGGGGGGGGGGGGGAGGGGGGGGCTTCTAAAGCCAAGTTCCTGGGTTCATATTTGGGCTCACTGTGGGAGCCTGAATGATAACTTAGTTAAAAATCATCATCTTCAGATCCAGCAGATAAATGCTTTTTTATATTTGGTATGCAGCATCCTTAGGGGGGTAAAATTCAAGTTTGTTCAAGCCATGGCCCTAGTTCCATAAAATTTGTCTCTCATGACTTCATTCCTTTGTAGTGTTGATGAACCATGTCTAACTGAATGTGACCCCCAAATACTTCCTTGAACCACTTTGGCCGGTGAGCGATTAAGGCTCCTTGGGGCCTCTTGTTTTCAGTTCTTGCCTCCAAAACATAGCTTATGAACCCTCATTGGAACAAGCTTGTTGAGTTCAATCCAATGCATGGTAATAAGATATGTTTTGGAGGCAAAAAGTGAAAACATTTCGTTGATCCTAGTTGATAAGAGAAATGTTTGTAAATGTTGTTCTCTAGTTATATTAGGTAAAGGGTTAAGTGAGATGAGCAACCAGCAATCTGACCTCATCATCATACTGTGGAACCCTGTTAATTGAATAGCCAAGTTGTTGGCAAAAAATTTTCAATTAACAGGTGTATTCAATAACAGGGGACCACTGTGGCTCAGTCGTAGACTGTTGGACTTCTATGCTAGAGGTCCCAAGTTCGATCCCTGTCCAGGACGACCCGCGTTGTGTCCTTGGGCAAAGTACTTTATCCCGGTTACCAACATGGGGGCACGATGATGCCATGTACTAAGATGTACTGGAAGTCGATGATGCACATGTCTTCAACCACTGTAACCCTGCTTGAGCAGAGCTTGAACAGAGAATGTTGAGGAGCAGACAATTGCTCGTCGATGCTCAGTGGTTCTCTCTCTGGGTACACTGGCTTCCTCCACCCGTAAAACTGTCACAGTCACGATTAGCCATTGTGTATAAGTATGTGACCTTAAACACCAATAAATAAATAAATTCAATAATGGGTTCAATTTCCCTCTTTTCTAGTGTTCAAATTAGTATTTATTCTTTTAAATCTTGTTTGACAGAGCTCACAGAGTTCTGTAAATCAAGATATAATGGAATAATTGCCTATAGTGATTGTACTGAGGCCAAATACGTCAATAAACATACCGAATTCAGTGGACGTCAGAGTTATTCTTTGATGTATTACAAGATCATTTATCCAAGTAACAGAAGTTAACTCTCTGACCAATTAAGAAAATCAAATTTGCACTGAGGGATAGTAAATGGTTTGGTGCCCCTGAAATTAAATTCAGTTATCAGGGTTATTTAATTAAAAGATATACTATCAAGTGGGCTCCACTGTAAAACAAACCAGATAACTTCTGAGTCATAACAATCTGTTTATCAGACAGTGGATCCACTTAATTGAATATTTCTTAATTATATATCCCGGTTAACTGAATATAACTTCCAAACACAAAACCATTTCCCATACTTTTAGTACAAATTTGACCTGTTTATTGCATATGGATTATAGAGTATACTCCTGTTAATTGAATAAAACTAATGCAATATGTCGAGAAATTAGCTTGACATTCACCAAAGTCCCCTTGTCTATATACCATTTTTGGCATCATTACATCAATACAGGCATTTAATCTATTATATCTTCTTTGAAAGAGCTCCATGTTCAGTTTATCTCTAGAGTACAGGAAAAAAACCAAATCCCTGTTAATTGAACACTACAGTTAATTGAATAATTTTCAATGGCAAAGTGGCTTTTCAGTTAACAGGGTTCCACTGTTCATCCTTACAGAAATTTACCTTTTACTCCAGATATCAACTGTGGGTGCATGGTGACATTGTGTACTAAGGTGTACTGCATTTCATTGGTGCACTTGCTGCCTTCAGCCACTGATAGCTCTACTCGTGTCAAGTTATAAGTCAGGGAAAATCAGGCAGAGATATTGTGATCAATCTTCATTCATCTTCCAAGAGCATGGTATTCATGACTTCTCCAAAACCCCTGGATCAATTTCAGTGAAATTTGATGGAATTGTTTGTAATGATGTCACACTCTGATTTTGTTTAAAGTAAGCCCCTGCTCCCCAAAAAAGGGGTGTCTTCAAAAATTAAAAAAATTCTTCTCATGATCCAGTGGATGGAATTAATATTTGGTATTCAGCTTCCTTATGAGGTGTACAGTGATGTTTGTGCACTGGAAGTTTGATGGATGTTATTCCATTTGTTCTGGAAAGGGCAAGATATCTATATTTTTATACTGTACCAATGACCCAGACTTAGCTGGTGCTAACTCTTAAAAATATAGGGCCAAACACAAATTTTGCCCCCCAATCCCAAAAATTTGCATCTAAAACCAAAGAAAACATGTCCTGAATGGCCCTCCACACTTCACCTCTACTGCGCATGCGCAGTGTCAAGGACGTCCCGAAATTGGCGCCATTAATCATTCTTTGTTTGGCCCTTCATCAGTTATCATCTGACTGATCTTTGTGCTTGTAAATCTCAGTTTAAATGATGTCAGACACATAAATATTAGAGAAATGGTGATTCTAAGGAGGATATAGAAGGAGGAGAGGAAAAATGAGTGACAGAAAATAATCAGGGCTGTAACTTAAAATTTTTTAATGAAATTATGTTAAGTTACCTATTTTCGAGGCAACAGCCTGTTGTGGTCATTCTTGTTAATCAAATTACACTGCTTGTTCAGTGTTTTCCTCTCACCCTTTCCTTTAAGTCCCCTCTTGCTATTCTCCCATGCTTTTGGCATATTTTCTGTAATTTTATTACTAAAATTTCTTGGGAGTTTTAGCTGGATAACAGAATGAATTCTGTTCTTTTCCCCATGTTTACGTCTTCACCTATGGGTGGTTAGGCGTAGTGTTCTGCATCTACCATCTGATGTTCTGCAGTTTCTTCCCTGGAAGTCTCTGTTTTGCATCAGATAGTGTATTATTGGTAACTGATTTCGGGCCAGGGTGCCTGGAGTCTTGTTCTTGTGTTTTTACACTTATTGTTTACATTTACTACAGCCCTCTGTGTGAGGGGGGATTTCTTGAAAATAATATTTGGATGTTAATTTAATCATAACTAGATACATTATTATTGTTCGTAAGTGTTGCATAAATTGTTTAAAATATTTTTAGAATTTTTGTCCACACTTAGGCTTGGGATCCATTGGGGCTCAACGTTACTTTTCAGAAACTTGGGCTGTTCTGAAAAAAATATTTTTTCAAAATTTTTTGATTGCAATTATTTTTTCTATATTAATGGATCATATTATTATGTATTTTGATTGTCAGGGGTTGGTGCGAGTACTAGGACTTTGTTTTCTTTTCACAATGAAATGATATTGTTCAATTGTAATAAGAGGAAATCTTCCTCTGACTTTCATAATCATTGTATATGTAGTCAGTGTACTTGCACTAACTCCTGTTCTGTATGTGTTAATTTCGATGACAAAATGGGAAGCGTATGTCACATTATGTTAGTGGGGAATTGGCCATTGCGGTCCTTTCCCCACAGGGTCACTCTGCTTTATCAATCTCTATTTCAGACGATCAAGAATAGGGTGATGTATCCGTGATGTCTTCCAAAAGTGTGTCTCCGTCATCACAATTAATGAAGAGCTAGCGGAAAAGTGCTCATGTAAATACGTCAATTGCCTAAGAGGACCCTAGTAGGTTCGACGGCCATTGACGTCCGCTAGCTCGCCCGGTGTAGCATCCATTCATCGAATGGTTCGGCAGCCGGGTTCGTCCGTTGCGGTCTAGAAGGAGTTTTGGGGTGATGCGAGCACTATAAATCAACCAAATGCACACCCAGTGACGGCGGATTAGAGGGAGAACGGAGGAAGCCTTTCAGTCCGGTTCCTAGCTCGTCCAGGCCCATCCAGACTGCGAGCGAGAGAGGCCCCTCTCTCGTACAGCAACATCTGGCCCCAGATGTTGTGGTACAAAATGTTTCGCATTCGGAGCATACGTCCGCCGATCGGGACGCTCCGATATATAGTCAGTCCGGAGAGACTGTCAAAAAGGCTTCCTCATTCTCATGGTAGCGCACACGACCGCTCTTGGCTACGTGACCTCGGATATCCAGTCAGCTTCGCCAATCAGAGAATCATCGGCGACCAGGTCACACCATCCGGTAGTCAGGGACACGAGGCCTGCAGACTCCGGACGTTCGCATAAGAAAGTGTGTGGGAGTCAACGTACATGGAGCTTCCGCCGGCAATGCATCGTAAGACCGCTACTGCACAGGCCTCGGTGACGGGCGTGCTATCCCGAATAGCACAGCTTATCGCAGCATCCCAGCAACGACAGAATCTGTCGCATCATGTATTATCCGACGACGCTGGGTCGGGACGCTCCGTGGAAGCAGGTACGGACGTCCGAAAATTTCATCCGGTCCGACGGGATGCCGAAAGGGATTCGGAGGATTTCGAGCTTTCCCTTTCGGAACAACATAAGCTGTTGTTTATGTCATCTGACTTTATCTTCTAGAGGTTCTTTCGTCGGACCAGAATGCTGCGATGCCGGATAAGAAACTGATAGCGTCGGTGGACACAGAAATTTTTGGTTCGGTTCAGGGACATCGTCCCTCAGTTCCGACATAGTCCAATAATGTCACACATCTTTCGAATTATTGAACGACGCTATATATATTATTATTTGCTTGCTATTAACAAGCATATCTGGTTTCTTGTTCGCAAAGTTACGGAGATGTCTTTCAAAAGTGTGCCTCTGTTGTCATAGTTAATGAAGAGCTAGCGGCAATAAGTGCTCATGGAATATGTCAATCGCCTAAGAGGTCCCTAGTGGGATCGACGGAGTTGACATTCACTAGCTCACCCGGTGTAGTGTCCATTCATCGAATGGTGCGGCAGCCGGGTTCGTCCGTTGCGGTCTAGGAAGGAGATTTGGGTGATGCGAGCACTATAATAAACTTTAGTACACACCCAGTGACGACGGATTAGAGAACAGATCGGAGGAAGCCTGTTAGTCCAGTTCCTAGCTCGTCCAGGTCCGTCCGGGCTGCGAGCGAGAGAGGTCCCTCTCTCGTACAACAACATATGGGACCGGATGTTGTGATACAGATATTTCGCATTCGGAGCATATGTCCGCCACTTGGGACGCTCCGTTATATTGACAGTCCGAGAGACTGTCAATAATGCTTCCTCATCCTCACAGCAGCGCACACGACCGCACATTGGCTACGTGACCTCGAGTATCCGGCCAGCTTCATCATTCAGTGATTCCACGGCGAACAGGTCACGCCATCCGGTAGCCAAGGGACACGAGGCCTATACACTCCGTTCGTTCGCATAATAGAAGTATGCACGGGGTAACGAACATGGAGCTTCCAGCGGCAATGCATCGTAAGACCGCTTCTCCACAGGCCTCAGTGACGGACATGCTATCCAAGTTAGCACAGTTTATCGCAGCATCCCAGCAATCGACAGATTGCCGATGGCACTGGGTCGGTGCGCTCCACTGTTGCATCAGGTTCGGACGACCGAACACTTTATAGGGTCCGACAGGATGGCGAAAGGGATTCGGACGATTTCGAGCTTTCCCTTTCGGAACAACGGAAGCTGCCAAACATATCTTCCGGCATTATCTTCCACAGGTTGTTCCGTCGGACTACATTGCTGCGATGCTGGATAAGAGACTAATAACGTCATTGGAAACAGAGTTTTGGATCGGTTCAGGGACATTGTCCCTGACTTACCAACACAGTCCAATAATGTCATTTGAACATTCGAATTATTTAACGACGCTATATATAAGCTTGCTACCAAGCATGATAGTCTAGTTTCTTGTCCGCAATGCTCTTCTGCCTTTTATCAATTCTAGGAAATAATTTATTTTGGCAGAACAGGGCATACCGAGAGTTCATATGCGTCTAGACGGCGGGGTTGAAGACTGGGAATTATCTTTTTCGCCGTCTATGTCAATTCCAACCACAATGTTGGAAACGACAATGATGTCTAATAGACTTAACTTAGACTCTTTATCATACGTAGACCACCTTACTGAGGCGTTATCATTACGTCTTCAAGAGAAAGAATTCCAGGATATGATCGTCAATGTGATTTCTTTCAAGGGCAGTAGTTTTTCCACGTATAACTCTGCCCTTCAGTGGCAACCTGGAGTTGGTTAGACGTGACTCAGCCCTAGCTACATCCACGCGCGTGGATAGTAAGGTTAAGAACTCTCTCAGAGTCGCTTCGGTCTCGGAGAAGCTTCTCTTCGACGGCAACTCTTCAGCAATCTATGAATTGCTCGATATACACGTTCTCTTGTCTATCAAGTGTAGCAAGAGATTCAGACTGGGGCAGCATTCGGTGGTTGACTCAGAGAGTGCCACTGCAGTTGCTGGATCCGAGTTTTATGATTATGACGGATGCCAGTCAAACAGGTTGGGGTACAATATTGATCCCAACGGATTCGAAGTGCCAGGGTCTTTGGGTTCCGCAGTTTCTAGGCAAGCACTTATCTTCCAGGGAATAATGTTCTTTAGGCTTGCACTATGTCATTGGATGAACATTATTCAGAAACGCATGTCCAAATCCTGTCCGATAATACGACGGTAGTTGCATTTCTCCGGAACCAGGGAGGCACTCATTTGATTCCGTTATTCAATTTAACGGAAAGAATCCTTCTGTTTGTTATAGTATACCAAGTTCTGCTTCGGTCCGTCATATTCCGGGTCGTCTGATTGTATTAGCAGACTCCCTTTCACGTAAGGGTCGCTTGTTGCCGTCAGAATGGACTCTCAACAAACAAGTATTCAATCAGATTTGCTATCAATGGGAACGCCCAATGATAATTTATTTGCGACACAACTCACTATTCATTTGCAGACGTATGTGTTTGCATGTCCGGATCCCTGAGCTTATGTTGTTAACGCTCTATTGATCTAATAGGACGGAATGATAGGATATGCGTATCCTTCAGGGCTGTTGATTCAGCAAGTATTGCTAAGATAAACATCCATAATACAATTCTGTTGATAGCATCTCTGTCTTCACAGAGACCGTGGGTAATTTTACTCAGGTGTCTACTGTGGGACTTACCGCGAAAACTTCCTCTATGAGAGGATCTTCTTTCGCTGGGGAAATCGTGTCAACTTCATCACAGCCCGCAAGGTCTCAACCTTCACGTATTCCGTTGTGTGGTCCTTCTTGCATGGCAAGCATTGTACAGGACGAGCTTTGGACGCGATTTCTTACGGTAGGAGAACCTCTTCTTCGCTATACTATGCGGCTAAAGTGGAGGCTCTTCCGTCGTTGGTGTAGGGATCATTATGTTGATATTTTTGATCCCTCCATACTAGACATTGTAACTTTCTAGTATACTTGTTTGACAAGATCTACTGCAGCCTGTTACTATTAGGGTTATAGGTCTATGTTATCTCATACCTATGCACTCTATGATAGTTTACAATTGAGTCTTATGTCTCTTTATCTAAGTCAGTTAGAAACTTTTCGATAAATAGACCTAGAATCGTTAGATTAAATTCCTATACGGAATTTAGCTTCGGTTCTTATTTAGCCAAGTAATCATTTGAGCCTCTGGAAACAGTAATTTTCAAATTCTGACCTTTTAGGACAGTAATTCTGTTAGTCTTCTCTTTTCTGAGGAGTCAGTGAGCTTCATGCACTATCGGTGGACGATTCTCACTTTTGTAGTGACGGAAACACTTCTTCCTTTACTACTTAGGTTGGATTTTTGGTTAAGAGTCAGGCTCCTAATAATATCTGGAACCTATTGTTATTAAGGTCCTTCCGTCTTCGTACGGGCATAGGCCTTTACTCTGTCCGGTTAGAGTTTACGTATTTATAAACAGATATCAGTTTATTAGTACAGACGTAAGCTTCTTCTGTCTTTGATGCCTAATAGAAGGACATTACGCTCCATTCCATTGCTAATAGATTCAATTAACTATCGGTACTGCTTATGGTATATCATTGACTCAGCAGTTTGTGCTTGAGATTTCGGCTCATGAAGTAAGAGATTTTCTACATCTGGGGCTTACACTAATAGTGTCGCTATTATAGATTTTTGAAGGCTGCTCATTGCGCTCAGCCATTTTTATCTCAGAATATTGAGTCCATTTTTGGAGGCCTCCATTGTTAGGTCTATTATCTACTGCTCAGAATGTCATTCACTTAACAGTTGCTACTATAGCTAGGTAGGCTTTCTGTTCCGGCAGTGACTCCATCCTGCTACCCTCTTCGCTCTGGGCTATTTGACCCAGGGCAAGAAAAAGGGGGGGGGGGGGGGAGGGTGTTCCCTTGGGTCACCTGTTTTATTATTAAAACAAGGGGATACCTCCTCCGGAGTTAGTAATTCTGAGCTGTTACTGGGATGGCTTTTAAGTGAGAAGTTTATGTTTTAAAAATTCATTCAGGTCATAGTTTTTAAAGTATAGCTTTTGAATATATCACGTGTCAAACGGGCGTTATTATACAATCCTCAGACACTTTTAAGGAGTATAAAGAGTCTCTATTCTCTAGACTTTATTTATTGGCTTACTTTAAAAATTATTAGTATAATGAATATACTGGATATTAATAGAGTACATGGATGTTATGATGCTCAATTTTGGAAGGTGTTGTGTCTTTCTAATTTATCATAAATAAGAAAGATACATGTAAGGCCTAATTCTCCTTTTCCCCTAGAGGGGATGACTCTATTTTATATAATTGAGTGTATTTCAACTTGCTCTATGTCCTAGGCCCTCCAGCCTTTTTACTATTCAGCTAAGTCTGGGTCATTGGTACAGTATAAAAATGTTAAAAAATTTATAGTAATTTATATATTTTTTATACTTACCAATGACCCAGACGGGGATGGCCCTCCCAGGAGTTGGGAACTCATACCTCCCCGCTGAGTACATAGCGCTTACCAGGCACTGGTTACAAGAATGATTAATGGCGCCAATTTCGCGACGTCCTTGACACTGCGCATGCGCAGTAGAGGTGAAGTGTGGAGGGCCATTCAGGACATGTTTTCTTTGGTTTTAGATGCAAATTTTGGGGATTGGGGGGCAAAATTTGTGTTTGGCCCTATATTTTTAAGAGTTAGCACCAGCTAAGTCTGGGTCATTGGTAAGTATAAAAAATATATAAATTACTATAAATTTTTTAACTTTTAGAACCAATTTGTTGATTTGAAGCAAATTTGGGATGGAGCATTATTAGGTCTTGAGTACTTGATTCATTAAAAAAAAACTCACCTGCATCCCTGTGGTAACTCTAGAAACTAAAAATGAAAAAGAAATTCATGTGCCTTCATTCCCAACACTGCCAAGAACAAAAAGCTGTTATTATACCCCCACAAAACGAAGTTTAGGTGGGGTATATAGGAGTCAACTTGTCTGTCGTCATCGGTCCGTTGCACATGTAAGCTTGTGGAGCGAACTACTTTCACAGTTTTAGCCGCATTTTCATGAAACTTCACAAAAATGATCAACACGATGAGGGGATGTGCATTACATAATTTTTATACCCCCACTTTCGAAGAAAATGGGGGGTATACTGGATTACATGTGTCCATCCGTCCGTGTGTGAGTCTGGCCGTGAATATTCATAACTTTCATAATTGGTCCTTACTTGTTTTTAATTCATTTATGCTTCATCGGTCCAGCACTGAAGTGGGGGTATAATTGCCTTTAGCAATATTTCTTGTTTTCCTGCTCTGTTTCAAGATGGCCAACTGGTGGCCATATTGGATTTTGCAAAATACTTGTGGAGCATACTACTTCTACAGTTTTTACTGCGTTGTCATGAAACTCAATATAAATGATTGACATGATGAGGAGCAGTGCGTGACATAATTGTTTTCCTGAGCGGATTCAAGATGGCCGACTGGTGACCATATTGTATTTTGTAAAATACTTGTGGAGCAAACTACTTCTGCAGTTTTTGCTGCATTGTCATGAAACTCAATATAAATGATCGACATGATGAGGAGCAGTGCATACATTTTTTTTCACCATCGGATTCAAGATAGCCAACTGGCGACCATGTTGGATTTTTTTTACTTACAAAGTTTGAATGCCTCTTTCAGCCGCCCACACTAGGTGGTATGCCACGGTGGGGTGGCAGACCATCTCTAGTTGAAACTGAAATTGAATATGAAGCTTCCTAAGGTCTAGAAGAAGTGAATGGGCCAAAAAATTGCAATCAATTGAATCAAGGGCTACTGTATGAGGACTTCCATTTCAACACTGTTGGTAACTGGAAAAAACTGCATCATTATCTTTCTTGTGAACCACTGACTTCAGTTTTCTGCCTCAGAACCATGGGCATGACTTGTGTGCAAATGAAATGTCCATGCATTTAGACCCTTTCCTTGAAAAGTGCTTGAATTAGAATCTATCCTTGAAAAGTACTTGAATTCAGTTTAGCTACATCCTTGGAGACCATAACTTTCATGATAATCCTCCCTGCATAAGTGTGATGACATAAAATCGGTCAGAGACAAACACACAGGGAACCACGTCTCTACATAAAGGTCATGAACTGAAATACCCAGAATTTCAGTTATGTAATAATTTTGTCACAAGAATGTCTCTTCTTCTGAAGGATTCCTAGGAAAGTTGACCAGTTAAAATCATCCTTATTGCAAATTGACATATGTCGTGAAACATTACTGTTTACGTCTACTTTTATATGCCTTTTTCTTTTAATTTCATCGCAAAATGGCATACTTGAAATGGACAAATTCAAGTTATATATGCATCTGAAAAATCTGTACATTTGTTTTGAGGACTCGGTTTAGTTATTGGAAGTGATCATACATAAAGTATACAGCTTAAGGGTGGTACATTGGAACCCTGTTAATTGAATAGCCACTTTGCCGATGAAAATTATGCAATTAACAGGAGTATTCAATTAACAGGGATTGTGTCACTTTCCTGTATTCTAGAGATAAACTTAGCATTTATTCTTTTAGATTTAATAGATTAAATGCCTGTATTGGATGTACTGAGGCCCAATAGGTCTATAAACAAAGGAAAATAGGTCAAAAACAAAGGAAAACTGGGAAGAGTCAGGGTAATTTCTTGACAGATTGCAAGATTTTTTATTCAATTAAGAGGAGTGTACTCTATAACTACTATACTCTATACTGGAGGTATGGTAAATGGTTTTGTGTTGGGAAATTATATTCAACACAAAACCATTTACCATACCTACAGTACAAATTAGACCTGTTAATTAAATATAGGTTATAGAGTTAAACTCCTGTTAATTCAATAAAAAAATCTTGTAACCTGTCGAGAAATTACCCTGACTCTCCCCAGTTTTTCTTTGTTTATAGACCTGTTTGGCATCAGTACATCCAATATAGGCATTTAATCTATTATATCTTGTTTGACAGAGCTCATGGAACACATTGGAACTCAAGGGACGATATGTTATCACCATTATGTTTATGTTCAAAATGTATCAGAGTCAACCTCTTGTTTCTAAGACCATATCGTGATGAGTCAAGATAAAGCCTTGGTAACAATAGTGAAACTCTGATCCAGCATTTTGTACATAAACACAATGGTGATGATAGATTTATCTTACAATTCTTCAAATGTAAAAACTTTATCTAACCAGTTGGGTGCATCCTCCCATGTAATTTACAAATTGAGCTGTTGAAAAAAACACTGTTTTGGGGTAATTTCAACAAAACCATATCATGTGACCGCCTCATTGGGATGAGCTTGTAACAGTGAGGGGTTACATATGGTTTTGTTGAAATGTTTGGAAAATATTTTTACAAAAAAAGGGAGTGCGGTGGCTCAGTGGTAGACTGTTGGACTTCTATGCTAGAGGTCCAGAGTTCGATCCCCATTCAGGACAACCCACGTTGTGTCCTTGGGCAAGGCACTTTATCCCGGTTGCCTTCATGGGGGAACGATGATGCCGTGTACTAAGGTGTACTGCACATCGATAGTGCACATATCTTCAACTGCTGTAACCCTGCTTAAGCGGAGCTTGAACAGAGTTAGAATGTTGGAAGAGCTGACAGTTGCTTGTCACTGCTCAGTGGTTCTCTCCGGGTACTTCGGCTTCCTCCACTCATAAAACTGTCACGATTAGCCATTGAGTTTAAGTATGTGACCTTAAACACCAATAAATAAATATTTTACCAAAAAATAATTAAAATACTAAATTGTGATACCATGAGTATCGAGTAGGGGTTTAACTGGCATTATAACTGGTTGAGTGCAAGAAGCCACTTTCAGGACTTTCAAAAAATGTGGGTACCAGAGGAAAAGCTAACATTTCCCTTGCTTATTTTTCATATTCAGTCAAACGAAAATAATATTTTATTCATATGTATTTGTTTTATTACAACTTATTGGAGAGTTCCTGTGGGCACTCTCCAATAATTTATAATGAAAAAAAATTTGAATAACAAATTCAGACCACCAAAAATAATTTAGCCCTCAACCAGTTAATATTCGATTTCATCATAAAAATCCTTGTTGTTTCGGTTCAAACTGTATGCGGTTGCCTTGAACTTTTGCTGTCCTCAAATAAACTTAATGAGTGTGTACATGTTCAACATTCCGACAAGATTGTTCACTTTAACCCTTTACCCAACGTAACGGCCAAAACCGGCCAGCTCTATTCTCAAAAATCGACAATTAATTTTCAAAATATTTTCATTTTTTGTCTCAAAAATATAGGTTATGACCCCTCGTTGGAACGAGCTCGTCGAGCTCGTTCCAACGAGGGGTCATAACCTATGTTTTTGAGACAAAAAATGAAAAAAATTAGTTATTCAAGAATTTTTTTTGCAAGTGTCGTCTGCTTTTCATGTTAGGTAAAGGGTTAATGCTTCCACTGATTCAGATTCAAAAGTATAAAAGCCATGTGGTTTCATAATTTAATAATAATGCACTTGAGAAATGTTGTTTTTTTTATCCTTTTGTATATTGAAATGTACAATGTCCCTCACAAATGCAGTTCAAAAGTTTGTAATGTTCTACAAATAGTAAAGTAAATCGTAATCAAGCATGTGCCTATATTAAGCAGTTGGAAGATACAGATTTTGTATTGGAGGCCCCTGATAATGCTGTATTCAGGTAATTACAGTCCTAATACATACTTATTGTAAAATACAACATGTAGTGGATAATAACTAAAGGCATAATGAAAATGTTGGAAGCTGTACTGTCTTCTCTTTTTGTCCTCTGCTGTGTAGTGGGAGAATTATATAGGAATAGGTTCTAACCATCCAACCATTCACTCATCTGTGTGTCCTCTGTCCATCCTTTCCCACTTTTTGTTATCACATTTAATTAAAAAAAAACATTCAAAATATTAATTTTTCCAAATTTCTTATTGTCTATTTTGGTGTTAATATCATGAGAACCATCTGTGTCCTTGTATTCAAGAGTTATTGCCCTTGTTGAACTTTGAATTTGTTGTCCTCACATAACCATTTCTGGTCATCTCATTTCCAAGACAAGCATTTGAGAATTTTTTCCCCAAATTTAATACAGTGGAACCCTATTAATTGAATAGCCCCTTTGTCAATAAATAAAATATTCAGTTAACAGGGATTGTGTCACTTTCCAGTATTCTAGAGATAAACTTAGCATTTATTCTATTATATATTGTTTGACAGAGCTCCATGAGCTCTGTTAAACAAGATATAATAGATTAAATGCCTGTATTGGTTGTACTGAGGCCAAATAGGTCTGTAAACAAAGGGAAACTGGTGAAAGTCAGGGAAATTTCTTGACAGGTTACAAATTTTTTTTATTCAATTAAAAGGAGTTTACTCTATAACCTGCATTCAGTTAACAGGTCAAATTTTTACTGGAGGTATGGTAAATGGTTTTGTGTGTGAAAATTATATTCAATTAATATAGTTATTCAGTTAAGAGATATCCAATTAAGCGGGCTCCACTGTATAGATCTTTTTGGTGATATTTCATTGAGAGGTATTGCCCTTTTTGTACATGGAATTTCTTCTCATCACATTTCAGTTTCTTATTATCGATTATCACATTAAAAAGAGAACACGGTCATGATTAGCCGTTGTGCATAAGTATGTGACCTTGAACACCAATAAATAAATAAATAAAAAGAGAACCTTTGAAGGTTTTTTTTTTAATTTAATTTTCAGCTTCTTGATATCATGAAAGGGATTCCAAACCCACTCAGTCCAAGTATTTCTTTGAGACTTAGTGCCATTGTTGGGCTTAGGTGGTGGGGGATTGGTAATACTGTGGTGTTGCACTTGTTTGACTAGCATCAAAAAGTTATCGAAAGGAGCAAATTCCATCATTCTGCTGTTTTAACTCTTTGCCTGCTAAGTATTTTTATAATTTTTTGTTCAGCAGCCATGACTTAATTTGATGGAAAATTTAATATAGTCCAACTCCCCAAGACATGGAACAGTGCGCGTTTACTGCAGTTAAAAAGGGAGTTTTGTTTTACTGGTAAAATTCTCTGTGGGAACTCTGGGAAATGAAGGAATGCTTGTTTACTGTGGTAAACAAGCTCTATTTTACTGGTAAAATGAGACCCAGTAACCAGTGTCTGGGGTGAAAGACCTCTAAAATGGGCCACATGGGTGTTAACAGTTGTCTGGTCTTGACTTTATGACTATGTTGCAGTCACTATTAGCCATTGTGCAGAATTATGTGTTATCTTAAACACCAATAAATAAACAAGAGGCCCCACAGGGCCCGAATCGCTCACCTTGAACAGAACACTATATAAACAGAGTCCAAGAATGAATCGACATTAAGCAATCCATCTCCATAGGATACATTGTTAATCCTTGACCCCTCAGGAGTGACAAAAATAGTCCGAGCATCATGCCTTTTCTTCAGTTGATCATAATGTAAAATGTGGAGCTCCCCTATAAAGCCCCTTGATACAACCTATGTGGATTAATCTTAGTTACACGCCTCTAGAGGGGATAGAATACAAAATTTCTAATTCTTCAGCTACATGGCCAATTCGCAGATATATAGAGACCAAATATTAACCCAGGCACTCGATTAGAACAAAGTTGAATCTGACTTCTCTAGAGATGTATACCAAATATGAAAGCATTCCAACGGGTTGATCTGAAGAAGAGGATATTTAAAGAAATTTCCTCATATTGCACTAAGTTAAAATTCGGGCTACCATAGGGAGCCCAAATATTAACCCAGGGAACCAGTTTGAACAAACTTGAATCTGATTCCTCTAGAGATGTTTTATACCAAATATGAAAGCATTCCGACAGGCGGATCTGAAGAAGACTTTTAAAGAAATTTCCTCATATTGTACTAAGTTAAAATTTGGGCTACCATAGCGAGCCGAAATATATACCTAGGAACCCGATTTGAACAAACTTGAATCAGACCCCCCCCCCCCCTCCCCCCCCCCCCCCCCCCCCCAGAGATGTTGTATACCAAATATGAAAGCATTCTGACTGGTGGATCTGAAGAAGATTTTTAAAGAAATTTCCTCATATTGCCCTAAGTTAAAATTTGGGCTCCCATAGGAAGCCCAAGTACTAACCCAGGGAACCAATTTGAACAAACTTGAATCTGACCCCACTAGAGATGTTGTATACCAAATATGAAAGCTTTCTGACTGGCGGATCTGAAGAAGATTTTCAAAGAGATATCCACATATTGCACTAAGTTAAAATTTGGGCTACCACAGTGAGCCCAAATATATACCTATGGACCCGATTTGAAGAAACTTGAATCTGACCACCCTAGAGGTGTATACCAAATATGAAAGCACTCCAACAGGTGGATCTGAAGAAGATTTTTAAAGAAATTTCCACATATTGCAGTAAGTTAAAATTTGGGCTACCATATTGAGCCCAAATATAAACCTAAGGACCTGATTTGAACAAACTTGAATCTGACCCCCCTAGAGATGTATACCAAATATGAAAGCATTCTGACTGGTGGATCTGAAGAAGATTTTTAAAAATTATCTCCCAAATTGCATTAAATTAAAGTTTGGGCTTCCATAGGAAGCCCGAATATTAACCTAGGGACTCGGTTTGAACAATCTTGAATTTGACCCTCATAAAAATGAAAGTATACCGAACATTAAAAGATTCTGACTGGTAGTTTTAAAGAAGAAAATATTCCCCATATTGCCCTAAGTTAAAAATTTGGGCCATGTATTGAGCCCAAGTATGAACCAATGGGCTTCATTTTAACAAACTTTTATCTGACACACCCCCACCCCCACCCCCTATAGATGTTGTATACCAAATATCAAAAGATTCTGACCATCGATACAGGACAAAAGATTTTTTGAATTTTTTGCAAATATGCTAACCCAGCATTTTTTCGATGCCCTCTACAGAACACCCTAACATAACCGATGGCAATTTTTTACCATTCAATTCTACTGGTCCTTAGGATGCTTCAAACCAAATAATGTTCCGTGTGGTTTGGGACATATGGGCGTTTGAAAATATTTCTATTTTTAGCTCCTGGGGTTCCTATGGGGGATGCGGGATTTTTTTTTTTTTTTGCACGAGTCGAGTACTTATGACCCAATAATACCACAAACCAAATTGGTTCAAATCGGACCATTGGTTCAGAAAATAGAAATTTTGGGTGGGGTCAAAAATCTTACCCCTCCCATTACAAATCCAAGTATTGTTTCACGAACTTAGTTTGAACAAATTTGATTCTACACCTCAAAAGGAAGCTCCATAACAAATATCAAGTCATTGTGCCCACTGGTTCATGAGAAGAAGATTTTAAAAATATTTTGGAGCATTTTCCCCCACCCCCTCCCTATAGGGCTGGACATTTTGACTTGAACAAAAATACAATGCCCCTTTGGGATCATCACTCACACAAACTTTCACTTGGATTGGCCCAGTGGTTTTGGAGGAGAAGACCAAAACAGGGTGTTGACGGACGACAGGGAGCGATTAGATTACTCAGCTTGACTTTGTCAAAGTGAGCTAAAAAATATATATACCACTCAAAGTTTGCTAAGCACCAAATATTTGACACATCATTGTGAAATTTGATTGGTGACATATTTGCGGTATTTTTGGTGGATATGATTGAGGGATGTATTGAGATGGTTCCCAGTCTTTACATTAGCTTTCTTGGCAGGCAGGCTTTTCGTGACAGTCATGGAAAGCATGTACCCCTTGATTTTTATGATGTTTTCGTCTACTGTCTACATGTACATGGCATGTGTAGGGTATTCAATCTTCATTTCAACACAAGCCCTTGTGATTTAATGATTGAATATGGCAAATGCAAATGTAAGAAGACATTTGTCTGAAGCAGAAATGCGGTGGGCTGTAGGGATGGTGGCGCAAGGGGCTACCCATCGTCAGGTTGGTGAAGCCCTTGGTGTGCACCATACGGTGATACCAGAGCCTTGGCAAAATTTCAGCAGTATGGCACACCAGTAAGACGGCATGGTGGTGGCAGAGACAGGGCAATATCTGCAGCTGAAGACCTGTTTTGATCATTCAGGTCCGTAGGAACCGCTTTACCACAACAACCCAGCTTCGCAGTGACCTTCAAACTGCATCCGGAGTAAATGTTTCGACGTAGACTATCCGGGCAAGGTTGCACGAGGGTGGTCACCGATCGAGAAGACCATGTATTCGCATTCAGCTATCCCAGAACCACCGCCAGGCCCGATATGAATGGGCCATGGACCACGTTGGATGGGCCAGAGAAGATTGGCGACCTGTCCTTTTTACAGATGAGTCAAGGTACTGCCTAGACCACACAGGCGTTCTATGGTATGGAGAAGACCAGGCGAGCGATTCCATGCAGCCAACACTGCTGAACATGACCGCTATGGCGGAGTCATTCAGGGTCTGGGGCGGCATCAGCGGGGATGAACGTACAAAGCTCTGAGTCCTTGAACGTGAAATATTGACTGCACAACGGTATATTGATGAGATTATGGATGTCCACGTCAGATTGTATACAGGTGCAGTGGGTGATAGATTCATTCTGATGGACGATAATGCCCGTCCTCGTATTGTCCATGCTGTCAGGGAGTACCGACAGAGGGTGGGGATTGAGCGTATGGACTGGCCAGCAAAATCCCCTGATCTCAATCGAACATGTCTGGAATGAGTTGCACCTTGCAATTTCAGCCCGTCTGGTCCTGCCAAGAAGTATCCAGGAGCTTGGTACCATGCTGGTGCAAGAATGGAACAAAGGACCACCAGGAACCTGATCGGGAGCATGAGAAGGCATTGTCAAGCTGTAATCAACAGTAATGGGCTCATACTCGATATTGAACCCATGCCAGTTCGCTCCGTCAACTTTTTGGCAAATTGAAAAATTTCCTCTTTTACCAACAATATCCATTTTCCATGATTATCGTATTCAAAAGCTGAAAAATAATGTCAAACACAAATAAAATCTTAATGTCTGTACTTAAATCATTAAAGATATAATTAAATAAAAAATATATACACTTTTCATTACAATATTTCAACTAAAACGTAAAACAGGTAGTTGGATATACTTGGTGCTTGGCAAACTTTGAGTAGTATATCACAGGTAAAGTAAGCACCATTAACCAACGCCTGGGGAAGAAGTTTTCTAAATTATGCAGCTCATGTGTTGCATTCAAGAAATAGTCACAGATACTGAAAGTTATCAAAACCCTCTGCACACTGATGTCAAAATACTAAAATTTCAAGCATCAAATTTTTCCCATAACTTGGAATTTTAAGAATTCAATCTTGTTTGACAGAGCTCAAAAAGACAAAAAGAAACTATTGTGTTGATATGAGGAACACTCCAGTTTAGAGATTTTTTTTTTTTTTTTTTTAAAAAGCCATCATTATACCTCAGCTTGGAGAAAGGTATTCTCGCCTTTGGCTTAAAAATACACCCTGCATCAAGCAAAAAATACACCAGCATCAAGTAAAGAGTTAAAAGAATTCAATATTATTAATCCCAGTAGGGTAGTGCAGTCCCGTATTCCCTGCTGAAACACTGTGTGACGAATTTATTACCCTACCCCTTCAGTGTGTCGAGTTTCGTTTTATTATATAATCCCCAAACGGTATTCCAGTGACGAAAATCTTGATAATTTTAATAAATTGTGAAACTGAAAGAAACACATCTTTCTTTATTATTGAACAACAACAACGAGGAGTTATATCCCTTCGATTAAACTCAAAAATTTGGGAGACTTCAGTTCAAGGACATTGGCGCGTCGTTATTATTGTAGGACACAAGTTGACTTCATGTGTTTTATTCGATACAGTGGTGCGCTATGTGTCTTGGAGAATAGGAGACACTGTATTCAAACTTCTACAAGTGGTTTAATAAGTTTCAATGAAGAGACAATTCATATACCGAGATAGGTTGCATGTTTCTCGAAACCACAGAGGGTCTGTAGTGTAGAAACAGCACAACAGAATCCCTCTCTCCACAGGAAAACCGGACAGTGGGGTATGTACACGTTTTATTTCATGTTTTCGGAATATTCTCATGGTATAATATTGTTCTCATTTTGTTTGTGAGTGGGAATGTTTATTATTACTGACGAAAATGTTTGAGGCGATGGGTGAAAGGGAATCGGCGTCATGTACCAATGAATGTCTGCACACCCCTTTTAGCTGTCACGTGATATTCGCAAACACTCCTTTGAACTTCATACACTCCGCTGGAGTTAAATGTATCATACTGGGTGCATTGGTTACTGACCAATCAGGAAGCTTGTATAATGTGAAAAGGGTAATAACATACTTTCTGTCAGTTTATGGTTTTTGTTTATAGCTTACAGTGGTGTTTGACATCTGAACTTGGAATAAAATATCACTTGCCTCTTCTTCCACTAACCTCATTGCTTGTCCATTCTGGGTGAATAATTCATAAATTTGCCTTTTCCCACCCCTGAAATATTATTACCTTTTGGATCGTACTTTATACACCACATGTTAGCTTTGGGATCGTGCGGGATTTGTGGCCATCAACATGGGAATTTAAGTATGACCTTGCACGCTATTATGTGTGACGCATCTGCACACTGCCCTCGGCATGTGTGTAAAGTCTGAGCATTGTATCTCAATTACTTTTTTGATTTACAGATTCAATAGTACACTTTCATGCACGATCTTGATTTTGAAGGTGTTGGCAGAAGTATTAGCATCTTTGTGAAGTGTGATCTGTCACTCGAGTAGTTTCTAAATTAAGGATGGGGGGTAACGTGTGACATTCAAAATTGGACATCAAAGTGTAGCTTAACCTTGAAAGTGTAAACCAAAACAGCCTTGTTTTTCGAAATTTAGAAACAGGAGAACGGGGGCTTATCATTTCTGCAATTTTCGGGGAGTGTTCCCGGAAAAATTTTGAAATTTGTTACCGAAGAATCGCATTCTCGTTGATTTTTCGCTGTAAATTTCATTACTCTGGTAGCCAGCTGATCAGGACGATTCATCCTCCCTCCGTTTTAGGAGACGAACATGGCAATGCCGCACTGGTGAGACATGATTGCGTTACAAACCCAAAACAATCGCCATTTTGTGTATTTAGATCCAACCCATATGTACACATAATAGTGCAGTTCAGTTTTGTTTTCCTGGAGGACGCCGTTCCCCTACTTTTTTCCGAATGGGAACGCCCTTCCCCACAATTGCAAGACCTGGAATTACTTGATGATAACGAATATCCAATATACTGTGCAGCTAGCAAAAAGAATGAGTACCTGCTGTGTTCAACACAGCGAGCACTCCTTCGTCTTGCTAGCTGCATTAACCCTTTACACAACGTAACGGACAAAACCGACCAGCGCTATTCGCAAAAATCGCCAATTAATTTTCATTATTTTTTCATTTTTTATTTAAAAAATGTGGGTTATGAACCCTCTTTGGAGGAGCTCGTTCCAATGAGGGGTCATAACCTATGTTTTTTAGAGAAAAAAAATGAGTTCTTCACGAATTCTGTTACAAGTCTCTGCTTTTCATGTTAGGTAAAGGGTTAAACCGATTTTAATTACGGGTAGTTACTGGCTTTCTAAAGTATTTTATATATACAGTATGACATAAAGAAACTTTATACCATGCTCATCTACATTACTGCCTGTGAAATGTATTTCTCAAGTTTTCTGGACCTTTATATTTTCAACTTTCTATTCCATTATTTTGTACTTTTTCAGAACACATGAGCATCCACCCAAAACAATCTTGCAAGGGTGCTTCCACTTCCCATTTATCTATTTTCAAAGCTCCAGATTTCGGTATACATGGTATTTTCATCTCCGACTTTGCCAAGTGCATTCAGGTTCACTGCCAAGAAACTTTTCATCAGATGTTTTCACAACAAGTTGTTGACACATTTACGAAGTTGTTCTTACATTCCTTTATATATCTGGTAATATGGTGATTTCGGAATTAATAAAACAAATTTCCCCAGTATCATTATTTCATTTCGCGGCTTGTGTGGAGAGCATATGATTACAGAAAGGGCTCATTCGTTATGCTTTTCTGTGTGTGACCATGGTCAGATCCCTCTATTTCTTGTAACTCAATTTTTTTCCACAAGAATAAAGTCAAGAAAAGACAGTATTTTATATCATGTTCACCTATATTCCTACCTGTGAAAAGCCCGTATGTTAAATTTTAGCTTTTAATCCCACTACTGATGTAAAGCTTCTGTGGTTGAAACGTTTTCAGTGGAAATTCCATTACAAAAATTTAATTCACACTTCGCGACGTTCAATGACTTAAGTTTAAAATACCCACAACTAAATATTTAAAATAAAATTTAAGAATTATTAATAATTTTATTGAAAAAGAAGCAAGGTAAATTCAGTCAACTTTGACGATGTGTCTAGCTTTCAATCATGATCAAGCATTCACGTGTAGCCGGAAGTACTGCCCACCGGCGCAGATGCAAACAAAACAAAGCCATGTGTTCGCCGTCTGCTAATCGAAAATATCGTTTTTTTCTCCATTTTAAGTGACAATGTCAGTTATTTATAAAAAGGATGGTATAAATAAAACGAATAATCTCGAGGGCCGGTAATCAGATTGAAACCACTCGTAAAATAAAGGTTTAATCACTCGGCAACGCCTTATCCTACTCGTGGTTTAAATCTGATTACTGGCATGGCCCCAGTACCAATTTATTCTGTATATTGTATTGATAAGAGGAACACTCCAGTTTGTAGAGTATATTTAAAAAAAAAAAAGAGCCAGCATTACACCCCTGCTATACAAACAATTCAAGTGTTGCAATTGTGGGGGACGGCGTTCCAACTCCGAAAAAGTAGGTGAACGGCGTTTCCCCAAGGAAAACATCACTGAACTAAACTATTATGTGTGGCGCAACTTCCTGCTGCCCTCATCAGTTTTGTGAGGTTTCATGATAATGATACCTTCTCTTTGTAGTTTCTGGGCTTAACCTTCGACATTTCACACAGGCTGGATTTATATCTTGACTTGACCCTGAATATGTGCATCTAATTATTAAAGACTTTTTTCTCTTCTTTAACAGCTTTGTGGTGTCTGATGCCGTCAGTGGTTTCTGAGTTATGGCGTGGTTGCTGATTCCTACTACGTCATCAGATTTGCTAAACATCCGTGTGTTCATTACGAAATGCATCAGTGTGGTTACGGGCCAAAGGCCATCCTGTCCCCTTCAACACTGTACCGAGAGGAAGGAAGTGCAGGATAGCCGTATCCTATGGGACTATGGGGCACTGAGGTAGTGGATTGCATTCCTTTAACAGGGGCAGAGGGTGCAGTGTGGAGCAGGCATCAAGTACTCGATGCTTATCCTGGCGATTCTCCCAAGAGAGATCTAATAATTATATCTCTTCTCTTTTCAAATATTTAAACCATCGTGTGAAATCGCTATAACAAACCCAACTCTCTAATCCCATTATAATAACCAGTTTAGAGACGACAGTGGGAATAAACAATCTTTACTCAAAATCTTCATTTCTCTATCCATACATTGCTCACGGGGACGAGCACATTCCTGTGAACGGTAATGATAAATGTCTCGGGAGAAAACAAGCACTATTTTTGTAAGGTGACTGGTCGATGGAGTGCTTCGTTGACTGATCTGCCTCGCATCTAAAAATACCCTCCGGCGCCTCAAGACACCAAACGCGCTGCAGATGCATTTGTTCCACGAGAAAAGATCCCTCATCGGATACTTATCATTTTTGACATGCTTTCATCCAGAGGATATTCTCCGAGGTCACGAAACGTTCGATTAACATTTGATCCCAGAGTTTCTGGTATTGTGTTGAAAAGAATCACAGGACATCGCGTTAAACAATCTGTACTTCGTGTTCATAAATAACATGGTGTGTCCCATGACAAATAGTCTGTGAATTGCTACGTTCTTGTCAAAATTGCTTTTATACATGTACGCAATGCCCTATCGATTCCTCTCATTCACATCGGAAGGAAAACATACCTTAACTTTTTAAACTCTCGTGGTATCTTCCATGCCAGTTCAATGGCAGCAATTAGAAGAGTCCATATTAATTTTTAGGGTAGGCCGATCAGTATTTTCAACGTGCAGCCTCTGGGCTGTACGTTGAAAATATTGATTGGGCTACCCCACACATTTGCTGATCAGCCATCCTATTTATTGACGTTATGACGCATCATGTTCCTGGCCGGAAAAAGCAGCCGCTCGGGTTCAAAGGGTTAATGGCGTAGATAGCTTTTTCATATGATGGCGGGATAAAACTGAAAAATGCCAACAAATTAGCGATGCACAACATCGCCGTGTGCCATGGCCGTTAAGTGAGGGGGTATGTCCGTAGGTAACCTGAAAAATGTTTCAAAAATAGATGTCAAGAAGCCGTAATATCTTTGCTTCCAACTGGCAGCAGACTATTAGCTTTGTCCTTTGAATTTTATGTTTACAAAGACAGCAGGCCAGAAAAAGTTTACAAATATTTACTTTTCAAAACTTCACAAGTCTCCGAACAAAGATGTTTCCTATCATTTACTATTTGGCAATCTTACACTTGGTTCAGTGTCCAGTGGAAGTCTCTGGTTAGTGGACAAGAGCATCCGGGGCTGAAGCTAGGACACGATGGATGGGAAGGTTTCCAGTACTGATTTGAATATGACATGCCGCAGGCATATCGCGAACTGCAAAACACTGGCAGGATTGAACTCTGGCACGAAAAGTGTTACTTGGGCGTACCCCGTGCATCCATTTGTCTTCATCCTCCGCACACTGATATCGAAATAACAAAACTTCAACCGGCAGTTTTTTTTTCCTTAAAGCAATAAATCAATTCAATCTTGCTTGACAGAGCTTACTGAGCTCTGTCAAGCTAGATTGAATAGGTTCAAGCCCTAATGGTATTGTGGGAAAAAATCTGTGTTTGAAATGTCGTAATTTAGAAATCAAGGGGTTAATTTTATAAGTACTCTGATATTCTTGTTTCGGGTATCCCAACAACTTCTTGTCACTGGTATTATTTTGATGGGGATTCATGACGACCGTGAGGATCCCGGGAAGTGAAGCAGTGCTTGTTTACTGCAGTAAACAAGTCCTGCTTTATTGGTAAAATACTACCGGTAACCAACAACTGGGACAAAAGTGCTGTAATGTGGGCGGCTTCGATATAAGCGATTGTCTAAACTTTATTTCATACCTACAGTACGTGGAGAGTGGATTGTAACTAAATCACCCGTGGAGTGGGGTTATCACCCAAGGTATCACTTTGAAATTCTGTACATATGGACAAAAAAACACAAGCAATGTTTCAGTCAATGGACCTCCGGGTTTAATCTGGAGGCCCATCGGCTGGAACTTTGCTTGTGATGGTTATGCTTTGCAACAAATTTGCAATTATTGCTCGGGTGGAATCTCCACTCTTCGGGTGATTTAGTGATAATACACTCTCCACGTATTGTATATTGCCGACATGATATATCCGGCACCATAGGAGCAGACTGTGACCTCAACACACTCAGAAATATGTCCAATCGGTTGCGCGCTTGCTGAGGCAATAAATCGGCAATTTTTTTTAACACTGAAGCCAATGGAGATTGTTTTTTAAAACGTTTATTGTCGGAATTCACTTGATAAAATCCGTCTATCATCCCGTATCTGGTCAGAAAAGTTAACATTTCTTCCATTGCGTGTGATTATTTTAATTGTCAGATATTTAATTTTTGCTTTCATTTTTAGCTCAACTTGACAAGGTCAAGTATGAGCAATTGGGATGGGTTGCGATCCGTCGTCCGTCCGTCCGTACGTCCTTTTGCCCGTACGTCCTTTTGCCCGTCTACAATTCCTTTGGTATACCATACAGACTGCCGCTATCACCCGACCAGTTCCAAATTTCATACTTGGCTTTGAGTCAAAGTCTAGATGGGAGCTGTTGAATTATATCCGAATTTCGTTGAAAAACATAACTGCCAGCGACCATCTTAGATTCGGCATATAAATTGTCTACAATTCCATTAGTACACTCTAAGGTCGCATCCCTCACCCGATCTTTTTCAGTCTTCATACATAGCCTTGGTGTGATGTCTTTTTTGTAGAAACTTGATTTAATGACTTGGCATTACGGGAGGTTTCTATTTAGCATTATTAAAACTTCATAGGGCGTTCTCTAGCAGATTAAACGATTTTACCTTTATGGTAAAAGTGTATAATGCGCAGTCTCAAACCGGAAGTTGTGTGTTAACCTGGTTAACGGCTCGCCTCCAGATAACTATTTCGAAAACGCTTCGGCTCCGATTGAAGTTTCAAACGCGCGTATAAATGTAATGAATATCACACATTTGTGAACTTTCACCATTTGGTCATGAATTAATAGATTTGGAAGAGTTCAGGTGAGTGTAAATAGCTCATTACAAGTGTTGGGTTGTAAAGTTTTCAAGAGGAGGCCAGTCTTTCGTGTCATATTTTCGAGGCGAACAAAATATATTCAAATGAGTATTTAAATGAATATTTAAATGAGCACGTGTCGTTTTGTTTATAAAAAACAGACGACACGCGTGTTTTGACTTGTCTTGTGCCAAGTTGTCGATAAATATCAGATTGAAAAACTCAAAAAAGTCAACTCAGTCAAGTGAACTCGATGAAGAATCTTTGGATTTAACCATTTTAGAAGTGGTAATAAAAGTAATAATAAGATTTTTTTGGCGTCCCTGTTCATTAACGGCCCTCCGGGAATGATTTAACAGCCCTCGGGCCGTTAACAGGCCCTCGACTTCGTCTCGGGCTGTTAATGAACCCTCTGGCTGTTAATCATTCCTGTCGGACCACTAATAAACTGAAACGCCCTCCAAAATCATGTTATTGGTATATTATTACCACTTCAGAGGGCGTTCTCTAGTGTTTTAAAGTAATTTTACCTTTACGTTAAAAAACGTCAAACCATATGTTAACTGGATAACGGCCCGCTAGTTTTTATGAAAATGTCAAACCATATGTTAACTGGATAACGGCCCGCTAGTTTTTTTTCCCATGATAATGGGAGTGGTAATAATAGTAATAACAAGATTTTCTCGGGCTTTTATGGGTTTTTAACGGCCCTCGAGAAATGTTTAACAGCCCTCGGGCTGATAAAGGCCCTCGACTTCGTCTCGGGCCTCTATAGAGCCCTTGGGCTGTTAAACATTTCTCTCAGGGCCGTTAAAAACCCAGAAAGCCCTCGAAAATCATATTATTGTTATATTAACGACTTTTTGCTTCCAAATGACTTTGAAAAATGCACACTTTTATGTTTTTTATTCAACTGACATGACATTGTACCACGTCCGGTGTGATGTGATTCGTGAGCAGTGAATCCAACTTTAGAGAAGCCCTATGTGCGTTGTTTTTTGTTTTTTTATCAGTTGTCACAATTATCAATTCACAGTTTTGGGGTCGTCGAACGAATGGTTTCACGCGCCGAAGGCGCACAGGGACGGTTTGGGGAGCAAGCCCCTTTCGACCCTCTTTAACAGTATGTGATTCGATTTGTCTGGGTGGCCGTGGTAAAGGAGGAAAGTGTTAAGATACTTAGCGGCGTCTATGATTTCGTCTGCTTTTCTTAGGAGGAGGTGGCTGAGTTGGTGATACCCCCTTTGGTGGTGTTGAAGGAGTGGTGGAGGGCTGACTCGGTTGGTAAGGTCTAGCCCTCGCAGCTGCCGGTGGTGAAGAGTTCTTTAGTGTTGTTCTCAGGTAGTGGTTTCTGAGACTCTCTAATCCTATTCTGAGCATGTTGCCTTTGCACCCGCGATCTTTCAAGGTCTTAATATGGGCTTGTAGATATATAAGGTGGTCGTCGTCTCTGGCCTTTTCTCCTAGGATACTTTCCACGGACTCCGCGGTGTTTGCTTCCTGGATGGTATCCTGGTCGGAAAAAGCAGGAAGAGCAAGAGTGGCTTTATGCGACATGTGCGATGTCAGCCTCAACTTCCTGCTCCACAAATAGACCATCCTCCTCCATCTCCTCTTCGGGGAAAGAGTGTGGTGGGCTGGAGGTTAGACTATTACCTGGCGAACCAGCGTCCTCCGGACCTTCCACCGGAGTGGAGGGAACCCGGCTGGACGTGGAACGGACAGGGGCAGCAGGCATTGGGCGTTCAGTGCCATGATTAGCCTCCCACTCTTCCTACTCCGTCTTTTTCTTTTCCATGAACACCGTCAGTCGGCGGGCATCGCGTCGTCTGGCGGAAGGTCCCTTTTTTTCTTTTCCTTTTCTTCTTCTGGCTGTCCTTTGTCTGTGTTCGGCGCTTGTCATCATGCTTTTGCAATTCAGAGTCACTTGGAGGGTGACCAGTGCGGGTGGAAATCCCCTCACGAAAGATACTACACCTCTCCAAGGACGTCGGTTCGGCTTCTCTTATCAAAATCCACTGCCAGGTGAATTTTACCCTTGAGCACCTGAATGCTCCAGGTGGTAGCAAGGGTAGCCTTCACTCTGACAAGTGTTTCTTGGATAACAAGTGGGAGCTCCATTGTTCAGTAGTTGGACCATGTGATGAAAAACTGTTTTGGGGAAAGCCTGAAAGAGGTTTTTATTCTTCATCCATGAATTAGATTTTAATACTTGATCTTAAATGGTTTTCAGTAATTCACACAAGTGTGTTATCACAATAATTTGGATGTGCGGATTATGTGTTGCTGAGCTTGGGAGTGATTGTTTTTTCTAAGATTGGGACGGCGTCAATGAAAATTCCAGCAGAATGATCAATGTTTGTTAATTTTGTCACAATTTCTTGTAAAGATCGCCGTATTTATACTATCAGTGTTCCAAAAAATACGAAGAGGATCTGGTTCATTTTTTAGTTGACTGACCCATAATAGCGCTAATCACTCAACTTCTTTTATCTCCGATTAATATGTCTTCTCGCACTCATCAGCTGTCATTTAAAACCCGAAGGAAAGAGTTAACCGGACAGATTTCTGGACTTGATAAAAAGATGGGACGCACTTCTTTCTCCCGCACGGTAACTTTGGGGGGGGGGGGGGGTCTCTCCCTGGCACTCCGACCAAATTTGGGCTTGAAAACACCAGTATAACCTTCTTTTGATTATTTTTGTTCCTTGCGTCTTGATATTTGAAAGGTTTGGGCGAATTTATCATTCAACACGATAAAACACCAACAAGGGTACGCCATGGCTCAGTGCATGGACCATTAAACTTCAAACCGAAAGTTCCACGGTTCGATCCTGACCAGCGGTAACTGGGTTGTGTCTTTGTGTGATGCACTTAATCCCCATTGCTCACGGGTGCATGGCGGTGCTATGTACTAAGACGTACTGCACATCGACAGTGCACTTGCCCCCAAACAATACTAACCCTGCTTGTGCGAAGTTAGTACGTTGGGGAGTCTGACAATTCACAATTACTTGGTATTTCTCTCTGGGCCCCTCGACCCGTAAAACTGTCCATCACGAGGTGACCCTCGTTGTCGAAGGTGTCGATAAACACCAATAAATAAATACAATTCTAAGGACAATGACGGGTTCAAGGAAATAATTATATTTATCCCTTTACCTAACATGAAAAGCAGACGACACTTGCAAAAACAATTCTTGAATAACTAATTTTTTTTCATTTTTAGCTCGTTCCAACGAGGGGTCACAACCTATATTTTTGAGACAAAAAATGAAAAAATAATGAAAATAAATTGGCGATTTTTGAGAATAGCGCTGGTCGTTTTTGGCCGTTCTGTTGGGTAAAGGGTTAAAACCCCAGCTGATCGCAAATCTTTCGACAACAATTTTATCTCTTCCGCCTTTGTCAAGAAGAAAAGTCAGGAAAATCAAGCAATGTATTTTTTAAATACTTGAGTGCAGTGAAAACATTTGTAAATGTTCAGGTTCATAACCCATTAAGAAAACTCAGTAATTGCGACATTCTGTTAAAAGTCAATGTTCACAACATGTTTATATAACGATTACTGTATCTATTCGACGTTACCCGATGCAATACAGATATTGAGAACTGTTAGATACCCCACGCGAGGAATCCTCTGCTCCTAGTCTTTGTAAGACTGTGACCCGGGGCCCTCCTGGCCCTCACAGTCTTTGAGCAACCCGGTCAAATTTCATCTGACTAAAACTGAAAGAAACTGGCCGTATTTGGGTCGACTCAGTTCACGCTTCATATCGAAGACAAAAATCACATAAGCAACATTCTATTTGTCGTACTCAGCCCAAATATAATTTATTTACGTGTCTGCATCATTATTTAACGCAAACACAGCATCAAATTCAAGAAATGTTGAAATATATCCGACTTCACCACGTTAAAAACATCATGTTTCAAAGATAAACAGATACTGTGCGCATGTGTAGTACAATTTGTTTATCTTTGAAATCGATGTTTTGCTGTACAAAAACCTTTAGCATGTCTGTAGGTCGTATTTATGGAAGGATTTCATTGTAACTTGTTAGGTTGACTCCATATAATGCCTAGATGATGACATCCCCTTTTGGTCGCGGTTGGTCAACTGCGATGGCTACAGGTGCCCGAAGCCCGAAAATCTTGAGCACAGTCCACAGGTCATATTTATGAAGGGATTTCATTGTAACTTCATAGGATCACTCCAGATGATGTCCAGGTGAGAACGTCCCCTTTTGGTTGCGATCATTCAACCATGATGGCTGCCCAAGCCTAAAGCCTGAAAACCTTTAGCACAGTCTTCAGATCCTATTTATGAAGGGATTTCATTGTAACTTGGTAGGTTGACTTCATGTAATGTCTAGATGAGAACAGCCCCTTTTGGACACCATTAGGCAACTGTGTTGGCTACAGGGGCCCAAAGCCCGAAAGTCTTTAGTATAGTCTACAGGTGATATTTCTGAAGGGATTTCATTGTACCTTGGTAGGACTCTAAATAATGTCTAGATGAGAACGTCCCCTTTTGGTCGCGATCATTCAGCCTTGATGGCTGCCCGAACCCCAAACCCCAAAACCTTTAGCATAGTCTATTGGTCATATTTATGGAAGGACTTCGTTGTAACCCGTAAGTTTGACTCCATATAATGCCTAGATGATAACATCCCCTTTTGGTCGTGATTGGTCAACTGTGACGGTTTCAGGGGCCCGAAGCCCAAAAACCTTGAGCACAGTCTACAGGTCATATTTATGAAGGGATTTCATTGTAACTTCATAGGATCACTCCAGATGATGTCCAGGTGAGAATGTCCCCTTTTGGTTGCGATCATTCAACCATGATGGCTGCTCAAGCCTAAAGCCCGAAAACCTTTAGCACAGTCTTCAGATCCTATTTATGAAGGGATTTCATTGTAACTTGGTAGGTTGACTTCATGTAATGTCTAGATGAGAACAGCCCCTTTTGGACACCATTAGGCAACTGTGTTGGCTACAGGGGCCCAAAGCCCGAAAATCTTTAGTACAGTCTACAGGTGATATTTCTGAAGGGATTTCATTGTACCTTGGTAGGACTCTAAATAATGTCTAGATGAGAACGTCCCCTTTTGGTCGCGATCATTCAGCCTTGATGGCTGCCCGAACCCCGAACCCCAAAACCTTTAGCATAGTCTATTGGTCATATTTATGGAAGGACTTCATTGTAACCCGTAAGTTTGACTCCATATAATGCCTAGATGATAACATCCCCTTTTGGACGTGATTGGTCAACTGTGACGGTTTCAGGGGCCCGAAGCCCAAAAACCTTGAGCACAGTCTACAGGTCATATTTATGAAGGGATTTCATTGTAACTTTGTAGGATCACTCCAGATGATGACCAGATCAGAATGTCCCCTTTTGGTTGCGATCATTCAACCATGATGGCTGCCAGAGCCCAAAGCCCAAAAACCTTTAGCACAGTCTACAGGTCATATTTATTAAGGGATTTCATTGTAACTTGGTAGGTTGACTTCATATAATGTCTAGATGAGAACGTCCCCTTTGGACGCAATTGGGAAACTGATGGCTACAGGGGCCCGATGCCCGAAAACCTTTAGCACAGTCTACAGGCCATATTTATGAAGGGATTTTAATGTAACTTGATAGGATGACTCGTTTTGGAATAAGTTCACTGTAACTTGGTAACTTTTGTTGATATACGTTCAATGTGAGGGCCACATACATTAACTGTGAGGTCATATTAACCCACCCCTCAGCTCTTTAGTACAGTGTACACCTCATATTATTTTTACCATAATCATAGCATACAGGGAACAGAAATGAACATATTCCCAATTATCACAATTCTTGTCTTATTTCATAATCCTTTCATAAACATTGAACATTATCCTTTTCATCAAACACAACACACAAGTTAAGCTACAGTGTCATTGACACTTTCATTTTTTATTTCTGGCGCGCTGAAGATGGGCAAGCCCATCACTTCGTGTTTGGTGAGATCGGTCGTTTGAGTCTCTTTTGTTATGTCTTCAGGCTGCTTCGTAATTTGAGTGCGAAAATCATTCTTTTGAAGGGTAACTTCTCCCTTGATTTGATCTGCAGGTTGGTCTGCAGTTTGAGTGGTAACTTCATTCTTCTGGGTGGTAATTTCAGTCTTGTGAATATTATTGCTCTTGATGGCTTCTTTCGTTTGAGTGGAAACTTTTTTGAGTGGAAACTTTTTTGTTCTTAACTTCATTCTTCTGAACTACAGCCTCCTGTCCAGGCCAGAAAATAAGCAGACTGACATCTGCAAAATGAGGTCCCCAGAGGGTGAATTTAGTGATGCTACCCTGCATAGCAGGGTAGCATCACTAAATTTACCCTCTGTGAACCTCAATCTGAATCAGGGTCTCAAAACTAAATAGAAAGAGGTACCCAGAGGATAAATTAGCCCACTGTATGGGATAGCATCATCAAATTCACCCTCTGGGGACCTCATTCTGGAAATGTCAGACTGCTTATTTTCAGGCCTGCTCCTGTCTTTAGAGTCTCTTTCATTCTCTTGTTTTCTTGTGCTGTGTGAGCGAGCAATTCCATCACTTCCTTCTAATCTGACTCTTCCTCTTCAGCTCCTCTTTGCTTAATCCTTTGAACCCGAGTGGCCGTTTTTCCGGGACAGGAACATGATACGTCATAACTGAATTAAGTAGGATAGTTGATAAGTGAATATGTAAGGTAGACCAATCAATATTTTCAACATGTATCCCGATGGCTGCGCGTTGAAAATATTAATTGGTCTACCCCCAAACGATGAAAATAGACTCTTTCCAACTGATGTCATTGAACTTACATGGACGATTCAACCATTGTTTAAAGGGTTAATCGGCACATACCATGAGGCGTCTCCTCCCATCTTGGTTTCTTTCCCACTACATCCGCGCGCTGATCTAGGTTTCTTGACTCCGTTTATTGCATGATTCTGTGACCAGGGGTCGTCGTATCGAATGCCACGGGATCAAAAAATATCCAAATGATATGAGACACAAAAAACATTTATTAACATCCAGTAAACATTTCCAAGAATAACAATGACATGAAAGACGTTAAATCCAGTCTTCAGTTTTAACGTGGTCAGTAACTTGTGCTTCCAAAGTTAGTATTGAACATTTGAGGTATCATTTATATTCATAATATTTAACAAAGGATTTAATTCTACCATAAAAATTTACCAATACTGCAAATTAACGAAGAATATCAACAGTGGTAAACAAGGAAATTGATTTACTAACGCCAGATTAACCCTTTACCTAACATGAAAAGCAGACGACACTTGCAAAAAAAATTCTTGAATAACTAATTTTTTTCATTTTTTGTCTCAAAAACATAGGTTATGACCCCTCGTTGGAACGAGCTCGACGAGCCCGTTCCAATGAGGGGTCATAACCTATGTTTTTGAGACAAAAAATGAAAATATTTTGAAAATTAATTGGCGATTTTTGAGAATAGCGCTGGCCGGTTTTGGCCGTTACGTTGGGTAAAGGGTTAAACATGCTGATGCAAGTCTTAGTGCTGGGAGCTGAGATAAACTTTCTATAAATAATTAGCAGGCAACTGTGGTAGCTTCGTGAGGTGTGAGTCACACAGGCGGCTTGTAGTTTAAACAAAACAATTGTGCCTTATTGAGTGTTGGACTGCTGACGCCTCGCAGTGAACACCGTGCGATTGAAAACCAACTAATTATACCTTACATTTAAAACATAAAATTTTCAATACCTTCAATTCGAGTGTGCTTATATTAACAACAGTCCGCAGATGGCCCGGTCATAATTCACCGGGGCCAATTCTTGATGTCTGCTTTAATACGACATCATTCTCGACGATCTGTTTGTGCAAGTCATCTTTTAATCTGAGCACTGTTTTGAACACAGACACCTTCACTCTTCGGCGTTCCGGACACAAATGAGTTAAAAACCCAAGGTCGGTCCTTTTATACTCTTTTTCTCTAGCTTCGAGTTCTTTTTCTCCTTGACTCTTAATCTTCATCTTCGACGTCGTCATCATCACCACCTTCCACTTGGAATGGGTATTTTGCCACGAGGTCGTCAAACAAACATTTTTCTGTTTTCCAAGGGGTAGGTCTATTTCTCTGATTTTTCACAATGACTTTTAGCAGTCTCTTGAATTTCCGTGTGTAATGGGTTCTTGTGGAAAATGTTGACGTGCACTGGCGTATTAATGTATTTTGCACCGATGACTTCTCTGACACAGCTTTCAGGGGACGTGGCTGCTTCTTCGACTGCATCTTCTTTATCCATTTTCGATATAACTGTTCATTAGAGTTTCAAACTATTCTTACCAATCATTGCAGGTACTTCTAGTGAAGAAGCTGTGAAGTATCCCATTGAATCATTAGAATCGTTCACAGCTTCTTAGATTCCACATCTGCTTGGGTGTTTGATAGATCCTATCGCATCTAACTCCGAATCTTCCATTGGCGAATAGTTTCTTGGTGAACAATGATGCCTTATTCGATGGTCAGATCACAAATCACACATTTGCTGTATACCAGCAACTCATTTTTATAGGCTGGGATATCTGACAATACATTGACGGTGGGTTTTAATTACTTTCTTTAAAATCACCCTTTCTGTATGCTCCGTCTTTTTCGAAAACATCGTTTACCCTTTGGTGAGGATATTCTCCAGATTTGGTGTTTGTATGGAATCAGCTGCGCGATCTCGAATTTGGTCAATGGTACATTATATAGAGAGTAATCGCTTGACTGGGCTGGTTACGTGAAATAATTCATGAGAGGTGAGGGCGGTGTACAAACACGAGTGCGCGAATGCACACGAGTGTTTTACAATATAGTCCATCGCCTCGAATGAATTATTTCACGTAACCAGTCCAGTCAAGCAATTACTCTGTTTATTACTTTTCATTATTAACAATAATTATATTATTTAACCCTTACCTGGTGTAACAGCCAAAACCGGCCAGCGCAAAAATCGCCAATTAATTTTCATTATTTTTTCATTTTTTCTTGTCTCTAAAACATAGGTTATGACCCCTCATTGGACCGAGCTTGTTCCAATGAGGGGTCATAACCTATGTTTTTAAGACAAAAAAATGAAAATAATAGTTATTCAAGAATTTTCTTTTGCAAGTGTCGTCTGCTTTTCATGTTAGGTAAAGAGTTTTAAAAAAAACAAACAATGAAGTCCCCATTACACACACGGCAAAACGTCTTCGTTTGCGCGCACGGATACATGACCCAATTGTTGATTGCATAATTCACTTGTTAAGTTATCGTTTATAATCAAACCGAGAAATCCCAGCAGGGTTCGCCTTGAGTAAAATGGTCGGGGCCTAAAAAAAGTGCCCCACATATTGAGGTCGGGGCCTTTTCGGGGCTGATTTTCCATTTTGTCCATTATTGTTAGTGCTTTTTTGTGGAAAATGTCGGGGCTTGAAAAAAAGCCCCCAACAAGTGCTCCTCGGGGCTGATCTCAGGGCCTGGGCTGATCAGCCCCGACTCAAGGCAAGCCCCGTCCCAGTAAAACACACTTTGGAAAGTAATACAAGTCAATAGGTTTCTGTCACAATCACAAATACATTCTGTCAAATCATCACGATCATGGTTTATGCTTCACGTCGGTCTGCGTGAGATAGAAGTCGTACTCGTTTACTATTTCTCTTCAGTCTTCAGTTCCAGTCTGTTTTTTCCGATTGTCTCATGGGACAGTAACCATCTTCGCCCATTTAGTTTGTAAACCTTCTGGGTGAGTCTTTTCCACAATAACTGCAGCAGTGGACTTTCATGCATTTACTCTTTGCTGGTCACAAAAGACAAATGAGCATTCCAAATTGGAGTGTTTTGTGTGGAGTGGGTGGACTTCCTAATATCCTTTCGTTTGCGTTGCTAAATACTGTCTGAAATTTCATACCAATATTTTAAAAAATATTTTCGCCCGAGTATGCAGGATACAATGATGAATACACCATTCAACAACCCCATAAGGACTTGAGGTACAGTTCTAGCTAATCCTCGAAACGAATCGGAAAAACAATTCGCGCATGTGCACTGAACATGCGGGATAACACTGGGCGATAAACCTTAGAAACACGTGTTACGGCACGGATATGGGTGGTTTGAGTTGAGTAGGAGGTCGCTCCTCCCAAGGATTTTGTCAAAATGTTTCAGCTCTGCGTTCCATTTCTACGTGATTTATTATTATTATTTTTGCACGATGATCCGTTCACACTAAAATAACTGCGAGTCATGATCAAGATATCTCGTTTTTGAGTCATCATTTGAAATTCTGAAGAAGAAATTTCCGTGTATGTTGAGGGTACATTCTCTAAATGTAGTGGTGGAGAAGATAAAATTATCAAGTATCGACAGAATTCAGCTGTTCAAAGCGTCGCGGCGTGCCATTTGTGGCACGCGGCGATGGGTCCATAGCTTAGTTCTGTTGGAAATGCTACGGTAGTTCTGTTGGAAATGCTCACAACCACTCATTGGAAGGGTTAAGAAACAATGATACAATCAAAAGTATAGTGTTACAAGTCGATAACTTCTCTTTATGGAATTCCAATTAAAAGTATAATTGTAAAGCAAATTGTAACTCTAATGGCTTTCATTTTATACAACAGAAAGTTTATTGGGATTGAAGCTTTCTGTAACAAGCCTGTATACAAATTGCTTCATGACGCAGAGTTTACTTTTGTTACTTTCAATGTGCGAGAACTTTAAATTTCGTGAAAAGAAAGTCCAGCAATTGGTCGAACCCAGTATGGTGATTTAAACTTGCAGGTTCCGAAAGATTGGTGTGCAGAATTAGAAGACTTTCGGGCAAGAGGCGTGTGGGAAGGTTAGTTTTAGATTGTATTTTAGCGAATTTTAGGAACTCTTCTGTCCGTGTACGAACTATCGCTGTAAATGGACATTTATGAGTTTTCTTTCACTTTAGCTTTAGTCGTATAATGACTGGCACTTTCCGAGACTCCGGAAAGTTGAACAAAGTTTTTCTAACATGTTAAACAAGTTCTACGTAACTGTATGACAAGACCCCGAAGGCAACGCACAGTGCGTGATTCCTCAAAGGTGGTCAGTGTGAGTATAAACGATTGGCTAAACGTGACTTTGTACTTGTGCTGCGATCATAATATTACTGAAGATGCCGAATGGCGATGTAAACATCAGTTAGCAACCATAAATTGGAGTATCCATGTCAAGAATTAAACTACCATTGCCTACCACTAAGATTATTAAAACGTACAAAACTGACTTTTATTGAATTTGGTTGCTAAACCACAGCTCTATGTCACAATTTATTCGTCCTCAGAACATTCAGACGTACAGTTGATGATAGAGGGTATAAATATATTGTTTCAGGGTGAACATTTTCTTAAAGAGAAAAAGAACATATTTGCACTCTAAAATCAGCTGGGTTCATATTCACTCTGCCCAGTTGATTTGGGTTGTTTTTAGAGTGTATTGGTGTTAAAGGCCACATACTTCTGCTCACCAAGGAGGTAACAGTCAAGTTTAGTCATTCGTTTACACCCATATTGCACATCTTAGAGGACGTTCACCCAAAGCATGGGTTACTGGGTTCTATCTTACCAGTAAATCAGAGCATGTTTACCACCGTAAACAAGCATTGCTTCACATTCCGGGAGTAGCATGCCATGTACCCGAACACCTCCAGACAGGAGGATCTCATATGTGATGTAATGTCACGTGACCCAGCGACGCTTGATTTTCATGGTAACCCACGTGAACAGCCCGTTGTGACGTCATCTCCATAGGCTCATTGCGCATGCGCAGCGCGCGTTGTTCAGGTTAAAGTGTTTCCGAGGTTCATTTTGTGCACTGGAGGCCGCCATCTTGGTTTCTATGGTGGCACGTGGTCGCCATGCGACTTCAACCCCTCTAATAGGTCGGGGGTGGGGGTGTGTTCGATTCAGCTGGAGTAGGTTTCTTGTTTGAATTGTCCTCAAATCCTCGTTTACTTCATAGAATTACCCCAATAGACCTGACAAGTTTTTCTTGTTCGGATTCCTTCAAAATCCTCTGCTCTGCGTCTGCCTATGTACCTACGTTATTGTTTTTCTGTCATTTTCTAAATCCCATTTGCAGCAGAGCCCCACTTTCCGCACCCCATTTTTACGAGATGAACCCCTTTTTACCGAAATGAGTCGAAGAGTCGCAGGAACATTTGCTCAGTGAGCAGTTACGAGCAATTGTTCCATAGCTCATTTGCGCGATGAGATTCCTGCTCTCTCCAAAGTTCTAGAAAAGATTATGCACCGAAGACTGACCAACTTCCTAAACGAAAACAAGCTAATATACCGATATCAATTTGGATACCGCAAGGGACATACAACGTTTCATCCAGTACTTCATCTTATAAATAACTTTACAGAAAGAAACGACAGACCAACCAAAGAGTGCACATTGTCAGTTTTCCTTGATTTCTCCAAGGCCTTCGACACGTTAAATCACTCAATTCTGTTACAGAAACTACAGTCATATGTGATAAGGGGTGTAGGCAATTCCTGGTTTAAAGACTGCCTGTCTGGTCGCTCACAATTCGTCTCATATAGGAGTAAGTCCTCGGATTTCCAGCCTGTAATCACGGGTGTCCCTCAAGGTTCTGTTCTCGGGCCTATCCTATTTCTCTTGTACATCAATGATGTTAGTGAATCGACGCTTCTGAAGATACTGTCATTCGCTGATGATACAACTGCATTCGCCTCTGGTAACAACCTGGACACCTTAATTGACTCTACGAATAATGAAGTGTCAAAAATAAGTGATTGGTGTGCCGCCAACAAACTCCTCCTGAACGCCAGCAAAACTAAATGCATCTTGCTCCACCCACAAGGCTCAACTAATGATGCGGGTAGGCATTTTACTGTAAACAGCACAAGCATACCTTTGGTTAGAAACAATCATGATGATAAATTCATAAAATTTCTTGGCATCAATATGGATGAACATTTGAGTTTCAAACACCATGTCTCAGCCGTTTGTTCCAAAATATCCAGGGCCATGTATGCAATAAATAGAGCGAAAAAAATACTTCCCCTCAATGCCATGAAAACCCTGTTTTATACTCTGATACATAGCCATTTATTGTACGGGATTCAGGTGTGGGGTCATATACCGGCTACCAAGAGAATCTTCAAACTCCAAAAAAGGCAGTTCGTATTATAGGAAATAAAAGGTATAATGCGCACACCGACCCACTATTTAAAGAACTTCAAATTCTAAAATTTGAAGATCTGTACGCACTGCTCTCCTCTTTATGCATGACTGGTACAACAGCAGATTACCGGATTGTTTCAATGAGACCTTCAAAATATATACATATCCATCGGTATGGATACAAGACAATCAGGGAAACTCCAAACTTCTAAACCAAGAACACAATTTTCTGCTAAACTCCCGCCACACACATTTCGAAACTTATGGAATCAAACCACGCCCCAAAAGCAAACTCTCTCTAGGCATCAGTTTAAGAGAACTCTTGCTGAAGAGTTTTTTGATTCATACCGGACAACAGTAAACTGTAATAACCCATGGTGTCCTGATTGCTAATCGTACCCCCCCCCCCTCAAAAAACACACAAAAAACAAACAAAAAAAAAACAAAAAAATGCCATCAACATATTTCTGTAACAGCAAACTCCTATAAAAGATCCTTTCGTTCTTTACCTACGTGAGAATGAGAGACACTATAGCCCTCTCCGAATGGTTGATTATAGTGTACTACTTATTGTTTTAATTATTGTACTAATTAACAAGTTATGTCCCTTGTCTACCTCGTTGTATAGTGGTGGGGACGCTACAGAGGTATCAGTGGTTAATTCTCCACCCTACAAGTTTTTATAACTCGCGAATATGGGCTGCGGGAACTGGCGATGTGTTTTTTCGGCCATCGGGGGTTGGTCTTATCCAACGGTTCATGGACTGGCGGCTCATCTACGCCATTTGTATTCTATGTTCGGGGTTGATATGCCCTCTCGTGCATTGGTAGCGTTTCTCTCACAAACCGTTTACTATCCACCATAATATTATTCCAAAAGACGTTCTATCACTAAACCTAATGTGCCAATGATAGAAACTATAGCCTTCACCGAATTGTTGCTTAGTATATTACTTATTGTATTAATTATTGTACTAAATAAAATAAAAAGTCGTATCCCTTGTCTACATCCTTGCATAGTGGTGAGGGAGGACGCAACAGAGGTATCAGTGGTGAATTCTCCACCCGACAAGTTTCTAATAACTGGCGAATATAGGCCACAGGAACTGGCGATGGATTTTCAGTCGTGGGGGTTGGTCTTATCCTTCGGTTCGCGGACCGGCGGCTCATCGGCCATTTTTTGTATTCTATGTTCGAGGGGTTAATATGCCCACTCGTACATTGGTAGCGTTTCTCTCACAAACTGTTTACTGTCCCCCATAGTATCTTTCCAAGAAGAGGCTCCATCACTAAACCTAATGACCCATCAACACAAATCTTGCTGACATGAATATTCTTTTCGTCAAAAGGGAATGGCAGGAAGACAGCCACTCAGGCTATGCCATTTACTTGCAGCGCATTCATTTGTAACCTGTTTTATTGTTATCTTGTATATTCATATGCTGCAAAATCAATCAATCAATCAATCAAATCAACCATTATGCTGTTCGAAACAAGAACAGGAGTATTCAAAATATGGTTAGAACAGTCCAACAGTGCAAACTATAGTAACAATAAGCACACTGTTCTAACTGCAGTATCCCCCAGAACAAACGAGTAGGGCTATATCTTCATCACTGACAAGGGCAACAACCGAACGGTTTTTCAAAATATACTTGGGAAAATTTTCAGGGACCTCACCGAGGCCGTATTTATGAAATGATCTTTACGAAACTTCTTGGGTAGCTTTGTTATGACCGTGGGACGAGAACGAGTGTTTGAGGGTCCGATCCGAAATTCAAGTTGGCCGCTGGCAGCCATTTTGTACAAAATTAGGTGCAATCAGATTTTTGCGCAGAACTTCCATATGAAAGCGCTGATTTGAATAATTTTTTGTATGAATGTTTAGTACCATGGGATACATCACATATAATACGGGTTTTTTTCTCGTGCGTATATTATGCAAATTAGACTAACTTTGGTATTTTTTGGTGTTACTTTCAGCACTGTAAGTGCAAATGCCAAAACGGCTCGGGCTAGAGGCCGTATTTATGAACCGATCTTTACGAAACTTCTTGGGTACCTTTGGTATCACCGTGGGACGAGAACGAGTGTTTTGGGGTCCGGTCCGAAATTCAAGATGGCCAATGGCAGCCACTTTGTACAAAATTAGGTGCAATCAGATTTTTGCACAGAACTTCCATATGAAAGTGCTGATTTGAATAATTTTTTGTGTGAATGTTTAGTACCATGGGATACATCACATATAATACGGATTTTTTTTCTCGTGCAGAAAGTATGTAAATTAGATGAACTTTGATTTTTTCAGTGCTGCTAACACACAGTAAGTACACATGTCAATACGTTCGGGCTAGAGTCTGTATTTATGAACCGATCTTCACGAAACGTCTTGGGTACCTTTGTCATCACCTTGGGACGAGAACGAGTCTTTCTGGGTGCTGTCTAAAATTCAAGATGGCTGCCAGTGGCCATTTTGTACCGAAATTAGGTCTAATCAGTTTTTTTGTGCACAACTTCTATACGGCTCAGGCTAGAGGCCGTATTTATTAATCTTGTTTACAAAAAAAGTTACATTGGTCAATTGATGGGCAGTCCATTTAGAGTTGGGTCTTTGCTGCCCAGCCCATTTAAAAAAGTCTTCCTGTTGAAGGTCTTCGAAGAAATTTTCCAATATCGACTGCATTTTCTATAAGGGGTGGCCTATCAAGAATCCGGCAATGTTCTCAGAAGGGTGGTAAAATTTAAGTTCCTCCGTTTCGTTGCTGCGTAAAATGAAGCTGTAGCTTAAATTAATTTAAAAGTTTTATTTCTGAGACTCAAAAGATGTTTTTAGTTAATTCGTAGCTTACTATAGATAAATCCGTGGCGTCTAGTCTATCAGAGCGGCGGAAGCTCCTAAAAAGTGTGTGTGTGTGTGGGGGGGGGGGGGGGGGGTCAAACCTTCAAGTTTATGGGTATTGCAAGGGTATAGGGTGGAATTGGAGTGTCAGTGGTGGTGGGACGGTGTATTCATGCAAAATATATAAATTTATATACGCCACTCCTCACCCTTGTTCCCACCCTATTTAAGACACGAACCTCAGCGACATCAACCTAACCTCAACCTGATTGTCATTATTTTGCGATATTCGATATTGGTGGGTCAATATTGAATCGTGTGGCATCATCTGCCTTCGTGTGACATCGGCTGTCTTCGGTTTTTAAACACCGATGTGTTTAAATGAGACATCCAGGTATTAAATCTCCATATACCATACATGTTGGCGGAGATAACGTTTTTGTCCCGTTTGAAACACAATACAAACAAAACGGAAATTTGCGGATGCATTTTTCAGCTCCACAATCACTTGGAACAAATTCCTGATAATTATTTTGTTTTTATAATCCCAGAAGACAACAGATAGAGTTACATCCCTTAGGTTGGTAAGGAAACGAGTAAACAGTATTTTGTTGACATATCGTCCCCTAAGTTCCAATGTGTTCTATGTGCCTGCTGGCACATAGAACACATTGGTACTCAGGGTCGAATTATTTTATTTTTATGATTGAATTGTCGGAAATCCGATGATATTTGTGACTATTTTCGGGTTTTTTGGTTCGATTTTTATTTCGAGGGGAGCAAAAGCGGAAAGGTTTCGTTTAAACCATATACCCCGATGTTTCGCGTGCGCTTATACCTCGGATGTTGCACGCTTTCATATACCTTGGATGTTGGGTGCATCCTTTGCCATGGCTATTTGTCCAAGGCATTCTGACCAATCAAAAGACCGAATTTATAGGGATACTGGGACAAAAATTTATATTTTGCAAAATCACAGGATAAAGGTGAACGAGAAAAGAAATACGGTATATATGAATCGAATGAGAATTGATAAGAAAGAAATGAGAAATTATTGTGATTATATTTACGCATTTTTCGGGGTTGTGTTCGTTATGTCGGAAAATGCCGTTCGGGTATCTAAATTGGTGAAAGGGTGCGCGGTGGCTCAGTGGTAGACGGTTGGACTTCTATGCTAGAGGTCCCGAGTTCGATCCCCGACCGGGACGACCCGCGTTGTGTCCTTGTGCAAGGCACTTTCTCCAGGTTGCCTACATGGGGGCACCATGACGCCGTGTACTAAGGCGTACTGCACATCGATGGTGCACAGGTCTTCAACTGCTATAACCCTGCTTGAGCGGAGCTTGAACAGAGTTAGAATGTTGAAGAGCTGACAGTTGCTCGTCGATGCTCGGTGGTTCTTTCCGGGTACTCCGGCTTCCTCCTGCCGTAAAACTTTCACGGTCACGATTAGCCATTGTGCATAAGTATGTGACCTTAAACACCAATAAACAAACAGTATAATTGGTGAAAAAAGTGTGTGGGGAGGGGCGCGTGCCCCATGTGCACCCTATCCCCGGCTCCGCCGCCCCTGAAGTCTATAATTAAGTATGTCCTGAATTTTCCTATTTGTGATGTGGTGGGTTCTGATAGCGTTCCAGTTCCTACGATAAATTTTCAATATTTCTTCATCGGTTTCAGCCAAATTGTCCTGATCAAAATCAATGGCGTATATTCCAAAACAGTGCGAAAGTTTTTCACGGTCGTGGCCAGTATTTCAGAATTACGTTTTTTAGGAAGGGTGACAGGGAGATGGGCAGTATTTTCATGCCTATTAAAGTGTAAAAGTTGGGTAAATTCCATATTCTAAACTGGTATACATATCTAAGCAGATTTTCTTATGATTTTCCAAATTTTCTTTCCTAGTAAATTTCTTACAGCGGTTGTTACAGTCAAATGTCTTACCTTGTCCGTGAGCTGTACGTTGATATCTATTCCCATTCCGTCGATCCATCAATCCGTCAATGTTTTCCCACAATCCTTGCATGAATATCCTGATGTCTCCATAATTCTTAGACTAATTAATGCACACACAAAATAGTACACACATTTTTTTTTAAATATCCTGAGTACACAGGGGTGATCCTTTTCCCGTCGAAATGAAAATGGAATGAGCCCGAATCAAAATCAAACTAAACAGTTTTTGCGCGTCGCAGACGGTGTGAGGCAAGCCACTTTCGACCCTCTTTGGCTATATAATTATATGATTGTTGTGTCATGTCTGGGCGCAGCAAAGGAGCAAATGGTTAGGGTACTCAGCGGCGTCTATGTCTCCTGCGGTTTTTCTTTGGAGGAGGTGGATGCGACAGAGAGATCGATGTTGGTGGTGTTGGAGGGGGTTCTGGAACTGGCTTGGTTCGTACGGCCTGCTTCTTGCGGCTGTAATCGAACCTATCTGTGTTTTGATCTCCACGTCTGAGAAGTGGCTGCGAAGGTCACTTAGTAGCCGTCTTCGATATTTCCGTGGTCTAACCCTATCATTAGTATCGGAGTCTTCCCTGCAGTTTTAGTCGTATTGCTTCGTCTTAGATCTCCTCTCCCAGGAACGCCTCCGCGAATTCCATGGTGCTCGCCTCCTGATCGAGCTCTGGTCCGAAAAAGTTGGATGGGTGGAAGGTGCATCGTCAGAGACAACTTCCTGCACCAAAGACAAATCTCCTGACGACTCAGTGTCTTCCGGATTCTCCTTCTGCAGGGGGGGGGGGGGGGGGGGGGGGGGGCTAGACAAAGGTCGGTCAGGGGAGACATCAGTCGGCCACATTGAAATTTACTTAGGGAGTAATTAATGTACTTACTGAATATAGATCAGTAGCAACACTGCTGCAACATTGTGGGGTCAATTAAATATGTTATTAAATATAGATTATTACACATAGGAACGTGTAAAAATATAGTTCCACATTAAAATTAAGAGAATAGGCAGAAAAGGGGGATTATGGGTCCGTTTCGGTGATTTTGGGTGATTTGAAGGGATTGTCGTGTCGACATGGTTTCTGATGTAAACGAAGAGTATAGGTAATTAAACTGATTCTTATATAAAAGTACGCATCTATTATTGGAAAAAGGGAGTATTCTCGGGAAAACCATACCCATTTCGGTTGTTTGGTTGTGGGTGGGTGGGTTGGGGGCTGCCGGGGCTATTTAGGTAATTAGATGTATCGGGGCTGGGGCTATTTAGGTAATTAGATTTACTCTTATACAAAGGAACGCACCCTTAGAACATACCCCCGTTCTATTGTAAGCCTGTGGGTCACATAGCAACCACATGCTACCATAGAAACCACGATGGCGGCCTCCAGTATACAAAATGGACGACGGAAACACGCGTCACACTAACAACACGTGCGGCGCACTAAGACCACGTATCACTATGGGGATGACATCACAAGATGGCCGCTCATGCGGTCTACCATGACAACCAAACATGACGTAACTAGCTCACGTGACTATGACGTCATTTCCGAGGTCCACTGCGGTGTCCACCCCTTTCCTCCAACTCAAACCCATGGTATTGTCACTAACGACCCAGCTGAAAAAGCCCCGTATACCATAGGCACGTATCCAGGATTCTATAATTTGGGTGCCCTAGCCAGTTTTGGGGGCCAAAGATGATATTTGAAAGACCATTGTGTGGTGTTTCGAGGACCTCTCCTAGTCTAACTAGGATCCTTCGGTCGTTGCCTCCTCCCACTTCCTGTAGACCCACCACACCAAAAATCATATTACGGCCTTTGGGCCCAAGTCTGGTCAAATGTTTACCATAAGCCGTTTTTAAAATTGAGGAAGGGTGTATCACATTACCCCTATTACACCCCATTACCAAACCATTGTATTAACAAAGTATCACCGAGATAGAAATCTCTTTTATTCTACTCCAGCTATTTGATTCTTCTTTTCATTGCTCGAATTTGACATGGAATGAGTTTCTAAGTAGGACCAAATGACAGATATTACACCGGGCGTGTAAAAAGCTGCGATAAGCAATATTTATCAAGATCATTGTGTCAAAAGGTCAACGACCAGAAGACAAAAAGATCAGTGTTGGCAATTTGCCTAACCCTTTACCTAACATGAAAAGCAGACGACACTTGCAAATAATATTCTTGAACTATTTTTTTCAGTTTTGGCGTCAAAAACATAGCTTATGACCTCCTCATTAGAACTAGCTCGCCCCAATCAGGGGCCATAAACTAGAGTTTTGAGACAAAAAAATGAATAAAAATTAATAAAAATTGAATGGTATTTTTTTTAATAGCGCTGGCTGATTTTTGCCGTTGTGTTGGGTAAAAGGTTAAGTTTGTTTCAAGATGTGCTTCAATTTGTGTTTTCACACATCGTTTCCATAATTATATTCCAGTTAGTAATTTTTTTTTTATTTTAACCTTCTGTACAGTGTCACCAGGTCAAAGTTTTGATTATCATTCCCCATAAGACTGAGGGAAAAAATGAAATGATCCCGGTTTCCCGACCGTTCCTAATTTTCATGCCCGATTTTAATCTTTTATAAGCACTCAAATAAATAGTGGATATCTAGAGTTTTTGAGTGGATAACGAAAATTATCTCACGAGTAACCGATACAAATGTTTATTTTACGCGAGCGCTTGCGCGAGCGAAAATATCCGTTATCTCAGTCACAGGTGTGATAATTTTCGGTATCCACTCAAAAACACTAGATTTTCTTTTAATTATACGCTTTTTATAAGAATCCGATATTTCCACTCGTTTCAACCTTGGACTGATGCATAAAAGTAAACAGCGCATTGAATCATTGAAACGCGGAAGTGATTTGTTTGATACTCGGAACAGATACCGTCTTGCGAACTGATTCAGCTGGCGGGTTTCTAGTCCAAACATGGCCTGGCAGTCCGTAATACTAGTTTTTGGTTTGGTGCGTCCTTTGAAAGGATGTATCAAACCAAAAACTTATATTACGGACTTTCAGGCCATGTTTGGACTAGCGGGTTTCATGCATCAATTCAAGGTGAATACGTGTTGAATTATTGCTTGAAATGATCGGTATCCACTCACAAACACTAGATTTACCTTTCATTATACGTTTTTAGAACAAATTGATCATTTCCAGTGATAATTTGACTCGTATTCACCTTGAAGTGATGCTTTGTAAGCCGCCATTTTGATTGATACCGTAAAAGTGAAAATTTCTTTATCTTAACAGTGGAAGATACGATTTCTATCTTTCTGCAATTTCTTCTACAATCTATCGTTTAGCGTATAATAAAAAATGTTATCTCCATTTAATTAAAATGGTATCGGAAGATACGTATGGACAGGACTCCAAATACATGTGCTCAATTAGCAATAGGCCATACATTTCAACCCTTCACTTATCTCAAATAGCAGACGACACTTTAAAAAAAGCAGACTAGCTACAAGTTTTCATTTGTTGCCTCAAAAATATAACTTATGAAACCTTATTAGAACGAGCTCAGTGAGCTCGTATCAATAAGTGATCATAAGCTATTTTTAGAGACAAAAATGAAAAAGTAATAAAATTTGAATGGAGATCTTTGTAAATGGCATTGGTCTGTTTTGGTTGTTACATTGGGTAAAAAGGTAAAGCAACTGTAATTTTTCTGCTGCTTATATCGGGGGACCAAACCATTTAAATTTTTTCGCCAAACGGAACTGGAATTTTAACCAATCACATCTTCTTTCACAGAGATCCTTCGTTTGCTTTACCTAAGAAAAATGACGCCAGCAAAGAAAAAATTATTCTATACAAGTGTGGTAGGAGTTAAAACTCGTTTCCGAGATGGACTTTTTGTCCAGTGACGTGGCCAAGGGGACCTAGAGGGGGGGGGGGGGGGATGCCCACCCACCCTCTAAAAAATATTTTCTCGGCGACCCCCCCCCCCCCCCCGCCAGAACCCCCACCAGTGAGAGGAGGATACCGTAGGCTTGAGATTGGGGTGTGTATGGCCTTCCCATTAGTGGGGTTCGGGAAGCTCCACGAACCCCCACCAATGGGAGTCCCATACCAACCCCACCTCAGGCCCCCGTTCTTCGGATATGCCTGTAGCATATATCGACCTGACACTCTCAAACAGTTGTGGCCTCTTCCCTCAATAGGAAATCCTAGCTACGCTACGTGCTTTTGTCTATAACAGTAAAAACCTACTACATTTCTGCCACGGAGTACGAACTGTTTGTGGTCACCTGAAATTTGTATTTCTTTTTTGGGGTGCCCGTCATTGCAATCTTATTTGGAATTGACAGGAAGGTGGAATTAAATACTTATTGATTGGGATACCTATAACTGGGGCAGAAAAGAATGCCTGGATATCTTTGTAAGTAAAGGCACACCACATTACATCAACGGTCGTCTGCTCGCGGTCGTCTGAGAGTTTGGTCAAATGGTCATCTGTTGTAAAAATGTTCAGTTTGAACATATTGAACATATTATCCCCCTTGATACGCTCACTGGTCGATAGTCTCCCTTTGCTGTCATTCGGTTTTTGCTTCAGGTTTTTTTCACACTGGCGACATTACAAATCTTTCCCCTCTTCCAACCTCGTCAACTTGACGTCGAGCATATTTTGGAAAAAAACAACCTTGTACCCATTTAGTTTATCGCCTCTTAAAAAACATTCAATGAAAGAAAATAGGTTGCCATGTGATTTTCCTTTAAATTTGGCGATTCCTATACTGCTCCCCAGCTTCCCTCTGCAAAAATAGACGCACTTTAATCCCCCCCCCCCCCCCCCCCCCCAATTTTTATGTTTTCTCACACTTTTCAGAAGACAGTAACTGTTATCACTAATATGTTTTCAAAACATGCACTTTAACATTTTATTAAAACTTACAAGCTCTAGTTTATTACCATCAAATGGATAAATCATGGAACTTTTATCTTCCGTTAAATGTTGCAGGAAAACAGTGTATTTTAACCTTCAATCGAGGAGATCAGCATTCGCCATGTTCATTCACGTGAGAGGGAGGGGGCTTATGTTACCATTGTTTACAAAACAAAGCCCACGCGGATTAATTAACAGGCATAAAATCTTGGTCAGAAAATGGCGGAAGTGAACTTGATTCAGCGTCAAATAAATAGATGTTGATACATTACGCGCTTGATCATTTGTGTTAAAATGAACTTTTTTAGTAAGTATTAATTGCAATATTATTAATAATATGGTAAATCCGAGTTGAAAACAAAACTTTAGGTTAAGAACACATTGAAATGTGACTGCGTACAGTGGGAATCGAGTTACGTATCTTCGTTGCTTTGCAAAGCGAAAGTGTGCCATCGTTTTGAAAGTTCAACATTCTAAATGCATTGATATAAACTATTGTTATTCCCTGTGCCACATAAACCGAGAAGTTTACATAACCGAGTTATGTGAAAGGAAATGGGTGATATGTGAAGCGATTGGCGGTGACTTTCAGTGCAGGCTCCCTTCTTCGCCCCACACGTGTTTATTGTTTTGAAAAAAATGTGATGTGTGACCACCCCACGTGTCAAAACATGGGGAATGCTGAAAGAGTCTGTATGATGAGATGTCCAGACTGTTCATCGGAACTTGAAAAGTAATGTCAAAGTTATTTTAGTGGATCAGTATCAGAGTGTAGAGAGTAAACTAATTTTGAAAACAATGTTACCCGAGAAAAGCTTGCTTAAAAAGCTTAAGAGAACCTTTTCTCGATCTGTTTTAATCTCTAAAATTGGACAGGATCGAAGACGTTAACTCTCAAAATCGGACACCGTGAATGTTGCGGACAAAGTTAATCTGGTTTGCGCTTATGTGCACCCCAATTACCATTATCATATGTTCGAATCGTTTCAAAGATTAGTAATCATTTCATTACTTTAATCGAGATTTTCTCCACATTGGTCATTTGCAAATAACAAATACCATTTACTTGGTGACTAAATTGTTAACGTGTCACGATTAAACCACCTCTGAATAACAAGTTTGGATAATATTTGTCAAAGGGTACGTACTGGTCCCAGTGCATGAACAAATCATTCCAAAATAAATTAGTTTTGAACTCTTGGATTAATTACTGGGTCAGCAGAATGGCCTTCGGAGTTAAAACCATTCATACGAAAGATCTTTGTTGGTATGTCTTGGTTCAACCTTCCAAGTACATGTCAAAAATATTCCAAAATACTTGCTTTTGAACTTTTGGGATAATTACAAAAACATGTCGGAGAAGAATGGCCTTGGAGTTAAACTATTCACACAAAAGATCATTGTTGGTAGAAATTCAATACTCTCAAGGATATTTTGAAGTAATGCATTATTTTGATAATTGAGTCAGTTTTCGCTAAACAAAGTAAAAGCTTACCTAAGGGTATATATGTATAGGTGGAATGGGAGTGGCTTTCCTGTGTGGGCACCTCGCTCTAAGTACAGAGGCGTAAATAGGGGAGAATGGTAGCTGTGTCAAGGAGTTAACACTTTCGCTGCTAAAAGTACGTTCTAGTATGCGCAGATCAAACCATCTGATTAATTGTTGGAAAGGAATCAGAGAGCTCTTTCCAACAATTAATCAGATGGTACAGTTTTAATTTTATTAAACTTCCTCGTATACAGGCGTACATAGATGACCTCCATATACGGCTAAAGTGGGCGTGGCAGTAAAAGGGCTAAGATATGTGAAGGTAAAATTTAATTATTTCTGTAAATATCTTGGGTATTTACTATTATTTATTTTTTGGTGTTTAAGGTCACATACTTATGCACAATGGCTAATCGTGACCGTGACAGTTTTGCGAATGGAGGAAGCCGGAGTACCAGGAGAGAACCATCGAGCATCGACGAGCAAACTGCCAGCTCCTCAACATTCTAACTCTGTTCAAGCTCCGCTCAAGCAAGATTACCGCGGCTAAGACATGCGCACCATCGACGTGCAGTACGCCTTAGTACACGGCGTCAACGTGCGCCCCATGTAGGCAACCGGGAGAAAGTGCCTTGCCCAAGGACACAACGCGGGTCGTCCCGGACGTGGATTGAACTCGGGACCTCTAGCATAGAAGTCCAACAGTCTACCACTGAGCCACCGCGCACCCAAATATCTTGGGTTTAATTTTCTATATTCTCATGTTTACAACGAATAATGGAAAACAACATGCAGCCAATATTGAGAATTCATAAATTGTATTCAATGTGGAGGTTTAATGATTTATGTTGGGGTGCGCGGTGGCTCAGTTGGCTGAAGTGCAGGCTGCAATCGAGAGGTCCTCGGTTCGAATCCCACCTGCGGCAATTGCGTTGTGTCCTTGGGCAAGACACTTTACCCCCCACTGCCCACGTGGGGGCATGGTGACGTTGTGTACTAAGGTGTACTGCATGTCGATGGTGCACCTGTCTTCAACCAATGCTAACCCTGCTTGTGTGGAGTTAATATGTTGGGGAGCTGGCAGTTGCTCGACGTTGCTCGGTGATTCTCTCTGGGTACTCCGGCTTCCTCCGCCCGTAAAACTGTCGTGGTCATGTTTAGCCATTGTGCAGAAATGTGTGACCTTAAACGCCAATAAATAAATAAATACTGATTTATGCTCATCGCTCATCAGATTAAGCATCTGCCTCAGAAAAGCCTGGCGATAATTAGCTGACAGTGCAGTCTCAAAATAGTGTAATTTAGCGTTCAGCAGACAACAATTAAATACATTAATCCAGATAAGATATAGCGTGTTACAATCATGGAACATTTCCAGACATATCGTCCCCTGAGTTCAATGTGTTCTCTGTGCCTACTGGCACAGAGAACACATTGGAACTCGGGGGACGATACATAACCCATGTGCTTAATATTGCGTCGCCCAAATCAAAGAAATACTCAGTTCTGTACTCTTTTCTGTTAATAGATATAATCTCGTAACGTCCATCAGAATCGCCAGTAGACATTCAAGTGTCAGTGTGAATAAAAAGCATACAGATCATCCAAACTGCAACCGAATCCTACCTTGTGTATAGTCTGTATGACATTATTGTTCATGTTACTCATTGCACCATTGTTTTTGTATTCATACTTCTTTTCACAAATAAATTTTGTTCAAACTAAAACTAAACTGCACGCATACCGAGGACACCACTAAAACATCATTAAAATGACGAGATTCTGTCAAGTAAACCCGAATAAAAAGGAAACTGGTTTATAAAGATATTCATATTGACTGAAGAGTTGAGTTTCAAAGTGAGCATCCATTGCTACAATTGATTGCGTTCAGACTGTATATATTCTGAGCATTACTGGGGGTAGTCAGTCTATCATACCAAAGGGAACTCGGTAGACCGGGTGTGGCTCTATTCGGAGATTTGTGAAGTTCCACAAAATCGTGTCAGTAGACAGCCATAAACCCGCGGAGGGGGCCATGAGCGCTAGTCATAATTGCTAAAAAGCTACACGCAGTGGAAAGCTGATTGAGCACGGCAGATGGAGAAATTGGTGTAAGAACCGTTAGGCGGGAGGAGAGCAGACATGTTGATAATAATAGACTGTGAGAACTTTATACGTAAATTTTGAATTAGTACTTGCTTTGAAGGTGGGGGCTTGAGATAAGCAAGCAGTGGCGTAGCCATGGTAGGGGAGGGGGAGCAGGCACATGCCCCCCAAATTCAGTCATGCCCCCAGGTGATGTGGCCTTATTATTGATGCCTTTCACAACTTATAAATTATGGACACAAACGCACTCAGAGTCAAGGAAATTGCGTTTTTTTTGGCCGCGAATTTCAGAATTTGTCCCTGGGGACGTCCTCCTCCCCCCCCCCATCTCGCCGCTACGCGACTCAGATGATGCTGCGCACCCTATTCTGTATTCCCTCTAGTAGTTCAGCGATCTGAACGTAGCGGCTATCCCCATCGTATGGGGGGGGGTGGGGGTGGGGGTTGGGGTAGCCACTACGTTCAGATCGCTGAACTATCTTCCCTAGATATTACTCTTGCCACCCCCCCCCCCCCCCCCCACACACACACACACACACGCACACCTTAACTTTCTGGAGGGTCGTCTACTACTAGCGAAAACGTAGATGTCTCACCTCTCGGAAGTAATAACCCCACTATTCCGTGACAGGGTGTTACCCCAATAATCTTTCCAGTCAGTCTTTAAATTTTCTTCTGATTTGGAGTGAAAACGAAATTGAGTCGCTCTTGCTAGTAACCAATAAGTTTCTTTCGAGACCAGATTTACCACCAATCAATTAAAGCCATCGTGTATTCTTCAATACAACTCATGTTAAGATCAAAAGTGTAATCTTCGCTACCAGTTGGATTAAGTTAACAACAGTTACGCATTCTGTACTGCCACAACTAGTTAGAATCTACTTTTGGAGCTGAAAAACACCTTTCGCCATTATCAAATTAAATTTAATAATTTCTAGACCACCTGTCAAATTAAGATAACACGTCAAGTTCTTTTGCTATTTGGTCAAATTTATATGTTGAACAATAACTGATTTTGATGTAGAATATTAAAGTATAATCAACACCAACTGTCAAATCATGAAACAGAACAATAGGCTTAACGTTAACAGCATGCATTAACCAGACGTGTAGCAAGGATATCAAAGTTATGGGGGCGGGGGAGGGGGTACAAAATATGATTCGCTGCATAATCCGAGCTCCGCAACGGCAATAAGGGGGGTGCCCAAGAAAGGGTACCCCTTCTTGTTGGAGGGGATCTGCATCTCCCCCCACCCTGGAAAAAGTTTGAAACTGGAGGCAAAAAAACGCAATTTTGTTGACTCTGACATAATTTGTAAGTTGTGAAAGGCATCAATAATTAGGCCTCAATGTGGCCTAATTATTAATGCCGTTCACAACTTATAAATTATTGACACAAACGAACTCAGAAACAAGGAAATTGCTAGGCATTAAAGTTTCTTGCCTAATATTCTCTAGATAAGATAAGATAAGATAAGATAGATAAGATATTTATTGTCTCAACATCAGCAAAGATGAATGACAGAAAATAAAATGGTGTGTCAAAATACAGTTAGACAGAGAAACAAAAAAAACAAAACAAAACAAAACGCACAACATATGAAATGAAAAATAACAAGAGCATATATTGAACAATGTGATACTTCCAGGATATATAGGCCCAACTAACAAATAGAGCGGTCAGGCAATGGGTCGTTGTACTAACAGTTTCCTACAGTCATATGCCGCAATGACAAATCTGATCACCTCCGGGATAGTTTCATAATCGAGTGTTTGGATGAAGTGAGTCATAAATGCTTCTGGTAGTAGGTTTGAGTAGGCATTGCCACAAATGTCTCTTATTCGATCGAAAAGTGCTATTCACAGCGGAGCGTACTCTTTGCACTACAGGGGAAAATGCGTTTCACCCCCCCCCCCCCCCCACAAGAACAAACAGGACAGATACGGGCTTCTTTGAGTAGTTTACCCCCCTTATTGTAGCGCCCGTCTCAAATCATTAGAGGATGCGACCTAATGCGAATTTGTCTTAGTTTTGCAAGTTCCATGGAATCAATAGGAAGCAGAAGATATGGTTCAAAACTTAAAATCCCGCTTTATCTTCCGGTAGAAGGCCAGTTGACTGTCAGATTGCAATCTGCTCTGCCGCCATTGACAATAACGATTTTGCAGTTTAGATTCAATTGCATGTAGGAGACCCCTACAGTTGAGTGTGGATTAGTTTTCCCACACATGTAGAAACCCTATATGAGCTAGAATAGCTAGCATTCGCACACTCCAAATGGATCCCTGACCAGTCCTGGAGTCTATCAGACAATTTTTAGCCAAATTATCTGGATTGAGTTCAAGAAGATGAAGCCAGAAGCTAACATCTTGTACAATGACATAGATATCAAGTGGATACTCGCCAAGCTCTCTCTGTGTGGCAATATTTGAGCCATATCTATTGTTGTGCAATGTTTGTTTGCAGAAGCGAAGTGATAATTTCCCATACGTTTGGGTATCGTAAAATTGCTCCAATGTAATATTACTTTTCAGACGATCCGCATTAAGCGAAAGTGGGCCCAAACCTCTGCCACATACGTGACTATAGGTTTGATGAGGGTGTTAAACAATTTCATACTGGTCTGGGCAATCATTTCGGACAGAGGTAGATGTTTTTGTTGGGCGAATAGGGCCTTCCGGACTTTATTCGCTAGTTGGACTGGACTGAACTTACTGGATGATAATATATATATATGTGGGTTAACATAAGGGTGGGGGGGGGGGGGGGGGGGGTGACTGAAATGAGGGGGCGGGAGCATGTGCTCCCCTCACCACCCGCCCCTATGACTACGTCACTGGCATTAACAGCCAAATAGAGCTGTACTACAATAGCGCACTATTCAAAACAAGTTCTTTAACCCTTTACCCCAACGCAGACGATATCAAAGTTTATTTATTTTAAATATCATTTTTTTCAAAATTTTGCAAAAAAATTCAACAAAAACCATATCATGTGAACCCTCGTTGGAACGAGCTCGTTCCAACGAGGGGTCACATGATATGGTTTTGTTGAAATCCCTTGAAAAATAATATTTTTTCAACTGCTGAATTTGCCATATTACGCGTGCGGATTTGGCCGATTCGTGGGTAAAGGGTTAAGTTGTAGAACAGTGTTGCATTCTACAATGCAAATCAGTAAAACAGAAACGTTTTGGAATATGGTTGAAGCAGAAGGGACAGAATGAACCGCCAGAAGGTGGATTTCATTGCATGGACAACGACGGCTGAATTTATTTGAATTCGCTGGTAATATATTACAGGAATGCCTGCATGTGCTCATTTAAAACCTTTACCAAACGCACACAATATTAAATTGTTATTTGAAGTATTTTTTTCCAAATTTAAAAAACTAAATCCAGCAAAACCATATCATGTGATCCCTCATTAGGACGATATCGATGAGCTCGTTCCAGTGAGGGATCATATGACATGGTTTTTGTGGAAATGTTTTTAAAAATATTTTTTCTCAACTGCATAATTTATATATTTCGCAGGCGGATGAGGCTGATTTGTTAGGTGAATGGTTGATTAAACTCATTGTGTAATAATGTTTCATACCCATGGGAAAAAAGAGTGCAGTCCGCCGCACCCAATCCCTTTCTCGGGGGCCTCCTGTTTTCTTATATAGCATTTTGGTTATATTTATTGGGTATCTAGCTTTTATATCAACATTCACGTAGATTTATTTGATGAGGTTATTATGTCCGCCCCCTGGTGCTTCGTAGATGGGGTGTTCCCATGTTTTTGATCTCTCAGTCAGCGGCGTAGTCATTGTGGGCGGGGTGGGGCTGGAGGAGTCCCCCTGACTTTTCCGAAAATATTTCAACCGTACATATATTCATGTCTGAAATCCTCAAAACTGTTTGATGTACTCTTATCATGACATTTCTAGGGCCGTTTTGCTACAGTTATTCCTTTACTTTTTGAGGACTTGAACCAGCGTAAGCCAGGGGCGTAACTAGGATTTCCTATTGAAGGAGGCCATCATTTGTTTAGGGGTACCAGGTCAATATATGCCACAGGCATATCCAAGACCGTAGGCCTGAGGTGGGGGCAAGTATGGCTCTCTCCATTGGTGGGGGTTCGGGGGCATACCTACCCCACCTCAGGCCTACGGTATCCCTCTTCCTTTGGTGGGATTTGGAGGGGGGGGTGTAACGAGGAAATTTTTAAAGTTCAATACTCTCAAAGTAAATCTGGGACCATTTGGCGCTTCACTTTACTCATTTTGAAGGCGGGGGGCACTGTAATTATTGGGGGGGGGACATAGGTCCCCCCCCCCCCCCCGCCACACACACAGCTGCGCTATTAGCTTAAGCTATTCGGGTTTGGTCTAATTGGCCAGAAGAGTTTTGTTTTCTTTGACCCTGGCCCTTCACCTACGGGGTAATATTTTGACCCAGCCTGAGGCGGAATGAAGAGAGGGAAACTATTTTTCTGCTACCATTGTCAGTAGAAATATCATTTATCTCCCTAACCCCTCCCACAACTTCATTTATCCTGGCCATCACCCTGTAACCAAGGCGAACAACTGCCCTTTCGTCTGTCCGTTATTTGAGGAGAGCTCCCAGATGCACCTGTTGGTATGTTTATTATGGAAATGTCCGTTTACCAGCTTTCCATACGTTCATATCATGTCAAGGTCGAACTGCGCTGCTGCACTTGTTTGCGATCGATCGCATTTAAGAGAGAATGCTGCTGGGTGAGCACAGCCAGTAATCGACGATATTAGATGAGGATAACACAACACCAGGACTAGTTAAAAAATTACATTTATTTATATCCATTCACACATTTTCTTCTCACTTCAGTATTTAACTACCGGGTTGTGTGTTGTGATATTTTTTATTAAGTTTTGTCGTCTGCGATTCTATTGGAGGATTTGTTTTTCTTCATTTAAAAGTAAATAAGGAACATGTCTGGATTAAAGGAATTGACTTCATCAGGTTCGTTCAAGTATGGGCAAATATTAAAATGTGTGTGTTATGAGGCTCGTTGAGGGGAGGTATGGAATGTTCAGGCTGGGATGAGCTCTAAGTCTTTAAAGACATGTTTCAAAGCTTCTTTCCTTTTGCCAGGTTAACATGGCATTTTGTCGGCAATAACAAATAAAATAAATAAGGTGTGGGGTGTCGGTATTCGATGCGCGTGTTGGAGACACTCTTCGTTTTATAAAAATGTAATATCTTGGTTTAACCCTTTACCCAACGTAACGGCCAAAACCGGCCAGCGCTATTTTCAAAAATCGCCTATTAATTTTAATTATTTTTTCATTTTTAGTCTAAAAAATATAGGTTATGACCCCTCATTGGAACGAGCTCGTCGAGCTCGTTCCAATGAGGGGTCATAACCTATGTTTTTGAGACAAAAAATGAAAAAAAATAGTTATTCAAGAATTTTTTTGCAAGTGTCGTCTGCTTTTCATGTTAGGTAAAGGGTTAAACATATTTTGTTTGTCATAAATTTGCAAAAAGGATTGGAGTACAGGTTATACAACTTATGTTAACACCCCTCCATAAATACAATAGAATGGGAAATCTATACATTGATGCGGCTATGAGTTATTCAAATTGATTTACAAATGAATAGAGATTTACACTATTTACATTAGAAATACCGTAAACTGGGTGAACTTCGCCACCGCGAGGTAACTTCGCCACCCGATTGTTTCGCTTGATTTGTCACAATATTCTTACAATGCTTCCAAGAGAATCATGTGAGCCGCAAGTTGTATTGAATTTAGAGTTCTCCTGAAGACAAAAAGAGGTTGGGGAATCGCTGTTAAACCACAAAGAGGCAAAAAGTAAAACGTGCCCCCCCCCCCCCCACCCCCGACCCTCACCCCGACAGCAATTTAGCAAATGTTGGTTGGCTTTAGAGAACAAAAAGGCTGAATAGGCCAAGAACTCCATCACATCAGCGTCAACTTGTCAAGATTACGACGAAACTGAACAATATCCAAAGGACCAGACTTGTCAGTGTTCTGAATGTTGCATGTGGTTCTGTGGTTACTGCTACGTGTTTGATGTATTTTTCATTTGTTACGTGTGTGTTGGAGAGACTGACTCAAGCAGTGAAGAACACTGAGACATAACGCTAAAGTTTGGTGTAATTTGAAATATTAAATTTCGCAAAACTATTTGGAAAGTTATTGCAAGGATAAAAGTGAACCGAAAAATTATAAACCGTTTGAAATAATTCTAGTTTCTTAATTAATCCATGTTTGTTTGATATTATCTATTTTTAGCTCAACTTTGACGTAGTCAAATTTGAGGTTCTATCATGGCCCGTCGTCCGTATTGCCGCCTGAACGTCCGTCCGTCCGTCCGTCCGTCCGTCAACAATTCATTACGGCTCGGGCTAGAGGTCGTATTCATAAACCGATCTTTATGAAACTTCTTGGGTGCCTTTGTTATCACAGTGGGACGAGAACGAGTGTTTTGGGGTGCGGTTCGAAATTCAAGATGGTCGCCGGCAACCATTTTGACCCGAAATTAGTGCAATCAGCTTTTTGTACAGAACTTCTGTATGAAAGTTCTGATTTGAATAATTTTTTGTTTGAATGCTTACTAACAAGGAATACATCACATATAATACGGGTTTTTTTCTCGTGCAGAAATTATGCAAATTAGATGAACTTTGATTTATTCAGTGCTACTTATACACAGTAAGTACAGATGTCAATACAGCTCGGGCTAGGGGCTGTATTTATGAATCGATCTTCACGAAACTTCTTGGGTACCTTTGTTATCACCTTGGGACGAGAACAAATGTTTTTAGGTGCGGTCCGAAATTTCAAGATGGCCGCTGGCGGCCAATTAGACAAACTTTGATTTATTCAGTGCTACTTATACACAGTAAGTGCACATTTCAATACGACTTTGGCTAGTGGCCGTATTTATGAACTGATCTTCACAAAACAAGATGGCTACCGTTGGCCATTTTGTGCCGAAATTAGGTGCAATCAGTGTTTTTTTGTGCGGAACTTTTATATTTATTGATGACTTTTCCTTTGGAAGGAGTTGATGAGTTTATTTTTAGCTCAACTTTGAGGTAGTCAAATTTGAGATTTTGTATTGGCCCGTCGTCCGTCTGTCCATCTGGACGTCTGTCCGTCCGTCAACACAGCTCTGGCTACAGGCCGTATTTATCACCCGATCTTTATGAAACTTCTTGGGCGCCTTTGTTGTCACCGTGGGACCTGGACGGGTGTTTTGGGGTGCGGTTCGAAATTCAAGATGGCCACCAGTAGCCATTTTGTACCGAGATTAGTTGCAATCAGTCTTTTTTGTATGATGTGTATATTCAAATGTGTTGAAGCCAAGTTACTGTGTTAATATTTGGTGTTGTTTGGGGAGTGTAAACATTATTAGCCCAACCCGATTTTTTATTTCCAATGAGAAAAATAAAACCTCCTCACCCGTGGGAACCCTATGAGCTAAAGATAAAAAAAATTCAAATACCTATATTTTAAGAAGGCCTGGACAAATATTTATTAATTAGTATGAATCAACCTTAGAAGGGTTTGAATCAAATAGGCCAAAACAGTTACTAACATTTGGCTTATGGTGCACCATACAAGGATCCCCATTGTAACATTAACCCCGTGGTGATTTCTTTTCTAGTTTAGCATCTAACTGTCACCGACCTTTACAATACTTTACCTGTATATTTGTTACAGACTACGGTCAGTATTTATGTACAGACCTTTACAATACTTTACATGTACCTTTGTTATCATGTCATTACCTAGATGTGTGTCATTGCTGTGTCACATACTATACATGTACATGTCTTACACAAGCTGAGCTATAGTGTTATTGGCACTTCATTTAAAAAGTGGGTTTAATGGCGCAGTTCCGTGGGGGTAAAACTCCATTTCTGTTTCCCGAATATTCGAAAGCGAAGTTACTCCGTGTATTGGGTAACTTCGCCACTGTTTTGAAAGGAATATATGGTAATCATACATCCACTCTTTTAAAATATCTATCTACCCAGATATAACTCTTACCCCCCCCCCCCCCCCCCCCCCCCCCCTAACTTTGATATCCTAGCTACGCGCCTGCAGGTGAGAGACTTGATCGAGAATGTATCAACTCAGTTGAAGCGGCCACTAGCTAGAGAAGAAACGCTTGGTTTTTTTAAAAGATGTATTCGTTTTGTTTTGTTGTCAGTGTGGGCGTGCGATGGAGAAGGCCAGTTTCGGATGATTTATCTGACAATCATCTTAATTTGCACCCAAAAAGTAGGAAAAAAAACGTTTGTATATCAGCCACCTGTTCCGATTCCGTATCAGACAGATTCAACTTCCGGTAAACACCGCAATATCACATATATGCATTGTTATTACGCATTAAAATATGAAATTTAAAATTTTGACCTATACCAACCCAATTTAAACCGAAAAGCGGGGGAAGTGGGCTTTATGTAACGGGATTGTTAGATAAATGTATTATCATGACCAAGTGCATGTCCTGTAATTTGTATCAGATTCTCTGTCGTGTTTATATTTGGATCACAGCTCGCCCTAACGGGCTCGTTGCGATCTCACTGTAAACACAACCTCGAATCTGATACAAATTACAGGACATGCACATGGTCATGATAATGTATATTTATTGAATATTTTAATTTAAATTCTGTTAATACGATGAGAGTTAACATGGGTGGCGCCAGAATTTCCCCGACAGTGTAATTTGTGCTCCCCGACACGGGAGCTAGGGTATTCCCCTAGGGTATTAACAAGCAGATATTTAAGGAGGTAGTTTCCCCGACGGGAGCTGGGCTAACCATCCCCGATTGGGAGGGGGCTGTAGCTTCCTACCCCCTCCCCAGCGCCACCCTTGCTTGTGTATGTGGTACATGCAAGTTATAATACCGTAAATAAACATCCACAAAAAATCTCTTGTAGTAAAAAGTAGAACAAATAGTACAGTCATTTTTCGTCCCACTTTCCATGGAGGCATGAGTAAGTAATCAGTTACCATAAAGGCCTTCTTAAATTAAAGTAACCTTGTTCGGGGTTTGGGACGTTTAACGAGGGCCCTGCAAATCACACATTTTCGATTCGAATCGAACCTGGTCTGTTATTCGAAATCGAATCGAATCCCGAATCAAATTCTGACCGTCTTGGAGATTACCGATAAGGGGGAGAGGGGGGGGGGGGGTGTAGACCTGATTAGTCCACTATGACGGCTAAAGTATGGAAGGCATGCCCTGATGATGTAGTTGGAATATTACCTATGAACGGGCGCGAGACCCATACCAGCACAAACCACTGCACATGACTAGCCGCTAGCAATAGCTCATCGTCAACATTGTTTTGTAACTTTAACTTTGTTTTCAACAGTGGTAGAGACTATAGTGAGACTGGAATTAGCATGGTGCATGGGAGGTGATATGGGTCAAATGCTATTTATGTTAATATAGGTGAAATTGCAGTCTGTCTTTATTTTCAGCATTATTTACGTACAAATTCCATCTGAACAAAACGTTTTGTGAGACGACGACAATGACGACGACAGTGAACCCTTCACCTCATCGCTCATGAACTTCCCTCTTTGGAAGTGGGGGTTGGGGTTACGACTGAGTAGTTTCAGATCGGATCAGGATGAAGATAACATAAAACAATAGTGCTGATGTGATGCAGGAAGATAGTAATGTAAATTGGTTTGGTCGTTAGCTGTCGGTGACGAGCTTTATCTCAATGCCCAGAAATACAGCCCACTAAACTGTCTCATTGGCCCGGATGGACTACTGTTTTTTGTTACATTGTGGGAATGTGCACAGAAAGCCATTTCCAACTGTGTGTCGCATAGGATATAGAAGCATTTCGAAAGAAAACGTCACGATTCACTGAATTTCTTTATTGTGATACACCCATGGCTGTTGTATTGGAAGATTATCCTCCTAATCTCAAAGCAATCAAACACTACCCTTCGCTTCTTTCTCCACACATCATCTCTCTAGTGGTGGCGCTATGGTGGAGTGGGAGTCGTGGGGACATTTGTCCTGAAATAAGCGTTGCCCCCTTCCCCCGCACTCACACATGTTTGCAGTGTGTGTCAATCGAGACTGATGAAGTCACATACAGACCGAAAACGGGGAAATGTTTTTTTTTCTCACGAAAACTTTGGGTTTGGGACAAGTCCACGATCTGTTGCAATCGAGGTCATCGGCTGTGGACGTTAAACTCATTTTCACAGCCAGCAGTGCGTAATAATGACTTTACAACAATCGGGGACGTCTCGGCCGTCCATGCATTCCGATTAGTGTGAATACAGGTTAAAAAGAGTTCACACATGCCCCATTACACACCCGTCACCCCTAATGGAGAACTTACCCCGCCCTCCCAATAATCAAAAAATCTAGAGCAGCCACCTCACCCCATCCATTTTGTGAAAGCTTCATTTTGGGCCGTATCGAATTTTTCATTGGCTGATGATACCAGAAGCTGAAACTGATTCTTGAAAAGCGTCACGAGAACTTACCAAGAATCAATTTAAAGGTATAGCATCAATGAAATTTTTTTTTAGGATTTTGATATAGGGACCTGCGAATCCTTAATTTTTTTTTTCGAATCGAATCTCGAACCGAATCGTGTCTCTGATATCGATATCGAATCGAATCGAATCTTGAAAGAAAAGTTATTTCATATTGCACCAAACAGAAGTTACGGAACACCGATGACCCTTACAAGACTGAGTGAACACCTTAAACACCAATAAATAAATATTCTCGGTAGCACTGTCGCTGAAACAGCCAGGACTATTATCCATAGTTTTAGTTTTTGAAGGCTAAACTTGTTACTATTCACGTTCTTAAGAACGTGAATAGTAACAAGTTAAGCCTTCAAAAACTATGGATAATGTTCTGGGCAAAATTCACTACTTACCTAACAATTAAACATTGTCAGTTACTCAATTAAATAGGAATTGAGCCTACATGAATGAATTGTCTAATGGCAATTTCTGTTGGAAATGTAACAAATTGAAGTTAATATGAGAGATTCGAAAAAATCGAATCTTGAGACTGATTCGGGATCGATCTCGAAGCAGACGTATTGTATCGATATCAAATCGAATCCCGTATATTCGCAGGAACCAAATTTTGCAACTATTTTCAACAACTACTGTAAATTCATTGTATATTTAGACTAATTTCAGAGATCGATAATTTTGTATAACCTGATGATTAATTTATTTTAATTCATTCGAGTAATTCCAGAACAGAATCGTACCCTAAACCGATGATAGTTGATATCGTTACGACATACTGAATAACTTAATCGTTTTCCAGCTTTCAGTTGACCCTTTAACAAAGCAGATACAGTTCACACACAAGAAGAAATACATTTCCAACAGCAAAATACTTCCAAAAACAGAACTTCATCATGATGAGAACAGTTTTTCCAGACATTTTCAGTAGGAATTGCTGGCGGTTTATCAGGACAGAGTTCAGTTCAGGTTCCAATGGGCGACGTTTGCACGTGAGTTCTCAACGTTTGATAAACAAACGAAGTGCGCCCTTTACAGACCAAAAACAGCGACATGACTATTGGTACATAAAAGAGTGGGACCCTAGGGATGTGCCCGAACCAGTAGCACGAAAACCAATCGGAGTAATTGGTGTTCCATTCAGTGATGGACAGGTGAGTAAATGAGTTTATAATAAATTATTGCAGGGTCAAGTATGTATTATTATATATGAATGCAGTTACTCACCGTTCAAGACCGAGGCTATAGGAGAGTGTTGGAGATTGGGGGTGCCGATTCGCCCTTATAACCATTTGGTCGAGAATGTTTGTTGTCTCTCGGAATAACTGTCACTCGCCTGATCGCCAGCATTTTCTCTGGAATATGCTAATTTAAAAAAAACCCCATAAAACCTTTGTGTGAAGGCTTACGCTATTCTCTAAGTATAATGACAATCAAGTAGACGTCACTTTCGTTAAAGGAAATTAATTTCTTAACCCCTGGCACGCTGGTAGCGCAACAAAATTTTAGCCAGTCACTCTGCTTTTCTCTTGCTCAACTATGAATTTAACCAATTATATCTTGTTTGACAGACAAACAAGGTATATTTGGTTAAATATTAAACTGCATTATGGGAAATATTTGCTGCTGAAAACTTTATATTTTTGACATCAGAGTGCAGCTGGTTAAAATAATAATAATAAATGAATGTTTCGGGCCTGTTCTCGATTATTATTCTTTTAACCCTTTGAACCCGAGAGGCCGCCTTTCCGGTAAAGTACATAATACGTCCCACCCCATTAAGTGGGATGGCTGCTAAGTTAAAGTGGGGTAGACCAATTCATATTTCCAATGTGTAGACCCAAGGCTGCAGGTTGAAAAAGTTAATCGGTCTACTCCCAAATAATAAATATTGACTCTTTCAATTGCTTCCATTGGAGACACGGTGGCTCAGTAGGTAGCGGTGCAGGCTGCAAGCCGAGAAGTCCTTGGTTCGAATCCCACCTGCGGCAACCGCGTTGTGTCCTTGGGCAAGACACTTCACCTCCATTGCCCACGCGGGGGCACGGTTGCGTTGTGTACTAAGGTGTACTGCACGTTGATGGTGCACTTGTCTTCAACCAATGCTAACCCTGCTTGTGTGGAGTTAGTATGTTTGGGAGCTTCACAGTTGCTTGCCGCTGCTCTCCGGGTACTCCACCCGTAAAACTGTCCGACACGAGTTGAGCCTGGCTGTTGAAAGTGCCGTCAAACCCCAATAAATAAATAATTAAATAAATAAATTGCTTCCATTGAACTGACATGGAAGATACCAACCAGGGTTCAAAGGATTAAGGAAGTATATTGAGATAGCTTTCAACTTCGTACCGTCGGTCGAAGACCCAGGAACACTGTCGGAACACTGTCGGAAAATATTAACTCTCATCCCAACATTTCGAGATCCTAGCTTCGGCTTCTCACCGTTACTCCTCTGTAATACAACCCATGAACTACTGATGATTACAAATTAACCCTTTACCCAACCTAACCTCCAAAATTGGCCAGCGTTATTCTCAAAAATCGCCAATTGTCATTATTTTGTTCATTTTTTTGTCTCAAAAACATAGGTTATGGCCCTTCGTTGGAACTAGCGCGTTGAGCTCGTTCCAATGGGGGGGGGGGGGGGGGGGGGGGGGGGGGGGGGTCATAGCCTATGTTTTTGAGACAAAAAATGAAAAAAATAGTCATTCAATAATTTTTTTGCAAGTGTCGTCTGCTTTTCATCTTAGGTAAAGGGTTAATCCCAATGCTACTATATTGACATGTATATACTAGAGATAAAGGTGACCTGAAAAAGGTTACCTCATCTATTTTTAGGTAACGTTTCCCCCTCCCCATGGGAATGCCGTGAAGTGAAGCAGTGCTTGTTTACTGTGGTAAAATAGAACCCGATAACCAATGCCTGGGGTGTAAGTACCCTAAAATGGGAAACATGGGTATAAACGATTGGCTGGACTTGACTTTATGTCCATATTGCTGTCACGATTAGCCACTGTGCAGAAATGTGACCTTAAACACCAATAAATAAAAAGGCTAACCTTTTCCGCGAGTAATCATTTTTTCAGAATTGTTCAAGCAAAAGAAGGGTGGAGGGATACTGGTATGTTTATACCCACGTTTAATTCCATCGCTTTGTTCTCTCGGGTGGACGATGTGATGCGGAGTAATACACTTTTGTAAAGGTCTCAGAGAGGGCAATGTGGTTCAGGTGCGTCTGATCTTCGAGTGAGATTTCAAACTGATCCATGCAGTGTCTGACTGTCGCCAGGCGACGAATCAAAGACTTTCGCAGTGACCATCATGTACACGGAGACGTCTCCAAGACCCATTCAGACGTGGCATCGTCGAGCGATAGATCTAGTCGGGTTGCTTAAAATAGTTATTTATCCGCTTCACAACCTCTGATCATACCCACAAAAACAACATAAGATTGTGCCCATTTAGTATGGCCCAATGAAACAAATATATTACCCTCAGTTCGTCCTTAATCAGGATAAAGTCATACGTTCTCATTCTTTTAGATGCGGCGTTTTGTTTGGGTCTTATATTTTCTCTCCGAAAGTTCTTTTTTCTAATCAGTGGCTTAAATATGTGGGACCAGGGGGAGGGGGGGGGGGGGGGGGCGCCACACCCTGCCCTTACTAGAATTCGTTTGGGAACTTTGAGATTTCATTTGCACGAGGGTTCCTTCACTCTTAAACTAATAAGAGTTTAACTAATAACGTTCTTATTAAACGTAATTATTCTATTCTATAACGTGACTGCTGATTGTCCTTTGAAGTCGAGGAAATATGTCTTTATTTATAAAGGATTGAGAAGTGAAGCACCTCTATTGCTACCCTGGATATTACGGTATAGAGAGATAAGAAAAGATAAGATTTATTAAGCAAATGCACCAGAACAAAGGCAGATTGCTTTGTATATACATAATCAACATATGATAAAATAGAAATATAAAACAATACTAATTCCAAATAACAAACGTCAATATCAATAGTGGCTGTAATATAATAGTGGTTATTACATGCCTGTTCTATGAAATCACCATCTACAGCAACAGCCAGTAGGCACATAGAACACATTGCAGCTCAGGGGACGAAATATTAACACTAGTTCCCCTGCAAATTTGAATGGCGATAAAATGTGTTGTCTGTGTTAATAGTTGTCAAATGAATCACCGAGTGTCCCTCTAATAATTGTTTTAATAGACATCAAGGCGTGTAAAAAACACAGAACGACAAACGCGTGTGAATGACACACGCCTGTGGCCTCTCGTTCTATCCTTCGGCGCCGTCACTCCTGTCATATCGATTAACCCATTCACACGCGTGTGTCGTTCTGTGTTTTAATGTCATTTCTAGGTGTTACATTGATAAAATTTTTTTAAGCAAGTAATACACTTTTATAAATCGATATCGCCAACCAAATTTGTATTTGACGATTTTGTTTATATAAACTATAATTTTATTTCTCTTTAGAAATTGCGTTGGGCGAACAGACATGGTCTTTTAAAACGCTTTTCCCATACATAATTAACTTACAAAGGGTCGGTTTCAAAATTAAACCTTCATCCGTCTGTGGCTGCCGTTGGGGTGACGGTAGGACGTTAACGTCCGAAAAATTAAAGTTTGTCCGATTTTTGTGAAAATTTAGTATGTTGTAGAACTTGGAAAATAAAAAGATAAGTGTCTGGGTTTTCGATTTAACGTCCTTTTTGACGTTTTTACGTTACTTTATGTGTACCCCTCCCCACTTTATTACACGCCTATTCTATGATATCCTCATCTACAACAACACTAAACCATGCGGGGAAGGAAAATCTGTTCCGCGCATATGCGCGGAACGGAAATCATTGACGGACCATTTTTATAAAGAAGCTAATTCACTGGAATTTTCCACAAATCGTGCACCGCAATTACAATTTGAGTCGCTAGCGATAGCTAAAAATCGTCCCCTGAGTGCCAATGTGTTCCATGTGCCAGTGAGCACATAGACAACATTGGAACTCAGGGGGACGAAATAGCAACACGGGTTCTCCTCGCAAATTTGCTTGGCGGTAAAATGTGTTCTTTTTGTTGATAGTTATTAAATGAATTCTTAATGCCCTTCAAATAATGGTGTTTATAGACATAAAGGCGTGTAAGAAACACACAACGACACAAGTGTGTGAATGGGTTAATCGATATGGCACTTGTGCCATCGCGGAAGTATAAAACTCGAGGTCTTCCGCACTGGCACTCGTGCCATACCGATTATCCCATTCACACACGTGTGTCGTTCTGTGTATTTATGTACACCCCTTCCTTCCCATGTTGTCCAACGCCTACGGCAAAAACTGCAAAAGATACTCCTATAAACATTAAACACATATCGCAAGAGATAGTTGGAAGGATAATGTATGGAAAGTCCTCTGAAAACAATCATCATTCTGTTTCGTTCAGATGAAGGAGCATGGCAGCCAGCTGCATTCTTTGATTTTGATTAGAATAACTGAGGGATATGTAGTTCTGCCAGGTGAGCGATTACAGGCTCTTTAGAGCCCCTTGTTAACATTTCGTCCCCTGAGTTCCAATGTGTTCTATGTGCCAGTAGGCTGCCAGTAGGCACATAGAACACATTGGAACTCAAGGGACGATTTGCCATTCGAGATTTAAAAAATATAATCACAATACACACCACACTTGGCCTCCAAGCGGCGTTTGCCGCCCTCTTCTGTGCGTTGGTCCTGCTTCGTTGTTGAGTGACTTCTGAAAATTCGCTTTGCGATTTTAAAGCCATCCAGTTTCTTTCAGAAACGTTATGGTCTCGCCACCTCATCACAACCAGTTATCGAAGTCTTAGTCAATAAGCAACGGAGGGTTAGCAAGCCTGAAAATAAGCAGACTGTCATCTGCAAAATGAGGTCCCTAGAGGGTGAATTTAGTGATGCTACCCTCTGTGAACCTCAATCTGAATCAGGGTCTAAAAACTAAACAGAAAGAGGTACCCAGAGGATAAATTGGCCCACTGCATGGGATAGCATCATCAAATTCACCCTCTGGGGACCTCATTCTGCAAATGTCAGACTGCTTATTTTCAAGCATAAGGGTTAGTAGTAGGCCGTTATAAGCTGTAAACACCCACGTTGAAGGTTGTGAGAAGAAGAATTAATTAATGTCTTGACCGACTTCTTGGTAGAAAAATCAATAGTATTACACTAAGTTCCTTATCACGTGTTGGTATAAGCAACTCGCTGAATATCACAATAGTAAATTTATTAAATGCGCAATATTAGAGATATCGCAGTGTTTTATGAGTGTATCACAAATCCACCACAGAATGCACTACAGTAAATAATGCGGGGACCCCACTTTTTGAAAACACTGAAAACGACGTCGCAATGTATCGCTTCGTGTTGGGTTTTCCTCATGCGCACGTTTCGGAGGCTTGCACTCATTTGCACTGAACTAAGCTCGATGATGTCCCCGAGGTAAGCATAAAGCCCAAACCCCAATCAGTGTTGTCTCCCCCGCTCCGCTCAATACATCACTGCCAAAGGTTGTTCAATCGGCAAGATTCTTGCAGACTTTCCACGTACGTGTGGTATGGTTCTCGAATTTACATTAAGCATGTTTTAAAAGTCGAAGAAATAAAATAAAAATAGTTTGCTTATGAAGACACTCGGGATGACGTGCAATTTGTAAATAAACAAAAACACATGTTATTTCTTTAAAAAATAGGCAGGTGGGTTCTTCGGAATATGAGTAATAATGGGAGTGGTGTATTTATCAGTGATATGTAGAAAAGGGTCAGATATGCTATATGCTTTGCACGCGACACGTATTACAGAAAATACCAACTTAAAATGTTGTAGTTGTAATCCCCCACCCCACAACCGAACATTTGTGTGATGATACAGAAACTCCATTCACTGAAATATCTGCATGGGAATTAAAACACCAGAAGTGAACCTTTTTTCGACATGTCTTCGTCACAAGATATTGTTGATATGCAAGCATTCAAACTATAGTTTTCTTGTGCCTGTCAGGGGCACACGTAACAATATGAATATCGGTATCCAGTATTTAACTGTGCAGGTGTGTGAAGCAGCATTAAACTAATGGACTTTTGTTTGATTTACTCAACCCTGGTATATCTTATTTTCCAAAAATCTGCTTGTCATGATCAGAGTGAAACAGTGGTTTATGCTTACAAATCAAAGACAGCTTTTCAATTTTTCTTCTTGAATTCTGAGGTTAACCCTTCACCTAACGAAACGGCCGCATGCGTTCCATTAATATGCAGAATTTAAAGTAGCAGATGAAAAAATGATTTTTCAACAAATGTCAATAAAACCCTATCGTGTGACCTCTAATTGGAACGAACCCGGCGAGCTCGTTCCAATAAGGGGTCACATGATATAGGTTGGGTGAAATGTTTTTTAAAAAATTGGGTCATAAGCTATGTTTTCGAGACAAAAAATGGAAATATTTAGTTATTCAAGAATTTTGTTTCCAAGTGTCGTCTGCCTTTCGTGTTAATTAACTGGTTAAATGTCTGGACACGTACGTTACAGAGCGGAGAAAGCTAACATTTTTGGAGGCTCAAGGCCCCAGAAGTCTTTGGGTCATAAATGATCAAGGAGTTAGATTTCTGCATTTGCCGCGATCATCTCCGAGAAAGTTTTGAATACCAGCTTCAGTAGCTTGTGAATGATATTATTTTCGCATACATGTACCTATTAGAAATGGGTGGAATTGGAATTTTGAGTTCGGTATCGGTTTCTGTATTTTCAAGTGGGTATATACCTCGGAATCAGTTCAATATTCGGTATCTGACTTGACTGAGATTTGCTGATAGTGCCAAAGGGAAATCACATCAGGAAAATTTAGAATAAGTTGTTCTTGTATCATTCTACCACAGCGCCACAAATGCCACTGCTAATGAGCTCAACATTGGCCTTTTTTGCCAACACAAAACATACCCACGGTAATTTTGTGAGTTTTTCTAACACACCTTACCCTTTAAAGGCCTATTTCAGGCGTATGCGTCTCAGAGCATGTGCCCTGACCATGCCATCTTCAAGAGGTCCTGTAGACAATAGAAAAAAAAACACATGGGTAGTGATTTCAAGACAAGTCTTGGCTGCCTTAAGAGGCAGCCAAGACTTGTCCAGAAATCACTGCCCAGGAACTTGGCTAGAAATCACAGCTAAACAGCTGGACATATACAGGTTGCAATCTGAGAATTTAGGACAACTGCCCAGCCCCCGAGGATTAACAAAACCGAAAGCAAAATCAGCCACTTCTTTCATGAAAATGAACCCTTCAACTGCTTTGAAGCCTCAACAGGGCCTTATGAATAGTGAATATAGAAAAATTTGAGGGATTCAGACAGGTTCGGTATTCAATGACTGGTTCGGTTCGGTTTTTCGGTATGCCCATCATATAGGTATCGGTTCGGTTTTCGGTATATTGCCCATCTCTAATACATATCACACATTAGGTCTCAATAGTGCGGTTTACCAATAGAATGTGAGACAAATGTTATATATTTCGGAGCAGGTGTTTGAAATAGATGAAATGCCATTACCACTTTGGAGACGTTTGCCTGGCAGAAGGTAGGTTGGGGGCGCGGTGGCATTGCGGTAACCGGTTCTCGTCAGATCACCGATTAAGCAACGTCGAGCCCGGTTAGTTCTTGGATGGGTGACCGTCTGAGCGATCGATTCGGACTCCCGCATTGTGTCCTTGGGCAAGGCACTTCACCCCGATTGTCCACATGGGGGCTCGACGATGCCCTGTACTTAGGCGTATTGTACGTCGATTGTGCGCATGTATTCAACCAATCTAACCCTGCCTGTGCTGTAGTGCGGAGTTACGAAGTTGGGAGGCTGACAGCTGCTCATCGTTGCCCGGTGGTTCTCCCCGGGTACTCCGGCTACCTCTACCTGTAAAACTGTCACCGACTCGATAGGACCTTGGCTGTTGAAGTGTCGTTAAACCCTGATAAATAATTATAAATAAATAGTTTTTTTAAGGGGAAGATTAAGTTATGTAAAATTCAGTTACTTTCTCTTCCCGAACTGAAGGGGGAGTAGTGTAACAAGTTAAGTTTATAATGTGAATCGTTATAGATCAGTATAGATAGAGATCTAACAATAATTTTTGTTATCAGTTATTGGATAACTCTCTGGAAGAGAGGTTTCTAATAAATGAGATAAGACAAGAACTTGGGATTGATAAAGCCTACTGAAATTGGACGTGCTTTTGATGTTGTTGACTCATATTCAGTTCCAAAAAATGAACATTGTCATTATATCAGACACAAGTAAATTGCTCCGTGGCTGCCAATGACCAAGCTACCTGTTTGAAACTTATCATATCTTGTCATATTTATGAAGGAATTTCATTGTAACTTGGTAGGAATATTTTCATATAATGTCTAGATGAGAACGTCATATTTTGGTTGGGTAGGGTCAACCATAACGGCCGCAGTGGCACGTTAACTAGATTTCTTTAGCACAGTCTACAGGTTGCATTTATGACGGGATTTCATTGTAAATTGGTAGGATGACTTGGTATAATGTCTAGATGAGAACATCTTATTTTGGTCGTGATCGGTCAGCCGTTACCGCCGATTAGGCACATGACCTAGATCCTTGTAGCACTTTGTACAGGTCGTATTTATGAAGGGATTTCATTGTAACTTTGTAGGATGATTTGGTATGATATCTAGATGAGACTATCCTATATCCGATCGGTCAACCGTGGCCGCCGGACGGGCACGTGACCTAGATTCCTTTAGCAAAGTGTACGAGACATATTTATGAAGGGATTTTATTGTAACTTGGTATGGAGACTATCGTATACTGTCTGGATGAGAACGTCCTATTTCGGTCGGGTCCAGTCAATCGTGACGGTCGCATGGGCACATAACATAGATTTGTTTAGCACAGTCTACAGTTCATATTTGTGAAGCGATATGATTTGTTTTCGTAAAAGAATGCCACTGTTGAGCTCATTGGCAGTGACATTTGTGGAGCTGGGGTAGAATGATACAAGAACAACTTATTCGGTTTTGTCCTGATGTGAATTCACCTTTGGTACTATTGGCAAATCTCAATCAAGTCAGATACCGAATACCGAACCGATACTGACCCGATACCGAGGTATATCACCTTAAAAATACCGAAACCGAACTCAAAATTCCAATACCGCCCACCTCTACGTTAATCATTTTAGTAGTTTCTTCACCTTTGGGATTCGATTCGTTAAAATAATGGTCGATTGTTCCACCACCTGGAAGATCGATCAATACTTTTCATATCGGTAATCGTTTCCACCTTTCCTGTACGCTCTTATTTGAGAACACGTGAACTCTGATACACACGCTGCATGGGTTGCATCAGATTCAGATACGCAGCTGTGACGACAAGTTCGTTGGTCAGCTATGAATACTAATTACAATATTCATTAATTCAGAGTCTATGACGTTACCAGCAACTAAGCTTTTCAACCAGGCTGGTGGAAACAAAGTCCACAGTTGAACTCAATAAGGCCGAAATAATTCTGCCTTTAGATCCATGTTTGGACAAGTTGAAACAGATTTGTCTTGAACCGTACCCTGGGGCGGGAGATCGGAAAAAATTGCAGTATACGATGCCGGGATGGGTGGGTGGTCAAACAGCTCAAAAACACATTTTTTCCAACCCCTTGCAAATATTTTCCTGGTGCCATTTTATGCCAAACTAAACACTTTAACCCCTACTAAATTTCAAGAAAACCATGTCATGTGGCCCCTCTTTGGAACGAGCTCGTCGAGCTCGTTCCAGTGAGGGGTCACATGATATGGTTTGGTTGGAATTTTTTGAAAAATTAATAAAAAATGATATTTAAAATAATAAATTTTGATATCGTCTGCGTTGGATAAAGGGTTAAAATGATTTAGACTGATATACACACATTATATACTACTCACATTTTTCTAAGGATCACTCCTGTCCGTCTACATATTTGATACATAAAAGGTCAAATGTGTATAGTTTTGTGTTTATTTATATGTTTATTAGGGTTTAGCGGCACTTTCAACAGCTAGTTTCATATCATGTCGGGCAATTGTACTGGTGGAAGGAGTCGGAGTACCAGGAGAGATCCACTGAGCAATGGTGAATAACTCTCGGGCTCTCTAATTTACCATCCTAGAGAGCCCGAGAGTTACTCACCATTGCTCAGTGGTTCTGAGCAATGGTGAGCAACTCTCGGACTCTCTAGGATGGTAAATTAGAGAGACCGAGAGTTAGCACTGTTTGAAGGTAAGTGTTGCGTTGACATGTTGACGTTGTACATCTATGGTCGACGCGCTGTATCCTTCACTTGCCTTCAACTAATGCTAACCCTGCGTGTGCGAGGATGATAAATTAGATAGTGTAACAGTTACTCAGCATTGTTGAGTGCTTCCCTATGGGAACTCTAGCTTCCTCTACCCGTACATTTGTACAATCTGATATGACCCAGACTGTTAAAAGTGTCATTGCTCCACAATAAATAAACAAACAAAAAATAAACACATTTTCCTTTCATGTACAAAAGGTATCTGGCCAGTGGTGGCTCCAGTCCCCCCCCCCCCCCCCCCTTCAGAGAGGTCCAGCCTCTCGGTCGGAGATTTTTAGTCAGTCCGTCGGAAAGTCTCGTAAACCCGACTTCACGAGAAATTTCCGACAATCGAATGTAAATATCTCGTCTTGTGTCGATCAAGAACGAGGTTTATGGTTCTTCTTTGTAAAGCATTATGACAGTTGTTATCCAACTGGCGTTCCATTACTTCCATACCTAATTATCGATTATCGTCATGGTAAAAGTTTGGAATCTATCGAAATCTGAACAACAATGGCGTCCCGCTATAATGTGCGGTGTTCTATTTGCAGCGAAAGATTTCAAAACGATTATGCAGTTAATAATCTATAAAACCAGTCTGACGAACGACATCAGTGAAACTCGCGAGAATCACTATTCTCTGTCAATATTCCAGTGTCGCAGGGTGGACTCGAACCCGTGCAGCACTGGGACATTACCAACTTAAAGGGCCAACGCACGTTCAGGTGTCAAAAAATGGTTTCGAAAGAACCAATCGCATCACACCCCCTGTGTCAAAATACCTCTGTAAAATCTCTGGGTCACATAAGAAATACCCAGAAACACTAGAAAATGGTCCTCAACAACAATGGAAAAGTTCTAAAAAAAATTGATATGTGATGCTGAGAGGGGTGGGTGTCCAAAATATGTCGGATTTTTTTTTTTGGCAGTATATGGGATGGGTGTTCAAAACGACCGGAACAAATTTGCGGAAAATAAGAAAAATCTTGCGGTTTAGGGGGGTGGGGGGTCCGGAAGGTCGAATGCTAAAAAATGCCATCGTGTACTGCAGTTTTTTTCCGAACCACCCCTGCCGTACTCTGGTTTAACCCTTTACCCAACTTAACTGCAAAAAGCGCCAGCGCTATTTACAAAAATCACCATTCAATTTTCATTATTTTTTTCATTTTTTGTCTCGAAAACATAGCTTATGACCCCTCATTGGAACGAGCTCGTTCCAGTAAGCTACTTATTCAAGAATTTTGTTTGCAAGTGTCGTTAAATGTCCTGGCATGTACGTTACAGAGCGGAGAAAGCGAACGTTTTTGAAGGCTCAAGGCCGCAGAAGTGTTTGGGTCATAAATGATCAAGTAGATAGATTTCTGCATTTACTGAGATCTTCATCAAAATTTCCTTTCTACTGAATCATAAGACATGTTATTAACCTCGTGATGTCTGTGTGCTACATACTGAGAAGGTTCATCTTACATGCTCATTAAACTAAGTAGTGGGGGCGCGATGGCTCAGTTGGTAGAGGTGCAGGCTTCAAGTCGAGATTCGGTTCGAATCCCACCTGCGGCAACCGCGTTGTGCCCTTGGGCAAGACACTTCACCCCCATTGCCCACGTGGGAGCTTGGTGGCATTGTGTACTAAGGCGTCAATGGTGTACCTGTCTTCAACCAATGCTAACCCTGCTTTGGGGTTAGTATGTTGGAAAGCTGACAGTTGAGCGCCGTTGCTCGGCGGTTCTCTCCGGATATCCCGGCTTCCTCCACCCATAAAACTGTCGTGGTCATGATTAGCCATGGTGCAGAAATATGTGACCTTGAAACACCAATAAATAAATAAATAAAAAAACTAAGTACTGCATGATGGAAACGGGATTTCTGCACCCTTTAAGAGTTTTGTATAATTTGAACATCTTGAGTGCACGTTGAAAACATGTCCCTCGTTCTCCAAAGTTCCCCAAGTCCCCAAGTTTAACTTCACTCCAATCAGGGATGGTAAAATGAGATTATCATGTATTGAAATTGCGACACAATGTACACGCTGCCAACGTCAACTGTAAATTGAACGGCAGGTGTGACAGGAATGATGGTCCGTAGGAACGTTAGTCCCTCTGGACTATTATTCCGCGTAATTATAGTCCTAGGTCTAACATTTCTAGGAATAGTAGTCCGGCGGACTACTATTCCTAGAAATGTTAGACCTAGGACTATAATTCCGCGGAATAATAGTCCAGAGGGACTAATTTTCCTACGGACTATCATTCCTGTCACACCGGTTCGGCAAGATTCCCAACCAGCAAATTTGTGATCATGGACTACTTCGTACACTGTCTGTAGCCAACCCACTGTATAAAATCACTCTCTGTGTACTGCATATAAACTATGGAATACACCATGCGCGTTGAACACTAAAATTTAATGAGTATTCATATATTCATTTTATTAATGTATAATATCGTGCAAATGATACAAAAATTATAAAATATGTCGTCGAAAACAAAATGACTGATAATCAGCTGTCGATCGTATCACCGTAAATTGTTCTGAAATAACCACAGGTATTCGGCACAAGCTGTGAAATCGAAAGAAAAATGATATTTTATAGAATTTTTGAATCGACGCTGAAGTGCCCTCATAATGGTCTATACATATTAATAAGGTACCCAACTCGCTTTTCGTAAACGACAGCACTCAACTTCATTATACCCCCCTCAAATTTGATTCACATAACGTATACAGCAATACCCGGTGTCAGTGGAAAGGGGAATGAATGAAAACGCTTTTCAGCGATGTATTACTCGACCGTTGGATGTTCTTGGGTCGTTCATAATAACTGGGAGAAGTCACAGAAGAGGCCGAGAAACGTTTAGTCGGACAAGATGATGTTCAGTGGAAAGTGGGTTATGCGACGATTCTTCGATTTATTTTGAAAATTCGAGGTCCCATTGTCTATGGAGGGCATATTCAAATATTAACCGTATACCTTTATCAATTACTAATCTCGGATCCACATTTATTTATTTCTGGCAATCACATTTGCCGTTTATACACTTTTTAGCCGTCGCTTCACATCTTGGGTTGACATTTATTCATTTCTGGAGTTCACATTTACCGTTTATACATTTTTACCCTTATTTTGAAAGCTGGTAAAGCTGATGGCACCCATAGAAGCGAAGATGCTCACAAAAACATCCCATTGGCTACAATCTATGCCCTGAAAATCATACATGAAAACAAGCCAATGGGAGAATGGGGAAAATTTTTCTGCGAGTCTCTCCGTAGCTATGGATGCCAACAACTTGTGGAGTTTTCAAATGACGGCTAAAAAGTGTATAAACGGTAAATGTGAACTCCAGAAATGAATAAATGTCAACCCAAGATTGAAAATTGATATGGATATACGGTTAATATTTGAATATGCCCTCCATTGACAATGGGCCCTCGGATTTTCAAAATAAATCGGAGAATCGTCGCTCGTAACCCACTTTCCACTGAACAGCATCTTGTCCGACTAAATGTTTTTCGGCCTTTTCTGTGACTTCTCCCAGTTATTATGAACGACCCAAGAACATCCAACGGTCGTGTAATACACCACTGTAAAGCTTATTCATTCCCCTTTCCACTGACACTGGGTATTGCTGGATACGTCGGGGGGGGGGGGGGGGTGGAAAAAATTTGCAAAACACTGATGCCGGGGTAGGTGGGTGGTCAAGGAGGATAAAAAAAATTTCCGATGCTTGCAAATGTTTTCCTCAGACACTTTTGGGCAAAATTGTATACCATAATCAGTGAAGTATCATTCAAGAACCAATAAAAAGACACTCAAGTTATCAGTACGATTATAAAACTGTTATTGCGGATGAGCTGTGATTCGGCTTATAGTGATACAATGTATGACATATTGAATAATGCAAGTTAAAATGCATCACTAATTGCAAATATCAAACACTGCACTCTAAGGATAAGTTATCTTGAGGGTGTTCCGTTTGATTAAATTTCTAATATGTTCACCCTGGTGAGATCGGCTGGCTTAGATGAGGAGCAAAGACAGTTATGTGAAGTCAGGAACAGTTACAGATTTCAGCTGCAGGAACAATTCTGTACAACGATGTATTCAGACCTGTTACGAAAACACCAATGACTCTTATTGCCATTGTAGGAAGTATGTAACACAAAAACTACTAAACATTGAACCTGATTGAACTGCTAATTTATTTCAAACACATCTGAGAACACAGGTGTCAACAAAATCATGTACCAGCCCTTCTAGGGCTGGACTTAAAATAAGTAATAAATCTCCTCCCCCAACCCAGCCATGCCCCACCCAAACCTTCGTCAAAAAAATAAACAATTTGTATGATATTTTACAAAGCTCTCTGAACTCTGTCGAATACCACATATATTGTTGGTTTCTACAACATGTCTGAACACACGGAGAGATAACTCTTGGTAAAAAGTTAATGATATGACATTCAAGAGTGTTAATGAATTACAATAGAACATGCCTTAAGAGACCGATGTCTTTGGAGACCATGTTTTATATGGACATACCTGGACATACCAGCTTTACTCTATATTTGATTTGTTATGGGAGACCATCTTCCTTAAGAGACCACTTTGATCTGATAAAGCGGATGTTCTTTCAAGACCTATCCTACTGTACAAGGTCAATCACTCAATACTGTATGATAAAATTGGTTATGGTGCAGTATGGTGGGAAGGATGATGCAGAAGCATGTATTTAGTGGGGGTGGGTGGTTCAGATAACCCCGGAAAAAATTGTAAAACTGGAAAAAAATTACATGGGGATAGGTGGGTGGGTCCTCCGACCGGTCAAAAACAAAAAATCGGTGTCTGCAAATGTTTTCCTACCCCCCACCCCCCCCCCCACCCCTGGATACGTTATGTGAATCAGATTTGAGGGGGTATAACGAAGATGAATGCTATACGGTTTTCGAAAAGCGAGTTGTGTACCTTGTTAATATACTCGCCCCAAAAAGAAAGTGTGCATTGCAGAAATTGATCAAACTCCAAAAAAATAATTTCGTAGGTGTGAAGAGTGTTAACCTGTTCATGAATAAGTTATATTGAACACAAAAACAGCTTTCCCCGTTAAAATTGCATTGACGTTAAATGACGTGCTGCACGTTTGTGAAAAGGCATGTTTTGCACGTGGAGAGTCTGAAAATTCATGCAGCAGTGTGAATCCTTGGGTATTTAAACACTAAAGTATAAGGCCTTCCTATCGTTCACATTCAAACTTGCGCTGCTGTTAAAACGACTCCACATTATCATGCCAAGATTGACAATGAATCAAGGTCTCCTTGCCCTGGGTTTGATTGGAGCTGGCAGAACACACAGAGAGTTTGCCCAGCATTTGAACTGCCACCGTAACACTGTAGACAGGCTAGTCCATCGACATGCACAACATGATGACCATGATGTTCGAGACCGACCCCGCCCCGGGAGACCCCGAGTTACCACCCCTGCACAAGATCGGTATATCCGTGTCGTCCATCTCCGGAACCGGCAACAAACGGCAACGACGACAGCCAGGAACATCCCTAACCTGAGACGGATACATCCTCAAACATTAATCAACCGGCTGAGAGAATACGGCTTACGTCCTCGAAGACCTGCAATGCGTCCGATTTTGACGTTACGTCATCGTCGTGCTCGACTGCAGTGGTGTAGACAACATCTCAGGCATCCCTTACACTGGTGGCGACGTGTTTTATTCACAGATGAATGTCGTTTCCATCTTTCATCATCAGATGGCCGCCAGAGAGTGTACAGACGTCGAAACGAACGCTACGCAGATCCATGTGTCGTGGAGCGAAACCGTTATGGGGGAGGGTCTCTCATGGTGTGGGGTGGCATCACTGCCCGTAACAGAACTGAGCTGGTCATTATTGATGGCAATCTCAATGCAGCCAGATATCGTGATGAAGTGCTTACACCTGTTGTTGTCCCATTTCTGCAACGTCACGGCCCCGGCGTCATTCTATAGCAGGACAACGCCCGACCCCACGCAGCTCGTGTTGTTCAACAGTATCTGCAGCAACAACAAGTGGATGTTCTTCCCTGGCCCGCAAATTCGCCCGATAACTCACCCACTGAGCACGTATGGGACGAAATGAAACGTCAGCTACGCCGGCCTCCCCATGCACCGTCAACGCTCGTGGAACTCCAAAGACAGCTTATCCGAATATGGAACAACATCCCACAACACTTCCATGCTAACTTGTTCGCTTCCATGAGGCGTAGATGCACAGCAGTAGTCGATGCAGACGGAGGTCATACCAGATATTGAGTGTGTGACTTTTGTGTTTGACCCTTAGTGTCTTTGACTCTCCATGGCACCAAGAGTATTCGTCGTAGCGTAATGAAATTTCTCGTGTTGATCACAAATTGATTTATCTGTGATTGAATAAAATTTCCATGAATGAAAATGATATATATCTTTTTTTAATGTTATTTTTTAGCATGCACACTTTCTTTTTTGGGAGAGTATATTTATGTACCATTATGGCGGCACGTCAGCATCGATTCAAATATCATTTTTCTTTCGATTTCACAGCTTGTGTCGAGTACCTGTGGTAATAACCGCTAAAACGAACACTTCGATATCCCCGACTCCCATACCTTTCCCATTCCAGTTTTCAGTTTCTTGCAAAAAGATGCTGGCCGAGATCTTAGATCAAATCGAAGGATTGGTTTTCTAAAAGACAGAAACGACTTGTCAAGCGTTAATTTATTTTGGTATAATCCATACGCCCCCTTTCGCTTAGCGCACATTTCAATTTTGTGTAAGTTGAGTTTGCATCCTTCTGACATATGATATGCTTTTCTCGAAAAAATTGTACTCGAACCCTTCTTTCACTTCCCTCCCACACACAGGGGCGTCTTGAAGATGGTCGATTGGAGTTGGGTGTAAAACTGATTTGTCCCGTCTGTGTTGGCTCAAGTCCCGACTAATGAAATATATTTCAACGACATTATCAAGGCATGCCTTATTTTTTGTCTTAAAAACGTAGCATATGACACCTCATTGGAACGAGCTCAATGAGCTCGTTCCAAATGGGGGGGGGGGGAGGGAGGGAGGGGGGGGTCATAAACTATGTTTTTGAGACAAAAAATGAACATATTTAGTTATTCAGGAATTTTGTTTGCAGGTGCCATCTGCTTTTCGTGTTAGGTAAAGGGTTAATCTCGTGATTTCTGTGTGCTACATAATGAGAAGGTTCATCGTACATGTTCATTCTTCTAAGTACTGGCAGCGCGGTGGCTCATTTGGTAGAGGTGCAGGCTGCAAGCGAGAGGTCCTCGGTTCGAATCCCGCCTGCGGCAACCGCGTTGTGTCCTTGGGCAAGACACTTCACTACCATTGCCCACGGGGGGGGGGGGGGGGGGGGGGGGGCTCGGTGTGCAAAGGCATGCCGGGGTTATAGATCCAAATTCAGAGTTCTTGAAAAAAAATGTATTTGTAGATAAATACATGTTGTAGTCGTGATGCGTGGTATATCCCCAGCTTCTTATTTAATCAGCACGTACCGTACTTCAGATTTGTCATGATGCTCCATCGGCAGCCTGAATTGGGGAGCACTGTCATCATTGTCTGACTGGCTGTGTGAGTGATTGTATGACAGGAAACTTTTTAGTCTCGTAAAGAAAGTACATGGTTTCTAGCAAGAGGGAATCAATTTATTTATTTATTGAGGTTTGAAGACATTTTCGACAGCCAGGGTCACCTGCAGTCGGACAGTTTTACGGGTGGCGGAAGCCGGAGTACCCGGAGAGAACCACCGAGCAACGGCGATCAACTGCCAGGCTCCCAACGTTCTCACTCCACACAAGCAGGGTTAGCATTGGTTGAAGACAAGTGCACGATCGACGTGCATTACGCATTGATACACAACGCCACTGTGCCCCCACGTGGGCAGTGGGGTGAAGTATCTTGCCCAAAGACACAATGCGGTTGTGTCGGAAACCGGGCTTTGTCGTTACTGGAGGAAATAGATTCACGCCGTGTATTCTGCCAAAACTCAAAGATTATCGCCTGAATCCGTGCGTGGACGTATGTCTCACCGTGACGAACCCATCCGTTTCACTTTTGTTGGGGTGGTTCTTGTTCTGAAGGGGCAGTGACTTTTCGTCAAAAAGCATAAATCAACAGGGGTTCACCAAAAACAACAATTTTAATACATATATATATGTAAAAATGAATATGGTAATTTGTGACTTTCATTAAATCCAATGAATCAAAAAACAAAATGTCAATCACCCTCTACCCACACAGTTCTTGAGTCACTTGCGGGCCCGCATTCTCTGTTGTTGCTGTTTTTTTCCCCTTCTCTCTGATGTTTGTTCTTTGGTCGCCTCTTCACTTCACTCTTTCACTGCCGTCGCACGGCCACTAACGTATGGTCACTTCACCGGACGACTTTCCTATAACATGTGACGAAATGTCACTGTACCATTGCCGTCGCACGGTCACTAATGTATTGTTGCTTTACTATATCGCCTTTCCTCTAACAAGTGACGGAATGTCACTCTACCACTGCCGTCGCTCGGCTACTAACGTATTGTCACTTTACTGAACGCTTTTCACTTAAGCAAAATGCCGGTTTGGAGAGTCCAAGCTATCACGCGGCGACCATGGTTCGCTCCGCGGGAAGAAACTTTGATAAATTAGACCCAAAATACTCCAGATTTCCTTGCATATCAGTATCATTTTGACGCAGAAAAACTGCATTCTCGTGGGCAGAAAGTTTCAAAATCTAGATCGAGAACGTCCCCTGGAGCCCGATAAACAAAACTGGCTATCTGACGATTATGCATGTCAAACGAGATCATACAAAACATGCCAGACGATTATGATATGTTTAGTGATGTGTATTGGAAACTCTATTGATCATGGAAAATTGGTGGATAAAATTGTAATGTTTTGAGTACTACTTTTGTTCATGTTACTTGTAGATTATCGCATACTGTCCTGTATAGGATGTTTTATGCTATAAATGTTATTTTATGTTATGTTACAAAGCCGAAAAATAATTCAGGTTTGCCATAATTTGTTACTTTGTTACAAGGATTACCCAAAACAAGTGTTGCTAATTGTCGAAAGAGACTATACAAATCGCTTCTAAGGAATATATTCGTCGGAAAAAGTGTGTGTGTGGGGGGGGGGGGGGGGGGGAGAAGTCCCCTAGCCCCCCCCCCCCCCCCGCCGTTCTTTCCAAATACCATTCCGATACCGACGTAAATCATTCTAAAAATACCGATACCAAAACGGAACTTGAAATCAACATATGAATTTGCCCCTATTGGAAAAAATAATGGGGCGAGCTCCTAAGAATTTTCGATAGATTTTTCATCGCCTTGATCGTCGCAGTGAGGGTGTATCTCCATTCTTAATCGAACGTGTTTGTTTCCTTTGTTTTATTGAGATTTAACGACACTTTCGACAGCCAGGATCATATGTCGGACAGAGTTACGGGTAGAGGAAGCCGGAGTACCCGGAGTACCCGGAGAGAAGCAACGAGCAGCGGTGAACAACTGCCAGACTCCACGGCGTACTAACTCCACACAAGCAGAGTTAGCATTGGTTGAAGACAAGTGCACCATCGACGGGTAGTACACCTTAGTACACAGCGCCTCCGGGTGTGCAATAAATGCCTTGCCCAAATGGCACAACGCAGTTACTCCTGGTGGGCTCGACCCGTTTGAATTTCAATGCCGTAACTGCTGAGCCACCGTGCTCCCTCAACCTAATGTATAAGATTTGTTGAAAATATTTGCCAAAGAGGAGCAGTCCTCTGGCTTCTAACTGGTAAATGGAAGTTACCCTGTCTCTTCCAGTCATACGCATATCTTTTCAGGCTACAGACTCAAACATGTTTCCGAGAAGCATTTCAGTTTTTCGATAAAACTTTTTGGTGGGAGCGTCCCCACCCCTGTATCTATGCACTGAATAACATCAATGTTTATTTGGGGGAGTGAGCGTGGATTTGCTCCATGGTGATTTTTTGACAACTCGTTCACATTATTTATCGTGAAAGTGAAATGTTTAAAAAAAACATGTCCTTCTGTTGCTACGCTACACGGTTGTTTTAAATATTTCATTCGCGTTAACCCTTTACCCAACGTAACGGAAAAAAACCGGCCAGCGCTATTATCAAAAATCGCCAATTAATTTTCGTTATTTTTTTTCATTTTTTGTCTAAAAAACATAGGTTATGATCCCTCGTTGGAACGAGCTCGTCGAGCTTGTTCCAATGAGGGGTCATAACCTATGTTTTTGAGACAAAAAATGAAAAAAAAAAATAGTTATTCAAGAATTTCTTTTGCAAGTGTCTGCTTTTCATGTTAGGTAAAGGGTTAATTCGACTGGACAATTTCACTCAGAGTAAGGCGAAGCAAAGCGAAGTCGTGAGTTGCTGCTGGAAAACGGAACACTTCAGTTAATATGTGAATGGTTGAGTGTTCAGGACATCTTCCTTTGGTTCGACCTGTTATGTGTGCCATGGCGTGGCAGTGTTATGGAAGTTCAAGATCAATTTTTTGTATCACTTGTGAAAAACTGATAGTCTGATAACCTCTGAAAAGGTGCAGAGGTACAGCCCTCCTCAACCTCCCTCCCCGAATTCGCGGAGCCTGGGAGTACTGGTGAATTACAAAGTGGAACTCCAGAGAGCAGAGCAAATAACTGATACCGCCTGAAAAAGCACCCCTCCCCATTCCCCCATTCCCCACTGGCTCCGCGGTGCTTTTTTGTACTGGAAAATTACAAAGTGTCACCGCTGAGTGGAACAAATAACCCGTATTGCTTGACGTCTTCTGAATAATTGATTTGGTGGTACCACATGATCATCCAATCATCTGGCTTCCATGTGTGTTCGTTCAGCATTCTTTTGTATCACTTTGTATGAATGAGGCAGTCACTGGAGGGTATCTATTTGATATATTAACCGAATTCATATCGTCTGAAAGCAATACCTGTTTACCTATTATCATGACGCACAAATACTCGAGCACAACTGAAAATAGAAACCACGAACTTACTAATCTGCAGATAAGTTGCATCATCCACTTGATCAGTTCGTTCATCTTTGAACTTGTGAAAATGGAGATGTCAGGTGAGGGTTCGTCTCGGGTCGAAATATCTGTTAACCTTTTATAACCCTTTACCCGGGACGTTGCTAAAGGCTTCGGATGGATGAGGACCCGCCTCTAGATCTCCAATTGCACATCCCATCCCGGTAGACAGAATTCCTACTACCACTACATAATTTCCAACTACTGGGGAAATAATTTTTTGTGTGAATGTTTAGGACCATGGGATACATCACATTTCATACAGGTTTTTTTCTCGGGCGTAAATTATGCCAATTAGACTAACTTTGATTTATTCAGTGTTACTTTCAGCACTGTAAGTGCAAATGGCAGTACGGCTCGGGCTAGAGGCTGTATTTATGAACCGATCTTTACGAAACTTCTTGCGTACCTTTGGTATCACCGTGGGACGAGAACGAGTGCTTTTGAGTCTGGTCCGAAATTCAAGATGACCGATGGCAGCCATTTTGTACAAAATTAGGTGCAATCAGATTTTTTCGCAGAACTTCCATATGAAAGCGCTGATTTGAATAATTTTTTGTGTGAATGTTTAGTACCATGGAATACATCACATATAATACGGATTTTTTTCTCGTGCAGAAATTATGCAAATTAGATGAACTTTGATTTTTTCAGTGCTACTTACACACAGCAAGTACACATGTCAATACGGTTCGGGCTAGAGTCTGTATTTATGAACCGATCTTCACGAAACATCTTGGGTACCTTTGTTATCACCTTGGGACGAGAACGAGTATTTCTGGGTGCGGTCCAAAATTCAAGATGGCCATTTTGTACCGAAATTAGGTCTAATCAGTTTTTTTTGTGCACAACTTCTATACGGCTCAGGCTAGTATTTATGAACCAACCTTTACGAAACTTCTTGGGTCTTGGGTACTTTTGTTATCACCGTGGGATGAGAAAGAGTGTTTTTATGTGTGGTCCGAAATTCAAGATGGCCACCAGCAGCAATTTTGTACCAAAATTAGTGCAATCAGTTTTCTGTACAGAACTTCTGTATGAAAGTTCTGATTTGAATAAATTTTTGTATGAATGTTTAGTAACATGGAATTCATCACATATAGTACGAGGTTTTTTTCTCCTGCAGAAAATATGCAAATTAGATGAACTTTGATTTATTCGGTGCTACTTGTACACAGTAAGTGCACATGTCAATACAGCTCGGGTTAGAGGCTGTATTTACGAACCGATCTTCACGAAACTCTTGGGTACCTTTGTTATCACCTTGGGACGAGAACGAGTGTTTCTGGGTGCGGTCCAAAATTCAAGATGGCCATTTTGTACCGAAATTAGGTCTAATCAGTTTTTTTGTGCACAACTTTTATACGGCTCAGGCTAGTATTTATGAACCAACCTTTACGAAACTTCTTGGGTCTTGGGTACCTTTGTTATCACCATGGGATGAGAAAGAGTGTTTTGGGGTGTGGTCCGAAATTCAAGATGGCCACCAGCAGCAATTTTGTACCAAAATTAGTGCAATCAGTTTTCTGTACAGAACTTCTGTATGAAAGTTCTGATTTGAATAAATTTTTGTATGAATGTTTAGTAACATGGAATTCATCACATATAGTACGAGGTTTTTTTCTCCTGCAGAAAATATGCAAATTAGATGAACTTTGATTTATTCGGTGCTACTTGTACACAGTAAGTGCACATGTCAATACAGCTCGGGTTAGAGGCTGTATTTACGAACCGGTCTTCACGAAACTCTTGGGTACCTTTGTTATCACCTTGGGACGAGAACGAGTGTTTCTGGGTGCGGTCCAAGATTCAAGATGGCTGCCAGTGGCCATTTTGTACCGAAATTAGGTCAAATCAGTTTTTTGTCACAACTTCTATACGGCTCGTATTTATGAACTGATCTTCACGAAACTTCTTGGGTACCTTTATTATCACCTTTGGACAGGAACGAGTGTGTTTTGGGGTGCCTTTGTTGTCACTGTGCTATGAGAACAAATATTTTGGGGTTCAGTCAGACCCACTCTGGGACTCAAAGATTTCTTTTCTAGTTTAGCATCTGACTGTCACCCACCTTTGCAATACTTTACCTATACATTTGTTACAGGCTACGGTCAGTATTTATGTACAGACCATTACAATACTTTATATGTACCTTTGTTATCAGGTCATTACCTAGATGTTTGTCTTTGCTGTGTCGCATACTATACATGTACATGCCTTAACAAGTTGAGCTACAGTGGCATTGACACTTTCATTTGTCTCAAAAATGTAGGTTTTGACCATTCGTTGGAACGATCTCGTCGAGCTCGTTCCAACGAGGGGTCATAACCTGTGTTTTTGAGACAAAAAATGAAAAAATAATGAAAATTAATTGGCAATTTTTGAGAATAACGCTGGCCGGTTTTGGCCGTTACGTTGAGTAAAAGGGTTATACAACACACAGGATATTAAGTTTTGTTATTTTTATTATTTCTTTTTAAATTTTCATCACGTAATCCCACGGTGGAACGAGCTCGAAGAACTCGTTCCAATAAAGGCTTACAGATATGTTTGGTTTTTTTTTAAATTTTTGGAAAATATATTTTTATTTTTTCCACTGCTGAATTTGTAAATTCCACGTGCGGGGATGGCCTATTCGTTGGATAAATGGTTAAGATGCAGAATTCCATTTGTACACCCCCATCGCCTTGACTGTAAATTATCCAACTGGGGCTCTTGGTAATCACAAATTCCAACTACAAATCAATATTTTGGGGGATTTGTTATTACTTTTCAATCAGTTTGCAGATCCTTCACTTGTTCAGTCTAAAAACTTCATTTTCTGGCCAAATTCTAGACACGTTTGGAAAAATTCCACTAGCGCCCCGTCTGAAATTTCTAACTTTGTCCTATTTAGGGCTTCGAATTTTCAACTATTTTAAATTTGACGAACGATGGGAAGCGGTGACCCCCCCCCCCCCCCCCCCCCCCCGTAGCAGCGTATACTGCCCTTTACTTAGGATCGGTCAATTTGACCATCGCCATACTGGAAAATTGGTTTTCAAATATTGTTATATTTCCAGCCCTCTTCCAAATCCCAATGGATGGTCCAAAGTATAAAAATCAAGTGGGAAAAGTTTTGATTGGTCGCAGGGATGTAGGACCAGAGGGAGAAGGGGGAACGTATCCCCCCTTTCCCTCCCTTTTCCATTAATTCATAATATCGCGGAGATAATACACTGACACTCGCTATATAATAATGTATGTTTTATTGAACATGTTAAATTAAGCTAATACGTTGAGTGCTTGGCATATATTACATACATTTTCGGTGTACTATTCTGAGAGAGAGAGAGAGAGAGAGAGAGAGAGAGAGAGAGAGAGAGAGAGAGAGAGAGAGGTCCCTCACAGTCACTTTTTGTTTAGGTTCTCATCATTGCAGTTTTATGAGGAGTTAACAGGGAGTGGTGAATTAATAAGTAATCAAAAATATGCATTTTCCCCAATGTTGAGGTGCGCTAGTCCCAATTGCAGAATGTGTATTGCATTCTTTAAAATGCATGGACCACCACTGACTGTGTGGGTGCCCCCCTATGACCGCCCCTCACCCAAATTCGAAATACTTCCTACACCTCTGATTAATCGTAATCTGTGGGTCTAAAGGAAGAAAATAATTCTGGGGAGATCACTTTTTTGCAATCTAAGTCTTCGTGGGTGTCTGAGGTAGCTTGTTTTTTTTTTTTTTTTTTTTTTTTTTTGTGGGGGGGATTCTTTTTATTAGATCTCAGCGGAGAACTAACGGATCCCCAGAAACGGGCTGACTTTCCTTCTGGCACTCTCTGCTACTTATCCCTAAACTTCGCTGGTTTAGAGTATCTGTGTCGCAGTGTGCTATAAGACATACTGTGCTAAGCCTACTTGCGCGGGGTTAGTAAGCTGGTGTGTAGGGCACTGAGAAGCTTCGAGATTCGATTCGATTTCGAATCTTAAGTTGGTATTCGGTTCGATTCGAAATCGGCTGCCCTTTCGTTTTCCTTCTAATCCTTGCACTGGAATTTCACTTGGTATCAGTCATCTTAGTCGTCTCATAAAACGTACAGCTGAGATAGAAATTGTACATAAATGATTTTGAAAATAAAGACTGAGAGTAATTTCCGCTATATTAACATAAAAAGCATCAGTACCCATACCACCATCCATGGTAATTCCTACATCACTAGTCACTACCACTGCTGAATGCTAATTTAAAGTTCCCAAGCAACATCGACGATGAGCTCACGGCTGATAGCGGCTAGCCCTGTGCTGTGTCCAGTACAGAATTCTCTCACCCGCTTCTGTTTTTTGACGAGTCCGACAGTAACACGCCGCTGCTCTGTAGTTCTCTCTGGGTACTCTGTCTCCCTCCACACGTAAAGCCGCCCCGCACGATATGACTCTGCCTGTTGAAAGTGTTTTTAACCCTTTACCCAACGCAGACGATATCAAAATTTATTATTTTAAATATCATTTCTTTAAATTTTTCAAAAAATTTCAACAAAACCATATCATGTGACCCCTCGTTGGAACGAGCTCGACGAGCTCGTTCCAACTAGGGGTCACATGATATGGTTTTGTTGAAATTTTTTGAAAAATGATATTTTTTCAACTGCTGAATTTGCATATTACACGGGCGGATGCAGGCGATTCGTTGGGTAAAGGGTTAAAACCCACAGAATAATTATAAATTGGCTCGTACCCAACAAACATTCAACGTCAGTGAATGAATGTGTACACGCTAAAAACTAAAGTGTAAAAAACTACACTTGAAGTGCTGTATTTAACACTTACTAAGTGCTGAACTAGCACTTTGTTCAAGTGTAGATATCCCAGAACTTGACAGGTGTTACAATAATACCACCTGACAAGTGTAATGTCGCGACACTTAAAAGGAAACAACGCTGATGACGCGGATCAGGCTCGAACTCTCGAGCCTGATCCGCGTCATCTGCGTTGTGTCCTTTTAATTATGTACCCACCAAGCGCAAATCAAATTATGGACGATTCTGGAAGAACCACCAATGCTAGACACATGGGGAGTGCCATCCATTCAAGTTTCAGATGTCTGACGATTGTAATGTCTAAGTGCTTAAAGCATTGCACTTTGGGTGTTAAAATCAAACCCTAAGAGTTAGAGTGGGTTTAACACCTTGAAAGTGTCAGTTTTAACACTTTAGTTTTTAGTGTGTAGTTGTTTAAGATTGAATCTTTAGACTCTATGAAAATGTTGAAGGTGTTCTGAATAAAACACAAAACCCCAGAATAATGTCGTAGGCTGGCGGGGGTCTGCCCCCCCCCCCCCGCCCTCAATGATTAATCACTCGTAATGTCTCCAAATAGGGCCATTAGGGCCTATTTTTCACGACTGGGCCTCGTCCGGAAAAATGTCCCCCTCCGGCCCCACCAACATGAGGGGAAAACCACCTCCATACCTATTGCCAACTTAAGATTTCGATTTCATGATATATGTCGGCGGCATAAAAATGCTAAACACCCACCTCGACACCTCCCATAAAAAGATCCCCAATATAGATTCATGGCTACCTGCCTATAATAACCTACTGGGGCGAAAACGACCGTATGTTCATTTGTGGCTGCACCTCCTAGCTAAAGATGGATATAATTCAAATCAAATCTATACGGAATATGAAAATAGCTTCACATTTAGGTTCTAGTGACCTCTGTGCTGAATGTACAACGAAAAAAGGACACATTTACAAAATTAGAAAACCGTTGAATGCTTAATTGTGACTGTAGTAAAAATTTCTAGAAAACGTATTATGCAAATGGAATAATTAAATATGCAGATTTGACAACAAACAAAAAAAGTTCCGGACAAAAACCTACACAACATAGCTCAGACGATGTCTGACTTTTGTATTTCTGGCGCCCTTCCATAAAGTTATTGTGTCTGTTAAGAAGCAAATTCTCTGTTTCTCCTCTCAGACAATTTTTTTTTGTTTAAACTTTAAGCAGATTTGCCAACAAAAGTTATGGTCAAGCAAATGCCCCCCCCCCCCCCCCCCCCCGGTAAACAACCAGCAAACCTTAGCAATTGGAAAATTGACGTAATTCGTGAAGACTTGAAACATAACCCTGATCGTTGGTTGGTTGTTTACATGTTTGACGGTCATTCCAATAGTGTTTAAAATATTCTCTAAGTTCCACTTAGGCGTCATAAGCTTTGTTTTGGAGACGAAATTTGAAAAAAAATAATGAAATCTGAAAGGCGATTTTTGCGAATAGCACCATACTTGGAAGAAGAGTTGACCATATTTTAGTGGATTATTTTGCCCCGACCCCAGCAGGAGGTTTCGGGGTGTATAGTTGAGGGTTCCGTCCATCCGTACTTCCGTACAAATTAACATTCCGCATTATAACTTGACCATTAGTTGTCGGATTTCTGTCTTTTGGTATGGCGACAGATCAGCATGGGGAAAAACTATCCACATATTGCGGGTTTCGTCCATGGATTCGTGCTAGAGTTGTGGTCCTTGTCACACTTACAAAACTGTCCCAATGAATGTTTTGTATTGTAACTCATATCAAGCATTGGTTGTTGGATTTCGATGTCCTTTGGTATGGTGATAGACCAGTATGGGGAAAATATCTATATATTACGAGTTTCATCCACGCATACACCTCAATGTAATGTCCCGTGTTATTCTAACAAAACTGTTTCCGTTTGAACCCTTTGCATTATAGCTCAATCATTTGTGGGTGGGGAGCGCGGTGGCTCAGTGGCAGACTGTTGGACTTTTATGCTAGAGGTCAAGAGTTCGATCCCCGTCCGGGACGACCTGCGTTATGTCCTTGGACAAGGCACTTTATCCCGGTTGTCTACATGGGGGCACGATGGCGTATTGCACGTCGATAGTGCACATGTCTTCAACCGCTGTAACCCTGCTTGAGCGGTGCTTGAACAGAGTTAGAATGTTGAGAAGATGACAGTTGCACGTCGATGCTCGGTGGTTCTATCCGGGTACTACGGCTTCCTCCACCCGTAAAACTGTCACGGTCACGATTAGCCATTGTGCATAAGTGTGTGACCTTAAACACCAATAAATAAATAAATAAATTCGTGAGAGGATTTTTGTATCCCCTCGTATGATGAGTGACCAGCGTGGGGGGAAAGGACATCCATATACTTCAGGTTTCATCCACCCATACATACCATTGTTATGACCTTTGTTATACTTAAACTATGAATGTTTTATATTATAACTCAAGCATTGGTTGTTGGGGGTTTCTAGTAATAAGGGATGTCACTCACTTGGGCGAACTGATTTCACACTGAAATTCCCATAGACATTTGTTCGCTAGAGACAGTCCACGGTCGTGTGTACTTGGGCGAACTGATTTAACGCTGAAAATTCCCATAGACATTTTGTCTCCAAAGTGCCATCAGCCGATGGCACTCTGGCGAAAAAAATGACTATGGGAATTTTCAGTGTTAACCCTTTACCTAACATGAAAAGCGGGAGCGCGTTGGCTCAGTAGGTAGAGGTGCAGGCTGCAAGCCGAGAGGTCCTCGGTTCGAATCCCACCTGCGGCAACCGCGTTGTGTCCTTGGGCAAGACACTTCATCCCCATTGCCCGTGTGGGGGCACGATGACGCCGTGTACTAAGGCGTACTGCACGTCGACGGTACGCATGTCTTCAACCAATCTAACCCTGCCTGTTCCGCAGGAGTTACGATGTTGGGGAACTGGCAGCTGCTCGTCGTTGCTCGGTGGTTCTCTCCGGGTACTCCGGCTTCCTCCACCCGTCAAACTGTCACGGTCATGAGCTCGTTCCAATGAGGGATCATAACCTATGTTTTTGAGACAAAAAATGAAAAAATAATGAAAATTAATTGACGATTTTTGTGAATAGCGCTCGACGAGCTCGTTCCAATGAGGGGTCATAACCTATGTTTTTGAGACAAAAAATGAAATTGACGATTTTTGTGAATAGCGTTGGCCGGTTTTAGCCGTTACGTTGGGTAAAGGGTTAAATCAGTTCGTTCGCCCAAGTACACACGACCGTGGATTTTCTCTGGCGAACAAATGTCTATGGGGAATTTCAGTGTTAAATTAGTTCGCTCAAGTAGCATCCCTTACTACTCCTGTTTGACCTGTCATTAAATACTTTAGCCATCACAACTGTCAGACGACACGTGCATACTTGCTACCCAAAATAACCAGGCTTGGCAATTTCAGGAGAGCGATTTTTTAGCTCTCCTTACTGCCCTCCTGAAAGAATTAAGGAGAGCGAAAAATTGCCCTCCTAAATATTTTGGTCTGGGATGATTGAGATTACATGTATTATGCTCACATTAAATTTTTGTTGTAAAGCAAAAATGTAATTTAACTTCGAAGTCACATAACATCACGTAATTTCATTTTGAAAGTGGTTTAGTGGTAAAAGGTAATGGTTGCAACCATACCCAAACACAGTTGCAATCATTTGAAGCAAAATGGGTCACAGCAATATTTTTTTTCTGTCAGTTTCAAATTCAACAATTGACATCACAGTTTGAGGGGTAATTATTCAAGGAATATTGACACTATAATATACTACCATCACTACTATCCTGTCACTTGAAGCACTTGCACCAGGATGTGACTGTAGATTCAAGCAGACCTGTTGTCCAAGAAAGTCATACGCCTACCACTACCACCTTCAACCCCCTAGGGGGGTTGAAGGTGTTAGTGGTAGGCGTATGACTTTCTTGGACAACAGGTCTGTGTACAAACACAGGTCTTGTCAAGTGTATGTTCGGTTGTTGAGTGAGACATCTAGATGTCTAAGAGATTTCGCTTTACCTTAGTAAAGTTAATAAAATCACTGATGTAATAGTCTGTTGGTTTCAGTTTCAATGAGTTCGTTCAATTGGATACTTAAAATGCTGTGTAAAGCTAATTGCTCTCCTAAGCTGATTGAGGAGAGCGATTTTTTGCCCTCCTGCATTTTTCAGAATGCCAGGCCTGAATAACTGATAAAAATCCATTCCCCTCTTTGAAAATTTTGCTTCTGCCCCCCCCCCCCCCCACCCCCACCCCAATTGAACTGGATATAGCTTGACATCGTCCACTAAGGAGGAGGTTTTCGACTATTTTGAAGTGAGAATTTGGAAATAAATATTGAATGCTGTTGAATGATGTTTTTTGAGTACACCTTTTAGCAAGTTCTATCGATTTTCAGGTAAAGTGTCAATTAATTCTCTATTAGGTACGCTGGTTTATTTAATGTTTTCTTGTTGGCAGGATATCGAAAGGATCGATTTTCCAGAAATAACACACCCATCTCTGCTTATAGATAGATTTATTGTCCATCTGTCAAGTAGTTTGAGATTGGATAAACAGGCCAACAACCTTGATGTTTCTTTAGCCTACTTACCTAGTTTTGTGATGACGTATATTTCATATTATTGTATATATATATCTTAATTCTGCAGAATACTAGTACATTAACAACGAGATAACATTACAAACTACAAGAACATAACCTAGTATACAGCTTGGAAATGGCATAGCCTAAAAGGCTGTCTTCCTACCATTCCCATAAAAAAATATATCAACTCGGTTTGGCATCAGTGTAACAAAAATTCTTTTCAAAGGCAGGAATATTTATAATTTGTTTATAAATCATGTGGATAGATGGGATCAATAGGTCATATGCTGGGAGGAGGATGATATACCAGAGAGTTTTGATGGCTGATACAATCGGGACAGGCTGGGTTGTCGCACTTGAAGTTTGGGCTGGAATAAGTACTTAAAATTTTATGCATTAATGATTTTTTGAACTTGGGTCTACTATATTGCTAGAGTTAGAGGGTCTATACTATTTCCAAATTCTTGGGAAGGAATGGAACGGCAATTCTGCAGAAAATTGAGTTCTTGGTTTGTGTGTTTCTATCTTACCAGTCTGCCTTGTATTCATCCCCGAAGGGTTTATGTAGACCTGAAAGGTGTTATCGAATGACATAGGGAGTTTTTTGTCCATCCAGTCATGCATAAAGAGGTAGACGTGAAGGCTGTAGAAATCTTTTAATTTCAGAATGCCACAATCTCTGAAAAGTGGGTCTGTGCGCGAGTTATATGCCCTCCTAGTAATGATTCGGACTGCTCTTTTTTGCAGCTTGAAAATTCTGTTGGTGTAGGTCGAATGAATCCTAACCTGAATACCATATATGAGATGACAGTGGATCAATGAAAAGTACAAAGTTTCCATTGCCTTTGCGGGGAGAAATTTCTTTGCCCTATTTGGGGCAAAAATTGCACTTGCTATTCTTGAACATACTGCTTAAACATGGTGTTTAAATTTCATATTTTCGTCTATATACACACCGAGAAAATTTAGAGCGGCTTGACCTTGTTCGTGTGTGTAGTATGTAAATGTGTGTGAAAATGTGCATGTGAGATTAAGGTGTTAAAACCGAACCTCTTAACCCCCGTGAGCCAACTTTTCCGGCCAGCAACATGATACGTCATAATTTCATTAGGTAGAATGGCTGCCAAGTGAATATGTACGGCAGCGTAGAACCGCCACACCGTAGTATGTTTCCTGGGATTCCTAATCTGTTTTTACAGATTACTAATCTGTTTTTACAGATTAACTAATCTGTATTTACAGATTAGTAATCTGTTTAAACAGATTAATTAATCTGTATTTACAGATTTCTAATCTATTTTTACAGATTAACTAATCTGTATTTACATTTATTTATTTATTTATTTATTTATTTATTGGTGTTTAAGGTCACATATTTCTGCACAATGGCTAATCATGACCACGACAGTTTTACGGGTGGAGGAAGCCGGAGTACCCGGAGAGAACCACCGAGCAACGGCGAGCAACTGTCAGCTCCCCAACATATATACTAACTCCACACAAGCAGGGTTAGCATTGATTGAAGACAGGTGCACCATCGACGTGCAGTACGCCTTAGTACACAGCGTCACCGTGCCCCCACGTGGGCAATGGGGGTGAAGTGTTTTGCCCAAGGACACAACGCGGTTGCCGCAGGTGGGATTCGAACCGAGGACCTCTCGGCTTGCAGCCTGCACCTCTACCAACTGAGCCACTGCGCCCCCCATTTGTATTTACAGATTACTTAGTTAATCTGTAAAAACAGATTAGTAATCTGTAAAAACAGATTAGTTAATCTGTAAAAACAGATTAGTTATCTGTTTAAACAGATTAGTAATCTGTTTAAACAGATTAGGAATCCCTGGAAATATACTATGGTGTGGCAGTTCTACGCTGCCGTAAATATGTGGGGCAGACCAATCAATATTTTCAACGTGTAGCCTCAAGGCTGCACGTTGAAAATATGAATTGGTCTACCACGAAATAATGAATATCGACTCTTCCAACTGTTCCCATTGAATTGACATGAGAGATACCACCAGGGTTCAAATGGTTAACCCGTTACCCAACACGAATAAAAAGACGACACATGCAAACAATTGTTAATATTCCACGTCTCTAAGCAAACAAGAGCAGAATTTTTTTAGTTATGCGCAATTACCAGCCACATTCCAGTTCGAGGTTCTCGGGGATCTGAATCCCCTACCCTACTTCCAGTGCGCACACTCAAACCAAATAAGATTATTGGCTCTCACTTCCGACTCTCGTGGATTCATAAGCAAAAAAGTTATTCGGTTCGCAAGGGATTTCATTCCCACATCGTCCCTGTGCGACGGCGGCGCGCGAAAACTTGTCATTCATTCATTCATTACACATGACAGTCTAATGATATTGCGATTTAGCTTATTATGGGCACAGTTCATTCATATCTAGCGTATTCTAATAAATAATTGGTGCCTGAGCATCAAGAAATCATGGTTAGTTTTACAAAGAAATCTTTGCTACATTAATTCACAGAATTGTTGGAACATCTATGTCCACAGACCAATATGTAGAGTTCCAAAAGGTTTCTGATGTCAAGCGGCCATCCATCCATTTGTATTTCTGGCGACTCCCCCAGCAGAAAACTGAAAAATTTATTGGAGTCTTATTTGATCTCTGGTTCCCTGAAACACGATACGCAAAAGTGTTATTGACGCACCGCGAACCTATCAACGATTCCGCTCCGAACCCCATTCCCCAAAACATCCCAAGCCCGAAGATTGCAATTGTAATATTAATCTTGCACATGATTTCGCGCGTTGATAAATCAGTAATATCAAATTTATACATGACTTGACAAAATTTCCGGTGTAAGTAAAAAGCGGGTGATCTGGGATCAATACTATAAAACTTTTACAATCGTATTATACCGAATTGTATTTTCTTCTACAAGTGAAAATAAAATGACGAAAATGAACCATTAGCATTTCAAAAGATATGGCAATTTGGCAACTGGCAAATTGTCATATCTTTGAAATTGCTAATGGTTCATTTCAACTTTTAGTTATTTCCATAAATAGAAAATACAGTTCTGAAAAATACAACTATAAAAGTTTAAAAGTATTGACCCCCTATTCTGCGAACGGGTTTTGTTGGAGGTGGCATTCCCGAATGATCAAACATATCGGAACCCGACTATGTTTTTTATTGTAAGAGGTGATTGTACCCATTTATGATTTTTCGTAACCTCATTTGACTCTCAGGCATTGCCTTTTAGTTATTCCGCGTGTGTCGAATTTAACCCTCTGAACTCTAATGTCAAAATACTAAAGTTTTCAGCAGCAAATTTTTCCCACAATGCAACTGAGAATTTAATAAATTATATCTTGTTTGACAGAGCTCAAGGTGCTGAAAGAGCTCGATTTGATGAAAACCACTCAGCGGGTTAAGAGCTAATTTAGACTGCCCAAGCCAGAAAATAAGCAGACTGTCATCTGGCACCAAGCCAGAAAATAAGCAGACTGTCACCTGCAAAATGAGGTCCCCAGAGGGTGAATTTAGTGAAGCTACCCTGCACAGCAGGGTAGCATCACTAAATTTACCCTTTGTGAACCTCAATCTGAATCAGGGTCTCAAAACTAAACAGAAAGATGTACCCCAGAGGATAAATTGGCCCACTGTATGGGATAGCATCATCAAATTCACCCTCATTCTGCAAATGTCAGACTGCTTCTTTTCAGTGTACTAAGGCCTGCAACATATTGGTGGTACACTTGCCTTAACCAATGCAAACTCTGCTATTGCGGTCACGAATAGCCCTTGTGCATAAGTATGTGACCTTAAACACCAATAAATAATAACTCTGTGATTGACGCGATAGTAAGTTGGAGTATTGGGGAGATCGATAATTACTCGTCGTCGCCAATTGGTTCTCTTCTGGTACTCCGACTTCCCCTCGTGCAAGGGCAATGCTAACATGATACAACAGAAGCCTTGCGGAGGGAAAAAAGGTCGTTGGCTGAGTTACACGACCGATAGATGCTGACGTTTGAGGAGTGGATAGATAATTTGAATTGGAGAAGAAATTGGTTGTAGCTGGGGAAGAAGATCTTAGTTGAACGAATGAAGGTGGAAAGATGAGGGAGAATAACGTTCGCCTGGGATCAGTTTTATGAATATAAACTACAAATATAAAATCTCAATTTTATACATTTTCGTTTAGGGTGGGATGGGTTGAGCTGGATGAAATCTGACAAAAGAATGAGAAAGAACCAAAGGGGTAAATAATAGTTTTGTTGAAGGGAAAGTCCTGGGAGACCGAGAGAGAAGCAACGATGAGAGTTTTTAGCTCATCTTGACAAAGTCAAGCTGAGCTAATCCCATCGCTCTCCGTCCGTCGTCCGTCCGTCCGTCGTTCGTCAACACAATGTTTTGGTCTTCTCCCCAAAGCCACTAGGCCAATTCAAGTGAAAGTTTGTGTGAGTGATGGTCCCGAAGGGGCATTGCATTTTTGTTCAACTCAGCATGCCCAGCCCCATAGGTAGGGAGTGGGAAAAATGCTCCAAAATATTTTTTAAATCTTCTCATGAACCAGTGTGTATAATGACTTGACATTTGCTATGGGGCTTCCTTTTGAGGTGTAGAATCAATTTTGTTCAATCGAAGTTCGTGAAGCAATATTTGGCTTTGTAATGTGAGGGGTAATACTTTTGGCCCCGCCCAAAATTTCTATTTTCTGAACCCTGGTCTGGTTTGAACCAAATTTGGTATGTGGTATTATTGGGTCATAAGTACTTGACTCGTGCCAAAAAAATAAAAAATTCCCGCATCCCCATGGGAACCCTGGGAGCTAAAAATAGAAATATTTTCACATTCCCAAACCACACAGAACAGAGAGCTGTTATTTGGTATGAAGTATCCTAAGGGCCAGTAGAATTGCCATCGGTTATGTTTGGGTGTTCTGTAATGGCCATCGAAAAAATGCTGAGTAAACATATTTGCAAAAATTAATTTTTTTTCTCCAGAACCAATCATCGGAATCTTTTGATATTCGGTATACAGCCTTCATGGGAGGGGGGGGGGGGGGGGGGGGGGATTCAGATACAGATACAAGTTTGTTAAAATAAAGCCCATTCGCTCATATTTGGGCTCAATACAGGAGACCGAATTTTTAGCATAGGGTAACATGGGGAATATTCTTTTAAAATCTTCTTCAGAACCACCAGTCAGAATCTTTTAATGTTTGGTATACATCATTGTTATGAGGGTCAGATTTTCAAGATTGTTCAAACCAAGTCCCTAGTTGAATATTTGGGCTTCCTACGCAAGCCCAAATTTTAACTTTGTTCCATATGGGGGATAATTTTAAATTTTCTTCAGATCCACCAGTCGGAATGCTTTCATATTTGGTATACAACATCTCTAGGGGGTCAGATTTAAGTTTGTTCAATTCGAGTGCCTGGGTTAATATTTGGACTCCATATGGGAACCTGAAATTTAATACAATATGAGGGAATTTCTTCAAAAATCTTCTTCAGATTCACTAGTCATGATGCTTTCATATTTGGTATACAACGTCTCTAGAGGGAGGGGGGGGGGGCAGATTCAAGTTTGTTCAAATCAGATCCATAGGTTAATATTTGGGCTCGCTATGGTAGCCCAAATGTTAACTTAGTGCAGTATGAAGAAATTTCATTAAAATGTCACTTCTTCAGATCCAAAAGTCAGAATGCCTTCATATTTGGTACACAACATCTCTGGGGAAGTCAGATTAAACTTTGGACAAATCGAGAGCCTGGGGTAATATTTGGGCGCCCTATAGGTGCCAGAATTTGCCATATTGCTGAAGAATTACAAACTTTGTATTCAGTACCATCTAGAGGTCTGTAAGTAAGATTATTCCACATAGGTTATATCAAGGGGCTTCATAGGGGAGTTCTACATTTTACATTATGATCAACTGAAGAAGAGGCATGATGCCCGGATTATTTTTGTCACTAATGCGGGGCTCAAGGATTGACAGTGTATCCTATGGAAATGGATTGCTTAATGTAGACTCATTCTTGTTTATATTGTGTTCTGTTCAAGATGAGCGCTTCAGGCCCCGTGGGGCCTCTTGTCTAATTATAGGCCCGTTTGAAAATCGGTCGTATTTTGTAATTGGTCTGTACGTCCGTCCGTCTGTCTATCCGTCTGTCCGCCCGTTAATATTTTTGGTTTCCAACCGATAACTGCGGTTTGGATTATTTGATCTCAACCAAAGTTGGCATGTGTTTTACTCAGCTAGTAATACATGCCAAGTGCGAATATGGTTTCCATCCAATTATTTTTACATGAGTTATGGCCCTTTTTCGACTTAGAATCTCAACCAAAGTTGGTATAATTCTTATTTAGCCATGCCTGGCTGTGCTGTTGTTTGAATATTGCCAGGAGTTTAACATAATACACATGTAGGCCTATACAGTATACTGCCATCCCAAAGCGGACAGAGTATTTCATCCCGATTGCGACGCAGTGACGATCCAGTTGAAATCTTCTATCAGACTTTCTGCTCACAGCACTGTAGAATCTCCCGTCCAAAAATACGAAATGATCTCATCTCAAATAATATGTTGGATTGTTTTTGTTATGTTTTTAGCTCACCTGACTGAAAGTCAGGGGGTGGTTAAGTGATGATCACTTTCTGTCCGTCGTCCTTCCATCCGGCGTGAACTTTACATTATCGACTTCTCCTCATAAACCACTGGGCGGCCCACAGGTTTATGAGGAGAAGTCGATAATGTAAAGTTCACACCGGACGGACGATCTTGCTTAATTGAACTCAATTTGATGTACATGCTCCTTGTCATAATATTATGTCAATGCAAGTTTGTTCAATTAAAGTTGCCGCGCTCTGGGAGAAAATGCTCCTAAATTCTAAAAAAATCTTCTTCTCACGAACAATTGGGGGGGGGGGGGGGGTTACAAGTGTGTTCAAATTAAGCCCCTTGGTTCATATTTGGGCTCAGTATGGTAGCCTGATTCTTACCTTAGGGCAATATGAGGAATAAGCTTTAAAAATCTTCTTCAGGACCACTAGTTAGAATCTTACCCAACGCAGACGATTTCAAAATTTATTATTTTAAATATCATTTTTTAAATTTTTTCAAAAAATTTCAACAAAACCATATCATGTGACCCCTCTTTGGAACGAGCTCGACGAGCTCGTTCCAAAGATGGGTCACATGATATGGTTTTGTTGAAATTTTTCGAATAATAATATTTTTTCAGCTGCTGAATTTGCATATTACGCGGGCGGATGCGAATGATTCGTTGGGTAAAGGGGTTAATATTTGGTATACATCATTGTTACTCGGGTCAGATTCGAATATGTTCGAATCAAGCCCCTCAGTTATTATTTGGGCTTGCTACGGGGGCCCGGATTTTAACTTAGTGTAACATGGGGCATAATCTTAAAAATCTTCTTCATCAGATCCACCAGTCAGAATCTCTTGATATTTGATATACAACATCTCGGGGTGGGGGGGGGGGGGGGGGGGGCAGATTCAGGATTGTTCAAATCGAGTCCCTGGGTTAATATTTGGGCTCCCTATGGAAGACTGAATTTTACCTTAGTGCAATATGGGGAAATTTCATTATTATTTATTTATTGGTGTTTAAGGTCACATACGTCTGCACAATGGCTAATCATGACCACAACATGGAGATAAAATCAAGGTCAGTCAATCGTTTTTACCCCATGTTGCCTATTTTAGAGTACACGCACACCAAGTATTAGTGTGACTGGGTCCTAGTTTACCAGTGAAACAGAGCTTGTTTACCACAGTAAACAAGCACTGCTTCACTTCCAGGGGTTCCCGAGGGGGGGGGGGGGGGGTCATAAAAAAATCTACTTCTTCAGATCCATCCGACAGAATGATTTTATATTTGGTATACCACATCTCTAGGAGGGTCAGAATCAACTTTGTTCAAATCGGGTCCCTGGGTTAATATTTGGGCTCTCTATTGGAGCCCAATGTTTAACTTAGTGCAATATGAGGGAATTTCTTCTTCTCCAGAGCCATCAATTAGAATCGGGGTGGGGGGGGGGGGGGGGGCGTGCAGATTCAAGTTTGTTCAAATCGAGTCCCTGGGTTAATATTTGGGTTCTCTATGGGAGCCCGAATTTTAACTTAATGCAATATGAGGGATTTTTTTTAAACATCTTCTGCATAACCATCAATCAGAATCCTTTCACATTTGGTATATAATATATCTGGGGGTATCAGATTTAAGTTTGTTCAGTTCGAGTCCCTGGTTGAATATTTGGTGCTCTTTTTGGGGTAGGGTGGGGGAGGTTAGCTTCAAGTTTGTCCAAATCCAGTCCTCAATGTTTTTCCATAAAACTGCAGTGACATAATAACCCTTGAAAGTTTGACATGGACACCAGAGTTATGATTAATTTCACGACTTCATTCCTCTGTGTTGTTGATGAACCATGCATGACTAACTGAATGTGACCCTTATGTGACCCAAAATACTTCTTTGAACCACTTTGTCAGGTGAGCGACTAAGGCCCCTTGGGGCCTCTTGTTTTTATTCAGTCCTGATTTTGCAATAGCTAGTTCATTTAGGAAATTTCCATTCACTAATGTAAATTCTAAAACTGAAATTATGCGAATACACGTGTGAAAGAGCGGGTGAGTTGTTTTCTCGTGTTTTGAGTGAAAAACTTATTTTGTGGACCACCGAGCCTGTCATTAGCATTTCATATTGTTGTGTTCATGAATTTCAAAGTAATTCGGTCGGTCGTCATGTATCGACGATAAACACCTCTCCTCCCGCTTTTTAGTTTCACTGCCAGGAATTTGTATTGCGCAGCTTGCAAATGCGCGCTTAATTACATTGCGCTGAAAATAGATGACCCCTGTAAACATACAGATACATTCAATTCGGATTGCATCATATCTGTTCCGTTAAGGCCAAACAAAATTAAATAACTGATTCTTTTTTTAAAAAAAAAACGAATGAGGAAGGGCGGTTTTTAATTTTTATTACTGATGGAATGGTCACCGATGCCTAAAATCCAGTTGTGAGAGCCTAAAATTAAATACTAGAGATTTCCATCTTGATTTCACTGATAGTTTTTTTTTTGTAACAGTGACCATACAGCACAAAATCAATACAGAACAACTAAAATGGAGATAAAAAAATTGGTTAAGTTCTAGAAGCCACAATAAGGATGTACAAAAAAATGAGGGTCCCAGTACAAAAGCCAACATTTTCCTTACCCATGTTTCGTATTCAGTCAAACGTAAATAATAGTTTGTTTATACAAATTTGTTGTATTACAAATTATTGGAGTATGCTTGTTGGCACTCTCCAATAATTTGTAATAAAACAATTTTAGATGAACGAATTGACCACGAAAACTAATCTAGCTCTCAATCAGTTAAATAAATATTTATTTTGAACGCACATTTGAGAATTATGTCGCATTTCGCGAAGAGAATAACAATACTGTATCAATGTATAGGACATATTGCATCGCAAATCGCGATGTGATACCGCTAAAATCACACCCTATGAAAGTTTTATACATTTTGAATTTTCCCTCTGAAATAAATATAACGAACACGGGCCGAATAAACGAATGCCTGAGAATCAAACGTTTAATTTTCTTTAGCCTAACCGACTTACAAAACTTTTTGTCAGTGCAGTTTGCTGTTTTGTGGGATTTTTTTTAGATTAGATTAGATTAGATTATTTTATTTAACGATATAGATAGAATTGTGATACAAAAAAATAATTGTGGTTCATCGAGATATATTATTATAACTTGCAATAGAGATACAGTAAAAGAACAGAACAGCACAACTATCTATACCGTAGGGAGATGACATAGACAGATTGGGAATAATTTAATGACTTGTTAACTGGTAGAGTGCTAAATTATTTTTAGTATCAAATCTTGTACACATGTCTTTGCCTTGTTACAATTTATGGGAGAGTGCCTATGGGCACTCTCCCATAAATTGTAACAAGGCAAACCCTTACAGATTAAATAATATCACTTCAAAGATAACTAGAAAGTGTTTTAGCACACTAAAACATATGTCTCCCCTTCCTTTTGAGGTCAGAGGTCAAGGTCACATGCAGTTCATCAAGGTAGCTGACATGCGGTTTCATGGTGACACATCCACATGTCAAAAAAAAAAAAAAATTTGGTCTGGTCAATTACTCCCTATTTAAAGTACATAAATTTGACCTTGAGGTCAAGGTCACATGAAGGTCATGATGACATGTGGTCTCATTGTGATACATCCACATGTCAATCATCTAAGTCCTAAGTCAAAAAACAAAAAAGTTCTGATCTGGACAATTATTCCCTATTTGAAGTACATAAATTTGACCTTGAGGTCAGAGGTCAAGGTCACATGCAGTTCATCAAGGTAGCGGACATGCGGTTTCATGGTGACACATCCACATGTCCCCCCCCCCCCAAAAAAAAAATCTGGTCTGGACAATTACTCCCTATTTAAAGTACATAAATTTGACCTTGAGGTCAAGGTCACATGAAGGTCATGATTACATGTGACATGCGGTCTAATTGCGATACATCCACATGTCAAATATCTAAGTCCTAGGTCAAAAAACAAAAAAGTTCTGGTCTGGATAATTATTCCCTATTTGAAGTACATAAATTTGACCTTAAGGTCAGAGGTCAAGGTCACATGTAGGTCATCGAGGTAGACGACATGCGGTCTCATGGTGACACATCCACATGTCAAATAACCAAGTCCTAGGTCAAAAAACAAAAAAATAAATTCTGGTCTGGACAATTACTCCCTATTTGAAGTACATAAATTTGACCTTGAGGTCAAGGTCACATGAAGGTCACAATGGTATGCGACACACCGGCTCATGGTGACACATCCACGTGCCAAAAATCTAAGGCCTGGCTCAAAAGACAAACAAGTTTTGGTCTGGACAAAGTTTCCTTGAAAAAAGCACAAATCTGACCTTCAGATCAAAGGTCAAGGTCACATGAAGGTCACAATGGTACGCTACACACCGGCTCATGGTGATACATCCACATGCCACATATCTAAAGCCTGACTCGAAATACAAAAAAAGTTCTGGTCCAGACAGTTTCCCTTAAAAAAGCGCATAAATCTGACCTTCAGGTCAAAGGTCAAGGTCACATGAAGGTCACTATGGCACACTGCACACCGGTTCATGGTGATACATCCACATGCCAAGTATCTAAGGTGTAGGTCAAAAGACAAAAAAGTTATGGCTCGGACAAAGTTTGTGTAATGTTTCCCTTAAAAAAACACATAAATCTGACCTTCAGGTCAAAGGTCAAGGTCACATGAAGGTCACTATGGCACACTGCACACCGGCTCATGGTGATACATCCACATGCCAAGTATCTAAGGTGTAGGTCAAAAGACAAAAAAGTTATGGCCCGGACAAAGTTTGTATGAGAAGAAGAAGAAGAAGAAGAAGAAGAAGAAGAAGAAGAAATAGAAGAATATGCACTAAAACAATATGTCTCCCTTCTGGGAAGGGGAGGCATAATAAAAAACACATCCACTGAATATGAGCCTTCAAGTTGTGGTACCTGCACTTCAGAATAAAGCCCAAATATGTGCTTCCAGCACTCTACCAGTTAATCAGATTTGTTTATTGGGGTCTAACGACTCTTTCAACGGCCAGAGTTTCATCGTGTCGGGCAGTTTTATGGGCTTGAAAAGCCGTAGTATCCAGAGAGAACCAATGAATAGCGGGGAATAACTGTCAAACTCTCCAACTTACTAACTCGGCACGAGCAGAGTTTGCAGCGGTTCATTGCATCACGCCTCGGTACACAATACCACAGTGTCCCTAATAATGTATTACCCAATGAGGACGCAGCGCAGACACCGGGGTCAGGATCGAACCGTCAACCTTTCGGTTTTAAAATCCAATGCTCTAACCAATGACTGAAGTATAAATAGTAAAGCTTACAAAGAATGCCCCTATTTCTTGTTTCCCAGACCCATCCGCATGATATCTGCGCATCAATTCTCAAACTACTTTTTTTCATAAAAGAAAATGCAGACTGGAAAGGTGTTCAAATACTTTTCGTTGTCAGGATTTGTCTTCGGTGTCGGAGAGGAAGGGGCCGTGGCCATTAGGTATCCGAACTAAATGCCCTTAGGGCAAAATGCCATCGAACTTGACGCCCTTGGACAAAATGCCCTTAACCCTTTACCCAACGTAACGGCAAAAACCGGCCAGCGCTATTCACTTAATTTTCATTATTTTTTCAATTTTTGTCTCAAAAACATAGGTTCTGACCCCCTCTTGGGACGAGCTCGTCGAGCTCGTTCCAAATGAGGGGTCATAACCTATGTTTTTCAGACAAGAAATTAATTATTCAAGAATATTTTTTGCAAGTGTCGTCTGCTTTTCGTGTTAAGTAAAGGGTTAAGATAAAATGCCCTCAAGATAAAATGCCCTCAGTGAATTTGAAGGAGTGGGCAAAATGCCCGTAGGACATAACGCCCTCAATCGTATTCCAACATTAACCCCCTGCAAACTGATGTCAAAATATCTAAAATTCAGAGTTCAAATTTTCCCCATAATGCAACTGGAAATTTAACCAATTCAATCTTGTTTGACAGAGCTCATTGAGCTCTGTCAAACGAGATTGAATTGGTTAAATTTCCAGTTGCATTATGGGAAAAATGGCTGCTTGAAATTTGGATATTTTGACATCAGAGTGAAGGGAGTTAAATGACTGTTTGATGGCATTTATTTCATATATCTTCTCTTGAGTGTATAGGCCACCATCTACAATACTTAGCATTGCAGATGGAGCCTCGTATACTGCAAAAAATATAGATTCTTTTTAGAACCAAAACTGGTTCTAACTTGTCCCTGAGATGGAACCAGTTCTGTTTAAACAGTATTTATTTCAAATCAAATAAATTTATAAAGATTAACTTTAAATATCAACCGAATTAAACATATATTGAGGGGGTTGCAGCCGTAAGTTTAGAGCTTGTACGAGGTTGTCTCAAATCATTATTAAGCAAAGGAGATATGAACAGTTGGCATATCGAACCAGTTTTGGTTCTGTATAGAACCAATATACCAAGTATTTATATTCACTTTGTTTCAAAATGTTTGGCGACTGCGTTGAATACGCTTCAAGTTTACTGATGAATCTATTTCAGTTCATGTATTATTAATCTGCACAGCGAAAGCGATTGCTGTGGAGGAAGCTCTCGAGACGCAAGTTTGAACCCCCCGCTGTACCATTTATATTATGTTACTCTGAAAAAGAAACGTTCACGCTAAATACCAATGAAATGCAGTTTGCCCACTTGAATGATGCAGTCTTCTGTAATTTGTGTAATTTCAAGGTTTTGATGACATAAGAGAGACAGTTAGTGTGACAATATACGCCGAGTGCGTCTTAACATTATTTTGATTAACCCCCTTGATTTGTAAACTAAAATGATGTTAAAACGCACTCAGCGTATATTGTCACCAGCGAAAATTGTCACAGTTAGTAAAACTGGGCATTGTTATTATTTGTCTTTGTCTCTCTGTTCTTTATCCCTTTACACAACGTAACGGATAAACAGGCCAGCGCTATTCTCAAAAATCGCCAATTAATTTTCATTATTGTTTCATTTTTTTGTTTCAAAAATATAGGCTATGACCCCTCTTTGAAACGAGCTCGTTCCAATGAGGGGTCATAACCTATGTTTTTGAGACAAAAAATGGAAAAAATTAGTTATTCAATAATTTTTTTTGCAAGTGTCGTCTGCTTTTCATTTTAGGTGAAGGGTTAACTTATCCGCATCCCTCGAAGTTACCAACAGTGTTAAACTTTTACTCATCATAACGGAAAAAACGGACCAGTGCTATTCTAAAAAATCACCATTCCATTTCTTGTGGGAACCTCGGGAAGTTAAGCAGTGCTTGTGTACTGTGGTAAACAAGCTCTGTTTTACTGGTAAAATAGGATCCGGCAACCAATGCCTGGGGCGCGGAAGTCCTCTAAGATGGGCAACATGGGTATAAACAATTGGCTGGGCTTGACCTTATATCCATGTTGCGGTCACGATTTGCCATTGTGCAGAAATATGTGCGACCGTAAACACCAATAATAAACAACAAGACAATGAACACCATTCAGTTTTCATCATTTTTCTCAGAAACTTAGCTGGTGTCTCTTTCTTGAACGAGCTCGCTGAGCACGTTCAAATGAAGGTTCATAGGCTACGTTTTTGAGACAAAACATGATATTTATTTATTGGGGTTTAAGGTCACATACTTATGCACAATGGCTAATCGTGACCGTGACAGATTTACGGGTGGAGGAAGCCGGAGAGAGCCACCGAGCATCGACGAGCAACTGTCAGCTCCTCAACATTCGAACTCTATTTAAGCTCCGCTCAAGCAGGTTCACAGCGGTTGACGACATGTGCACCATCGACGTGCAATACGCCTTAGTACAGGGCGGTATCGTGCCCCCATGTAGGCAACCGGGATAAAGTGCCTTGCCCAAGGATACAACGCGGGTCGTCCCGGACGGGGATCGAACTCGGGACCTCTAGCATAGAAGTCCAACAGTCTACCACTGAGCCACCGCGCTCCCTACAAAACATGAAAATGTTTATTCATTCAAGATTTTTTTCCAAGTGTCGTCTGCTATTGGAATCAGGTAAATGGTTATGAGAGTTTTAGGAGCAACAAAGTAGATGTAAATAATATGTCAGTTCATGGTGACCTGAATAATTTACCATTGCAATATGAAAATGGAATTTTCCAGAGCACGTGCGCATTTGTAATAACTCAAAATTCACATCACGTAGGCAAGTGCATGCCACTTCAGGATTCTATAAACTGTCAAATAATTATCATTAAAAATACGATAGAAAACTGGCAACAAGCTGCAGGTCTTGAAAGTCGTTACCAAATCAGTAATAGCAGTTACTGCATGAAGTAAATTCATACGAGACGCAAAAGAGGAGTGCTCAGGTTCAGTGGAGCAAGCTTTTTTTGCAAAAAGAACAGGGATGCCGGAAGTAAAACTAAACATGCCCCCTTCCGCACACTGCAAAAAATATAAGTAGTAGTGTATGTTCCCCTACAGGTGGAGGTTGGATGACCCCGGTGGATGACCCCGGAAGTGACGTCATGTCACGTGACGTAGTGGCGCCATGTTGTGTTGTCATGGTAACCCGCGTGAGCGGCCATGTTGTGACGTCATCTCCATAGTGATACGTGGTGGTAGTACGCATGCGCAGCGCGTGTTGTTAGGGTGATACGAGCTTCCGTCGTCCATTTTGTATACTGGAAGCCGCCATCTTGGTTTCTATGGTAGCACGTGATTGCTATGTTACCTAAGGCCTACAATAGGACAGGGGTATGTTCGGGGGTGTGTTCCTTTGTAGAAGAGTACTTTTCTGGAACGACTTCCCTGGATAATTACCACAAACAACCCGACAATCCCTCCAAATCACCAAAATCCACCCAAAATTACCGAAATTGACTTTATTTCCCCAATTTATCGGCTTAGCACGTAGTGCTATGGTACCAAGGGGGTACAAAGGGGTGCGTTCGATTGAACAGGAGTTAATTTCTGGCTTAGGATTCTCCCAGAATCCCTTTTTGGATCCCTATCCCATGACGTTTTTCCGTATTAAGAATAGCACGTAGTGCTATAGGACAAATTTACCCAGAATTCTCTGCTTCTATCTATATATGCAATAGTTTACGTCTATCTGGTCATGTTCCTTTGTTCTAGAGTATACTCCAGTAGCGTATTGGAACAGTTTATCTTATTATTACTATATTTAGCAATTTCTGGTCTATTCTTGTTAGTTCTGACCCTATTCTAAGTACTCTTGTTGTTTCATTTATATAACTAACCAATCAGATTGCATGATTTCCCATAGTCTGTATGCAGGGTTATCTCCCTTGTGTATGTCAAAAGTATTCCCAAACCCAGTAAGCAATCGAGCAGTAACTGATAAACCATTGCTCGAATGACTCGAATCCCACCGAGCAAATGAGCTTTAGAGTAATTGCTCGATCGATAAAAAGTATCCTCGAAAGGTATCCTCAGCTGATAGGTAGCCATGTCATAGGTATCCTCAAATACTGAAATGAGTCGAAGAGTCGTATGTGGAGTCACTCGAACGAGCAATTGCTCTATGGCTCATTTGCTAGATGGAATTCGAGTCGTTCGAGCAGTATGTGGAGTCACTCGATCGAGCAATTGCTCTAAGGCTCATTTGCTCGATGGGCTTCGAGTCATTCGAGCAATGACTTTTCAGTAACTGCTCGATAGCTTATAAGGGATATTTGGGATAGGTATGCCTTGTTATACAGATAATAGTATCCTCAGATAAGTATCCTCGATAGGTATCCTCGATAGGTATCCTCAAATTATACAATGCCGGGCCGTAGGTATCCTCAAATACTGAAATGAGTCTAAGAGTCATTCGAGGAGTCACTCGAACGAGCAATTGCTTGTTGGCTCATTTGCTCGATGGGATTCGAGTCGTTCGAGCAATATGCCGAGTCACTCGATCGAGCAATTACTCCAAAGCTCATTTGCTCGGTGGGATTCGAGTCATTCGAGCAATGGTTTATCAGTTACTGCTCGATTGCTTACTGGGTTTGGGAATACTTTTGACATACACAAGGGAGATAACCCTGCATACAGACTATGGGAAATCAAGCAATCTGATTGGTTAGTTATATAAATGAAACAACAAGAGTACTTAGAATAGGGTCAGAACTAACAAGAATAGACCAGAAATTGATAAATATCGTAATAATAAGATAAACTGTTCCCAATAATAGGCTCTTCTACGCTACTGGAGTATACTCTAGAACAAAGGAACATGACCAGATAGACGTAAACTATTGCATATATAGATAGAAGCAGAGAATTCTGGGTAAATTTGTCCTATAGCACTACGTGCTATTCTTAATAGGGAAAAACGTCATGGGATAGGGATCCAAAAAGGGATTCTGGGAGAATCCTAAGCCAGAAATTAACTCCTGTTCAATCGAACGCACCCCTTTGTACCCCTTGGTACCATAGCACTACGTGATAAGCCGATAAATTGGGGAAATAAAGTCAGTTTCGGTGATTTTGGGTGGATTTTGGTGATTTGGAGGGATTGTCAGGTTGTTTGTGGTAATTATCCAGGGAAGTCGTTCCAGAAAAATACTCTTCTACAAAGGAACACACCCCCAAACATACCCCTGTCCTATTGTAGGCCTTACGTAACATAGCAATCACGTGCTACCATAGAAACCAAGATGGCGGCTTCCAGTATACAAAATGGACGACGGAAGCTCGTATCACCCTAACAACACGCGCTGCGCATGCGTACTACCACCACGTATCACTATGGAGATGACGTCACAACATGGCCGCTCACGCGGGTTACCATGACAACACAACATGGCGCCACTACGTCACGTGACATGACGTCACTTCCGGGTCATCCACCGGGGTCATCCAACCTCCACCTGTAGGGGAACATACACTACTACTAATATAGGTTCTCTTTAGAACCAAAACTGGTTCTAATCTTGTCCCTGAGATGGAACCAGTCCTGTTTAAACAGTATTTATTTCAAATCAAATAAATTTACCAAGATTAGCATTCAATTTTAACAGAATATTACATGAACTGAAGTAGATTCAGCAGTAAACTTGGAGCTTATTCAACGCAGTCGCCAAACATTTTAAAACAAAGGAGATATGAACAGTTGGCATATCGAACCAGTTTTGGTTCTGTATAGAACCAAAACTGGTTCGATATGCCAACTGTTCATATTTCCTTTGCTTAATAATGATTTGAGACAACCTCGTATAAGCTCTAAACTTACGACTGAAACCCCCTCAATTTATGTTTAATTCTGTTAATATTTAATGTTAATCTTTATAAATTTATTTGATTTGAAATAAATACTGTTTAAACAGAACTGGTTCCATCTCAGGGACAAGATTAGAACCAGTTTGGGTTCTAAAGAGAACCTATATTTTTTGCAGTGCACGGTCTTACCGAGTTAGTGTCCTTTTATTCGTCTATGCCCTGGGAGCACCTATCACCCATTAGTTCCTTTATGAGTCCGATACGGAAGGCCATTGGGACGAATAAGTGTAGCGAGGGGATCGAGCATTGCGAATATTCACAATGCATTGCAAATATTCGCAATGTTGAATGCGAATATTTGCAGTGCATTGCGAATATTCGCAATGCTCGATTTCCCTGCTACAGATGTTGACCCCAATGGGCTTCCTTAGTCCGACGTCTCTCAATGGTTCATAGTGGTTCATTTCGAAAGATCTCACAAGGCCTCACCGTGGTCGTGTCCCAATACTCGTATTTGCATTGGGAGCTACTATGAACCCTTTTGGTCCTTTATGAGCCAATTGGGTCTCAATAGCTTGTATTGGATCCTTTACGTTAATAATGGCTTGTGATCTGAAGACTCCTATGGAAGCTATGGTCCCACCGTAGTAGTGTATAAATACCCGTATATGCATTGGGAGCACCCCTCAATGGCTCATAGTGACTCCTTTCGGTCCATACTAGGTCACATGCCGCAAGACCCCACGCTATAGCCTATAGTCACACCGTGGTGGTGTCTCAATACTCGTATGTGTCTTGGGACGCCTATAATAAGCCTATTAGCTCTCAATGGCTCATAGTGGCGAGACATCTAGAAGTCAATAGTAAGCCTATAAGGGATATTTATATTGCGTTATCGCAAAAAATCTACGTAATATGTTTGTGGCTGGGAGAAAGATGATATCTCGTGAAAATGTATGTCTTAGTGCTGCTTAGTGTTTCATTCCCACCACGAAAATTCCACCGGCCTTCGCTAAGCCCTCTTCATTCCACGCTTCTAAACCCTCATCCACTCGCAAATTGAAACTTAACCCACTCGACACACCCCGCAGAACCCCAGAGAAGTCGGGAGGAATGCTCTTTTCCCCTTCAAAGACCATGGGTAGCAAAATACTCCTTGCGTACAGAGGGAACTGGGTTTTGATCAGTGAAATTGGCATCAAACAGACTCACCGTGCACTCTAAAATCAGTTGAGTTAAAAATCAACCCAAGTCAACTAGGTTGAGTGAATATGAACCCAGTTGGGTTCATATTCACTCAACCCATTCAGTTTAGATTAATTTTTAACTCAACTGATTTTAGAATGCGGGAACCCTGAAATCGGAACAGTGTTTGTTTATGACGGTAAACGAGTTTGGGGGAGTGAAATCTAACTCATCCCATCTCGTTGACGAGGTCAGATTGTCGGATCGGCGATCTGACCTCGTCAACTCGACGGAATACGACAAACCAGATCACCTTTCTGTCATAATAACCTCTATTTATTATACGCTAAAAGATCGATTATCGAAGAAATCGCAGAGAGATATAAATCGTATCCCCCACTGTGAAGTTATAGGGATTTTCACTTTCACGATATCAATCAAAACGGCGGCTTTCAAAGCATCACTTCAAGGTGAATACGAGTCAAATTATCACTAGAAATGATCAATTTGTTCTAGAAACGTATAACGAAACGTAAATCTAGTGTTTTTGAGTGGATGCCGATCATTTCCAGCAATAATTCAACACGTATTCACCTTGAATTGATGCATGAAACCCGCTTGTTCAAACATGGCCTGAAAGTCCGTAATATAAGTTTTTGGTTTGATACGTCCGTTCAAAGGACGTACCAAACCAAAAACTTGTATTACGGACTTTCAGGTCATGTTTGGACTAGAAATCCTCCAACTGAATCAGATTGCAAGACGATATCTGTTCCGAGTATCAATCAAATCACTTCCTCGTTTCAATGAATCAATGCGCTGTTTTCTTAAAGGTTGAAACGAGTGGAATTATGAGATTCTTATAAAAAGCGAAAAATAAAGATTTGTCTCGGTCACTCATGAGATAATTTTCGGTATCCACTCAAAAACACTGGATATCCTCTATTTATCTTACAATTAACATGTATTTGTCTGTATTAACTCCGCGACTGTCGTGTATCAGGGGGTCGGATACAAGCACGTTTCTTTCGTGTGAGTTCCATTTTTTTCTTTTTGTTCATTCGAACGAATAAATAGTTCGTTATATATTCATCTACATTCTTGACTTATCCCCAATATATTGTAAGATAAAATGATTATTACCATTATGTGGATGTACAAATTATGTATCTTCGACTCGTCGTGATCTGCCCTTAGGACCCGGAGCTCGACTCGGATACATATTTTGTACATCCACATAATGGTAACAATCTCTATCAATACCACGACTGCTGTGCGTATTCAACGCTACGTGATACAATACACATGTTGGGAAATGTTCAAGATACACCACGTGTTGAATCCGGATTACGAGTAAGAACGTCATGTAAAAACTCATCTGATTGGACGTTACGCATCTGTGTGACGTTTTGACGTGAACGAAATGCTTCGACACAAACAGTTTGAAGTAAGCAAATTATCAGACCGCCGAAGGTGATAATTTTCTTTAAAAATATCGGCTTCATTCAAGTAATTAAGTTTTATCGTGGAAGAAATACAGAACACAACTTTGGTAGAGAACTGTGTACAGGAATCAACAACCCTTGGTGAAGGCGCGCGTGAAATACGAACAATAAGTTTTCATCGTCTCCCATGCTCCACTCACGCGGTGTTCTGTCTTAGGAATAAACTTAGGCTAATTTTATGATTTTGTAGCAGCCATTATATGGTCACAGACGCTTAACCATTTGAACCTGAGAGGCCGCTTTTCCGGCCACGAACATGATACGTCATAACGTCATTAAATAAGATGACTGTTCAGTAAATGTGTGGGGTAGACCAATCAATATTTTCAACGTGCAGCCCCGAGGCTGCACGTTGAAAATGTTGATTGGTCTACCCCAAATAATGAATATGGACTCTTCTAATTGCTGCCATTGAACTGTCATGGAAGATACCACTAGGGTTCAAAGGGTTAAAATTTCCCAAATATAACAATAACTGACCAATGTTCTTCTTTCTTTTACAGCCCCGAGTTGGAACATGTTCTGGACCATCCAGTTTGAGAGATGCTGGAATACTGGACAGAATAAAAGATATAGGTAGGAAAACATTTTTTTCTTTATTTTTTTTCGTTCAAATATATTTTAATAAAGAATAAAAATGTAATTGAAAATTAAAGAAATAAACACCCATGGCACTCGGGTTTGTAAGCCATGTGACACAATGGAAGGGAATTGGCTGTTCAAGGTTTGTAAGCCATGTGATTCATACAGATTATCACGATAATGTCCATGTCCCGTGATTTGCATCAGATTCTCGGTGGTGTCTGGAATGGGATCTCATTCTGGACACCACCGAGAATCTGATGCAAATCACAGGACATGCACATTATCATGATAATTCTTTTATCTAACAATTCTGTCACATAAACAGATTAAATCTTAAATTATTAATAAGTTTGGGGACATAATGTTGGGTGATAAAAAGTTTTAAAAAACTCATACTTTATGGAACAATATTGTTGTGCACTTTAACAAACAATGAGTAACGCGGTCACGTCAAATTGTTCAAAGTTGCGTTGTAACATTCTTCACTCCCACTGTGACTTCCTATGATGATACGCTTGGAGTTACAAGTGTGTAATATTTAATTGTGCAGTTTCTATTTATTGTGGGGAGTGGGGGGATTGGCTATTAATAGTTCTGTTGCTAATTGTAAGGAATTTTGTTTTGTTTTTGTAAGCGATCAGCTGAGTCGATCACTGAAACTCGTATAGAATGTATTCATGCGCTTATTATGATAGCCCGTTGCGTTCCTGGAAACGAATTGTCTGTATGATACGGAATCGGAATGAGTCGTCTTTTTGATACGGAATCGGAACATATTAGGTGATACGTACCGTTTCTCGTGGTTTTCAAGCCAAAATGTATATGACTGTTAGATAAAATGGAAGGGAATTGGCTGTTCAAAATAATTTGTTTTGTTCTTTTTTTTAAATCAAAAACGGATTTGGAAGTTCTAAGTTTTAACATCAAAGCAAATGCTGATCTGAGGTAAAACATTATGGCCCAAACTACCATTTCTCATAAAGTTTGCTGCTGAGTGAAAATTGAATAATGAAACATGCGGAAATGTCTTACAAAACCCAATGTGTAAGCACCGTCTGAATTTCGGTTTAGATAATTCCTCTCTACATTTGCCCTACTCCTATCTCCCCATTTCCCATAAACCCTTCGCCTAATAATAATCTGGTAGTTGGTATGTTTTAAACCAACGTAGGCACATATCATGACAAGACCAGTTTTATCAATACGACTTGCAGAATATGCAAAGTGTTTGATTCACAGTGGTTGAGCATAAGATATATAAACCGGAAGTTGTGGGTCACGAGGCAGCGATTTTCTATTTTCGAGTCAAGTCATCCGAACACTTTTCTCAACCCCCCTTGTTTTCGAAGATTTCAGCACAGTCCCCAAAATGATCAAAACTCTGAACTGAACTATAAGTAATTGATATATACATCTCCCACACATCTAGGTTTACAATTCCTAGGACTATGCAATGTGTTTTCAATGTCTTTTTGATCACGCATTTTGGCCCTACACACATCTCATATCCCAAATGGCCGGGATGTATCACAGTCGTAAAGTTTAACGGACAAAGATTTATTGAATCCTTAGAATGAGTCCTACTTTTGCGTGGAACTTTCACTTAAACTATCTTTTAGGACCTTCTCCCCAATTTGCAACATATATATAGCAACTAGGCGCACAGACCTTTTGTAATTTTGCAATCAGGGAATTATTGGGGCGGTGGCTCAGTAGGAAGAGGTGCAGGCTGCAAGCCGAAATGTCCTCGGTTCGAATCCCACCTGCGGCAACCGCGTTGTGTCCGTGGGTATTTATGGGGGTGAACTCAGGGTACAATTTTTAGCTATCGCTAGCGATTCAAACTGTAATTGCTGTGCACGATTTGTAGAAAATTCCAGTGAAATTTCGCTTCTATTTAAAAAATAGTCCGTTAACGATTTCCGTTCCGCACATCATGTGCGGAACGGATTTTCATTTTCCACATGGTTTAATGTTGCTGTAGATGGGGGTTTGTTTAAAATCAAAATATGAAATACCAGTTTGGGATGTTACCCAGGGTGTGTTTGGCCCAGACACTCCGAGAAAACCACTACATAGACACTACATTGTCATGAATGACCGGGTTTAAATTGTTTGAGAAACCTCGGTTTATCAAGATGTGATGCAGATGATTCAATTATGTGTCAACTGGAGTACATAATGTTTGACTGGTGAGCTAGAAATAAAAAAAAATTCACATAGTTATGACGTCACTTCTTTGTTACATTGTTAAATTGAAGTGACATATTTCGAAGAGTTGATAAGAGCATATACTGTATTCAACAAATACCACCCCTAGCTCTGCAACACCTGGGCCATGAAGGATAACTTTCGAGAACAAAGGCCATGAATTGGGACACTGTCAGCTCTGACATGAACAAAACCCCCTGAAAACATTTCAGTTATCTGTATTAAAGTATCTAAACCCATTCACGCACTATTCTGAACTTCCTCGTCTGGTGATAGTATACAACGTTTCACACATACAATAAAACCAAAAAGTACGATAAAAATGACGTTTTAACGATAGTAAGATTTTGCTGACTCAAAAAAAGAGAAGGTATTGAAAAGAATGAGAAAAAAAATTTCAAATTAAGTAAATTCAATCGAGACTTGATATTGTGTCTTTCTTGCTGATTGTGCGTCTCTTGTTTGTCTAAGAAAACAACTCTTTGACAAGTCGTTTACACCATACCAGCTCGTGATATTGAACATACAATCCTCGGGCAAAGCCCTCGTGAACACCATCGCGATTGTATATTCAATATCACTTGCTTTCTATGGTGTAACCCATACTCGTAACATTTCTTCTTCAATGATAGATTTAAATGGTATTTGTGTGTACACCTAAACGGTGCTGCCTAAAATAAATGACAGCATAATATTCTAGTTTCTGAAGTAGTATATCATGGTTTATTACACGTCTGTTCTATGAAATCCCCATTTCAGCAACACTGAACCATGCGGAAAATGAAAATCTATTCCACAAAGATGTGCGGAACGAAACTCGTTGACGGAGTATTTTTAAGCAGAAGTGAAATTTCACTGGAATTTTCTTCAAGTTGTGCAAAGCAATTACCATCTGAATCTCTAGCGATAGCTGCAAATCGCTCCCTGGGTTTCAATGTGTTCTATGTGCCAGTAGGCACATAGAACACATTGGAACTCAGTGGGCGAAATAGTAACATGGGTTCTCGCAGATTTGGTTGGCGATAAAATGTGTTCTTTTTGTTGATAGTTGTCAAATGAATTGCTAAGTGTCCTTCTAATAATTGGTTTTTTTAGACGTGAAGGCGTGTAATAAACACAGAACGACACACGCGTGTGAATGCATTAATCGATATTGCACTTGTGCCATCGCGGAAGGATGAAACTCGAGGCCTGCGGCCACTAGTTTTACCCTCCCGCGCAGGCACTAGTGCCATAACGATTAACCCATTCACACGCGTGTGTCGTCCTGTGTATTTATAGTCTCTGGGGCATTTGATAGATCGAGGAATATGGCTAGAGTTCTGTGTTTAGCAGCTTTATTGTTTTCTGTGGCTATGCACTTTAACAATTGCATAACTGGATGTAATGAACTGTGGTGTTTCCTAAACCCGTATTGGTGGAGAAAGAAGATATCAAATTTATTTGAAAACTGTTATGAGTCTTATAAGCAGAATTTTTTTTTTTTAGAATTTTGGAAAAAGTCAGGCAAAATACTGATTGGTCTACTGTACAATAAAATTATTTTCATCACCTGATTTGAAAACAGCGGTTACTTTAGCAGTTTTCATCCTGTCCAATATTCCTTGACTGAATGAATTGTTTATAATATGCGTGAGCCCGGTTGCAATTAAATTCAAAAAATGGTAAAGGGTTTTGGATGAAACATGTTCACAGTCCTGACTTAATTTAGATTTCTTTGAATTTACGATATCTGATATTTCAAAAGACGACGTGGGTGTGATAAACAAGTTTTCGAATAAGCTAGCATTTGTTATGAATCCTCGTCGTAGGAGAGAGATGTATGGCAGAGCTATGTACTTACAGTTCAGTGTTTGATCCCAATGTGAACTTTGATAACATCTTCGAAAGCCAGATCTAATCGAGAAGAGCTTCGATAACTTGGCACGAAAATAGAAAATCTCATTCTCCGTAGAAGATGGAGATGTATGGCCGAGCTACATGTTAGTGTTTGATCCTAATGGAGACATAGAAAATCTCAGTCTCGCGAGCCACAACTCAGGAGTTACAATTTTTTTACGCTAACTCACTATGGATTGGGTCAAGTGCCACGTATTTTTTTCTTTCTGTGAGCCCAAGGCTTGTGCATGTTATCTTTCCGTTGCTTGCCTATCGTCGCCTGAGCGCTAGAATGTTCTATGTCCCCTATGGACATAGAACATTCTAGCACTCAGCCGACGTTATGTATGCAATTTCTTTCTTTGATCGGGGAAAACATTAAACACAGAAAGCTAGCACATTTCAAACGGAATTATTGCAAAACGGCCAAATATACTTCCAGATTAAATGCTTTCTTGTCATAAAAATATAAATTGAGGGTGAGGCGTGGAGATTTGGGGTCACGGGTGGGAGGTTGTTTCGTTAATATGATATTATCGGTTCGTTATTCACAATAACATGTGCTCAAATTGTTTACCTTTTTATGCTTGAATACAAAGATGAATGCACGCAAAGTCATAGACATTACCTCTTCTAGAAATTTTTGTTATGATGTTTAAACCTTTAAACTCTAAAGGCATCTTCCATGTGAGTTTAATTTCTTCAGTTAGAAGAGTTTATATTCATTATTTAGGGATAGACCAGTTAATACTTTCACGGATTGAAAGGGTTAATAAGAAACATTTGGTCTCAGCAAACACGTGGTTGATCGCATGTTATAAGCACATTTCTACCAGACTCATAATACTAATAGTATAAGTCGACAGTATTAGTGAACTGTATAAGTAGTAATATCAGTAATTTCTGTTCTTGGTAAATGTTTTAAAAAGCCAATCTAAAAACGTGGACAATGGGATTATTAACGTTTTTGCATACCGCATGGTCGTTTCTAATCATATTGACCCAGAAGCGGCGGAGCCAGGGGGAGGGGGGGGGGGGGGGGCACAGAAGGCACGTGTCCCTCCACTTTTTCCACAGATATGTTTCGCAGTTACACGATGAGTTAAAATGGGCGCATGCAAACGTGTCAATGTACAGGCATTCCTGTAACATTATTTGCAAATCCAAACAATATTCAGCCAAAGAATTCCACTTCCGGTCGCTCCGGTCCGTTTCTTCTACTTCAACTATCTTCCAACCCGAAGGCTGGCCTTCGGGTTGGAAAATGGTTGAAGTAGAAGAAACGGACAGGACAATGACCACACAGTGGCATATTCATCTAGACGAGAGACTATAGCGAGTCATGGTACATTTAACGATCTACGATTGTAACCTTTTTCACACTGGGTCGAAGCATGGTGGCATTTTGAATTTGTGCCCCTCCACTTTTATCGAGCTTCCGCCGCCCCTGTATTGATCACGCTACAAGACATTCATTTCACATACGTGCAGACTACCGTAATAGTAGATCTAGGTCTTTCATACTAGTTGCGCGAGTTAAATTACTTCGATTCCTCGTAAATTATATCCCATGGTTACCGAAAAGTAAGAATAGGGCCTTATGGTAGCTGGAGTGGTGGCAGAAATATTTTTTATTTATTGGGTTTAACGACACTTTCGACGGCCAGGGTCACCTCGTGTTGGACAGTTTTACGAGTGGAGGAAGCCGGAGAGAACCACCGGGCAACATCGAGCAACTGTCAGACTCCCCAACGTACTTACTCCACACAAGCAGGGTTAGCATTGGTTGAAGACAAGTGCACCATCGACGTGCAGTACGTCTTAGTACACAGCGCCGCCGCGCTCTTACGTGGACAATCGAGATTAAGTACTTTTCCTAAGTAATAGTTATAGAGGTAGTATGCTACATTAGTAATAATAGTGGTACCAGCTGCTGCTGCAGTAGTAATTGTAACTGTAGTCGTTTTTGCTGATTTGATAGTAGTAACCATTTTACATGTATGTGTACCGTGAATAAAGAATCTGAATCTGACAGAATTAATGTACATTGTGGTTCATTAAAAAAGGGTATATGTATACTATTTTCTGTCATCAAACAGAATTTTGTATTCCAACAGGCAGTGCCCTTCCACAGAGGCGGCGGAGCCAGGGGGCACGTTCCCCTCCACTTTTTTCACAGATATGTTTCACAGTTACACAATGAGTTAAAATGGGCGCCTGCAAACGTGTCAATACACGGGCATTTCTGTAACATTATTTGCAAATCTGAACAACATTTAGCCAAAGAATACTACTTTCGGTTGGCTTTCGGGTTGGAAGATGGCTGAAGTAGACGAAACTGGCAAGACAGTGACCTCACAGCGGCATATTCCCCTAAACGAGAGACTAGAGCGACTCATGGTATATTCATCGTTTTACGATTGGAACCTTTCTCACACTGGGTCGAACCATGGTACATTGTAAATCTGTGCCCCTCCACCTTTATCGAGCCCCTCCACTGTTATCGAGCTTCCGCCGCACCTGCCCTTCCTCATATTGGTCACACGGACTTGGCTACTAAAATTAGTTTAAAAACAGTATTCTGAAAAAATATATCTTCCTTAGTTTGCTGCGGCGGTAATGTTTAAATACCCCTCTTCTCTCATCTCACATGTACAAGACGCAACAGACCATTCGGTACTTCTCCCACATCATGGCCCTATTATCTTTCACAGCTTTGACCCTTCCCCCCGCGCCCCCCTTTACTTAACATGGACGTTGCTTTGTTTGTTTCAGGCTTACAGGTAAATGACAGAGGCGATTTGTCATTTGATATTATCGACAACGATGAACCAATGCAAAATCTTAAAAATCCAAAGACAGTCGTAGAAGCAACAAAGAAGGTAAAATGAACGCCCAGTGTTTGTATTGTGTTTAAATTTATGATTAACTTTATGTAGACAGATTAATGCACTATTCTTTTGTCTGGGATTTCTATTGTCAAACCACAGTTTTTATATATTTTGTTTCTTAACTGTTTTAGTGGCAATGCTGAGCTGGCTGACCGTTCCAAAGTTTCTCCCCTGAAGCTGATGACATTCTGTTGTTTGACACCCTGCTGGAAAGGGTTCATCGATCCCTTTCCGACAGTGTCTCATATAACTACATTCCGTGATCAAACGAAAGTTACTCTTCTTATTTCACAAATGTCAGCACACTAAAACAGTTGCCCTTGGTTGAATCTTATCATATTTACTTCAAAAGGAAAAAATTGAACCATCAATGTATTTATGGTCAGATATATACCAATGTAATAACTCAGTAGACTCATTTTTATATCAACAATTACGACAGTAAAACCAGAAATGTAACAATGATTCATGTGTACAAACAGCTATTTCCAAGTAGATTCTTTCAACTGTAATATGAGTACCAAAATGCTTTTGAAATATATACACATAGTTATGGTTCTCATTTGTTAGAATGACTCACACAAATTATTAACCATTCTATGTATAAATCTACACGTTAACAGAATGCTATAAACCGGTTCAAGTTTTGTTTAATGTTCCTGTGATTATGGACTACTCAAACTCGATACCTCTGGCAAGGATACTGCAGGTATTTGGGAAACCTCCGTGTTACCTGAAGCAGTGTTGTAACAAACTTAAAAAGATTGAATATAATCCAAGATTTGGTGTGACTGCTGCACCCTTTTATATTCAAGTATAAGTTTAGTTGAGCTTGGGTTTTGTTAGATACAGAAGCGACAAAAGTAACCCTAATCGCTCGATAATGCACGACCATGAAGTCACTTCCTTTCCTGTCAAATATTGCACCATATTCGGCAAACTTCATCTGAACTCACCAATGCCCTTTTAGACATACCTTGAAAAAGTAGATCCGCTTTATCCCTTTCAACCTGGTGTGCATAATTTTTGCGTGAAGAAAAAAATGGTAGTGGACGAGCAGACGACACAAAGAGCAAAAAATCTGAAGAGAGGCTCGGTAATAATTTAATCCAACAGATCGACAGAGCTGTTGGATTAAATTATTACTGAACTTTCCAACAAACCAGGATGCTTTCGCCAATTTCGCCCATGACAGTATTGACTGAAATGATACCTTCAAATGCACCAGTGTTGAAAGGGTTAGACTTCCAATTATAAACTACATAATCATTGGGGTGGTATGAAGTCAGTAAAACCTGATCACGACTAATGCGATCGATCATATTAGATCCTTGCAAAAAAAGACGAATGTGCCAGATAGTGAAATAGTCTCTAGTGTTCATTAACTTCTAATACATTGTTTTTACCGTATACTTAACATTAATATCTCGCGGCACTTGCGCAAAAATGTCCAAATAAGTGAAACATTTCATGTTCTTCAAAAACATTGCTTATGACCCCTCATTTGAATGGCGATTTTTTGTGAATAGTGCTGGTCGACTATGCCGCACCGTTAGGGTGAAGGCTATGCATTATCAGCATCTACATCTATAATGCAGTTTAATACCACTTTCAGCATCTGTGTCTACATACCCCAATGATCTAGAAGTTATAA